>JALAZF010000384.1:1200000-1820000 GCA_022829125.1 Lathyrus tuberosus | reverse complement strand
GTTCAGCCTCCTTTAGCTGACAGAGAGTTGGTTGACATGTTCATGAGCACACTAACCTGTCCTTTCTATAGTCATCTACTTTGAAGCTCGTCATCCAGTTTCACCGAGCTGATATTGATAGGAGAACGTGTCGAAAGTGGAATTCGAAGTGGTAAAATATAAGTGGCTACATCTTCAAACACTACAAAGAAGCCACATAATGGGAAGAAGGAGTCTAATGCTGTGTACGACCAGAAGGGTCGTAATAAGAATGGCCGCAACCAATCTGTTGGGGCAGTTCTGATCTTTGTACTGGTGCCACAACAACAACAGGGTAGTCAGCGTAAGCAGGATGCACCCAGGAGATAGTTTACAAAGATCAACATGCCATTGGCTCAAGCGTTGCAGCATATGTTAAAGGCAGAATTGATTACTTTGAGGGATCCTCCTAGGAATCCTAATACTTCCGCTCCTAGCTATAATCCCAATGCAAGGTGTGCATACCATTCTAATAGTCCTGGACATGATACGAACAGCTGTTGGGCACTGAAGAACAAGATTCAAGACATGATTGACGCTAAGGAGATTGAGTTTGATCCCCCTGAGACTCCTAATGTGATTACCGCTCCTATGCCGAATCATGACAAGATCGTTAATGCTATTGACGATGGTTCTTGTGTTTCTACCGTGGTTGACTTGATTGTTCCTCTATCAATTGTTAAGAAGAAGTTGTTGTAAGCCGGTTTATTTCTGGGCTGCGTTGAAAACTGTTATTATTATGCATCTCAATCCAATGGTTGTGTGAAGCTGAAAGAAGGCATTCAGCGTTTGATGGATGATCGTACTATATTATTTGAGAAGACTCCTTCTATGGAGAGCTTATGTGAAAATTTGTCCCGAGGTCTGAAGTTTGAGGATGTATCTGTGGTTACTAATTCCAAAACTCGAGTGAGGATTACCTCTAAAGGTCATGTGAAGATTACTGTCAAGCCTAGAGTGGCTCCCCTGATTATTACTACGCCCGGTCCGATTCCATATTCCTCTAGCAAGGTTATCCCTTAGAATTATGGTGCTGATGTTTACATTCATGGTGTCAAGCAAGAGCCTTTGACTGATGGAACTGCTGAATTTATTAATCCCGATGTCGACAATATCGTTGGGACTAGTAAGGTTACCTGAAGTGGAAGGATCTTCTCCCCAGAAATCTCTCCGAAGACTGTTACTACTCCAATTCGTATCTCTGCCTCCGAGCCAATTACTGAGACTCGAGGCAAAGAACCAATGATTGAGCCTGCCCAAATAGAGGCCCCGGGTGAAACTGCTACCGAAGATTCCTCCAAGCAAGAAATGGAGGAAGTGCTAAAAATTATCCGCAAGAGTGATTACAATGTTGTTGAACAGTTGGGGCACACCCCCTCCAAGATCTCTATGATATCTCTGTTGTTGTGCTCCGAGGCCCATGCTAAAGCTTTGATGAAGTTTTTTAAATCTGCGCACGTGCCGCAAGAAATCTCTGTTGACCAGCTTGAAAATTGTGTCGCTAGCCTGATAACTGATAATAGTCTAGGCTTTTCTGATGCTGATCTGATTCCTGCCGGAAGGAACCACAATAAGGCCCTGCACGTCTCTATTGAGTGTAGGGGCACTACCCTATCTCATGTATTAGTGGACAATGGTTCCTCATTGAATATGTTGCCAAAGGCTGTTCTAGACAAACTCGACTATGAAGGGGTTGTGCTGAAACCTAGTGACGTCGTGGTAAGAGCCTTTGATGGTTCGAAGAGAATGGTGCATGGAGAGGTTGATCTCCCGATCAGAGTGGGTTCTCAAGTCTTTGATTCTACTTTCTATGTAATGGATATTCGTCCTGCCTATTCCTGTTTGCTTGGACGCCCTTGGATACATGAGGCAGACGCTGTGACTTCTACCTCACATCAGAAGTTGAAGTATCCCGCGAAAGGCAAGATTGTCACCGTCTGTGGTGAAGAAGAGTACATGGTTAGTCATTTGAATACCTTCAAGTATGTTGAGATGGATGGCGAATTCCTAGAGACTCCTTGTCAAACATTTGAATTGGCTCCTCAGACTGTTCCTATTGCTAAACCAGTTCCTACTATTCCCAAGGTTACTAGAGTGCCTCCTACAATGGCTTCCCTAAAGGATGCTAGAGCTGTGGTTGAAGAAGGTGGTTGTACCATTTGGGGCCAGCTTCCTGACATTCCTTACAAGTCTGACAAATTTGGTTTGGGCTTCACTTCAGAGGCTCAGAGGGCTGTACGTCGTGCTCGTGTTATTCGTATCACCAACAAAGGAGTTCATAAAGATCAGGTCAACGCTGTGGAAGATGTTGATAGTGACTGTGACCTAGACAGTTGGATCTTTCCTACCATTAGCAGTGGGCTCAACAATTGGAAGACTGAAGACATTATTCCTATCTCCTTTAGCCAGGAGTAAATGCTATTTTCTGTTTTTCTTATTTTCAAAGTTTGGTTTTGTAATTTGAACAATAAAACTTTTAAGCTTTATGCTTTGCCCAGGGCACAGTGGCCCATTTGTTAGGGTTGTCATTTCATCGCATATTTTCATTCATTAAATCAATGGAAGTTTTGCATTCAAATTTTGCGCTCTTTGTCTTTTCTTTTACTTTATCTTCATCAAAATAGCTATGTGTTCTTACACACACCCACGCGACAAACTGTAAATCCATATCCACCCTGGATCCCATTGATAACGGTTCTGCTATTGTCAATTATGACTTCAAAAATCCGATCTACCAAGCCGAGGACGAAGGTGAGGAAGATTGTGAAGTGTCTAGAGAGCTTGCTAGACTATTAGAGCAAGAAGAAAAGACCATACAACTGTACGAAGAGCCAGTCGAGGTCGTAAATCTAGGTACTGAGGAGGATAAGAAAGAAATTAAGATAGGTGCTGGATTAGAAGACCGTGTCAAGAAAAGACTAATTCAGATGCTACGTGATTATGCTGAGATTTTCGCTTGGTCTTATGAAGATATGCCAGGACTTGATACCGATATTGTGGTTCACCGTTTACCGATAAAGGAAGGATGTCCTCCGATAAAGCAGAAGGTTCGTCGTATGTGCCCTGAGATGTCTGAAAAAATCAAAGCCGAGGTTATGAAGCAGTTCAATGCAGGTTTTCTAGCTGTCACATCATATCCTCAGTGGGTTGCAAATGTGGTACCAGTGCCTAAGAAGGATTGTAAAGTTCGTATGTGTGTGGACTACAGGGATCTGAACAGGGCAAGCCCCAAAGATGAATTTCCTCTCCCATATATTGATGTTTTGGTAGACAACACTGCTCAGCACAAGGTATTCTCATTCATGGATGGTTTCTCAGGTTATAATCAAATCAAGATGGCACCTGAAGACATGGAGAAGACTACGTTCGTTACACAGTGGGGCACCTTTTGTTACAAGGTAATTCCATTTGGTTTGAAGAACGCAGGGGCAACATACCAGCGCGCTATGGTTGCTTTATTCCATGATATGATCCATCACGAGATAGAGGTATACGTTGATGATATGATAGCCAAGTCTCAGAATGAATAAGAGCACCTTGACCACCTACACAAGCTGTTTGAGAGGTTGAAGAAGTACAAGTTAAGATTGAATCCAAACAAATGCACCTTTGGGGTTAGATCCGGTAAACTTTTGGGTTTCGTCGTCAGTGGTAAAGGTATTGAAGTCGACCCTGCAAAGGTAAAAGCTATACAAGATATGCCCGCTCCCCGTACTGAGAGAAAAGTCAGAGGTTTCTTGGGACGTTTGAACTATATTGCCAGATTTATCTCCCATTTGACTGCTACTTGTGAGCCAATCTTCAAATTACTGAGGAAAGATCAAGTAGTGAAATGGAACGACGAATGTCAGATAACTTTTGATAAGATCAAGGAGTATCTCCAAGAACCTTCGATTCTGATGCCACCAGTTGAAGGAAAACCTCTAATCATGTACTTAACAGTGCTAGAGAATTCAATGGGGTATGTGTTGGGGCAACATGACGAGTCTGGTCGAAAAGAGCATGCAATATACTACCTTAGCAAAAAGTTTACCGACTGTGAAACAAGATATTCACTGCTTGAGAAAACTTGCTGCGCTTTGGCATGGGCTGCTCGCCGACTAAGACAATATATGTTGACTCATACCACTTTATTGATCTCTAAGATGGATCCTATCAAATACATATTTGAGAAACCTGCTCTCTCCGGACGAATAGCAAGATGGCAGATGGTCTTGACAGAATACGACATCCAGTACACTACGCAGAAAGCAATTAAAGAAAGTGTACTAGCTGATCATTTGGCTCATCAAGCGGTGGATGATTATCAGTCTATGAATTTTGAGTTCCCAGATGAGAATATTATGCTTATTATTGATTATGAAGAACCTGGACCATATGAAGGACCTGAACTGGGATCCCGATGGACTATGGTTTTTGATGGAGCTTCTAACGCACTTGGCAATGGTATTGGTGCTGTAATTATCTCTCCTAAGGGTTGCCATACGCCGTTTACTGCTAGACTTTGCTTTGACTGTACCAACAACATGGCTGAATATGAAGCATGCATCATGGGTATCAAAGCTGCCATTGATATGAAGATCAAATTCTTGAATGTAAATGGGGACTCAACCCTAGTGGTCAGTCAGATTAAAGGAGAATGGGACACGAAGCATCCAAATCTCATTCCTTACCAAGAACATGTGTTAACTTTGATTCCATACTTTGAAGAAATCACTTTTGAGCTATTCCACGAGAAGAGAATCAGTTGGCAGACGCGTTAGACACCATGTCATCTATGTTCAAAGTCAGATGGGACAACGAGGCTCCTAGGATTACTATTGAGAGACTAGATGAGCTGGTATACTGTTATGAAGTTGATACCGATGGGGTAGAAGAGAAACCTTGGTTCCACGAAGTGAAAAGATATCTCGAAACTCAGGAATATCCTGAAGAGGCATCTATCAATGACAAGAAGTTTCTAAGGAGGTTCTCTGCCAAGTTCTTTATGAGTAACAGAATTTTGTACAAACGCAACCACGATTCAACCTTGCTTCGTGTTGTGTAGACAAGAAGGAAGCAGAAAAGATTATGGAAGAAATGCATGACGGAATCTTTGGCACTCACTCCAGTGGGCGTACAATGGCTAAGAAGATTTTGAGAGCAGGTTACTACTGGTTGTTGTACCCCAAATTTTTACCCTTAGATGTCATCTTCATTTGTGCATCTTAGGTAAATCATCTCTGCATTGTTTGAGCAAACCCATATCTTGCAGTTTGTTTCTTTGTGTTCAAATTAGGTTTGCATATCACCATGAAGCTCCACAAGTTATTTTGAAGTAAGGCAAGTCAACAAAAGATCTCCAGTGCAAGAACTTTGGAATTAGGGTTTTGCTCTGAAGAAATCACTGAGAAATTGGCTCTATCAAGTCAAGATTTATGTGGTTCACTTACCGCTTAAGGTCATCTACATCCAAGAGACATCATTCAACAGGAATCCAAGATCTATTGGTCCTCAACCAGAGAAGTTTGAGCCTCAGCCTCACTATACCTCCAAATTAGGTTTTTGGACTGAAACCCTAATCCTTGGGAATTTTGGTTCAAATGAAGTGTCAATGGTTCTAATTATCATAGAATATCTCATGAGGTATTCAAAGCATCAAGATCAAGTTTCATGAGGTTTCTTGCAAGAGAAGTAGGGTTTTGATCATGAAAGATTTCATATGTGAGATTTTCCCTCTAATAGCACAATTTGAAATGACCATAACTCCTAAACCACACACTCAAATTGAGTGACTCAAAGCTTATTGGAAAGCTCTTTTCAAGATGTTCATTTTGTTCCATATGACTTTTCATCCAGAAATGCTTGGTTTTTGAGTTATAAAGCTTGCAAGATAATCTGGCCCAACACTTAGAAAATTTCAACACTTTTCTTCACAATTTTTCTCTAACTTTGACCTCATTTTTCACCCATTTCCACTTGGATTCAAGACTTGGGTCCCAAATGAAATTTTTAGAGCATGATGAGAGCTTTCCAAGCATATGTGGAACATCTCATTTGGATGATCCAATCTCAAGTTATGGTGTTTTAAAGTTAGGTGTTTCAAATTGTGAAAACTCTATAACTTAGAATTTTTCTAAGTTTCTTTTTGGACAGCTTGGTTCACATGAGTTCATGGCAATTTTTCTCATAATTACAAGCCTTATCTCAAGTTGTTCTCCACATAAAACTTGTTCTATCAAATTCCTATGTTGCAAAGAATAAAAAATTTCACAAGTTGGATCAATGGTTGCTAAGATATGGTGTGCTAAAGTTAGTATGTTGGAATTTTTGTCACATTTGGAAAATTCAAATTCCAATTCTTTGATGTACCAAACTTTGTCTTGACTTATCATAAGTTTCAAATACCATTTTAAACTCATCAATGACATCAAAATAATGTTTCTCATGCCATTTACTCCAAAGAATCAAGAGTGGTAGTATGTTGGTCTATTATTGGAAGTGTGGTCGTGTGACAAGTAGAAGTTCATACACAAACCAAGTTTATTTTGAACTAAATCCTAGCCAAGTACAAGCATCATTCTACTGACTTTTGACATCAGTTCCCAATGTTTTCTTTTGCCACAAAACTTGTATCAAAGTACCATGCTTTTGTACTTTATATTTGACATGTTGGAAAACCATCGTGTGGAAACATTGCTCTACTTTGAACCAGATTGTGAACCATACTTCAAGTGCATTCTAGCCATTCTTTTCTCAGCACATCATGCACCATGAGACATGCAAGAGGGGCCCTCAAAGTAGCATGTACTTTGTGTTGACATGTTGGAAAAGTAAAAACAAAAACCATTGTGCAAGACCTTCTTACACCAGAAACTTCTTGGATTTTGTTCACTTTGTTTCTGACTTATACCATAGAACAAGCCACCAAGAGATTCACGTGGCTCAAGAGAGAAAAATCAGCCTATGCTATGCGCAGAGATCTTGTTTCTTGATTTTTTCTTTACACGGCAAAGTCAATACCCTTCGTATTATGAAGGTCATTAACCAGCTGCTTCTACTATAAAAAGGGAGGCATTCTCACTTGTTTCATCATCAAACTATCCACATAATACCAGAAGTTTGAAAGTCTTCAACTTGGTGCATTTTCTTAGCAAGTAAGGAGGGGAAAAGGAGTACTTCGCAGCTCTTGCTAGTTTGGAGAGAAAGAAACGCAGCTCACGCTTGAGAAGGTGCAGTGGACTTATTCCACTAGGTAACCCTCACACTCTTTCACTCCATATTCAACATGTCATAATCATTTTTGTCCTTCATGCTTTTTATCCGTCAAGCACCTTTGCATTTTGATAAATTTTAGATGATACGGTGTTTGGTAATGTTCAGTTCATAAGAGAGTTTTCATGCTGGTTATGTTTGATAATAAATGCTCATGTTTCCATGTTAAGTCTGAGTATTAAAAAAAATGGTTGTCTAAGGGCTGTTTGAATGAGTGCTCATGATAAGTTGTTTTCCATGCCTAGTTCAAGTTTCACATAACCCTTACGCTGTTATCGTGTTAAGGTTTGCATGATCAAAGGTTTAAAGTTGCTATTTGTTAAAGTTCAAAGTTGCATGTTCATGTTACTTCGAAACGATGGTTTGAGTATCATACTGGATCCACATTGGCATCATTACAGTTCTGGAATATGATAATAGGAATGGAGGTTTGAGTCTATTTGAAACTTTGCCACTGTCAGTTTGGAGTGTTGGAATGCATAATGTTTATGTTATCATTTGAGAGCAAAACATTCTCACGTCACCACTTTGCTAGCTTAGTTCTTTTTTTTAGACTCATGGTAGGAAGAGAAGCGTCTAGTTTTTTTGAATCCATTTATAAGATGTTATCTTCCCCCTAATCTCGACCTCGCTTCAAGTTTATATTATTCTGTCTGTTTTCCTTGTTCTGAGTGGTTGAATGTAGGATTTTAATTCATGTCATTTGGTTAAGGTTTGGTGAAATAATGATGGAAGAAGATGATAAGAAATCATTGTGTTGCCACTGCGTTGTTGTTGTTGTTTCACGGTTGCATGAGTGAATGTGGAACATGGCAAGGCGGTTTGTCCAGCGTGTTTTGTTTTTGGCAATTAGTGAATTAAGTGACCATGACCAATTGACACTTATGTATTTATACTCATGTTCATGTAGCATGCGCGTTGGGTTTTTTTCATTAAAAAGCATTTATGAAGCACCAAGGTTTATCTATTATCGGGGTGGGCTTATACATTGGATGTATAGCCACCCCAGTGGTAAAACCATGTGCGCGTTTAGAAGGATGTCTGAGGTTCGAATCCTGCCCCAGACCATCCTTTTGTGCTTTTCCTTTTTTGCTTTTTTACTACATTTTCGCCTGGGCCGTGTGCTAATTCCACCCCCAGTTTCTGGCCCATTTCTTTTTCCTTTGTTTTTTAACTAGTTCAATTACTTCAGCACCCCCTGCGTTTTTTTCTTCTTATTTTATTTTCTATTTTCAAATATTTTCTCTCCAATCTTTTTAAAAAAAACTTTTTATTTTATTTATTTTATTTAAAACTTTTTCTTTATTTCAAAAACTCCAAAAATATTTTAATCTTTATTTCTTAATGGTTTATTTAAGTTTAATTATTAATGTGTGAATTTTAAATTACCCATCTTTGGATTAATTGCCAACTTTATTTATGAGTCATCTTTATTGATCATTTGAGTGTTTATTCACTAATTATTGTTTAAGTCTTGAACAAATTTATCCCATATTTGACTTATCATATGTTTGACTTTGATGTGAACTTTGTTCTTCTTTAAATATCATCTTTGATTAATATCATGGTTCTTTATCTTGTGATTGTTTCTTGTGATGGTCTTCCTTAAGGTTAATACATATTGATTTGTCTTTGTTTACATGTCTCTATGATGTTCATGTCCATCTTCTTCATGTTTTATTATGAAATACTTCTTGCCATACTCATGCTATTGTTGTTATCTTATTCATCTTTATCAATATCTTTTATTATATCCTACAACTGTTGCTTTCCCCTCCTTCCAAAGGAAAGTCTCTCTATTGACCTCAAAGTCATTGAAAGCTCATAACCTCCCTCCTTAACCCCATAGTCATAGGTAACCATTCATTACCCTTTTAACCTAACCTTCCCAAGAGATAACCATGAATCTCTTGTAACCCTCTTCTTTAACCTTCACAAGAGATAGTCATTAATCTCTTATCCTTTAAGACGGTCTAACCCTTCACAATCCTTTCCCAAGAGATAGCCATTAATCTCTTCTCCTAAACAATCAATCCTTACAAGCTTTGCTTTCAAGCTTTCACACCCCGCTTTCCCTTGGAACCTTGACCACAGTCAAGAGTTCCTCACTCCCGTTGAGGTGAACTACGGTTGCTCTGATTCTTTAGTCAGATACGTAGGCACAAGATGCGACATCTTGGCGAGCATACTTAGTGTATATACCCCTAGGTCTTTCTTTACCTTAGCACATTTCCCTTTAGCAAGCAAACTTTAGCATAACACAAACAAATAAGAGGTTCCTGTAGAGTACTACAGATACTTAGGGTGCTAACACCTTCCCTTAGTATAACCAACCCCCGAACCTAGATTCTCTTAACTTAGGGTTTTCGTTCTTTACCCTTTCCTTTGGATAAATCAAAGCTCGGTGGTGAATTTCAAAGTTTTGCGATGCAAGTTAATTAATAGCTTGGTATCCGATTCTCACACAACTGAAATGGCGAAGAGCATAGTATCGCATAACAACCATTTAGGATTACTCCCTCATAGTCATCGCACTACATTTTAAAATAGGCCAGGTGGGGTAAAGGGTAACTAATGGTCATCAGTATCCCTGGCACCAAGGTTGAAAGTGGCAACGCATTCACGATCGCTCATTCAGCATATACCACCCCCAAGAGGGCCTCAACTGAGTGTGGAACATCAAGTCAACTCCTTTGGGATTTCTCCCTCGAAGTCTCCTTGACTATGTCCACGATCCTATCATATGTGTACGCTTAAGTCCGGGTTAGGACTTATCCTCACCACTCAAAGTAACACCCTGCACACAGAAAAACCCAAGCACAAGCAGATATATATACAGATATGAATATGTACAGATATACAAACAAGCAAACATGTAAGATAACACAAATATAAACAAGGTGGGCTTAACCCTCTTAGGGGGATCCCCAGTGAAGTCCGGTCACCTATAAACCTGTCGTCCATCTCCTTGGACTTTCCCCTAGTGGAGAATACCTCTCTGGCTCCTATCCCCAGTGAGGACCGGTAGGATTTCCTCTTTATTTTTCTATCCCCGGTGTTTCCTCAGGGTCTCCCCAGTGTTTCCTCAGAGTCTCCCCATTGAGTCTTTTTGTTGATCGATCTGTATCCCCAGTGTTTTTTCTCGTGGATACTAACCTTATTCTTCCCCAGTAAGCTCACCTGTGGTGGATTGCCCTTCATCCTTAGTGTTTTGTTTATCTGCGCCTTTGCATCTATCATGACATCATATCATCATTTTTTAGAAGTTCATGGCATGTCAGCATTTGCATGTTTGTTGCTTGTCCTTAGCATCTGCATTCCATCTAAGGGCAAAATTTTCGGTCTGCTATATTTAAACACCTTTCACCTTGATGTCCCTGGAATCTCCGTTCCTCGTGCCATCTGGTAAAGCTATTTAAATAGGGGCAACTGTTGTACCCCAAATTTTTACCCTTAGATGTCATCTTCATTTGTGCATCTTAGGTCAATCATCTCTGCATTGTTTGAGCTAACCCATATCTTGCAGTTTGTTTCTTTGTGTTCAAATTAGGTTTGCATATCACCATGAAGCTCCACAAGTTGTTTTGAAGCAAGTCAAGTCAACAAAAGATCTTCAGTGCAAGAACTTTGGAATTAGGGTTTTGCTCTGAAGAAATCACTGAGAAATTGGCTCTATCAAGTCAAGATTTATGTGGTTCACTTACCACTTAAGGTCATCTACATCCAAGATACATCATTCAACAGGAATCCAAGATCTATTGGTCCTCAACCAGAGAAGTTTGAGCCTCAGCCTCACTATACCTCCAAATTAGGTTTTTGGACTGAAACCCTAATCCTTGGGAATTTTGGTTCAAATGAAGTTTCAATGGTTCTAATCATCATAGAATGTCTCATGAGGTATTCAAAGCATCAAATCAAGTTTCATGAGGTTTCTTGCAAGAGAAGTAGGGTTTTGATCATGAAAGATTTCATATGTGAGATTTTCCCTCTAATAGCACAATTTGAAATGACCATAACTCCTAAACCACACACTCAAATTGAGTGACTCAAAGCTCATTGGAAAGCTCTTTTCAAGATGTTCATTTTGTTCCATATGACTTTTCATCCAGAAATGCTTGGTTTTTGAGTTATGAAGCTTGCAAGATAATCTGGCCGAACACTTAGAAAATTTCAACACTTTTCTTCACAATTTTTCTCTAACTTTGACCTCATTTTTCACCCATTTCCACTTGGATTCAAGACTTGGGTCCCAAATGAAAGTTTTAGAGCATGATGAGAGCTTTCCAAGCATATGTGGAACATCTCATTTGGATGATCCAATCTCAAGTTATGGTGTTTTAAAGTTAGGTGTTTCAAATTGTGAAAACTCTATAACTTAGAATTTTTCTAAGTTTCTTTTTGGACAGCTTGGTTCACATGAGTTCATGGAAATTTTTCTCATAATTACAAGCCTTATCTCAAGTTGTTCTCCACATAAAAATTGTTCTATCAAATTCCTATGTTGCAAAGAATAAAAAATTTCACAAGTTGGATCAATGGTTGCTAAGATATGGTGTGCTAAAGTTAGTATGTTGGAATTTTTGTCACATTTGGAAAATTCAAATTCCAATTCTTTGATGTACCAAACTTTGTCTTGACTTATCATAAGTTTCAAATACCATTTTAAACTCATCAATGACATCAAAATAATGTTTCTCATGCCATTTACTCCAAAGAATCAAGAGTGGTAGTATGTTGGTCTATTGTTGGAAGTGTGGTCGTGTGACAAGTAGAAGTTCATACACAAACCAAGTTTATTTTGAACTAAATCCTAGCCAAGTACAAGCATCATTCTACTGACTTTTGACATCAGTTCCCAATGTTTTCTTTTGCCACAAAACTTGTATCAAAGTACCATGCTTTTGTACTTTATATTTGACATGTTGGAAAACCATCGTGTGGAAACATTGCTTTACTTTGAACCAGATTGTGAACCATACTTCAAGTGCATTCTAGCCATTCTTTTCTTAGCACATCATGCACCATGAAACATGCAAGAGGAGCCCTCAAAGTAGCATGTACTTTGTGTTGACATGTTGGAAAAGTAAAAACAAAAACCATTATGCAAGACCTTCTTACACCAGAAACTTCTTGGATTTTGTTCACTTTGTTTCTGACTTATACCATAGAACAAGCCACCAAGAGATTCACGTGGCTCAAGAGAGAAAAATCAGCCTATGCTATGCGCAGAGATCTTGTTTCTTGATTTTTTCTTTACATGGCAAAGTCAATACCCTTCGTATTATGAAGGTCATTAACCAGCTGCTTCTACTATAAAAAGGGAGGCATTCTCACTTGTTTCATCATCAAACAATCCACATAATACCAGAAGTTTGAAAGTCTTCAACTTGGTGCATTTTCTTAGCAAGTAAGGAAGGGAAAAGGAGTACTTCGCAGCTCTTGCTAGTTTGGAGAGAAAGAAACGCAGCTCACGCTTGAGAAGGTGCAGTGGACTTATTCCACTAGGTAACCCTCACACTCTTTCACTCCATATTCAACATGTCATAATCATTTTTGTCCTTCATGCTTTTTATCCTTCAAGCACCTTTGCATTTTGATAAATTTTAGATGATACGGTGTTTGGTAATGTTCAGTTCATGAGAGAGTTTTCATGTTAGTTATGTTTGATAATAAATGCTCATGTTTCCATGTTAAGTCTGAGTATTAAAAAAATGGTTGTCTAATGGCTGTTTAAATGAGTGCTCATGATAAGTTGTTTCCCATGCCTAGGTTCGAGTTTCACATACCCTTCGGCTGTTATCGTGTTAAGGTTTGCATGATCAAAGGTTTAAAGTTGCTATTTGTTAAAGTCCAAAGTTACATGTTCATGTTACTTCGAAACGATGGTTTGAGTATCATACTGGATCTACATTGGCATCATTACAGTTCTGGAATATGATAATAGGAATGGAGGTTTGAGTCTATTTGAAACTTTGCCACTGTCAATTTGGAGTGTTGGAATGCATAATGTTTATGTTATCATTTGATAGCAAAACATTCTCACGTCACCACTTTGCTAGCTTAGTTCTTTTTTTTAGACTCATGGTAGGAAGATAAGCATCTAGTTTTTTTGAATCCATTTATATGATGTTATCTTCACCCTAATCTCGACCTCGCTTCAAGTTTATATTATTCTGTCTGTTTTCCTTATTCTGAGTGGTTGAATGTAGGATTTTAATTCATGTCATTTGGTTAAGGTTTGGTGAAATAATGATGGAAGAAGATGATAAGAAATCATTGTGTTGCCACTGCGTTGTTGTTGTTGTTTCACGGTTGCATGAGTGAATGTGGAACCTGGCAAGGCGATTGGTCCAGCGTGTTTTGTTTTTGGCAGTTAGTGAATTAAGTGACCATGACCAATTGACAATTATGTATTTATACTCATATTCATGTAGCATGCGCGTTGGGTCTTTTTCATTAAAAAACATTTATGAAGCACCAAGGTTTATCTATTATCGGGGTGGGCTTATACATTGGATGTATAGCCACCCCAGTGGTAAAACCATGCGCGCGTTTAGAAGGATGTCTGGGGTTCGAATCCTGCCCCAGACCATCCTTTTGTGCTTTTCCTTTTTTGATTTTTTACTACATTTTCGCCTGGGCCGTGTGCTAATTCCACCCCTAGTTTCTGGCCCATTTCTTTTTCCTTTGTTTTTTAACTAGTTTAATTACTTCAGTACCCCTGCGTTTTTTTCTTCATATTTTATTTTCTATTTTCAAATATTTTCTCTCAAATCTTTTTTAAAAAAGAACTTTTTCTTTGTTTCAAAAACTCCAAAAATATTTTAATCTTTATTTAATTTTACTTATCAATTTATTTCTTAATGGTTTATTTAAGTTTAATTATTAATGTGTGAATTTTAAATTACTCATCTTTGGATTAATTGCCAACTTTATTTACGAGTCATCTTTATTGATCATTTGAGTGTTTATTCACTAATTATTGTTTAAGTCTTGAACAAATTTATCCCATATTTGACTTATCATATGTTTGACTTTGATGTGAACTTTGTTCTTCTTTAAATATCATCTTTGATTAATATCATGGTTCTTTATCTTGTGATTGTTTTTTGTGATGGTCTTCCTTAAGATTAATACATATTGATTTGTCTTTGTTTACATGTTTCTATGATGTTCATGTCCATCTTCTCCATGTTTTATTATGAAATACTTCTTGCCATACTCATGCTATTGTTGTTATCTTATTCATCTTTATCAATATCTTTTATTATATCCTACAACTGTTGCTTTCCCCTCCTTCCAAAGGAAAGTCTCTCTATTGACCTCAAAGTCATTGAAAACTCATAACCTCCCTCCTTGACCCCATAGTCATAGGTAACCATTCATTACCCTTTTAACCTAACCTTCCCAAGAGATATCCATGAATCTCTTGTAACCCTCTTCTTTAACCTTCACAAGAGATAGCCATTAATCTCTTCTCCTTTAAGACGGTCTAACCCTTCACAATCCTTTCCCAAGAGATATCCATTAATCTCTTCTCCTAAACAATCAATCCTTACAAGCTTTGCTTTCAAGCTTTCAGACCCCACTTTCCCTTGGAACCTTGACCACAGTCAAGAGTTCCTCAGTCCCGTTGAGGTGAACTACGGTTACTTTGATTCTTTAGTCAGATACATAGGCACAAGATGCGACGTCTTGGCGAGCATACTTAGTGTATATACACCTAGGTCTTTCTTTACCTTAGCACATTTCCCTTTAGCAAGCAAACTTTAGCATAACACAAACAAACAAGAGGTTCCTGTAGAGTACTACAGATACTTAGGGTGCTAACACCTTCCCTTAGTATAACCAACCCCCGAACCTAGATTCTCTTAACTTAGGGTTTTCGTTCTTTACCCTTTCCTTTGGATAAATCAAAGCTCGGTGGTGAATTTCAAAGTTTTGCGATGCAAGTTAATTAATAGCTTGATATCCGATTCTCACCGCAACACTGGTCTACCATGGAAACTGATTGCCATCATCACTCCAGAACTTGTCACAAGTGCCAGATCTATGCTGACAAAGTACATGTACCTCCGGTTCCGTTGAATGTTCTAACTGCTCCTTGGCCTTTTGCAATGTGGGGCATTGATATGATAGGAGAGATTAAACCTACCGCTTCCAATGGACATCGTTTCATCCTTGTTGCTATCGATTACTTCACGAAGTGGGTGGAAGCATCCTCATTCGCTTCTGTTACCAAGAATGTTGTAGCTCGGTTCATCAAGCATAATCTTATATGTCGGTATGGCATCCCTGAAAGGATTATCACAGACAATGGTACTAATCTGAACAACACTATGATCACTAAACTCTGCATGCAGTTCAAGATTAAGCATCACAATTCTTCTCCATATCGACCAAAGATGAATGGCGCAGTGGAAGCCGCCAACAAGAATATTAAGAAGATCTTGCAAAAGATGACGGTGACATACAAAGATTGGCATGAGATGTTACCATTTGCTCTTCATGGTTATCACACCTCAGTACGTACGTACCTCAACAGGGGCAACCCCTTTCTCTTTAGTCTATGGTATGGAGGCAGTTTTACCTGCTGAAGTTTAGATTCCTTCCCTAAGGATTATGAAAGATGCAGACTTAGACGAAAACGAATGGGTTCAGACTCGACTTGATCAGATAAATTTGATTCATGAGAAGAGGCTCACGGCTGTCTGTCATGGCCAGATGTATCAAAAGCGTATGATCAAGGCCTTTAACAAGAAAGTCAAGCACTAAGTGTACCAGGCCGGTGGTTTGGTAATAAAGCGTATCATACTACCACAGGGTGATCCCAGGGGAAAATGGACTCCCACATATGAAGGTCCATTTGTAATCAAGAAAATATTTTCTTGCGGCGCTATGATGCTTACTACTATAGACGATGAAGATTTCCCACACCTTGTGAACGCGGACATAGTCAAAAGATACTACGCATAAAAAGAGATCCGCTAGGTTGACTGGCCTAGGCAAAAATAAGGGCATCCCAACGAACCAAAAGGGTTCGGGAAAAAATTAGGGATATATATACAAAAGAACTGTACACCCGGCAAGTCAAAAACCTGAAAATGCGGCTTGGACAAAAAAAAAGGGGTATCCCGGTGGACTGAAAACCTGAAAAGGCGGTCCAGGCAAAAGTTAGGGATTAAAGCGTACGTCTATGTCTCGTTGGATCACTTATCTACTTCCAGCTTAGTTTTGTTCGAACGGCACATATCAATCCAGTCATCTTTCTTTCGACAGCAAGGGATGAGATGCTTGAAGATATAGTGGCAATAACAGAGTTGAAACTCAATGGGATCATTTCCACATAGCTGTTTTTTCTTTGTTTATCACTTTGTACCTTTTCAATTTTTACGACAATTTCCTCTTACTAGAATTTCTGTCTCCTTGTACAAAAAATGCCTGTTTGTAGGCCAATTTCAAAATCAATACAAGTCTACTTTCAAATTCAAAATTGTTTTTACTTGCCCTGTTTTGTTTGCGTAAACGTCCAATGAGTACTTTGAATGAACATATGCACTTGAATATGATTGAAGTTTACCAAAAATATACGTGAAAACAGGAATAGCATTTACTAAGGACTCTAGGAGTTGGGATAATGTTCAAGATGTCCACGAACCCCCATAGAGCCAGTTTCATGGAAATATCCCCACAGAGCAATCTCCATGGAACTATCTCTATAGAGCTATCTTCACAAGCTCATCCCCAACAGAGATATATTCCCCGACAGAATTAGTATGCCCTCAGACAAAAATTGGGGCATCTTCCAGCAGTTCACTTCCATATATTTGATGGACAGCTTGGCATGATCATCTTCCCCAATGGGTCCCCTAGCAGATAAGGAAGTTGGTCATTTCCCCAGCATACAGCAGAAATTTCCTCAGCGCAACCTATGAAATTCTAATCACCATCAGAGATTATTCCCTCTTTGTAGTATACAGAATTCAATTCCCCAGCTGAGTTTATTCCTCTAACACTATAAATTCACCAACAGAATTCTCTCCCCCAGCATAGTTGACGCTCATATCTGGAACCCGGGCAGATATTGCATCGGAGGATTATCCATCTCGTTTATCCCCAGTCAGGGTACATGCAGCCAAACTCTCCTTGAACGCTTTTATCCCCAAGCAGAAGTCTAAGATCCCCAGCGGAGTATTCCCAAGTAGAAAAACGGGAATTCCCAGTACAGTCGTTTCAAACAAAAGATGAAGAGTGATATTCTTCATTCCCAGCAACAGACATGGATTTATTTCCCCCAGCCAGACGTTACTATTCAAAGCCACCGCTGTCGTCAGCAACATTGACATCCATGCATCATGTACAGAATATCATAGCATATACATACAAAACATATAACATTCTCATTTATCTTGAGAGTGTTGGTTCTTGTATTGGCTGGAATTTTGGTAAAACAAAGTTGAACAATGTTGATGTCATATGTCTGATGTCATAAGATTGGGTCTTATCATTAGCTGTTGCAGGGTTGGAAGTTTTGCATGCTGATGTTATAAGTGATGTCTTGACATCACTATACCAGAACATCAGAACATCAGTTTGTGATGATTTAGGGCTACGCGTGTTAGGATGTTTTGAGGAGATCTGTTAGAGAGATTGGATGCGAATTTCTTGGAGAAGATATTGGCAATCAGATATGGATCAGATCATGGTTTAAATCATGTAACTAACATTAGGGCTGATTTGAAAAGATTTAGGAGATCAAATCTGCATTAATTCCTGGTATCAAAAATAAATCAGATCAGAATTTTGGGAGTAGGTCCAAGCCCAAGTCAGAATGATATTTAAAGCAGCCTCAACCCTAAGTTAAAGGGACGAAGAAAGAGAGCTAAAGACTAAGGGTCATTTGTGTCTTCGAGTGGATTGTGTAAACCATTCAGGTTAAATTGGTGTTACTATTTTGAGTTGTAAGTGTATTCACTCTAGAGCTTTTAAGCAAGAGTGTGTTGTTCTTGATCAAAGTTGTTAAGCAGAATCAAGTTGGGTAATTAGTGTGTAACCATTGGATTGTATCACTGAGGTGATTTAGGGAGTGAGTGGTTTCTCATATCTAAGTGGTTTCTTAGGTAGAAGGTTCATTGGGTAGTGATTAAGTTTAGTAGATGTCAACTGGGATTGTTGAGTCTGTAAATTAATACTACTAATAGTGAAATTCCTCCCTGGCTTGGTAGCCCCCAGAAGTAGGTAGTTAGATTGAACTGGGTGAACAATTCATTATGTCCTTTACTGGTTGTTATTGCATTGTCCAGAGCAGATTGTGTTGTTGTGACATCACACTTAACATCACACATCTGATACCAGAATTTCAATTGGTATCAGAGCAGACATCCTGCTCTGCATCTGGGTGAGATCTAGGGCTGATACTTTCTGGTAAGATGGACAAGGAAGTTGGTGGATTTGTGAATAGACCCCATATTCTGGATGGTTCTAATTATGATTATTGGAAACCAAGGATGGTTACCTTTTTGAAGTCCTTGGACAACAGGGCTTGGAAGGCTGTGTAAAAAGAGTGGAAGCACCCTGTTATTACTGATAAAGAAGGAAACACCAAGCTGAAACCTGAAGAAGAGTGGACCAAGGAAGAGGATGGGCTAACACTTGGCAATTCTAAGGCCTTGAATGCCATCTTTAATGGGATTGATAAAAACATCTTCAGGTTGGTAAACACTTGTGAAGTGGCAAAGGATGCTTGGGACATTTTAAAGACTACTCATGAAGGAACTTCAAAGGTTAAGATGTCAAGACTTCAACTTCTGACATCAAAGTTTGAAAGTCTAAAGATGAAGGAAGATGAAACTATTCATGATTTTCACATGAATATTCTTGAGCTGTCCAATGCATCTAGTGCTCTTGGAGAGAAGATGACTGAAGAAAAGCTGGTGAGGAAAATTCTTAGATCCCTTCCCAAGAGATATAAGATGAAGGTGATTGCAATTGAAGAAGCTCAAGACATCAGCAAAATGAGGGTTGATGAACTAATTGAATCTCTTCAAACTTTTGAGTTAGGGTTGAGTGAAGAGGAACCTGAAAAGAAGACCAAGAGTATAGCTTTGGTATCTAATACTCAAGAAGAGAAGAAAAGGAATGGTGCTGAGTCTCAGGAGGAGCTGTCTCAGGCTATTGTTCTGTTGGGAAGACAGTTTAACAAGGTGGTTAAGAGGATGAATAGAAACTACAAACCTAATGTTAAGAACATCTCCCCTGACATCAACAAGTCAAAAGAGAAGGATGAAGAGAAGAATGTTCAAAACAAAGGAGTTCAATGCTTTGAGTGTGAAGGCTATGGCCATGTCAAGAAAGAATGTCCTACATTCCTTAAGAAGCAGAAAAAGGGCATGGCTGTTTCCTGGTCTGATACTGACAGTGAAAGTGAAGAAGAGTCTGCCAAGCATGTTAGGGCATTGACAGGAACATGTATTTCTAATGGAGAATCTAGTGATGAGGAATTGACTTTTGAGGAGTTAGCAGCATCCTATCAAGATTATGTTTGAGGAGTGTAGAGGTTTGTCAAGAAAGTGAGAAACAAAAGAAAAGAATAGTCCAGCTTGAGACTGTTAAAGTTGATCTTGAAAATGAAGTCTTGCTAGTTAAATCTCAACTTGATCAAATGACCAAGTTTGTCAGAATGTTGAACAGTGGGTCTGACACTCTTGATAAGATTCTTCAGGCTGAAAAGGTTGTAGGAGACAAGTCTGGCTTAGGATTTATTGTTGAGGAGAAGGTCTCTGGTAAAGCTAGTACTTCTGGAACCAAAAAGGATATATCTCAACCAATGTCTCAACATAACAGAAGAAGATATAATCCTAAACCTAAGCAGGTTGTTCATCAACTTTCTCAAAATGTTAGGAAGGGTATGCTCATGGTCCTCATCTTGGGAAGGCACAGGCTTCTGGAGCTAGGCAGTATATGCCTCCACAATACCATAGGAGTATGCAGGCTTCTAGGTTTAACATGTTTCATCAGATGTCTCAACATCAAGGGAATATGTATGGCTTTGGACCTAATAATGCAGTGCCTCATTATTATGGTAGAAGAAAGCCACATCATCATGGTAGAAGACAGCCTAAGAGACAGAATCATCACTACAGAAGACAGGCTAACTATGGAAGAAGACAGCCCCAGTACTTTAGATGGCAGCCACAGCAGTTTCATCATCAAGGTGGCAGGAAGTTTAATCACTTTAGAGAAGAGGTTAAAAGAGTTAGGTGTTTCTATCGTTGAAGTTTTGGCCATATGCAATATTCTTGCTTTAAACTGCATGGCTATCCCAAATATGTCCATCAACCTAGACAGAATCAGAACAGGTCTAAGGTTGGTAAAAAATGGGTTCCTAAAGCTGCTGTTACATGTCTATTGGCCCACACATCTGATAGACATTCTGTGAAGGATGGTTGGTACTTTGACAGTGGCTGTTCAAAGCATATGACAGGGGTCAAAAATCATTTGGTGGATATCAAGACTTGCTCCACAAATGATGTTACTTTTGGTAATGGAGAGAAATGGGAAGTAAAAGGAGTTGGAAAATTGAGGTGTCATGATGGACCAAATTTGGAAAATGTTCTTCTTGTCAAAGGATTGACTGCTAATTTGATTAGCATCAGTCAGCTATGTGATGAAGGATACAAGGTCAGCTACACTAAAGATAAGTGTTTAGTGACTAATGGGAAGAATGAGGGTGTTATGAAGGGAGTCAAATCCATAGATAACTGTTATCTATGGGTACCTCAAGAGTCCAGCACATCAAGTGATGTTAAGGTTGATGTTGTGACATCAGACTGTAACATTAGTTGTGAAGACTTAAGCAGAAAATTGAGCATATTGAAGTTAGTGGCTTATGGAGTGAATTTATTAAAATTCAAAAATTTAAAAGGAAATGTGTTTTGGTGGGGAAAATATATTTATTGGCTTTTAAGTGATCCACAAAATTAGGCTCCATACTTTAGGCTATCATTTCCTATTGTAGCTATCACACGCTTCATCAAACACCATACCCCTAGATGGTTCATCTCCTTCTCCATCAACAGAAGTAGCAATCCTTCCCTGATCCTCAGTTGCTTCACTGGAACAATGTCAAAACAAGTATCATCCCCTTCAAAGAAGTCTGCTTCAAAAAGTTATTCTCTTGAAAAAGCTAGGGTTTTGACGAAAGAGGGTTCTGCTGAAGAAGCTTTGAATATAGCACCCATCTCCATGATGGTTCCTGAATCTGGTAAGTCAAGACCTTCCAAACTTTAACCCAAAAGGCCTACACCTAAAATTGATGATAGTGAAACTAGGAGGTTAGTCACTAGCATTCTTTTTAAAGAAAAATATGCATCTGAGTCTTCCACCCCTCAAGCTGTTAAAGAGAGGGTTGATGTTGATCGTAGTCTTAATCAGATTGCCACCAAAATTTTGGATAAGGGTTTATCTGTAAAAGGAATTTCTATTCCCCTTAGACAAATGTCAGCTGAAAAGGATGACATGCAGAATGCGGATACCAATCTTCACAGATTGGCTATTTCAGTCATTGAAGACGCGAAAGTGGAAGTTGAAGATGAAGGTGTTCATGTTGAAGAAGAAGTTGAAACCAATGTCAGAACATCGCCTAATAAGGATGTCGGAACTAGCCCTAGTGAAAAGAAGAATACTGATAAGGTGGATGTGATTGATCTTTCTGATAATGAAGTGATTGGAAAAGTTGTCCCTGGTATTGCCACAAGAATGAGGTCTAAAAGAGGGAAGTCAGTAGAGTACTCACCTAAGGAGAGACCTGAGAACAAAAAGAAGAAGTCAACTATGGTGGGACCTGCTAAGACTTGGAGCAAAGTTGCTATGAATTCCAAAAAGAGAAAGGTGAGGGAGGATTCAGAGTCTGAATTTGATGTTGAGGATGATGTTCAAGACATCACTCCCGTAAGAAGGTCTATATTGAAGAGAATTGCTGACAAGATTCCTGATATCCCTGTTGACAATATTTCATTCCACTATGCTAGTAGTGCATCCATGTGGAAATTTGTCTGTCAGAGAAGACTAGCGTTGGAAAGAGAACTTGGTGGAGATGCCTTGGATCTTAAGGAAGTCATTGAATTGATTAGATTTGTTGGGTTAATGAAGATCGTGTCTAGACTGTCCAAGTGCTATGATGGATTAGTCAAGGAATTTATTGTGAACATTCCCGTGGCTATTAATGACAGCAGAAATATGGATTTTAGGAAGGTTTATGTCAGAGGTCAATGTGTTAATTTTTCTCCTGAGGTCATTAACACTTACCTGGGAAGGGATGAGAAGGAGTATAGAGAGTTAGAAGAAACAGACAATGCTGTGTGTAAGGAAATCACAGCAGGATAAGTGAAAGTCTGGCCTCTGAAAGGAAAATTGTCTGCCAGTTTGTTAATTGTCAAATATGCTATTCTGCACAGAATAGGAGCAGTTAATTGGGTCCCTACCAATCACAAGATAACTATCTCTGTTGGATTGGGAAAATTGATTTATGCTGTTGGGACAAAGAGACTATTTGATTATGGGGCTTATATATATGATCAGACTATCAAGAATGCTGCTACAAATGTAGTGAAGATGCCTATTGCCTTTCCCTCTATCATTTATGGGATCATCTTATCACAACATCCTGGTATTCTTCATCAATCTGATGTGGTGTGTAAGAGGGAATCTGCCTTGTCAATCCATTATAAGTTGTTTGAAGGGAAGCATGTTCCTGACATTGTCAAGACATCAGCTTCAACATCACAACAGCAACCTGCCAAAATTGGGTTGATTTCAGAATTGGAGGAGGCTTGCAAGGAGTTGGATGAAGTCATCAGAGTGAGTACTGAAAGAAAGCTAAAATTTGAAAAACTTCTCATGACTCTGAGATTGGCAGAAAAAGAAGTTGAAGCAGTCAATGCTAGCCAAAATGATGATGATGTCCAGGACAATGTTGAAGGCTCAGGTTCTGAAGAAGGTGACCCTAGCACTGAGGATGAAGATGTTGCAGCTAGTTCTGATGACTCTGATGCTGATGAAGATTAAATTGCTGTTTCTTTAGCTATTTTATATTTTTGTAGTTTATTTTTGCTTCTGCACTTAGTGTGCTTGCTATGTATTCTGAATATTGTTGCTTTTAAGTACTTCTGGTTTATGTTCTGTGATTTGTCTTGTCACTTAATGCTGACTTTTGACTGACAATGAGAGCTAGCTTAGGATTTTCTGGTAGTTAGTAGGACTAACAGGTTTGTCCAATTATGGCTAAAAAGGGGGAGAGAGTTGCCAAGGTGTGGTTGTGAAGCCTTTTTCTGATATGGTGCAGAAGTTGAGGGGGAGAGTGTATGAACAGCTGTGAGCTGGTTCTTGTTTTGAGGGGGAGTTTGCCCTATGCTGATGTGAAGGTGATTTCTGCAGCTTGTTGGTTTTTGCTGCTGCTGGTTAGTGAGTTTGTGTAGCTTGTTGAAGAGGTGCTGCTAGGTGTTTTGAAAATTTATCAATTTTTATCTGCTGCTGGGTTCTCTGATGATGGCAGAGTTTGTTTTAGCCAAAATTAGCCAAAGGGGGAAATTGTTGGTTCTTGTATTGGCTGGAATTTTGGTAAAACAAAGTTGAACAATGTTAATATCATATGTCTGATGTCATAACATTGGGTCTTATCATTAGCTGTTGCAGGGTTGGAAGTTTTGTATGCTGATGTTATAAGTGATGTCTTGACATCACTATACCAGAACATCAGAACATCAGTTTATGATGTTTTAGGGCTGCGCGTGTTAGGATGTTTTGAGGAGATCTGTTAGAGAGATTGGATGCGAATTTCTTGGAGAAGATATTGGCAATCAGATATGGAGCAGATCATGGTTCAAATCATGTAACTAACATTAGGGCTGATTTGAAAAGATTTTGGAGATCAAATCTGCATTAATTCCTGGTATAAAAAACAAATCAGATCAGAATTTTGGGAGCAGGTCCAAGCCCAAGTCAGAATGATATTTAAAGCAGTCTCAACCCTAAGTTAAAAGGACGAAGAAAGAGAGCTAAAGACTGAGGGTCATTTGTGTCTTCGTGTGGATTGTGTAAACCATTCAGGTTGAATTGGTGTTACTATTTTGAGTTGTAAGTGTATTCACTCTAGAGCTTTTAAGCAAGAGTGTGTTGTTCTTGATCAAAGCTGTTAAGCAGAATTAAGTTGGGTGATTAGTGTGTAATCATTGGATTGTATCACTGAGGTGATTTAGGGAGTGAGTGGTTTCTCATATCTAAGTGGTTTCTTAGGTAGAAGGTTCATTGGGTAGTGATTAAGTTTAGTAGATGTCAACTGGGATTGTTGAGTTTGTAAATTAATACTACTAATAGTGAAATTCCTCCCTGGCTTGGTAGCCCCCAGAAGTAGGTAGTTAGACCGAACTGGGTGAACAATTCATTGTGTCCTTTACTGCTTGTTATTGCATTGTCCATAGCAGATTGTGTTGTTGTGACATCACACTTAACATCACACATCTGATACTAGAATTTCAGAGAGCATCATTACGCAATGCATTACATACATCATGACATTGCATAAAACTAACTTTGCCTTTTTCAGGTGAGTTCACAATCAGACAAACATTATCATCTTCTAGATACGGCGCAGAGATAATCGAGACAACGATTTAATTCTGACACTGATTCAAAGACAGATTTAATTCTGGTACTTCAACAATTCAGAAATAATCAAGACAGATGATTTAATTCTGACACTTAAACAGTTCAGAGATAATCAACCCAGAGATTTAATTCTGATACTTAAACAGTTCAGAGATAATCAACCCAGAGATTTAATTCTGATACTTAAACAGTTCAGAGATAATCAACCCAGAGATTTAATTCTGATACTTCAACATCTCAGAGATAATCAACCCAGAGATTTAATTCTAATACTCCAACAGTTCAGAGATAATCAGGACAGAGATTTAATTCTGACACTTATCCCAGAAGATTTTCCAAAAAAAAATGGTTCAGAGATGATCGAGACAAAGAGTTAATTATGATACTTATTCCAGAATATGTTCCAGATTCAGTTCAGAGATGGTCAAGTATATTTTCCAGATACGGTTCAGTTACAATCTAGATATAGATTTCATTCTGATACTCATTCCAATACATCCTCAGATATAATCAAGGCGTAGATTCATTCTGACATTCCCCAGCACATCTGCTAGATACAGTTGGACACGGACTCATTCTAGTATACTCCTCAGATACAGTCAAACCTAGACTCCTTCTGATACTCCTGTCAACAGTTACTTTGGATGGCATCTATAAGCCCATCTTCATCCTGTCATATTTCCGAATGGCATCTTTAAGCCCATTTAAGCAATACAATCAACCAACAACGTTACTTCGTGCACCCGTGAGTGCAAATTTCTGGGCACTTAAGTGTTCAATCCTCTTCCACCTTCAGATCACAAATGGCGGATGTGCCAATCTAACTCTTCAGGTTTAAGAAAATTGAACAGGGGCAGCTGTTGCACCCCAAAATTTGCCCTCACATATTTGAGATAAATTGATTCAAGAAGCTTCCTCACACTCCTAGGAGTCTCAAAAGCTCAAGATTACTCAAGGATTGACCATACAAGCTCTTCCTAAACAATCAACCTACAACTAGGGTTTTATTTTTTCTCAAAAGGAATTGAGCTCTCAATACCTCAAATGGACTTCATGGTTCTCTATGTGCTCTAGGGTATCCTCATGTCAAGTCCCAAGCCTTGCATCACAAGTTTGCTCAGTCAATTGCTCAAATGATCAACAGTCGATTGTATTGGACCAAAGGTCAACTTTGACCAATTTACAGTCAAACGTCATCATTTCTTGCCAACATCAAGATTTTGAAGTCCCATTCATCATTTGATCAAGGGTTGATCATGATTCCTCAAGAAAATCAAGATTTACTCAAAAGTCAAAAATTGCCAAATTAGGGTTTTCTTAAGGAAAAGTCAACGGAACTTTGACCACACACAACTTTCACATACTTCATCAGAAATTCCTCAACCAAATCTCATTTTGAAGGAAATTCAATTCTCTACAACTTTGTCTCTCTAAGCTCAAGGCCAAAAATGCCTCGTTTGAGAGATATGGACCAAAACTTTACAGGTCATTTTGAAAGTCAACAAAAAGACACTTTTTTCGTCAAAGCAATTTACACAAAAATAAAGACTTCAAATAAAAAAGTGATCAACACTAAAGTTGTAGGGGACATCTTGAGGGTTCCAAAAAGTCCAACATCACCTTCATATGACAAAAATTGAGAGAGTTACGATTGATGCAAGTTGAGCAAAATTTGAGAAACGTATGAAACCTACATTTAACATTTTTGAGCTTTTGGACCAATGGGCCTATCTTTTAAGGTTGAATTATGTTTATGAGATATTCAAGGACCTCAAAGTTCACTTTGGTATTATTTTGATTTTTTTTTGTTTTGATTTTATTCAAAGAAATAAACAAAATTAAATAAAACAAAATAAATCAAATAATGGTGGGCACATGGATCCTTTTAATGGAGTTTCTAGAAGGTTAAAACATGTCATTCAAGGCCATCAAAACCCAAATAAAACCGTGGGAGAGAGTGAAGGAAACATGGTTTTCAAAAAATTAAAATGGTTGGAAACATGTTCCTTGATCCTAGCTCTTCAATGATTCTTTGTCTACCATGTTTCTCCTATAAATACAAGGCTCAAACACAAGAGAAGAGGCTTCAAAAAGGAAGGCTTCCAAATCACAAAATTCTTGAAAAAAAAAGGTGAAAATTCAAAACTCCATTTCCAATCATTCTCAATCCAAACCAAGGATTAAATACTCATCCTGAAGGTTCGATTCCCACCTCATGCAATTTCCTTTTAACCATTTTCTAATCCCTTTCTTTTATCATATTTCAATTAATTTATTTATTTCTTTTCAATTAAATTAAAACAATAAAAAAAATCATAAAACCGTTAAAAGAATAAAAAATATAGTTTAGGTTATGTAATCATTTTTTAGGCATATATTATTTTTATTAAAATTAATTTTTTAGACTTAGGCGTATAATTAATTAATTTTTGTACAAATGAATTAGAAATTAGGTTTATTTATTTTTAAATTTATTTCTCAAAAAAAAAAAAAAAGAATATTGACTTAGATATTTAGGACATTTAACTTGATTTTTTAATATGTAATTGCTTTTCGTTTATCATTTATTTTCTTAGAATAAATGTATAGGTTTGTGCATAAATTGTAATAGTGTAGTTTACATTTCTTGTACGATTATATTATGTAACTGTTCATAAGCCTTGTAATAGTGTAGTTTACATTTCTCGCACGATTATATTATGTAACTGTCCATAAGCCTTGTAATAGTCTATGTTACATTCTCGCACGATTATATCATGTAACTGCCCATAAGCCATGTAATAGTGTAGGTATTTATTTTTCGTACTTATATTTTATTTGCTAGATAAATAGGCATGTATGGCAAGATCTAAAATCAAACGTTAGAATAACCTATAACTCAAGATAATATAATTGAATCAACGCACATTGCACATATTCACCTCTAGGGTAGCCTCTCTCTGTTGCCTTACGATTAAAACGGTCATGTCCCTTGAAAGTAGGGGTACTTTAGCAAAAGACGCTTACGAATAATATCATCATTGTCCCTTCGATATAAAGATCATAGTCCCTCGATGACCCTTCGAGCTGCCTACAAAAAAAAAATGATCTTGTCACTCGACGACCCTATGGAAAAATGATGATAGTCCCTTCGCATTGCTAAGGTATCCTTACATGTTGCCTTCTATGACCATTCGATGACCCTTCGCTGTCCCTCAACATCCAATAGACAGTACTACCTACCCATTAATGGTATGGATAGTACTATCTCTCAAGGAAAGTGATAAGTACAAGAAAGACCTTACAAATTAGGGGTAAGTAACTTTTAAATGCTTGCTCACAACTCAAAAACAAATACTTTTCATATTTCACTTTTCCAAAAATATTTTCAAAAAAAAAAAAACAAACAAACACTTTGTATACATTCTTACACGAATTATTACAAAGTCAAACTTTTACAAAATATTTTCAAAAAAATGTTCACACACATTCAAAAAGTAAGTAAAAAAAGTGAGCTAAGCATTTAAGAGCCCGTGGATAACCATGGATACAAAGGGTGCGAATACCTTCCCTTTGTATAACTTACCCCCCGAACTCAAAATCTATCAGGGTATTTCCTGTTTTTTTCAGCCTTTCCTTATTGGATAAAAGAAAAGTCGGTGGCGACTCTTGCTAACCGCAACATGTTTTGCGAAAACAAAATAAAAAAAAGTCAGTTCTCCCACCGTGTTACACACAAGAATGTGTAGAGAGAGAATGTGGAAAGGAGAAGACACATGCAAAGTAAGAAGGATTAGAGAACAAATGCCACCTGATACCATATTAACTTTACACACAAAGTGAAAGTCATTGTATTCATTATTATTCAAAAGGTAAGTGTCGTACCTCGAAAAATGAGAACGACCTCGCGAAGGGGAAGGTATTAGCACCCCCTCACGTCCGTTATACTCAACGGGAACCATTTAGTTAGGGTTGAATGCATGCTAGCTTATAGTTTGTTTCTAATCTTCTGCTTTTTGAGTTGGGAAAATAGAGATAAAGAAATGTTTTTCATTATGATTATAAAGAAAGAGGACCTTTTTATTATTAGGGTGTTCGCCAAGACTTCGCAGTCTCGAGCCTACGTATCCTTATAAGGATGGAATTAGAGATATCGTAGTTCAGATAAAATTTGTTGGTTGATTTTAGCGAAAGCCAAATTGTATTAATCATGTTAGATTAATTATTTAATTAATCAAATATGATTTGACATAATTAATTATTAATTAATTATATTATGGTCTATTGTTATTATACACTAAATAGATGAATTGTTTGATTGAGTTTTGTGTCTGAATGGACCATGATGGGTTGGACCATTCAGCTAAGCCATTTAGCTATTTAAGTGTCTTTCCATTAAACAATTGAAATACTCCGAAAATCCTAAACAGCAATGAGGGTAGTAATTCTCTCATACCCACACTCTCTGATGACAGTCTCTTCAATCTTGTAAGATACACTGTTCTTATTAATTTTGAATATTCTATAATATTATAATATGCTATAATTTGTGTCTATCATATTTATTTTAAATCTATCAATTGGTATCAGAGCCGTAGATACATATTATAACTATTGTAATAATTGACCAAAATCTTATAATTGTTTGTGCATTATGTTGAACAATTGAAAAGAAAACCTGTGTAGTCGGAATGATTGTGAAGGTGAAATATAAACTTGTTTTGCATTTAATTCTAAAAGAGGTTTATACATTCTGATGTTGTCGACGCATCCTCTCCCTATAATATATATATATATATATATATATATGATCTTATCGGTTGATCAGAACCTTGAAGTGGGCCAGAGACTTCGTCTACGATGCTGAAATGGAGGAGGAGGAGGGGGTGTACCTGCAAGGCACTCCGACGCTCAAGTAAGAAAAGGTCAGAGAGAAAGGGGCAAGTACAAAGTATGAGTTTTCAGTGTGATTATTAGATACCTGACCCTCTCAAGTGAGAGGGTTTATATAGTGCCCCCAGCGCATGGCCAATTGGTCCTTATTATTCGGGCGCGGATCGCGGATCCCCCAAAAATAGGTAACTGCCAGAACTAGCCATTGGAATGGGCAGGTCTGCTCGAAACTAGTCGTTGTGTTGAGCAGGGGAGTGTTTCCGAGCAGGTGCATTCCGGCCAGGTTCTGGATGACTATCCGTGTATGACGGGCAGAGTTGAGATAAAGGGCAGAGATGGGCAGCTATCCCTAGAGGGGAAGACCTGCTCGGAACTAGCCTGTTGCTTTGGGCAGGGGAGTGTTTTCGAGCAGGTGCATTTCTGCTTGGTCCTGGATGGTTGTCCCATGTATGATGGGCAGAGATGGAATGGAGGGCAGGGCTGGCCTTCTGTCCCTGGAGATCAGTGGGTCAGCCTTCCTTATCATAGGGGCAGGAGGAAAATGGCTTTCCTTTGTCCTTAACTGGCTGGATCGAGACTGCTGGTCGTTCTGGGCAGCTGCCTCGGCGGAAGGGCAGGAGATGATCCCGGGAAGAAGCACTACGGCCATCCCTGGATGTCTGCCATGTGTGTGACGGGTAAGAATGTGATGGATGGGTAGAGATGGCCGGCTGACCATCTCTCCTCGGTGGAGGGGCAGAGGGAAAACCGGTTCCCTCTGTCCTCAATTAGATAGATCTAGGCTATTGGGTCGTTCTGAGCAGCTGCCTCGGCGGAGGGCAGGAGATGATCCCGAGCAAGAGCACTACGACCATCCCTGGATGTCTGCCCTGTGCGTGACAGGCAAGAATGTGATGGATGGGCAGAGATGGTCGGCTGGCCATCTCTCCTCGGTGGAGGGACAGAGGGAAAACCGGTTCTCCTTGTCCTCAACTGGATGGATCTAGGCTATTGGGTCGTTCTGGATGCAGAAGTGAATTGGGCCATGCCTAGCCATCGGTCCAGTCCAGAACAGAAGCCCCCAAGTCGTTGCTCCTGGGCACAGGAGTGATGACTTAAGAGTAGCTCGTAATCCCAGGGAGAACTGTGCACGGTTGGTGCGTGTTTATGGAGATGACGACGTTCTGTGGTGCCTGTATGTGAACGTGCCCGAGGAACGAAAGCGTCGCCTTGTCTGCTGGAGACGTTTTCACTCTCTTGTTATCGCTAAGTATTATACGATTCTCGTCGTGAGTGCTCGTTTGTATGAGCAGTTTTGTATGGATTATTCGTAGTGTTTTAGGGTTTTCTCGGTAGTTATTTTATTTGTTCGACCAGTTTGGGGAACTGGTTCGAAGAGGCCTGGGTTGTTTTCGGGGATGAGAACGGTGCTCAGGTCACGATTGTGGCTCGACCTCCGCGGCGTGAACGTCCCATCGCGAGCTGGGTGTTCTGCCAATCATGGTACGATGATGATGTCGGACTCGGTCGAGTATCCGACGTGTGACAGGGTCTTCTCGTTCAAGAGTAGAGGTCTGCCTTGTTAAATTTGTAGGTATGCAATGCTTGTACCTAGGCATGCATTTATGGTCGGTACGTTGCATTTCGTCGCTTCGACGGGCACGCCGACTGTAGTGGCCTTAGCCGTAATATATTGAGCAAATTGTTCCCCATCGAGGTGTTCTAGGTATTAGGCCCCATTTTCCATTTTTGCTCGGACGAGATATGGACCCTTCCAGCTTGCGGCGAGTTTGCCTTCACGAGAATCTGTGACTTCTCCTCAGGACGAGACTGTCGACTTTGATGTTTTGTCGTATGAATTTTGGCTGCCCATGCGTGACGTGCATAGATGAGACAGAGGGCAGAGATGGGTGGCTTCCCCTGGAGGTCAACTGGAGGGGCAGACCTGCTCGGAACTAGCCCGTTGCTTTGGGCGAAGGGGTGTTTCCGAGCAGGTGCATTCCTGCTTGGTCCTCAATTTCCAAGAACTAGTCGTTGTAATGGGCAGACCTGCACGGAACTATTCATTTGCTCTGGGCATGGGGTGAGTCCGAGCAGATGCATTCCTGCCAAGTTCTGGATGACTGTCCCGTGTATGACGGGCAAAGATGGAATGAAGGGCAGAGCTGGCCTACTGTCCGATTTCGGGCAAGAGCATTTTGATCGTTCCTGGGTGGTTGCCCATGCATGATAGGAAGAAGTGTGAAGGAGGATAGCTGTGGTCCTACTGATCTTGGGTGTCAGCTGACCAGCCTTTCTCAGTTAAGGTGTTCGCAGAGAATATATATCTGCTTGGCTTGTGTGTTCGTGTGGAACAGTTTGTTTATGCGCTCCGCTCGTCGGGGAGGCTAGTGAGGTCATCTCTTCTTTGTTCGGGTCATTGCCGAGGAGGATAACCTCGAATTCTCCGTGTGGAATGGGGAGCAGGGGACCGGAAGGTTCCGCACTGCCAGTTGGTGTCGAGGAGATGGGCTTCTCGATCTGCCATTCGGTTCTTGGACACCGGATGGGCATCCATGAAGGGCAGCAAAAACCGCCAGAATTATTAACTATTTTTATTTATATCAGGGAGGAGATATACGTCTTTCGGGCAAGGTCGATCAGTATAGTCCATATTCTTTATTTTTCATTATGTTTTTTCATAAGTACAATATTTGGACAACCATGTAGTGTGTTTGGCTTCCGAAATACTATTTGCCTTTAGGAGGTCTTTGGTAAAACAGTTACCTGGGTTGATAGAGTCGACGCGGGGCAATGTTTTTTACTCTTCAGAGTTGTAGGGCAAGGCTGGCCTGCTAGATGTCCTCGGTTGTATGATGATGGTGGTCAGCCCTTTTGAGGCTTCTTTAAAGCACCTCCTCGTGGCTACTATGTCCTCATGTAGGGTGTTCCTCGGGCAGTGTTTGCAGCCTCCTTCTCCTCGTATTGGATATATGCTCGGAACTAGCCGTTGTGCTGAGCAGGGGAGTGTTTTCGAGCAAGTGCATTCTGGCCAGGTTCTGGATGACTATCCGTGTATGACAGGCAGAGTTGAGATAGAGGGCAGAGATGGGCAGCTGCCCCTGGAGGTCAGTCGGGCATCTCTCCTCGGTGCATTCCTGCTTGCGTGTCAGGGATAGTGATTTTGACGGGGAGAAGGAGTTCTCGATCGTCCCTTAGTTTTGCACGGTGGTGAAAGTCGATTCTCTATCGCTGAATCTCTCCTCGTCCTCTTGGCCACCGGGGAGAGCTGGTCTTTCCGAGGAGGAATTCGACCGCGTTTCTTGATGGCCAGGGATTCAGGCTTCTCTGGTTCTTGGGCGTTCCACCCTCGTTGAGGAGAAAGGCTTTGAGGCCTCCTCTGCCTGCGCCTCGGGGGAGGAGATCTTAAGGGGTGGACTTCTTCTGTTGTCCTAATCCTCGCATTCTGGTGGAGGATTTAGAAGTTCTTATTAATAGCTTCGATTGGTTATGCCATGGCCGGATCGGCATTGTGCAGAATAAGAATAAGTTGGGGACCCTCCGGTGCTCTTCCGGGGATCAGTCTGGACCCATTGTGCTCTGGGCGTTGGTCCTCCATCTCATGGTGATCTAGAGAGGGTGAAGTAGTGACTCTCTCCCTTTGAACGGGGACGTCGTCCTCGAGGGAAGGAATGGCTCCTTCACGGTCAGTCTTACTGATTGGCGAGATGACCGTGTTGTGAGCATCATGGACGTTGCTGTGGCTGGCCATGATCGGAATCTTAAATATCTGCTTTGATCTTTGGTTTCCGGGGAAAGAAATATGGGGAGAGCAGGTTCCCCACAGTCGGCACCACTGATCTTACCGGTTGATCAGAACCTTGAAGTGGGCTAGAGACTTCATCTACGATGCTGGAATGGAGGAGGAGGAGGGGGGTGTACCTGCAAGGGACTCCTACGCTCAAGTAAGAAAAGGTCAGAGAGAAAGGGGCAAGTACAAAGTATGAGTTTTCAGGGTGATTATTAGATACCTGACCCTCTTAAGTGAGAGGGTTTATATAGTGCCCCCAGCGCATGGCCAATTGGTCCCTATTATTCGGGCGCGGATTGCGGATCCCCCAAAAATAGGCAACTTCCAGAACTAGCTGTTGGAATGGGCAGATCTGCTCGAAACTAGCCGTTGTGCTGAGCAGGGGAGTGTTTCTGAGCAGGTGCATTCCGGCCAGGTTCTGGATGACTGTCCGTGTATGACGGGTAGAGTTGAGATAGAGGGCAGAGATGAGCAGCTGTCCCTGGAGGGGCAGACCTGCTCGGAACTAGCTTGTTGCTTTGGACAGGGGAGTGTTTCCGAGCAGGTGCATTCCTGCTTGGTCCTGGATGGTTGTCCCATGTATGATGGGCAGAGATGGAATGGAGGGTCGGGCAGGCCTTCTGTCCCTGGAGATCAGTAGGTCAGCCTTCCTCAGCATATGGGCAGGAGGAAAATGGCTTTCCTTTGTCCTTAACTGGATGGATCGAGACTGCTGGTCGTTCCGGGCAGCTGCCTCGGCGGAGGGGTAGGAGATGATCCCGGGCAGAAGCACTACGGCCATCCCTGGATGTCTGCCCTGTGCGTGATGGGTAAGAATGTGATGGATGGGCAGAGATGGCCGACTGGCCATCTCTCCTCGGTGGAGGGGTAGAGGGAAAACCGGTTCCCTTTGTCCTCAATTGGATGGATCTAGGCTATTGTGTCGTTCTGAGCAGCTGCCCCAGTAGAGGGCAGGAGATGATCCCGGGCAGGAGCACTACGACCATCCCTGGATGTCTGCCCTGTGCGTGACGGGCAAGAATGTGATGGATGGGCAGAGATGGCCGGCTGGCCATCTCTCCTCGGTGGAGGGGCAGAGGGAAAACCGGTTCCCTTTGTCCTCAACTGGATGGATCTAGGCTATTATGCCGTTCTGGATGCAGAAGTGAATTAGGTCATGCCTAGCCATCGGTCCAGTCCAGAACAATATATATATATATATATATATATATATATATATATATATATATATATATATATATATATATATATATATATATATAATCATCAGAAAAATTGTTATAATTTTAATTTGGGTTGGTTTTTTATTTCTCTCAAATAATTAGGTTGTTTCATTTCATCGATTCACTTTCATAAATTACTATAATAAAGTTCAATTTCGTGATGTAATTACTCAACTTTTAATTTTATACTTGTTCTTGTTTTGATTATAGGTAATTCCATATAAGGGTTTAAATGCTTTTAAGATATTCTATAATTTCTAGTAAATACATGTGGTAGTGTATGTATGATATCCAAAACTTTGTTATAAAGTTCAAATAAATAGCCTATTTTTCTGGTCTGTTTACCTCATAATAATAAAATTAACATTTTTCTCTACTATATTAATGTCAGATAAATAGTATTATATATTCAATTTGTTTTGATATTCCTTAATACTATGATATACTTCAATATCTTAATAAAATATGTTTTTAAGTGATTGATTTAATTTAAATTTCATATCTATCCAAAATTACCATATATAGTAATTTTGATCTATTATTTAGAAAAGTTAAATTATATTATCCTTGAATTATGATAATTTATAGTTACTAATATGATATAACGTTTTATTGTTGATTTATGAGTTTTTGAGATGACAATACAATACTTTACAAATCATCAAAGATTCAAAAACTCTACAAAAGGATATAATAAGTCAAACTCTTTGAGGTCAGTCAAAATGTGATTATTTATTTTTGAATCGCTTGTGACTTATTATATAATTGCATATAAAGAGAAATTTGTTTATAATATTATCTACTCTTTAAAATTATAAAATGTGAATTTATATAAAAATATTATTTTTCAGAATATTTCGAAATCAAAACTTTCTATTTATTTTTTATAAATTGATTTCTATAAAAATCTAGTTTTTATGAGTATATATTAGAAATCTTATTATTTTGAGAGTTTTATTCTCGAAAAATTAAATAATCACTATTAATTTGTATAAGTATAATCTCACCTATCGTGGATACAATTATATATAAATTTATCTATTTTAAATAAAATATAATTATTCTTAATTTGTATGATTGTAACTCGCCTATTGTGGGTACAATTGTACAAATTTTAGTTAGTAAAATAATTAATTTCGTTGTAATTATAATATAATATATATTAATAATAGTTATACCCTATCAGTATATTATTATTAATATAATTGATTTTTTTAACGTACTTATGATTTAGTATTATGAAAAGTATTATTCAAGTACATTACCAATATTAGAATTTTGTGACATAATATTTATACATCGTTAGATTTCTTATTTGAAATTGTTGAAAGTATTATTTGAGAAATAAGAAATTATTTTAAAGACATGTAATACTTTATGAAATCTAATAAATTTTATTCAATATTTTTTAAAATGGATTTCAATTCTCTTTGTATTATGTAAGTGATAAACATACCCTATCGGTGTGACATTACTTGTCCTGATCAGTGTGTGATAGAGAAAATAATTAAGTATTTGTTTAAATATTTTAAAACTCTCATATTAATAATTCAACTATATTTTTCCATCAAGTGGGAGAATCTAACATGTCAATTTTATAAAAATGTCATTTTTTATAAAAAAAATATTTGTTTAATAAACATTTGTTTAGTATAGAGACTTATATGGAAGATAATATAGTCTTATGTATATACAAAAGTCTATGACTATTTTGTTGTATCTTCAATAAAATTTAAATTAAAGTCTCTTTTATTTTCGCTACGTGAAACCTAATTATGTCTCAAGTGTGTGTGACTTTAATTGTAACACTTGAGTTTTAAGTGAGCTATTAAAATAATCTATATAATCTCATTTTGCAATTTAAAATACTAGGGATTTGATCTCACTCATATGATGATAATTTTGTTTTATATAACTATCATACTATTTTATGTGAAGGTTATTTTGTTTATGAAAATTCTTTTAAAAATCTTATTTGTTATAAGGAGATTTTTCATTATAAATTGTAAGTGAAAATTAACAATCTCCTTAATTCTAAATGCAGAATATGTGGTTAACTATGAAACTCAAATTTTGATTAAAAAAATGTCATTGATAAATATTGAGTTTCATATTATTATTCTGTAACCACTTGTGTTAATATATCTGCTATATTCATGTGCAAAATAAGTGGTTAAGTTTTTTTTAAATATTGATAAATTGTACAACCACTTTTGTCGACAATTTTACGCTAACAATTAAATATCTCACTATTGAGTATCATATCATTAAAGTATTTAATACTAGCAGACTCTGATAAATTCTTATCCTACTTATACTTGTTAGAGTAGTGGGAGTGCATGTGTATATAATTATATAATCTAAAAAAATTTGGATTATTATTCTCATAGTGTCATATATTCTTGCGCGCACTGTAAATATGACATATTCTAAAAAGATTTCAAAATATAAATTAATTCTAAGAAGTCTTATTCTATTATACTGAGATATATATTATTCTCTTAATCTCAAAAAACATCATAACTTGATGTTTAGGTCGATATTGAAAATACACAATAATTCTTTAGCATGTAATAATATTGTGTTATTCTATCTTCAATAGTCCACGTTTGTCAGGTCATAATATGAAAGTACAAGTAAATATCAATACTCCCATCGAGTATGATATTGTGTTATGAAGGTACTTATGATTAAATGTAATTACTATCGTAATAGGGTATCCCTATATGTAATTACTATTCTTAGACATATGTGGATATTCTATGACCTTTAATTTGAAAACTCGTTAGTAAAATCACTGACCATAGACTTATATACATGAGTAAGTCTTTTGATATTTTGGGTTAGTGGGAGTTTATCAATAACATTTTCATATGCTTGGGCCATTCTTTATAACATATTACTCCTAACTTAAATATGTTACTCTAAATTCATCATTCTTTATATAAAGTTGTGAGTTTTAACATGTATGATTTGTCTTCCCTATCGGATACAATCTCTGTAGCGTTGAAATTTACTTCTTTTTTATTGATTAGTATTTTGACCATTATTGATGTTCTGATATTAAAATCAATATTTTTTAATATTTAATTATCGTCATCCAAGTGGGAGATTGTTAGATTAATTATTTAATTAATCAAATATGGATTGACATAATTAATTATTAATTAATTATATTATGGTTTATTGTTATTATACACTAAATAGATGAATTGTTTGATTGGGTTTTGTGCCTGAATGGACCATGATGGGTTGGACCATTCAGCTAAGCTCAATGAGAGGTCCCTGTCCTTATCCGTTTAACTATTTAAGTGTCTTCCTATTAGACAATTGAAATACTCCGAAAATTCTAAACGGCAATGAGGGTAGTAATTCTCTCATACCCACACTCTCTGACGACAGTCTCTTCAATCTTGTAAGATACACCGTTCTTATTAATTTTGAATATTCTATAATATTATAATATGCTATAATTTGTGTCTATCATATTTATTTTAAATCTATCAAATCAATGTAAGAACTTTGTTTTACCCAAAAAACAAGTGAGGAGCGGACATTTTCCCCACATTGAATGGATTTATAAATCTCATTTATGCCACTTATCTCAACTCACTGGTGGTAGGCAAAACATTGCCCTAATGTTTATTAAGACAACATATCTTCCATTTTGAAAAGAGTCTTTGATCTTATTAGATGCTTTGAAGGTTTTGTTTAAGAAAATACACTTGATAGTAATCAAGGTTTGCTCATAATCTTATTAGATGTTTTGGTCCCTTGATGATGATCAAGGTATGTCCATAAAAATGGAAGTTTGGAAATGTTTTAAGAATGAGGAACATTTGACGATAATCAATTGTTCAAAGATTTTATGCTGGAGTGTTAAACTCCAACACTCTCTTTTATTCAAGATTGTTTAGGAAAATTATTTGTAGGACAACAAACATTGATAATGATCAATGGTTCAAAGAGTTGTGTTAGAATGCTAGATTCTAATGACCCTTATTAGTCTGAGTTCATTATTAGGTGTTTTAAGTATGAAAGAAAGAAATTATTGGCTATCTCAATATGCAAGACTCGAGACCAATCTTTCAAGGGTTTTGCCAGAATGCTAGATTCTAACAGTCCTCTTCTTTCAAGTTTATTTCAAAAGAGTGTTGATGTGTTTTGAAGTATTTTAGCTATCCTTAAAGAAGGAAGAAAGTCTTGAGATGACACTTGACAAAGAGCCAAAGTTTAAGAGGGTACTATGGTAAAAAAGAAAAAGGTGACTTGCCAAGGGTTAGGGTCCTTGTGCCTACGTATCCTCATTGATAAATGAGAAATCAGAGCGTCCGTAGTTCTGGGACTACAAATTTTATTTATTTTTCAATTTTAGCGAAAGATATTTAGTCGCATTCGATAGGAAAAATTGATTTACCCAAAACAGGTGAGGAGCGGACGTTTGCATCACAACAGAATGGATTTTCAAATCAACATTTGCGGGAAACGTCTCTTATCTCAACTCAATGTAGTTTGTGGATGAAGCAATGTTTTGCGTTGTCTCAAGGCACAATATCTTTTGTTTATGAAAAAGACTTTTTAGGGTTATTCGCACGGCGGCGAGAAAAGATCATTTGATTGGTTGGATGTATTTTAGGTGAACGACAAACACTTGATGATAATCAATTGTTCAAAGAGTTACGCCAGAATGCTAGATTCCAACGACCCTTATTTATTTAAGTTGTTATGAAAATCGTTTAATGGACAACGAACTCTTGATGATAATCAATTGTTCAAAGAGTTATGCCAAGATGCTAGATCTTAACGGCTCTTATTTGTCCAAGTTAATATTAAATGTTTTAAGGACGAAAAAAATGAATGAACGACTATCCCAAAGTGCAAGACTTGAGACCGATCATTCGAGGGTTCTGCTTGAATTCTAGATTCCAACAGTTCTCTTCTTTCGTGTTTTTAGAAAAAAAAATTAAATATTACGTTTATTTGGGAAAGGATTTGAATTGTATCAAATTGATTTAATTGAGTTTGAAAAAGATCACTTGGTGTTACACCAAGGTTTTGTTTATTGATTATGTCTCTTTGATTATCACTTATTATTCCAATTATAAAAATAAAAATGAAATTAATTAATTAAGATTTAATTGAATTTATTAATTAAGGCAATTAACAATAATTGTCAAGACTAAATGATAAAAAAATAATTCCATCAAAATAATTGAGTTAATTAAATTAATTAACAAAACTAATTAATCAAAAACCAAAATTAATCAATCAATTTTATTAAGAAAAATAATTTTTTTTGATTAAAAATAATTTATTAAATTTTGAAATAAAATGAAAATAGAGAAAGAAATAGTTAGGGGTGTTCAATCATTCTTCAATTACTAATGGAACACAACAATTAAACACAGCCTCCTCTTAAAAAAAATTAACCAATTCAAAACCTCCAATGAAATTGTGATACATAGCATTATTAAGTACCATAAAAAGGAATAAAGAAAAAAAAAATAGAAACAAAATGGTTTAGATTTCATTCTCATCTTTCTAATTTTTCTTACGTCTTCTTTCTCTCTACATGCATCATTATATGTTTTTTTTTTAATTAAAATTGAATTTAATGAAAATTTTATGATCAATGAGAAACAAAGAAATAATAACGTGTACTCTCTCTTCAATTCACATAGACAATGAAACATTTTTATATCACAGTAACGCTCTATAAGTAAACAAATAAAGAGTAGAAATAAAGTATCACACAACAATAGACAAAACGCCATTAGAAACCATATCATAAAACAATAGAAGTTTTTCATAAAAAGATAGAACAAAACGCTAAGTCAACAAATTCAGCATCAGTTCAAAGTATATAAATAAAACATAGAAGTTTTTCATAAAAAGATAGAACAAAACACTAAGTCAACAAATTTAGCATCAGTTAAAAGTATATAAATAAAACATGAAACATGAAAAAGGTAGTAGTAGTAACCAGTATATGGGAGGAAAATCACTTTTTTTTGGTTACTCCCTACTCCCAAATGCCATGCTTTTTTAATCCTCTTCTCCATCTAATATACAACTATTAAAAACTTACATTGCTGAATAACAAATTTAACCTTCCAATAAACACTTTTTTAAACTGATTACAAGGGCAATTAGGACTTAATCTCTTTTTACTTCACTATTAGGCCTTCCGCATTAAATTTCGCTGATGTGTCAACCCACAATTTTTTCCAACGTAATGCTAATTTATATATTATATTGATATTATATTGATATATTATTGATTACCTATTGATTACCTATTAGAATATTAGAAAATTAGAAAATAGAAAATATATATGGGTAATATCAAACGGTGCCTTATTAATGTTGTTCCACCATTCTCATAGGAAAGATGAAAAACTACCCACATAGCTTTCAAACTTCAACTCCTCAAATAACTTTCTTCATTGAAAACTGTACAAAATCCTGAATATCATCATAATTGGTATCGGCGCGCAATCATCTATGATGCTTTCAAATCCTGCAATATATCATACCACTGTCTTCATCCATTGCACATCCATCTCCCATTTTCACCGTCAACCTTCATCGGTATGTGTCTATCATTTTATCTTTTCTTTGTTGCAAACCATCTATATTATTTAAGCTAAATTTTGCTGGGTTTCTATTTTACAGTTCTTGACATGAAGAACTCAAACAATAAGCATTGATCTTGAGTAGCCAATGTATGGATTGTTTGTGAATTTGCAAAAGATTTATGCCTTAAAGTTTAGATTTTTTTTCTTCAGTTTTTGGATCTGGGTTGGTGTTCCGATCATGTTTTTGTGTTTTATCTATATGTTTCAGATCCATAAATTTTTTTAGACAGAACAATGTTGGTTTCAATGAGACAGATCAACAAGAATGAGTACTTGAAAAAGAAGAAGAGCGATTGAGGTGATTAATGAGGTTAAAGATCATTGTTGCATTTCAAAGAACAGAAAAACTATTGAAGAAGAAAATTTTCGGTAAGCTTCAGGTTCTGTTCTGAGTTTTTTTTATTTTCATTTATAAAATTTTCGGTAAGCTTCAGGTTTGATTTGTGATTCTGAGTTATCTATTTTTACTTTACCTAATATTCATGTTTGTGTTTATGAGTGTTATGATGTTAATTTTGGTTTGAAATTAATTGGGGTAAGTTTCTATTTTTTAGATTGAAATGAAATAATATGATTAATTTGGGTTTGGTTAAGTTTAGTTTATCGATTGGTGCTGATTTTTGGAACTTGAATTGTAGAGGATGATATAATGCATATAACATTGAATAAAATAGATAAGGGTCAGACATGAGCTTCTCCCATATTAGGTCAAGGTCAATTTGATTTTGGTTTTTAGATTTTTTTCTTATTTGATTGGTCTGCAGAATCACTAGAAGACTAATTATTTGGAGAAGTTACATGAGTTAAGAGCAAGAATCAATAAGGAAAGTGATGATTCTGCAGGGCAGAAATTGTACCATTTGATCATGTCTATGAAGGTAGATCATTATTATTATTATTGTTTTCAGTAATTTTAAAATTCAATTTTTTAAGCCAGCTGAAAAATGCATGTGATTTAACAAATTCTTTAGTTAATAATTCTACTAAAACTAAATGCTATGAATTGATTATGCTATTCACTTTTAGTGTAGGATCTTAAAAGGACTGACAATAGCTTTTTTGTTCAACCGTGACTCTAAGAATTCCTAAAGGCAACCCTCCATTTCTCAATGCGGCTTCATTGCAAAATTTTAATCAAATTCATCCATTTTGTTTTTAAATTTAAGATCCTTTTGTTTTTGGAATGTTGGGGGTGATTGTTGTTTTGGGTTGTGTTTTCTGTTTGGTTTGATTTATGCAGATTGTGTATCATGATATCGTATATAGAAGAAGAAGATTTATGTTTGTTACCATGGGGAGCGTGGAGGATGCTGAAGAAGAAATTCAAATGTTTGAGGGCACTGTAAGTCTCGGTTGCTGAGTACATTTAATTTTTTATATTCTGTATGAAATATAAATGTTAGGCTTGCTTGATTGCTTGAGTGTTATAATCCTGTGATTAATCAATAAAAAAAGGGATAAATGCGATACTGCTATAAAAATGCGGCTTCTATAACAAAAATCCAAATAAAGTGAAACTTTTTAATATAAGCTATAGTCTATTTTCATAAGCTATCATGAAGAATGTATTAAATTGAAAAGTAACACTTTTACATCATCTTGACACAGCTGGTGGAGGAGTAAAGAATGAGAAGTGGATAAATATAAGAGAGGGGGTGCTAATGTGTTTAATTGGCATGAGGTCTTAACTAAGTTTTAATCCCTTGAAAAGTATATGGCCTTAATCAAGGTATTATGTTTGTGTTATAAAGGTTTGATATGATTGTTCTGAGTTTGTGTGTTTGTAGAGAGAAGATGGTGGAGCTATCAAGCAACAGGGTTACTTGCTATTAGTACGACATGAACGGGACATCCTTATGACTGCGAACATTTTGCTGATAAGGTACGAAGGCGAATCTGTTGACACTTAGAAGTTGTGATATACCATCATAATATTAGATATCTATAGCATAGTATTATTCTTTATTCCATGGTTTTTTTTATATTGGCTGAATCATTCTCAAGATACTTTTGTCTATCCTTATTATTATTGAGACTATATTGTTTTATTGCAGGTTCCTTCGCACACTCGACCATATTTCATACAACTACTTCAGTTTGGTTGTTATAGCATAGATGTGATATCATGTTTAGTCATAACTATGAAAAGGATATCATTCTTGGAACTGGGAGGAAAAGATGAAGTCATGGATGATAGGGATTTGGAGAAAAATGTTAAAAATATTCTATGTAGTCCTTGAAAATGGAATTCCTTTAAAATTGAAAAAAAAATTGAATTCTTTGAAAATTATAGTCAACAGAAAATGAGAGACTTAATAACTATTTTCTGTAATTTTTTATTTGAGTTATTTATTTAAATATTTCGTTTTAATTTTGTTAATAGTTATAATTTACTAAAAAATTAAAAATATATTAATTAATTAATTCTCTTGGTATAAGAAATGGTATATGGAAATGTTTACGTAAAAATAAATAAATTCCCTAGAAATATGAAAAAGCATATTTGAGTTTAAAATTTGGATTATTACAAGATATTTCTAAATATCTAAATTTTTCTGATTCCAGGGTTAAATGTGACTATTTACACCTTTCCTTCACTCTCATTCATTTAGCATGGCATTATTGTTGTGTTATCATATTATAATTTTGGGTTAAATTTTGATTTGTTGTGATATAATGAATGTATGTACATTGGGAAGCGGGAAAAAACTCTTGGAATCCGGATTGAAAAATGGAAAGACACATGAGTTCTAATGGTTTAGTATCATTGCCTAAACCACTTTATATTTTCCATGTGAACCATTCGTTCTCTCTTGGCTCAATGCATGGAACTCAAGAGAAAACATTCATTCTCCTAAAATTATCAATTGTTTTTTTTCCCACCATATAAGAAACTTTTTAGACAATAGTTTATAACATGTTTATTTTATTTTATGACTATTGCAATTTTTCAAATCAATCTTTTTGAACCATATGATGGACTCATGTTGTGGAATTTGTTTCTCACGTTAATATCAGCCTTTATACTAACAAATTGTTACAAATAATTATATTTTGTTTCAATATTATATTTTGATAGGATTTGACATTATCAATAATAAATTATATTAGTAAAAAATTATGTTGGAAGTTACAAATATATTTATAAATGTGAAAAGTCTATTGTGTTATTTATTTAAATATTTTGTTTTAATTTTGTTAATAGTTATAATTTACTGAAAAATTAAAAACATATTAATTATTTCTCTTGATATATGAAATGGTATATGGAAAGGTTTACGTAAAAATAAATAAATTCCCTAGGAATATGAAAAAATATATTTGAGTTTAAAATTTAAATTATTGTAATTAATGAAAAGATATCTCTAAAAAAATAGAAAGATATACGTAATTATTGTAATTTAACATTCTAATACAATTGTAGTTACTAATTCGTTAAAATATTTAATCCCATATTTAAAAAAAAAAAAAAATATTCATTCGTTTTGTTTGAAAAAATTAAATGAAATTAAGGTCAATTGTTGGATTTGATTATGATTTAAATGAGGAATCAAATCTATTTATAATCATGTGGTAAAAGGCACTTATAAACGAAAAAAGTCTCCATGTTAATATGATTATTTTTATAAACGGGAATAAATTTTAAATATTTTTATAAACTGAAATAAATTACAAATATTTTTATAAACGGGAAAAATTCAACTATTCATATAATTGTTTATAACGGGAATAAGTTAAAAATATTTTTATAAATAGACCCGTGCTTATGAAATTTTGTAATTTTTTTTAAACTCATAAAATTAGTAAAGCTTATCATAATCTTTTCAATTTAATTTTATAATGGTAATCATGATAAAAAAATGATAAATGGGAACAAATATTTTTATAAACTGAAATAAGTTAAAAATTATTTTAAATTAAAAATATTTTTATAAATAGGAACAAGTTATAAATGTTTTTATAAAGGAAAAATTTTCAAGTATTAATACAATTATTTTTAATTGGAATAAGTTAAAAATTGTTTTATAAGTTGTCACACAGATTCAAAGCGCTTATAAACGGAAAAAAATGTACATATTATATAAACATTTTTATATAGAAAATAAGTTATAATAATTTTTTTAAACGGGAATAAGTTATAAATATTTTTATAAACAAAAAAATTCAACTAATTATACAATTATTATTATAAATCAGAATAAATTACAAATATTTTTTATAAATAGAGACACGAATTCAAGACGCTATCTTTGTAACTATATAAATGTTAATCAACTTAATAAATGTATACAAACTTGACAAATGAGAGTGAGAGACGTATAATGTGAATCCAGACGGGAAAACAATTGTTTTTAACAAGAATAAGTTAAAAATATTTTGATAAATTGTCACATGGGCTCAAGCCACTTATAAACGGAAAAAAAAAATCTACGTATTGATATAATTATTTTTACACATATAAAAATACTTAAACTTATCAGAATCTTTTTCAAATTAACTTTATAATTGTAATCATGATAAAAAAATGTTAAATGGTAGTCATGAAAATTTAATGATAAATGGTAATCATAAAAAACTAATGATAAAATATTAAAATGTATTGATGCAATCATTTTTATAAACCGAATAAGTTACAATTGTTTTTATAAACGGGAATAAGTTACAAATAACTTTAAAAACATAATAAATCAACTATTTATACAATTATTTGTATAAATGAGAATAAGTTACAAATATTTTTATAAAGGAGAAAAATTGAAGTATTAAAATAATTGTTTTTAACATAAATAAATTAAAAATTGTTTTATAAATTGTCACATAAGTTCAAGACGCTTATAAACGGGAAAAAGTCTACATGTTGATGTAAATAATTTTATATACGAAAATAGTTAAAATAATTTTTTAAAACTAGAATAAGTCTACATGTTGATACAATTATTTGTATAAATGAGAATAAGTTACAAATATTTTTATAAATGGACACATGAGTTCAACGTGCTTATAAACGGAAAAAAGTTACAATAATTTTATAAACGAGAATAAGTTACTATTATTTATATAAAAGAGAACAAGTTACAAATGTTTTTATGTTTGTAAGTATATAAATGTTAATCAACTGAAAATTGTCATACACGTTCAAGGCGCTTATAAACGGGAAAAAGTCTACATGATGTAAATAATTTTATATGTTGATATAAATATTGTAGTTGGATTTATCGACCCATTAAGTTGGTTACACTGTAAAATTTTTAGAGCATGAAAAAAATTTGTATGTTTGACAATTGATATTTCGCAATGTAGCGTGTGACTGGTCATTTTAATGTTCATATATTAAATCTACAAGAAGTGTTAATTTTGTATTTTGTAATTTATACGTACTATTGTTGTTAAATTTATTAACCTATTAAATTGGTTACGCTGTAAAAAATTTAGAATTTGAAAAATATTACAGAATTGACAAGTAATTTTTGTAACGTAAAGTGTGAATACAGACAGGACTCGTGCGATAGCACGGGTAACCCGCTAGTTTTTAAGAAAGAAAAAGATAGAAATTTCCAAGGGTACTCGCATGTTTATTGGTTTTTAGACACAAAGTTTTAGTTTTTTCTTTCAAGTGGTGCGGCTATGCTCTCTTTCAATTTTGTTGGAAGTGAGGGAGATATTGTGTGAAGAAGAGAGTCATGATGTCTGTCTCCAACGATAACAATGTAATACACAAGCTTACAAAATGAAAAAAACAAAACACTTTCCAACACTTAACAAGTAAGTGTTACTAAAAAAGAAATAAAAACAAGATTTTATATTATTTTAAAAAGAAAAATGGATAATTAAAATAAACATAAAAAAACTAAAAATAAAAAAAAATTAAATTAATTACCCCTAATTAAAATAAATGATTAATCCTAATTAAATTAAACAATTATTGACTAAAAATTAAAAATGAAACAAGTTAAAAACGGGTAATCAATTTGGTATCGAATTGCTCGAAAAAATAAAATGAATGCACCGAAATGATTAGCGCAAAATAAACGACTCAGAAAAATACAGCGTTTGGTCAAATTTTGAAATAAATTTTTCTCGATTAAAAGGCTCAAACTGATCAAAATGCGACCGAAAAGCAATCGAAAAATTAAAACGAGCACGTTAGGTTAAACCACGCGGAACGTAGATTAATATAACTGACGTCTGCAAGCTCGATTTTGAAACTTTTCATCCACTGATTTTACGCACACTTGGCATATAGTTTGTCTGATTCGCCTGTAAATCAAACACTTTATTCTGGCTGATAATTTGGACATTGCACAAGATGAAAAACATGTCATGCTATGCAGATGATATAGATACTATGGCAACTGTATTAACTCAAAAATTCAGGGTCAAAATTGGGGTATGATAGTAAGATACTTCGTGTATATATACAAGGAAAATGTAGCCAACTCTCCTAAATATCAGCAGGGTTAAAATAACGATGAGTTTTCATTGCCTCCAGAATTCTTGAGATTGACATCTGAGAGATAGAAAGCAGTCGAGATTATGCTTATCTCAAGAGACATACCTGAAGAAAATTCTCGACAAGATTGGTATGTCGAATTCAAATCTGTTCTAACACCGACTAATTCTCAGTACAAGATGAGTCCGACTCAAAGTCCTAGTATTGAAGTCGAAAGAGCCTATATGAATAACATCACATATGCTAGTATAGTAGGTTCTTTGATATATGTTATGGTATGTGCGAGGCCAGACATAGCGTACGGAGTGAGCCTTGTAAGCAGGTATATGGCCAATCCTAGGAAGGCGCATTGACAAGCATTAAAGTTGATTCTTAGGTACATCAATGGGCCCCTAAGCAGAGTCCTGATTTATGGGGAGCCTGTGGTGATGATAGCAAAGTTGAAATCGAAGAATTTGTCGACTCTGATTATGCAGGAAAAGAGAAGAAGAAAGAAGAATCGAAGAATTAGTAAATCTGTTTAAATAATTAATATAGATATATTAGTCACACTTGTCTTCTCTTACCGTATATACATTGATTACTTAATTTATTATTATCATCATTATTTTAACTCTGCTGATATTTAGGAGAGTTGGTTACATTTTCCTTGTATATATACACGATGTATCTTACCTTTTGAATAATGAATACAATGACTTTCACTTTGTGTGTAAAGTTGATATGGTATCAGGTGGCATTTGTTCTCTAATCCTTCTTACTTTGCATGTGTCTTCTCCTTTCCACCTTCTCTCTCTACACATTCATGTGCATTGCTCAGTCTATTCTCCCTCTCATTGGTCCTTTGAGATTCTTTTTAGAACCATTATATCTATCTCCACGCGTGTCCATTTTTCCTTTGGCCACCAAGATTTCATCCTTATCTACAAATTGGTATTGTCCGATAACCTCAACTTTTCTTTTCACCTTTACATTTTCGTTCCTTTTCTTTATTTCTTCTCTCTTTTTTCTTTCTAAAAACCCATCAAAATTCATCCACGCCTTCACATCGCCACCCAGAAAACCCAGCAAATTGAACAATATTCATCAACTCCTTCATATCGCCACTCGGAAAAGCCGGAAAATTGAACAATCTTCATCCACAAACCAAGAACACGTTCAACCTTTACCCAGAAATAAAGAACCTTCATCCAAACACCAAAAACATCATAGCTTTAAACTCTAGAAAACCCAGAAAAATTAACCATCTTCATCCAACAACCAAGAACAGCGTCAATTTGCACCCAGAATTCAAGTACCCTCATCAAAATCATGACCAACTTCATCCTTAATCTACGCTCGCCAACAAATTCATCCATATTTCAAACAATCGAACCCAGAAATTCCTCTTCACCCTAACAAAACCCTAACCCTACCTTTTTCAATCTCTTCATGGCTGATCCTCCTTATTCTGATTTCGTCACAAACGCTTTACCTTCATCCTAACGAGAACCATGAACTCGTTCTTGTAACACCTCTTCTTAATCACAACAACTACAATGCATGGTCTTGTGCAATGAAGGTTGCCCTTATCTCCAAAAACAAACTTCGGTTCATTGATGGAACATTCACTCAACCCAGTCTCGGTCATACATTTGTTTATTATAAAGACCAAAAATACTATTAGTTAGATTTCTCTTATAATCTTTTCATTTAATTCAACTAACCTAAAATTTATTCTAAAGGATAACCATATTCTACATAAATAGTCGGGGAGTGTATTTATTGAGATTCACATGAATTTTAGAGAAAAATATATATAAATTTACTTTGGCATTTAATAAAAAAAATTATAAGTAAGTTTTATGATATTAAAATATTTAATGACTACAAAATATATTGGTATCACTATTCATTTGAGACCGTGTACAAAAAAATGATATTTATAATTTTTAATTCATTCTTATTTTGGAATGAATTTGTGAGATTTTTATTGAAGACCTAAATACTATATTTATCCAATAATCCTACAAATATTTTTGACTTGTTTAATATATAAAAAAAACTATGATTTTCTTGTCCACATACTTATTAATAATGAGATAAATAATGCTTATCAAATTCATCAACATATTTTGCGTGCTTTTACAACAAAATTTTTTTCCAACTTTCTCATTACGTAGTCAACATTTTATTATTTTTTCAATGATTCATTGTTTTATTTTGCAATTTATTTTTAGAATTTTTTATGACTATTGATTAGATACATTGTTTTCTTTTTTATGTTAATATTATGCTGTTATTATTATTATTATATTTAAATAATTAATATTACTTATAAAAAGTAAATTTTATTTTTATCATTAGGTAGTTTTTATTAATTTTTCTATTAAATTATATATTATATGGTATGTAAGGGTGAAAATAGACTAGGCCGAGTTAGACTTTGTCAAGCCTAAGTCTGACCTGCCAAAAAAATTGAAGCCTAAATCTGGCTTGTAGCCTGTCATAGACTTATTTTTAGGCCTGAGCCTAGCCTTTTCTAAGACCTGGTTAGCCTGTTAGCCTACATAAAAATTTATTATTATAGACATATGTAAATAAACAATTAAAATAATGTTTAAATAGACTAACAAACTAAAAAACCAATGAGACTAAAAGTTTGTTTGCATTGACTTATTTTAACTTATCTATTAACATAAGTTTTGTGAGACTATTTGTTTAAGATAACTTATGAAAACAACTTATAACATTGTTCATGAGGTGTTTTCATCTTATTTTCATAAGTTTTCCAAGATAACAATTTTTTATTTATGTATTTTAAGTCAAAGTACAAAACATAACATAATGATAATAAAAAAAATTATTCATATTTATTTAAATAGGCCGGCCTGTTAGGCTTAAAAGACTTTTTCATAGTTTGTGGCCTAGCCTTTTTAACTAAATAGACTTATAAAAAAGCTTATGCCTTTTCTAAAAAATGAGAGTTTCTTAATCCACCAATTGATACTCTTAGACACCTCGCGAAATTCCTTTTATGCGCCCTGCTTCCGGAGATACACATCCGGACACACAATTTTTTTTCTTTACGCTGGATGCTTCCGGAGACACATCTACGAAAAAAAGTTTCGTAGATGCATCTCCAAAATCTTATCAGAACAGGTTTTTTTTTATAAAAAAATCATGTTTCGTTGGTCGCAGATGGAAATTAACTGTCGCAGATGAATATAAAATAGCATACATCCGTAAATAAAATAATATATATATATATATATATATATATATATGAAAATTAATATGTCATAATCATAAAAAATAATAGTACATAAATGTCATCAAAAAATAGTATATATATATATATATATATATATGAGAAGTAATATGTCATAATCAAAATATATACATCAAAAAACACATCACAGTCATTATTGTGTGTGCCTGACAACATCTGCATCCCCTCCTCTGCCTATGCCTCTGTCGCCTCGTCTGTCTCTACCGCCTCCTTGACCGCCTGGTCTGCGTCATCGGCCATCGATCCCACCTGTCCTGGCGCGATGCCTGCGATACATAAGTGCCCCCTGTGCCACCTCAATGATCTCATCCAATACACGTCTGTGGTCAGACCCCTCGGGGAAGAAACCGACGACAATGCTTGCCCACCCCATCTCCATTATCCGGCGACAGCGAGGCAGGACATCCTGAGTGAGGTTCAACTGAGACTGTTGCTCCTTTAAGATCTCCTGATAAGCTGGTTTGGGCGGTGATCCTTCTGCAGTGGGCACCATGCATGGGTGTGAGACCGTGAAGAAGCAAATGATGTAGCCATCAACGCAGCTCCAGTCTCTCGGCCCTCTAGTTACCTGAGCCTCGTCCGATACCATGTGCGCCTGGTAGTCAGTAAAGAACTCGTCTATCTGTCTACGGGTCAAGCCGAGAGGAGCGGAGACAGTTGGGTGTCTGGGTATCGTTTGTGTGTACCCGAACTGCCGCATAACGCGCTCCAACAAATATGGAACAGTGATGGTCGAACTGCATGCCAACCATCCTGAGAATATTGATATGTCATCAAACGGGTGCGTCCCACGGTGATCGGCATAGACATCGTAGCAGATGTCCTGAACAACCAGGCAATCGAGATATACTCTGTAAGGGTCGACCGCCTGGTTCCCCCTGAGCGGGATAAAGGCACTGGCACGCGACATCTGCTCTGTGTAGTCAGGCACACTCCCCCACCCGACAATCATGGGAAAGTACTAGAATATCCAAGCCTGAAATGAAAATATAAAACACCAGGATCAAGCATTATCACGAATATAGAATGAAAAGAAATGAAAAAAGTTACCACAAGTAGTGACATGCTGCCGGCCACAGTCCTGGTCTTCCACAGGCATCCCTCTCCCAGTCTCCAATACGTGTAAGCCAGGGTAGCCGCCCCCCAGTTGTACTCATGGATCCGTGTGGAATCCAAAAATACCTCAGGTAAGCGACATCGGTATATGTGGAGGAAGTGTCCACAAACAACTGTGTGCCGACTAAAAATATAAAATAACACCTCAACTTACGCTGTCTGTGTATCTTAACCTTATCTGGATCACCATCTACCTGGCGTGCAGCAGCGAGCACCTCACAGAATCTACGTGTCAAAAAGGAGAACTGCACATGAGCCCCTCTGGTCTTATCCACCTCCTCCAGCGCATCCACTAGATCAGCCCCAAGCTCATCGATCAATATATCTCTCGCCTCCTCCTTCGTCATCCTACCGTGACGGAGAAGGTTACCCCTGATATATATATGCAACAGACAAGAGATGTCTTCCAGTGTAATAGTCAGCTCGTCGTGCGGTAGATGGAAGGAGGACGTCTCAGGGTGTCGTCTCTCCGAAAATCCCATCAGCATCCCGTTATGAATCAGGATGTAACCGATATCACAAAGGTCCTTCAAACCAGAGGCGACAAAGACATCCTGGAACCAAGCCTCTTGTGGCTGCTCCAAAGATAATATTTTTTGCCCATGGTTGTAGAACTTTTGCGGCTCACGAGTCTGAAAATTCTCCATAAATAAGAAACAATGTTAGTAATCAACAATGTTACAAATTATAAATTTCCAATAAAAAAAGAAGAAACAAACTGAGTAATGTTACCTCTTCATCCCAGACATGTCTGGAAGTATCGTTAGCATACCCTATCCGAAGAGACATATCTGAGGGACCCCCTGGGATACCCTCAGGCTCATCGTCATTGTCGTGAACAACATCCTCCGCTGGTGGGTCATCAGCCTTTGCAGGTGGCACCGGAGCAACATCATCGGCAGGATGAGGAATATGAGTATCCCGACGAGGCCTGCGGGATGACGGGGCCTGCGATGAGCCCTTAGCTGAATCCCGACGCCTCCGGGATGAAGAAGTCGATGATAGGGTGGGATACGAGGTAGAGGGAGTGTCCTGGACATGTGATGAATAAGTTTGTCCAGTAGGTTGTGCCTCAGCTATATCGGCCTGGGTAACGGTGGCCTAGCTCCGCTCGCGTCTCACAGATGCATGCTGCAAAACCCGTCCAAGACGCAATCTATCGTCTATGTCTGCCATAATGTCTGCAACGGAATAACCAAGAAAAAACAATTAGATACAAATAAATCAAAATACAAAAAAGAAAAAAAATTAACATTTTCTACTTGCGAATATACAAACCTAGAACAAGTTCTGTAGATGTATCTACAGAAGCACCCATAATTTACAACGTTTGGGTTGTTCCGGAGCTGCATCTACGGAAGCGCCCTAACGTTAAATTGTTCTGTAGATGTAGATCCGGAACAACCTGTAACTCAAAGGTTACGACAATGGCGTCCCCTACCCATGCAAATGTGATTTTTGAAGCCCTGATCATCCGTTTCAGCCAACAAACAATACCTACATTGTCTCTAAACTATGTTTCTAAAACTATCTAAGGATTTCTACCCCCTAAAACTATATTCTAACTCGTTTACGGGAAATACTCAAAAATAACTCGGAAAATAAAAAACTTACCGATTATATCAAGCTTTGAATGTGTTGGTGTTTCTTGATCGTTGAAATGAACACTCCTTGTCGAATTTGATTGAAAATAATGAAGTTTGGTGGAAAAAGATTTTTTGAGTTGAGAGACTTTGGAGAGAGTTTGAGAATGAGAAGAAAAATGAAGAATGAGGGAGGAGAAGAGACTCTGTCGCGTAAGTATTCTAATTTGTTCCAGAGTTATATAAATGGAAACCTTCTGCAGATGTAGCTCCGAAAAAAACTAACGTTGAATAAAAAAAGGGTGCGGCCGGAGATACATCTCCGGAAGCAGAGGGCATTTTTGGAAACGCACATGGTGCGTAAGCACCCCAAGGGGTGGGTAAGAAATTCTCTAAAAAAAAAAAGCTTGGTCTGGTATGAGCTTGTGCAGGCTAAACCTATAGGCCCCTGTTATTGGCCTGACCTATTTCCACCCCTAATGGTATGATCATTATATTTTGTTACTACTAAGGAAATTTCAATTGTTCTTGTGAAATAACTAATTCCTTATATATTTTATATTATATATATTATAGTAATTAAAATGTTTTTTTAGCTAAATTACAGTTTTGGTTCCTTAATTTTAATCAATTCACGAAATCAGTCCCTTAATTTATTTTTAAACGATTTTGGTCCTCTATCTTATTTTTGGTTTAAAAAAATGATGGTGTGTCATTTTTTTATTTGTTGGCACAATTAACATGACGTGTACAATGTCATATGTGTAATTTTAGTTTACATATCATTTATATTTTTTTACGTTTATTAACTTAACCTGAATTTATTATTTTCAAGGTTAAATATCATTTTTTGTACTTATCTATATCTCAGGATCTATTTTGATTCCTTAACTTTTCAAAATACCAATTTAATCTCTTAATTGTTTAAACAATGTCACACTTGTGTTTTCTATTATCTATATTAGTCAAAATTAATAATATTTGTCACGTGATGTCTACCTGACGCTTATATGGAGACCAAATAAATAAATTATATAATGTATAACTTAATTTAAGAGAAATCAAGTGTATTGATGTGGCATGTTAGTTTTTCATCTAAAAAAACCCTAAGTTAATTCATGGAGGCGATGAAAGTAGTGGATGCGTTCGAAAGAAGCTATGCTTAGGCGAAATCGAAGGTGAGTGTAATACCCCAAATTTTGACCACTTAGATTTCCCATCATTGTGAAAATCATCATCACAATATGGATGAACCATCATGCTTCATCAGTCTCCCCAAAGATGGGTGAGCATCCAATACAATCAAAATTAGGGTTTCAAGCCCTCTCTGAGTGCTTAGACAAATGATCAATCAAGAAATGACATGATCTTCAACTTGTCTAATCTCTCAAACCTCCACAATGGATCAAAAAGGACTCCCACTTCAAGGATTAAGCACAAGGCTGCTCCCTTCTAGGTGGATCAAGTCTCAAGATCGACAGTGTCACCAAATTAGGGTTTTGGTCGACCAGGGCCTCCAGATGGAAATTTTCATCTGGGCACAAGGCAATGATCCAAAACATAACCTAATATACTTCATGGAACCTCATGAACCCATGCATCAAGTCAACTTTGCCTCAGGGGATGCATTCATCAAAAATCAGGAATTAGGGTTTCTTGACCTAATTCACCCCTAAGTTGACTTTTGGGACAAACCATGAGCCAAGACCTCAAGAGATGATTTGAGGGTCTCTAATATACCATATTGATCCATTTGGAACAATGGATTGATCCAAGAAGTTTGAGCAACAAGTCTCAATTTCATCTGCACCACAATTAGGGTTTTAAGGGAAAAGTCAACTGTAACTTTGACTTTTGACCAGGACATGCTCCCAAACCCTAATACATGATTGAATATACCCTATGACACCCATGGAACATGCCCATCAAGTTTGATTTAGGTCAAGGACATGATTTCCTGAAGAATTGCACAGTTTGGAATTCATCTGATAAAAAGTCAACTGTGCACAAAAGTCAACTTTGACTTTTTGAGATTTTTCACCAAAATGGATTTTTAACCCTAAAATGATGTTAATGTATGGTTTGAATCATCATTCATCAAGAAAAATCAAGAAAAGTGAGATAACTTGTAAAAGGGGTAACCATAAAACTTAGAAATTTTTCTAAGTTAAAAATAAAGTGGCAAAGGTACCAACTTTGAAGGACCATAACTCCTAAACCACAAGGCCATTTTTTCTCATCCAAAGATGGATTTGTAGCCCTCATTATCACCTACAAAAACTTCAACTACAAGTTATTCCAATTCATTAAGGATTTTGAGTTATGGAGTGATCAAAGTGGCTGAAAAGTGAAAATGTCACTTTTTCCAACACTTAGTGAAATTTTCACTAAGTCAGATTCTGCCTCACTTTTTGCCAAATGTAGGGGGATTTTTCACTTGGAATCAAAAGAGATCAAAACCAAACTTGTTTAAACAGTTGTTGTATCATGTAAGAGCTTTCCAAAATGGCCAAGAACATTGCCAAATTCAACCTACACCATGAGATACAACATTGCCAAGTTGCCTTGCTGAAATCTGTCAAGGCAAGGCAGAATTTGCAACTTTGGTCGATTTTCCAAAATCAGCCAAATTCAATTGCTCCTATCCACTTGGACACCTCAGAGGATTGAATCTAAAGGGGACAATCACTAAGCCAAGCCTCCAAAGTCCATGGAACAAGAAATAGCATGTTGAACCTAGAATGGCCAAAATAGGGACAAGACTTCAAATTTGGAATGAGGTATTCAATGGAACCATCAAGGTGGCATGGACTGAGCCATTCTCATCTGAAATCAGTCAAGACTTATCCAAGACCAAGGGGACCAAAGCTCTGTGCCCTAACCTCTAGTCAATGGCTAGAGGAGACTTGGATTTTCATTTGCCAACATTGGCCAAACCTACTTACCAGCTGCCATTCACTATTCCTTGCAAAACAAACTTGCTCTACTATAAATAGAGCTCAATTATGGTCAGTTTGAGTACACCAAAGCCATCTAACAGATGCTTTCCTCAAAATCTCTTCTTTCACTCCAATTTTGCCTTCTAAGGTAAGTCACTATCGGGTTTTGAGTTTGAGAGCAATTCCAATCAAACCAATCACTCACACACCTCACACACATCACATATGAGCTGATCAAACACTTAGATTACTTCTGAAACATCAATTTCACAAAATCACCAGCTGGTTGCTCAAGGTTTTAACCAAAGTGCAGCTGAGGTACCACAAAATGATCCAGCCAATTTCAATCAAGTCCAACCATCCAAACACAATCCATAGGGTGTAGGGAAGCTGTTCAGATCTTCACCATTCATCTGTAACACCTCCAAATCAAAAATCACTTTGAACTTGCTGTCACGACTTGGAGGTAAGCACATACTTGGTCATCTCTCAATCTATGCATATTTCCTCGCACAATAATTTGGCCATATGTTCATAATCATGCATGGAATGTTTTCCCTCAATTAATTGCATTGTTTGAATCGTGTATCAAAAATCCTAGCCTTCATGCAGAAATTAGGGTTCTTGAGGTTTCTTCATGATTTCTTGTTGTATGTTTAATTTAAATGAAATTAAAATACATAGACATGATCGTGAGGTTGAGACGAGCATAATGATATGTGGATTGCATGATATGATTACGTATTCATGGAGATTGGATAGAAAATGCAAATCTGAGAAACCAAGAACACGCGCGTGTTCTTCAGCTTGTTCTTGGCGCCATTTTTGAATAATTCAAATATTTGAATTTTGTGGTTTTGTTTAATTGATTCAAAAATTAATTTCTCTCTGAGTTTTAATGATTTTGAGTTGATTCTTTTTTTAATAATTCACAAAAATGTCAAAATATTTTATTTTCACAAAAAATCCCAAAAATATTATTTATTTCATATAATTGATATTTTTGCAAAGAATTAATATTTTAATTGTTTTTGGCATTTTAAATATTTTTTCTACATTGATTTTGCAACTTTTAATGCTTTCTAATTATTTTGTAGGTCAATACTTAATTTTTGAAGCATTAATCCAAGATCACAATTTGTTTTCCATGTGTTAAACAATTTTTGATCATTTCAATTGAATTTTTATTCAATTAAATACCTTTTGAAAACAAATTAGGGTTTTGGATTAATTCAACCCTCATAAATCATTTTCAAAACATTTTGGGCCTCTTGAGAGAGTGTAAGACCCATCCCCCCTTGTACAAATCATTTTTGGGTCTCATCCATTGTATAAGTCCCTCTGTACAAGTAAACGACGCGATCGTCGCCTTTTTTAAAATAAACCTGGGCCTACCCTCGAGTAGTAAGACCCATTTCTTTTTCTTAAAACTTTTTAGGTCTCTAATAGAGTGTAAGACCCAATCCATTTTTTTGACTAAATCATTTTTGGGCCTCAGTATATTGTATAAGTCCCGATACCGTCAAAAACAAACGGCGCGATCGTCGCCTTTTCAAAATAACCCTTGGGCCTCTCCTTGAGCTATAAGACCCATTCAAAACACTTTGGGCCTCTATTAGAGTGTAAGACCCAATCCCCCTTTTAACCAAAACATTTTGGGCCTCACTTATTGTATAAGTCCCTCCGCGTTAAAAGAAAACCTCGGCGCGATCGCCATTTTTAAACAAAAAATCATTTAGGCCTACCCTCGTGTTATAAGCCCCACTCTTTTTCCTTTAAACCTTTTTGGGCCTCTTGAGAGAGTGTAAGACCCATCCCTTTGTACAGAAAACCTTTTTGGGCCCCAGTCACTTGTATAAGTCCCTCTGTACAAAGTCAAACAGTGCGCTCACTGATAAAACCATGGGCCTCTCCTTGAGCTGTAAGCCCCAAATCTTTCTTTTTTAAAGCACTTTCTCCTTTGATTTTGAATATACTGTTGTTTTCAATCTTTCTTTGTTGAACAACTAACCAAACAGCATGGAAGCACTCCAACCGAGTAAGTGGTTATCGCTTTCATTTACTGCTTTCATATTATAAACTGTATTGTGGGGCTGCTCACTGTAAGTCTCCTTTCATAAACTCATATCTACTGCGTAATAATAGTATAGATATTTCGAGTTTCCCCGGCTACTACGTCTAGAACTAGGTGACGCCGTTTCATTTATTCGTAGAAATAGACGCCTAGATCCCCAATAGGAGCACCAGATACAGTCTTCTCTTCGGCTGTCCTCCTTAGGAATCGTCAAGAAGCTCTACTCCCCAAGATGAATGTATTCTCCGTGAATGGCATCTTTGAGTTTCTTCCAAATTCTCGAACTTTCCTGACTTGATCTATTCCTTGTGGATAGCTTGCCTTGAATGTCTCGGGGTTTGGGTACCCACTACGGTCATAATCTTGGACCTTAACTAAGGAACCCTCTTTAAAAACTAAAAGTCGCTGGATAGTAAACCTCGCACGTTTACCAGTGGTTTTTATCTTTAAAAGAGTTATCTCTCCTAATGGAAAGGAGATGATAGACCCACGGGCTTCTTAAAAGCATCGGCCTCCTCTTGGGCATTATTCAAGGACACTACGGCTTCTTAGAAGTATTCACAGCCTCCTCTTAGGCTTCGTATAATGATATCTTCCTCCGGGAATGATAGCCTCCTCTTGGGCTTCGTACAAGGACCCGCCGACTTCTTAAAAGTTTCCAGCCTCCTCTTGGGCTTCGTACAAATTGTCCCGACGACCTCCTAGAGGTATAGGAATAGAACATAGTCATCCTCATAGAACAGTCCTTTCATAGAGTCTACTACTGTTTCTCAAAGCATAGTACAAAAGATAAAACTCTAGACACGGACAGTCTAACTTCCTTGAGTCTCAAAGACATTCTCAAGCACCCTTCGTTAAATAGGAAGGAAACCCGTAGACTCGGACAGTCTCGACACCCTTTGGATTTCCCGTTTCCTCAAAGAGAAGGAAATATCCCTGATCCTCAAATCAAATCCCTGTGTACAGTGTTGCTCATATAAGAACTGATTTTCTCTTTTAAAATCAGTATATTGGATCTGTCACTCAACTGAAACAGTTACAATAGCCTTCATCTCGGGCTTCGTACGAGATACCAAAATTCTCCCCAGTGGAGTCAAACAACCTTTTCGCCTCTCTCTCGGGCTTCGTACGAGACACATAAGAGACTCCCCCGTTGAGTCAATTACCCTTTTTCGCCTCCATCTTGGGCTTCATACGAGATACAAAATCACTCTCTTGTTGAGTATAAAAGATTCTCCTGTTGAGTCAACCCTTTTAGCCTCTCTCTCGGGCTTTGTACGGGACACAAAATAGCCTCCTCTTAGGCTTTGTATAATGATTTTCCTAGCGGAAATTAGCCTCCTCTTAGGCTTCGTATAAGAAAACCACTGGTTGATCCAATCAACCTTTTAGCATCAAAGCTGTGCCTCGTTCACAGTACACAAACATCAACAACTCCTTTCCCTTCATCTAATTGTTGTAAGCGGCAAGCCTCTGGATCATCTACATCCATGCCACTGTCCCTCTTTTAGCATGAGAAATTCCTAAGGAAAGATGGCATTGCTCTACACTGAGTTAAAGTCTTCTCCTTCAGGTTAAAACCCTTTCTTCGGAAATTATGGCATTGCTCGGATCCGCGTATCCCAGTTAAAGTAATTCTCCTTCTCCCCTCTTTAGAGATGACAAATTCTCTCTAAAGTCGAGGTCTTTCAGCTTCACATCTTGGGCTTTGAACAAGACACAAATAAACCTCCAGCTTCACATCTTGGGCTTTGAACAAGATACAAACTACCTTTCGCTTCACGTCTTGGGCTTTGAACAAGACACCAAAACACCCATTTCCTCCCATAGAATAGGAGGAACTACGAACGCTCTGATTTCCCTGTTTCGGTAAACGGGAATACGTAGGCATAAGATCGAAAGAAAAGATCTTAGCGAGCGCAATCAACAAAAAACCCAAATCCCTTATCTCCGTCAATCAAAAGCAGTAATTCAAAAGCATCAGTCCTAACATCCTAATCCTTGTTCCCCGCTAGAAATTCCTAGAAAGAAAGAAGACAGTATTGGCGAAAATACAAATAACCAGTACAAAGGCCCCCCACATTGATAGCATCCGTAACCTAACAGACCGCTGTTTAAACTCAGTATGCAAGCAGGGTTAATTGGAGACATCTATTTCCCTTCCTTATTCAGCTCACAATAGGATAAAAAATGAATCGACCTGTAGTCAAAGCTTAGACCGCAGAGAGCGACCAGCGCTTAAGAATCGCTTCCAAAATCGCTCGCTACAGAAAAAAAGTGGCGCCCACCGTGGGGCCAATCTCTTCAGCTTCTTTCCTCTTTCGTCCTTTTCACCTCTTTGGTTGATACCACAGATTGGGGCTTCCGTCGGGGAACCCATTTCTGTCAGGAACTTAGGAATCATAGCTTTATAAGTCTAGGATGATTAGGACAAATATATATACTGCTTTTCCTAATTGCTATACGTGTTTATTTTTCTGCTACTGGGAATGCGTGTGATGCCGTATGTGGTGAGAATGAGTATACACTTAAGATAAGTGATGGCGACGGGGTCAACCATCAACCTCAGTGGAGGCTGACCAACGAAACCCATTCACTCTTATAGCCAATGGGCCGGTTGTTAAGTCTGAGAAGCTGAGGAGCCAAACCCTTTTGTAGTGCGGAAACTATCGGAAATAGTTGTTACACGATACTACCCTCATTTGAGGCTGGTGATCTATTCTCGGTGAATGGCACTTACTCTAAGATTGCTCTACAACTCGCTGGCGATCCGCTTGTTGTTTTGCTTTCTTGGGAGGAGCTGATGATAATGAGTACAGGTACAAAAATCAGCCTAGTATAAACCTTTGGGGATGGGTAGAGCCTTGACTTCATGACAACGACCCTCTGACCCCATGTTTTTTCTATATTTTTGTGTGCTGCATTCATGCATTCGTTTAATAAAACATTAAAACATTAAAAAAACTTTCTCTTCTAGTCTCTCTGTTTTTCAAATTAAACTAAGACTGTGATTGCAAATATCAGAGAAGAGGATTACGCTAATGGATTTCGGTAGAAGGAGAACTCACCAGTATACCTTCAAGGTTCCAAAACTAAGGGATTTGAGAAAGTTAGCGAGGATGATCGTTAACCCAGAGGCTTTCAGAGCCAAGCACGGTGGTTTGCTACCACTGTTAAGAGTCAATGTGATTAAGGGGATCATGGACGCGCTCATTCAGTTCTACGATCCGGTTTATCATTATTTCACATTCCCGGATTACCAGCTATCACCAACGCTGGAGGAGTATTCTCATCTGACTGATTTACATATCACTGATCGAGCTCCATTTTCTGGACTGGAAGAAATTCCAAAGAATCAGACTATTGCAATAGCAATTTATTTGGACGAGTCTGAGGTCAGGACTCACATGACCACTAAGGGTGGCACCCAAGGTTTGCCAGCCCAGTTCTTGACAAAGAAAGCTCTGTACTTTGCTAGTATAGGGAACGTGACTGCTTTTGAAAGCATCTTTGTCTTGCTCACCTACGGGTTATTTTTGTTTCCCAACATCAATAACTTCGTCGATATCAACGCTATTAAGGTTTTTCTCATTGGAAACCCTGTGCCGACTTTGCTCGCAGATGCGTATCATTCTGTACACTTGGGAAATTTGTACAGCAGAGGAGAGATCACATGTTGTGTACCTTTGCTCTACAAATGGTTTATCTCTCACTTGCCCAAGTCTGCTGCTTTTTGGGATTGCAAGAGTGTCTTACGTTGGTCGCAGAAGATCATGTCTCTCACGAATTCCGATATAGATTGGTGTAATAGGATTTATGAGGGAATCAGAATCATTGACCGTTGTGGAAACTTCCCCAGCGTACCCCTCATAGGAACTAAAGGAGGAATCAACTATCATCCGATATTAGTTCTTCGTCAATTTGGATACCCGATGAGACACATCCCACTGGGTGTTCATCTGAAAGGTCTTTTCTTCAAAGAAGGAGAAAATGACAGAGCACTAAAGATGGAAATAGTGCAAGCTTGGAAACAGGTTCATAAGAAAGGACGAGAGTCTCTGGGAAAACCGGACTGTGTCTCGGTGGAGCCTTATCTCCGTTGGGTACCAAACTAGAGCTCTCAAGCTAAAGATGCCTTATCCTTGTTACGGAATTCTTCCGCCGAGGGAAACTGTCATGTACTTCATGACGGAAACTGAAAAGCTTCAGGTTACTCTCAACAAAGTTCAAAAGGAAAGAAGATATTGGAAGAACAAGTACCGCACCCTCGACGTAAAGTGCATCAAAATACAGCAACTACTAAAAGAGAAAGATGCTCTGATTGAAATTTTGGAGCAGCGTGCTGTAGAGAATCAAGATGACCAAAGGAATTTGCTCGCTCCTTTCACCTGGCAAAGGAATGACAACCCGACAACGGCCCAAGCGTCCCGGTCAAAGAAGAGGACTCGGGACCCATTAGTTTAGGTTTCTGTTTCCGCACTTTGTAATCTACTGTATTTCCATTTCTGTAATCCTTTGGAATTCAATAAAAAGGGGTTTCCCCACTGTTTGATATTTGCAATCTAATTGTCGAAGTTTATTTTAATTAAACAAAAAACAACAATTAATATAATCATTGCATTCATCATTCTCACATCGCGTATTCTCCTTACCTACGAATCTCACGTTTGTGTCTCGATTCTAGAGTCAAACTGTCTCATTCGTATAATACTCGGGCCAATCGTCAGAAAAGGATGGATGATCTTGAGGAAGAAAACAGAGAGTTGAAAGAAGAGATCGACGCTCTGAGAGAGGATATGAGAAAGCTTCGTAACGACATGCAAGCCATGACAGAAGCTCAGCTACAAAGAACTGTGATCTCAGAGATCACCTCAACGCCCATCATAGAAAAGTATGATCCTAGGTATCAGATGCCGAAAGATCGTCCTTGGGGCATGCCTGTTAACTATATCCCAGAAGGATATGTTCCGCTGATCACTGAAGATCAGGGAATCGCAACAGAAGCCGCTGGGCCTGAAGGTTACAAACTTCGGGAAAGCGAAGATGCCAGGGGCATACTCAAGATTCTTGAAGGTTACAAACTTCGGGAGGCGCCAAGACTTACTACCGTAGTCACGGTACCACCCCCTGTGGTGCACACTGTCCCGGAAGGACAGATTCCACAGACACCTTATGGTAAGAAGGAAACTATGTTTGACAGAATGGATGAATTCCAGGAGCACTTCTTGGAAATGCAGAAGGAGCTGCAATCCATTCGCGGTCAGGATCTATTTAGAAAGGACGCCGCAGACCTCTGCTTGGTCCCAAATGTGAAAGTCCCGCACAAGTTCCAAGTGCCCGACTTTGAAAAATACAAGGTTAACTCTTGCCCTCAGAGCCATCTGGTGATGTACGCTCGGCGGATGTCAGCTCAAACGGAGAATCAGGACCTGCTGATTCACTACTTCCAGGATAGTTTAACCGGTGCAGCACTCAAATGTTACATGGGTTTAAACCGTACTACGATCAATACATTCAGAGATCTTGGTACTGCCTTCGTCCAACAATACAAGTACAATTTGGACATGGCACCCGACAGAGATCAACTCAGATCAATGTCACAAAAGAACAAGGAAACTGTTGTACCCCAAAATTTGCCCTCACATATTCAAGACAATATGCCTCAAGAGGTCTCCTAGTGATTCATAAGATTTTCAGTTGCTCAAGAGTACTCAAAAGTTTCATCAGACTAAACCTCTTCCTAAGCAATAAATCCAACTAAGGTTGTGTACTTCTCAAAGTAGATTGAACTTATAAAGCTTCAAAAGGACTTCATGGTGTCCCATACACTTCAAAGAATCCTCATAACAAGTTTCAAGACTTTCCTTACAAGTTTGGTTAGTCAGATGTTCAGACAGTCAAAAATCAGTTAACTTGGTCAAAAAGTCAACTGTGGTCAACACAAAGTCAAACCTCAAGATTTTTGGTCAACATCAAGATTATGGGGTGAAATTCATCTTTTGATCAAGGGTTGATCATGATTTATCAAGGAAACCTCAGAATCATCAAGAATCGGGAGTTACTAAATTAGGGTTTTTGTAGGAAAAGTCAACTGTACTTTGACCAGGCATAACTTCCACATACTTCATCAAAAATTCCTCAACCAAAGCCCATCTTGAAGGAAATTTAATTCCCTACAACTTTGTGTCTCACAAGCCAAGTCCAGAAATGCTTCATTCGGGAGATATGAGCCAAGACATTATAGGTCATTTTGAAAGTCAACAAAAGTCAACATTTTTCAAAAGCTCATAACTTGAACATGGGAGATCAAATTGACATGGGACCAAAAGGAGTGATTAGAGGACATCTTGAGGTTTCTAAAAAGTCTAAGAACTCATCCAAATGATAAAAATTGAGGAAGTTATGCATTGTCAAAGTTGGACAATTTTGAGGAGGTGCACAAAGCAAATAATGGCCAAACTCCACTTTTTGCCAAAAGGGCCCATTTTGTGACAACCCAAACTTCATTTTAAGATGGTCCACGACCATTTGATCACATTTTCTGATTTTTTATTATTTATTCCATATTTTATTGGATTTAAATCCTTTAAATTCAATTTAAATCAAAATAAATATAAAAAAATCAAGAGATTTGATTTGTGGTTGATTATGGAATCAAATATTGAGGTTTATGAGCATATTATCTGATTTAAATTCATGCAAGATTGTTAAGGGAAGATTGGATGGCCAAATGGGAGAAAATGGTAAGTTTTGAACACCATTCATCATCATTCAAGTTTTGATCCAAGCCCATGGAATTTTTCAACCTAATTCCTCTCCTATAAATACATGGCCATACCCAAACCTGAAGGACACGAAAAAATCACTTGAAGCAACCCAATAATATTTTCAAAAAGAGGCAAAAGTAGAAAAAATCATAAAAACACTTCATAGCGAGTTTTCACGATTTTTTCACGTCCAAATCGTCTCAAAACAATCCCAGGAGCCAATCCCCATCACTCTTGAAGGTTAGAAGCAAGTGAAACGCGCACATCAAGCCATGGCCATTTCTTGAATTTTCCACTTTTTAAATCTCGTCTTTCATGCATTATAAATGTTGTTCATGTTTATATTCTTACTGATTGTGATGTTTAGATTGGTTTTGATCAACTACTAACAAGCTTTGGTGCAGGAATCAAGACTTGCCATTGTTAGGGCACAAAGAGGGTGTTCTTCGAATCCCACTATACATGCGTTTTTAGACAAAAATAAGGCCACCACTGGATTTAGGGGCTTGTTTCCAATCGAACCATGGCCTTTTGATTAATTTATTTGGTGTTTTCATGGTGTTTCAAAAAATGCAGGAAATTCGCAGCAAAATTCGCAGCAAAATTCGCAGCAGAATTCGCAGCAGAATTCGCAGGAAAAAGGTTGAAGACGATCATCAGTACCAGCGAATTTGAAATTTTTTTTTTTTTTTTGGTTTTCCTTAACAATAATTAATTTAAACTTTAGTTTTTTTTTAATTAAAATCAATTAGACATTTAAGTTTTTTTAATTAATTAGCTTAATTTGTATATAATTAACAAAAAATTAGAATTTAGTTTTTTTTAATTAGTTAATCAACTTTTTGATTCTTTATTTTTATTTTTATTAATTAACTTAATTAATTTGTAAATAATTAAAGTTTTGACTTTTAATTATTTTTATTATTCAAAATCATTGCAAAAAAGGGTACAAAAGGACATTAATTTAGAATTAGTTTTAATTAAAATTAATTAGACTTTAGGATTAATTTGTACTTAATTATTTAATTTTTTATTACCATTAACCTTAAAAATCTTTTATTTACTAATCCTAAAATCCTTTTCTTTAAAAAAAAAAAAAAGCATTAACATTATTTCTTGGTTGTAATAATTTAGAACTTTAATTCCTCGCATTTTCCTATATATTGTAACTGTTCACAGGATGTAATAGCGTAGATTTACATTTCCTCGCATTTTTTTAAATATTGTAACTGCTCATGGGATGTAATAGCTTAGGTTTAAATTCCCGCACTTTAATTTTTTTTGTACATATTCAACTGCTAGTAACTAAGGTTTGCATGGCAAGACTTAAAACCTGACATAGAATAATCCTAATTCAAGATAAATAACTGAATCAACACACTCTTCACACTTACACCTCTAGGGTAACCTCTCTTCGCTGCCTTTCGATTAAAATGGTCAAGTCCCTCGAGCGTAGAGATATCTTAGTAAGGTTGCCTACGAATAAAATCATCAAGTCCCTTCGAATAAAAGATCATAGCCCCTTCGAGTTGCCTACGAATAAATGATCTTGTCCCTCGATGACCCTACAGAAAAATGATGATTGTCCCTTCAAATTACTAAGATACCCCTACAAGTTGCCTTCTATGACCATACGATGACCCTACACTCGTCCCTTTAACATCCAAGGTAAAGACTACTTACTCACTAATAGTAAGGACAGTCTTACCCCTAAAGAAAAGAAATAACAAAAAAGACCTTACAAACTTAGGGTAGTAACTCTTAAATGCTTGCTCACCCTTTTCAAAAAACACTCTTTACACACCACTTTTCAAACATTTTTCAAAGCTAAACACTTTGCATAAATCCATACGAGGATCATTGCAAAGTTAAAGTCTTTATGAAAATATTTTCTAATCACACACTACACCATTTTTTTTAAACAAAAGTAAAATGAGCTAAGCAATTAAGAGCCCATGGATAACCATGGATACAAAAGGTGCTCGTACCTTCCTTTTGTATAACTTACCCCCCGAACTCAAAATCTTTTTAAAAAGGTCTTTCCTGTTCTTTTATTCCTTTCTTTATTGGATAAAATAAAAGTCGGTGGCGACTCTTGCTTACCGCAACATTTTAAAAGTCAGTTCAAACCACCGTGTTACAGAACTGGCGACTCTGCTGGGGAATTCATTCTTAAAAGAGGGGTTACCTTAGGGTTTAGATCACTTTAACTTCTTTAATTATTATCTGTTTTGTGTGCTTTACTTTTAAGGGTTTTGTCTTGGGGGGTATTACTTGGGTAAATGATCCTACACCCGGATCTAGGATCTTAGGTAAATGGCAAGAGACCAAGGAGACTGTACGGCATGTACCGCTACGGTTGATATGGTAGCCATCGTTAGTGTGACACTTTGGTTTGTACTGATGTTCCTCGAGGCTTGGATTGGGGATAACATTAGGTTGCCGCGTGGTGTCATTAAGCACTAATTTTCCCTTAGAACCCTAGTTGAACTTAGCCTTGGCCATTAGAAGGTAGTGAGATAGCCGGTTTGGCATGTTCCAAAGTTGGTTGATACTCGAGACTACACTCATTGAGATCAGACTTTCGGGATGTTTTGGTCGGCCACTCGAGTGTCGCACTAAAATAAAGCCTTTGAGAAAGATCCGTGATATGAGTCCTTTAGAACCCGGTTGCTATTCTAGGACAGGTTGAGCCAACTAAACCTCAGTGGGGAAGGGTAGTTACCTTTGGACTTCATACAAGCCTTTAAACCTAAGGCTCTTGTATAACTTGTTTGTGGGTGCTACTTGTTTATTATTAACATGTACATGACATCATGACATCATAACATCATAACATATCATTTTCACTAACCATTTCAAGGACCAAGGAATTTATCTTTATTTATGATTGCAGGTCATGGCTTCTGTTCCTAGAAATTTCATCCGAATCAACTTTGTAAGGGTTCCTTCCCAGCTTAAAGAATTGGTCTCAAAAGTTCCTGAGGGTTCTCGATTCACCAAAAGGCATGGTTTTCTACTCGACTTAGTTACCTCAGGTTTTGAAGAAGACATGATGAGAGTCCTATTCCAATTCTTCGATCCTAAGCACCACTGTTTCACCTTCCCGGATTACCAATTGGTGCCCACGATGGAGGAGTTCTCTAAGTTACTTGGAATACCTATCCTCGATCAGATGCCATTTACCGGTCTAGAAAATGTTCCAAAGCCTGAAGTCATTGCAGCTGCTTTACATCTAAAGAGGTCAGACATTGTATCTAATTGGGAAACAAAGAGTGGAGTCAAGGGGTTTCTTGCTAAGTTCCTGATTGAGAAGGCTCAATTGTTCCTAAGAGCTATGAGTTACCATGCTTTTGAAGAAGTTTTGGCTTTGTTGATCTATGGGTTGGTGTTGTTCCCTAATCCAGACCGATTCATAGACGCACACGCCATCAAAATATTTCTGACTCATAACCCGGTACCTACCTTGCTCAGAGATATTCTGCATTCGCTTCACACTCGTACTATCAAGGAGCGAGGGACTCTCATGTGTTGCGTACCCTTACTAGCCAGGTGGTTTATTTCGCACCTTCCCCGGTCAGTATTGAAGAATGAATAAAGGTTGCAGTGGTCTCGAAGGATAATGTCACTCTCCCATTTAGATATCTATTGGTGTGCCCGATCTCTTGAAGACTTCACTCTTATTGATTGTGACGCCCCCAATCTATAACCCCAACAATTAAAGCAAAAAAAAAAAAATTCAAAATTTCGTCAGAGTATATCTAAAAACACGGCATAGACGGGAGAATCACATCAATTTAAAGCAGTAAAACATAACACACAACACCTGCTCATAAAGATATGCAACAGTGGGGTAGCAATCAACAGAGGAAACTCAGTTCCTTACACCCACTTTTCAGAAATTAGAATAAAAGCGGAAAATCTAAAATCTGAATAACATATATATATACATAGATCATATAAACAGTCTGTCTGTACAACATACATCCATACATATATGTACAATTCCAAAATATATCATCACATATACAAAATAATCACAAACGGCCACCATAGCTACCCGGTGTCACATATCAGAGCCGACCGACAAAAGAATGAAGACGCAATGCTTCACAAAAAGAATACCTCCAACAACTCTAATCTGCAATGCCTCATAGAGCATTATAAAACAGCAGAAGGGTGAGAAAAACAACCATAATATACTTGCATAAAATTATATATATTAGCACAAAAATACTCAATTAAACATATTCTTACCACAAATGCACCACAATCAAATACAACACAAAACCGTACCATTCTCGAGTATCAAATACCACTACACATCATTCATACACAATACACTTACACATATTCCATCTCATCAATCACATTCTCAATTCCATGCACAATTAATTCATGATTTATGCAAATGCACAGAGACCGACACAACGACTCTATGCACATGCTATGCGGTATCGACTCCAAGTATTTCTCATCACCAGTTCACTCAGGAACTATTGGAACCATCGCTTGCTACATCACTGTAACTCCCCGTCGGGCATACGATGTCCCCCGTCGCTCACACCCCGCATGGGCACACGACGTTTATGGATCGCTCACACCCCGCATGGGCACACGACCTGATCGCTCACACCCCACAAGGGCACACGATCGTCTATAACCATCGCTCACACCTCTTATGTTTAAGGCACACGACGTTATAGCAGATTCCCTCTGGAATTAATCCGTCACTCAGGACGTTACCAAAATGCATTTCATGATGCTTGGCATACAATGACTCATGACATTTAGTATGCACACATATATGCAATCATCACACTTATCATAACTCATGTTTGCAATTTAATCCCAAAACAATACATTTTTGTACCATATAACAGCACGCAATCATATGCACACATATATGCAATCATACCATATCCATATTAACAGCACATTGCATAAAACACACCAATTGCACACAATCATAACCACAAAAGTCGACAAAACGACCCTATTCCGATTTTTCGACAAAATAAAATCGGCTAATAAATTCCAAAAACCATTTTAATAAGAAAGAGCATTTTAGTAGCTTTTCAACGCTTCGAACGGCGACCAAAACGGACTTACGGTTTGAAAATTATGAAGAAAACAAAATAGAAAATATGCCACGTTCGCTCCAGTGCTCGCTAGGCGAACCCTAGCGAACCGAGGCAGTGGGAAACAGGTAAAAAGTTCGCTAAGCGAGGCTCTGGGCGAACATTCGCCTTCCGCTCGCCCCGGGGTTCGCTAGGCGAACCCTCGACCAAACCTTCGCTTTCGCATTCGCCAGGTTCGCTAGGCGAACAAAGCAGAATTTTGAAATTCGCAGCTGTGCGAACCTAGAAACATTTGGGTCCAAAAACCAAATTCTTCACCCAAAACACTTCCAAACAGCACAACCAAGCATAATCAATGATCATATGCATAATACGATTACACTACGCCATTTATATCGATTTTCAACCGCAAAAACATCGATTTCTCACAATCCGACCTAAAATCAAAAGCTATAAAACACCACCAAAACACACACACACACATACATAACCATACACAAGTATAATATAATCGAGTTTCGCACCCTTACCCGATTAAATCGATTCTAGAAGTTGTTTTCCTTGATTTTCCAAACTTTCTTACTATTTCTCTTCTTCTTCTCTTTTCTCCTCTTTTTCTTTCTTCTCCTTTCCTTTCTCTCTATTTTCTCTCTTTCCAATTCTATCTTACTAACTTAATGAAAAATATTATAAAATGACCAAAATACCCCCACACTCAAATATCTCGCAAACGATCCCAAAACCCGATAAAATATCACAACAATGAAAAATGATATATTTTCACATAAAAGTCGAAAATAAAATAATATAATAATAAAATAATAAAAAAACGACTCAATTAAATAAAATACAAAAACTGGGGCGTTACAATTCTCCCCCACTTAGAAATTTTCGTCCTCGAAAATCTTACCTGAAACAAACAACTCTGGATACGACTCCCGCATCCGACTTTCCAACTCCCACGTCAAATTGCCCTCAGCAGCGCCTCCCCACGCCACTTTCACAAGTGCAATATCTTTGCCCCTCAACCGCTTCACCTCGCGATCCAAAATCCTAACTGGTAATGCCTCAATCGTAAGGTTCTCCCTTACCTCTACTTCATCCATCGGAATCACATGTGACGGATCCGGAACATACTTCCGAAGCTGTGAAACATGAAACACATCATGCAAATTCGACAGATTCGGCGGTAACGCCACCCGATACGCCACAGCACCAACTCTCGCAGATATCTGGTAAGGACCAATAAATCGAGAAGTAAGCTTCTTAGATTTCAATGCACGACCAACACCCGTTACCGGCGTAACTCTCAAAAATACATGGTCACCCTCTTGAAACTCAAGATCCTTCCGTCTCAGATCATGATAACTCTTTTGTCTACTCTGAGAAGCCTTCATTTTCTCACGAATAAACTTTACCTTTTCTGTCATCTGTTGTACCAACTCCGGTCCAACCACCGAACTTTCACCCGTTTCGTGCCAACACAACGGTGTTCGACATCTCCGTCCATATAAAGCCTCAAAAGGTGCCATTCCAATACTAGAATGGAAACTATTATTATACGTGAATTCAATCAATGCAAGATAACTATCCCACGCACCACCTTGTTCAAGAACACAAGCCCTCAACAAATCTTCCAACGACTGAATAGTTCTTTCGGTCTGACCATCCGTCTGCGGATGATAAGCCGAACTCAACCTCAATCTAGAACCCAATGCCTTCTGTAAACTTTCCCAAAGTCTCGAAGTAAACCTAGGATCTCGATCAGAAACAATGCTCAACGGAACACCATGCAATTTCACAATCACACTGATATAAATCTCAGCTAACCTCTCCAAAGAAAAACTGATGTCAATCGGAATGAAATGCGCTGATTTAGTCAGTCTGTCCACAATCACCCAAATAGCATTATGTCCCCGCTGAGTATTTGGCAACCCTGTCACAAAATCCATAGAAATGCTATCCCATTTCCACTCAGGAATATCCAACGGTTGCAACAAACCACTAGGCCTCAGATGTTCCACCTTCGATTTCTGACAAGTCAAACATGCATACACAAACTGAGCCACATCTCTTTTCAAACCAGACCACCAGAAAATCTTCTTCAAATCTTGGTACATCTTATTCGCTCCCGGATGAATACTCAAATTACTCCGGTGTCTTTCCTCCAAAATCATTCTTTTCAATTCTGCATCATCAGGAATGCAAATTCTACCTCGGAATCTCAAAACACCATTAACATCCACTTTAAAATCCTCATTCACACTTTTCTCTCCCACTGTCATCAAGTCCACAAATTTCACATCAAACTTTTGTTTCTCACTAACCTTCAACAAAAATTCATTAGTAACTTTCAACATTCCAAGCCTCACACTAACCGACGTCACTTCACAAACTAAACTCAAGTCTCTAAACGATTCCAAAAGTTCCCACTCTTTCACCATCAATGCGGACATATGCAACGATTTATGGCTCAATGCATCTGCTACCACATTAGCTTTACCAGGATGGTAATTCAAGCCAAAGTCGTAGTCTTTCAAGAATTCCAACCATCTCCGTTGTCTCATGTTCAACTCTTTCTGGTCAAACAAATATTTCAAGCTTTTATGATCACTAAAAACTTCGAACCTTGCACCGTAGAGATAATGCCTCCAAATCTTCAACACAAAAACCACCGCCGCTAATTCCAGATCATGAGTAGGATAATTTTTCTCATGAACTCTTAATTGCCTTGAAGCATAAGCCACAACCTTACCTTCCTGCATCAGCACACCACCCAAACCAATTAAAGACGTATCACAATATACCACAAATGGTTCATTAGGATTCGGTAAAATCAGAATCGGAGCTGTCGTCAATCTTCTCTTCAGCTCACTAAAACTTTCTTCACATTGAATATCCCAAATGAACGTTTTGCCTTTACAAGTCAACTGCGTCAAAGGAAGAGCTAACTTAGAAAAACCTTCAATGAACCTCCGGTAATAACCAGCCAAACCCAAAAAGCTTCGAATTTCAGTAACGGATCTAGGAGCCTCCCATTGTAGAACTGCTTCTACTTTAGATGGATCCACAGCAATACCATTACCTGAAATTACGTGCCCAAGAAAACTCACCTCCGACAACCAGAATTCACACTTGGACAATTTGGCAAAAAGCTTCATTTCCTTCAAAACCTGCAAAACAATACGCAAATGCTCTGTATGTTCCTCATGAGACTTAGAATAGATTAAAATATCATCAATAAACACCACCACAAAACGATCCAAATGTTCGTGAAAAATACGATTCATGTACTCCATAAAGACACCAGGCGCATTAGAAACCCCGAACGGCATCACAGAATATTCATAATGACCGTAACGTGTCCTAAAGGCTGTCTTCTGAATATCTTCTTCTTTCACTCTTATCTGATGATACCCCGATCTCAAATCAATCTTACTAAACACACAAGCACCAACCAATTGATCCATCAAATCATCAATCCTTGGAAGCGGATACTTATTCTTAATCGTCACTTTATTCAACTGGCGATAATCAATACATAATCGCATACTCCCATCTTTCTTTTTCACCAACAAAACTGGAGCACCCCAAGGAGAAACACTTGGTCTCACAAACCTCTTTTCCAATAATTCATTCAACTGCTTTTTCAACTCAACCAACTCAGATGCCGACATTCGATAAGGTGCCATAGATACAGGTCTAGTACCAGGAACTAGATCTATAGAAAATTCCACCTCTCTCTCTGGCGGTACATCTAAAATATCCTCAGGAAACACTTCAGGAAAATCACACACAACAGGAAACACATCAAGTGAAACTTGACTATCCACCGTCAATGATGCAAACAAACCAAACAACTGAGCTTCATCTGCCAAAAGTTTCTTCAACTCTTTGGTAGATAAGAAACTCGAGTCTTCGTCTTCCTCAAGAGAAGGAAACCTTACTAGCTTATGATAACAATCAATGTGAACCCAATTGAATTACAACCAATTCATTCCCAAAACCACATCTAAACCTTCCAACGGTAAACACACCAAATCCATCACAAAGTCTTTACCATAAATGGTCAAAGGACAACTTAGACAAACCAAAGAAGTAGTTACTGACCCCATTGCTGGAGTATCAATAACCATCTCAAAACCCATCACAGACAACACAAGATTCAAACGCTTCGCGCACTCAGACGAAATAAACGAATGAGTCGCTCCAGTATCAATAATAGCAATTAAAGGCGTATTATTAATAAAGCAAGTACCTCTGATTAGACGGTCTGCACTTGAAGTCTGAGTTCCTGCCAATGAAAACACTTTCCCACTAGTCGGAGCTTTCTTCTGTTTCGGGCACTTTGTACTAATATGTCCCACTTCACCACAATTAAAACACTTCAACACATTCTTCCTTTTACAATCAGCTAAGACATGTCCGACTCCTCCACAGTTAGAACACTTTCTCATATCTTTCCTGCATTCAGACTGACGATGACCTAATTCGCCACAATTATAACATCTCAAAGAATTAGGCATACTTCCTCCACCTGACCTGCGATCAAAAGTACCCCTTTGTTTACCTTTATCAGCTGGTGTCACATACGGACCACCACGGAACTGTTGCTTCCCTTTCCTGTCACTTACACTTTTATAGTGAGCAGAACGGGCTTTACTATCTTCATCATAAATCCTACAGCATTCCACCAAATCAGCAAACCTCCTGATCCTTTGATAACCGATAGCCTGCTTAATCTCAGGACGCAATCCGCTTTCATACTTCACACACTTAGAAAATTCAGCAGTTGCTTCCGCATAATGAGGATAAAACTGCACAAGTTCCACAAACTTAGCAGTATAGTCAACAACAGACATATTACCTTGTTTTAGTTCCAAAAACTCAATCTCCTTCTTTCCTCGGACATCCTCCGGAAAATACTTCCTTAGAAACTCTCGGCTAAACACTTCCCAAGTAATCTCTTCTTCCTCCTCCTCAGCTTCCAACACCTGACGAGTACTGATCCACCAGTCGTCAGCCTCTTCATGTAACATATGAGTGCCTAACCTCGCCTTATCATCATCGTCACAATCCATTACCCTGAAAATCCTCTCAATCTCTTTCAACCATAACTGTGCACCATCCGGATCATGTTTCCCTTTAAAAACCGGCGGCTTATTCTTTCTAAACTCATCATTTCCTGCAGCATTCGGTGCACCCTGCACAGCTCGTGCCATAGCTTGCATCGCAGCAGCCAAAGCAGCATCATTACGACCAGCCATATTCTGTTCGTCCAAATACAAAGACTATGGTTAAACAACAACTCACCAGAACACAACTGCGGCACAACGACAGCTTGCCCAAAACGACAGACACAACAGACACAACGGACACAGCAAACTCAACTGACACGGACTGGCTCTGATACCACTTAATGTGACGCCCCCAATCTATAACCTCAACAATTAAAGCAAAAAAAAAAAATTTCAAAATTTCGTCAGAGTATATCTAAAAACACGGCATAGACGGGAGAATCACATTAATTTAAAGCAGTAAAACATAACACACAACACCTGCTCATAAAGATATGCAACAGTGGGGTAGCAATCAACAGAGGAAACTCAGTTCCTTACACCCACTTTTCAGAAATTAGAATAAAAGCGGAAAATCTAAAATCTGAATAACATATATATACATAGATCATATAAACAGTCTGTCTGTACAACATACATCCATACATATATGTACAATTCCAAAATATATCATCACATATACAAAATAATCACAAACGGCCACCCTAGCTACCCGGTGTCACATATCAGAGCCGACCGACAAAAGAATGAAGACGCAATGCTTCACAAAAAGAATACCTCCAGCAACTCTAATCTGCAATGCCTCATAGAGCATTATAAAACAGCAGAAGGGTGAGAAAAACAACCATAATATACTTGCATAAAATTATATATATTAGCACAAAAATACTCAATTAAACATATTCTTACCACAAATGCACCACAATCAAATACAACACAAAACCGTACCATTCTCGAGTATCAAATACCACTACACATCATTCATACACAATACACTTACATATATTCCATCTCATCAATCACATTCTCAATTCCATGCACAATTAATTCATGATTTATGCAAATGCACAGAGACCGACACAATTACTCTATGCACATGCTATGCGGTATCGACTCCAAGTATTTCTCATCACCAGTTCACTCAGGAACTATTGGAACCATCGCTCGCTACATCACTGTAACTCCCCGTCGGGCATACGATGTCCCCCGTCGCTCACACCCCGCATGGGCACACGACGTTTATGGATCGCTCACACCCCGCATGGGCACACGACCCGATCGCTCACACCCCACAAGGGCACACGATCGTCTATAACCATCGCTCACACCTCTTATGTTTAAGGCACACGACGTTATAGCAGATTCCCTCTGGAATCAATCCGTCACTCAGGACGTTACCAAAATGCATTTCAAGATGCTTGGCATACAATGACTCATGACATTTAGTATGCACACATATATGCAATCATCACACTTATCATAACTCATGTTTGCAATTTAATCCCAAAACAATACATTTTTATACCATATAACAGCACGCAATCATATGCACACATATATGCAATCATACCATATCCATATTAACAGCACATTGCATAAAACACACCAATTGCACACAATCATAACCACAAAAGTCGACAAAACGACCCTATTCCGATTTTCCGACAAAATAAAATAGGCTAATAAATTCCAAAAACCATTTTAATAAGAAAGAGCATTTTAGTAGCTTCCCAACGCTTCGAACGGCGACCAAAACGGACTTACGGTTTGAAAATTATGAAGAAAACAAAATAGAAAATATGCCACGTTCGCTCCAGTGCTCGCTAGGCGAACCCTAGCGAACCGAGGCAGTGGGAAACAGGTAAAAAGTTCGCTAAGCGAGGCTCTGGGCGAACATTCGCCTTCCGCTCGCCCCGGGGTTCGCTAGGCGAACCCTCGACCAAACCTTCGCTTTCGCATTCGCCAGGTTCGCTAGGCGAACAAAGCAGAATTTTGAAATTCGCAGCTGTGCGAACCTAGAAACATTTGGGTCCAAAAACCAAATTCTTCACCCAAAACACTTCCAAACAGCACAACCAAGCATAATCAATGATCATATGCATAATACGATTACACTACGCCATTTATATCGATTTTCAACCGCAAAAACATCGATTTCTCACAATCCGACCTAAAATCAAAAGCTATAAAACACCACCAAAACACACACACACACATACATAACCATACACAAGTATAATATAATCGAGTTTCGCACCCTTACCCGATTAAATCGATTCTAGAAGTTGTTTTCCTTGATTTTCCAAACTTTCTTACTATTTCTCTTCTTCTTCTCTTTTCTCCTCTTTTTCTTTCTTCTCCTTTCCTTTCTCTCTATTTTCTCTCTTTCCAATTCTATCTTACTAACTTAATGAAAAATATTATAAAATGACCAAAATACCCCCACACTCAAATATCTCGCAAACGATCCCAAAACCCGATAAAATATCACAACAATGAAAAATGATATATTTTCACATAAAAGTCGAAAATAAAATAAAATAATAATAAAATAATAAAAAAACGACTCAATTAAATAAAATACAAAAACTGGGGCGTTACATTGATCATTGTGGGGAATTCCCTAATGTGCCACTCCTTGGTATTAGGGGAGGCATCACCTATAATCCTTCGCTAGCCTTGCGCCAGTTTGGTTATGCTCGAAGGAATGGTCCTCATTACATGCTCATTCAGGGTATTGTGTTCGATTATGAAGATGATCCTCAAGGTTACCGTCAAAGATTTATACGCGCATGGAATAATGTGTACAAGATTGAAAGCAGGACCTTGGGACAGAAGAACTCTATTCCTTTGGAACCTTACCTCAGATGGGTGCGCACTCGTGCTCGAAATCTTATTATGCCATATCCAGCTGTCAGACCAGTGATTGTTGACCCTGAGGTTGAGGGAGATGTTCCTCAAGTCATTCTCCATCCAGACATGCCTACCGATCTTGAAGAGCTGCAGAAATCCTGGGTTCAGATGAAAGAAGAAAGAGACACCTTTGAGACTCAGTTCTATGCTAGTGAGAAGAAGGTGTTGGAGTTGACGAAATTACTCCATGAGGAGCAGAGCATCAATGCTTACATCGGCACAAAGAGGAAGCGCCCGTGGGAGACTTGAGGCCTTAGGCGTTTTTAAATTTGCTTTTTGAAATTTCCTTTCATTGTAGCCCAAGAGGCATATAAAAAAAAAGTTTGAATTTCGAGTTTACTAATAAAAGTTTCCCTTTTGTTTTTGTGTGCAAAGATAAACTCTAAAGTCCTTGAAATCATTGCATATGCATCTACATCTCATAATCATTGCATAGCAGGTTTCTAAGACAGGTCTCTCATCTTCTCATTGTTTATTTCAGAAGAAATGGCTCTCGAGCAAACCGTCAAAGATCTCCAGGCCCAGAACGCCCAGTTCCAAGAGCTGATCCTGAACTTGTCCAAGGGGCAAGAAGAACTGAAAACACTTCTGACCAAGAAGAAGAAATCAAGAAAATCAACTGGCATCATCAACCTGGGGAGGAGATTCAGAGGTCCGGCTAAACAGGTCAAGGAAATTGGGATTCCAGTAGATCAAGACGATGAACAGGATGAAGATGGTAAAAGTGTTAAAACTAAGGAAGAAAGCAACTATGGTTCTGACAAATATTCTGATGAAGAGGAAGAAGATTATTTGGCTGAACAATACCCTCCTGCTGATGAGAAGTATAAGCTATTAGAAGAACGTCTGAAAGCTATGGAAATCAATAAAGTGCCTGGCTTGAATTTTGAGGATCTGGGTCTAGTCTCAGAGGTTGTCATTCCCCATAAGTTCACAATTCCCACTTTTGCTAAGTATGATGGTGTTTCTTGTCCGAAGCTGCATTTGAGATCATATGTCCGAAAGATTCAACCACACACTGCTGACAAGAAATTGTGGGTACATTTCTTTCAAGAGAGTTTGTCTGGAGCACAGTTGGAATGGTACTATCAACTCGAAAGTACCAACATTCGTACATGGAAAGATTTGGCTGCAGCTTTCTACAAACAATACCAGTACAATTCTGATCTGGCGCCAACCCGAATGCAACTACAGAGTATGTCAATGGGTTCTGAGGAAAGCTTTAAAGAGTATGCATAGAAGTGGAGAGATCTCGCAAGCAGAGTTCAACCCCCTTTGGCTGACAGAGAGTTGATTGACATGTTCATGAGCACATTAACCGGTCCTTTCTATAGTCATCTACTTGGAAGCTCGTCATCCGGTTTCACCGAGCTGATATTGACAGGAGAACGTGTTGAAAATGGAATTCGAAGTGGTAAAATACAAGTGGCTACGTCTTCAAACACTACAAAGAAGCCACCTAATGGGAAGAAGGAATCTAATGCTGTACACGGCCAGAAAGGTCGCAACCAATCTGTTGGGGCAGTTCTGATCTCTGCACCAGCGCCACAACAACAACAAGTTAGTCGGCGTAAGCAGGATACACCCAGGAGACAGTTTACAAAGATCAACATGTCATTGGCTCAGGCGCTGCAGCTTATGTTGAAGGCAGAGTTGGTTACTTTGAGGGATCCTCCTAGGAATCCTAATACTTCCGCTCCTAGCTATAATCCCGATGCAAGGTGTGCATACCATTCTAATAGTCCTGGACATGATACGAATAGCTGTTGGGCACTGAAGAATAAGATTCAAGACATGATTGATGCTAAGGAGATTGAGTTTGATCCCCCTGAGACTCCTAATGTGATTACCGCTCCTATGCCAAATCATGACGACACCGTTAGTGCTATTGATGATGGTTCTTATGCTGCTACTGTGGTTGACTTGACTACTCCTCTATCAATTGTTAAGAAGGAATTGCTGCAAGCCGGTTTATTTCCGGGCTGCGTTGAAGACTGTCATTATTGTGCATCTCAATCCAATGGTTGTGTGAAGCTGAAAGAGGGCATTCAGCGATTGATGGACGACCGTACTATACTGTTTGAGAAGATTCCTTCTATGGAGAGCTTATGTGAAAATTTGTCCCGAGGTATAAAGTTTGAGGACGTATCTGTGGTTACTAATTCCAAAACTCCTGTGAGGATCACCTCTAAGGTTCCTGTGAAGATTATGCTGAGCCTAGAGTGGCTCCCCTGATTATTACTACGTCCGGCCCGTTTCCATATTCCTCTAGCAAGGCTATCCCTTGGAAGTATGGTGCAGATGTTTACATTCATGGTGTCAAGCAAGAGCCTTTGACTGATGAGACTACTGAAGTTACTAATCCCGATGTTGATAATATCGTTGGGACTAGTAAGGTTACCCAAAGTGGAAGAGTTTTCTCCCCAGAAATCTCTCCGAAGACTGTTACTACTCCAATTCGTATCTCTGCCTCCAAATCAATTACTGAGACTCGAGACAAAGAACCGGTGGTTGAGCCTGTCCAAACGAAGACCCCGGGTGAAACTATTATCGAAGATCCCTCCAAAGAAATGGAAGAAGTGCTAAAAATTATCCGTAAGAGTGATTACAATGTTGTTGAACAGTTGGGGCACACCCCCTCCAAGATCTCTATGATATCTCTGTTGTTGTGCTCCGAGGCCCATGCTAAGGCTTTGGTGAAGGTTTTGAAATCTGCGCATGTGCCGCAGGAAATCTCTGTCGACCAGTTTGAAAATTGTGTCGCTAGCCTGACAACTGATAATGGTCTAGGATTTTCTGACGCTGATCTAACTCCTGCCGGAAGGAACCACAATAAGGCCCTGCATGTCTCCATTGAGTGTAGGGGCACTACTCTATCTCATGTACTGGTGGACACGGGTTCCTCATTGAATGTATTGCCGAAAATTTCTCTAGATAAGCTTGACTGTGAAGGGTTTGTGCTGAGACCCAGTGATGTTGTGGTGAGAGCCTTTGATGGTTCAAAGAGATTAGTGCATGGAGAGGTTGATCTTCCAATCAGAGTGGGTTCTCAAGTCTTTGTTTCTACCTTCTATGTAATGGACATTCGTCCTGCCTATTCCTGTCTGCTTGGGCGCCCTTGGATACATGGGGCCGGCGCTGTGACTTCTACCTTACATCAGAAGCTGAAGTATCCCGTGAAAGGCAAGATTGTCACCGTCTATGGTGAAGAAGAGTATATGGTTAGTCATTTGAATACCTTCAAGTATGTTGAGATGGATGGCGAATTCCTCGAGACTCCTTGTCAAACATTTGAATTAGCTCCTCAGACTGCTCCTATTGCTAAACCAGTTCCTACTATTCCCAAGGTTACTAGAGTACCTCCTACAATGGTTTCCCTAAAGGATGCTAGAGCTGTGGTTGAAGAAGGTGGTTGTACCATTTGGGGTCAGCTTCCTGACATCCCTTACAAGTCTGACAAATTTGGTTTGGGCTTCACTTCAAAGGCTCAGAGGGCTGTACGTCGTGCTCGTGCTATTCGCATTACCAGCAAAGGAGTTCATAAAGATCAGGTCAATGCTGTGGAGGATGCTGACAGTGACTGTGATCTAGACAGTTGGATCTTTCCTACCATTGGCAGTGGGCTCAACAATTGGAAGACTGAAGACACTATTCCTATCTCCTTTAGTCAGGAGTAAATGATATTTTCTGTTTTTCTTATTTTTGAAGTTTGGTTTTGTTAATTTGAACAATAAAACTTTTAAGCCTTGTGCCTTGCCCGGGGCACAATGGATAATTTGTTAGGGTTGTCATTTCATCGCATATTTTCATTCAATAAATCAATGGACGTTTTACATTCAAATTTTGCGCTCTTTGTCTTTTCTTTTACTTTATATTCATCAAAATAACTATGTGTTCTTACACACACCCACGCGATAAATTGCAGATCCACATCCACTCTGGATCCCATTGATAACGGTTCTGCTATTGTCAATTATGACTTCGAAAATCCGATCTACCAAGCCGAGGACGAAGGTGAGGAAGATTGTGAAGTGCCTGGAGAGCTTGCTAGACTATTAGAGCAAGAAGAAAAGATCATACAACCGCACGAAGAGCCAGTCGAGGTTGTAAATCTAGGTACTGAGGAGGATAAGAAAGAAATCAAGATAGGTGCCGGATTAGAAGACCGTGTCAAGAAAAGACTGATTCAGATGCTACGTGATTATGCTGAGATTTTCGCTTGGTCTTACGAAGATATGCCAGGACTCGATACTGATATTGTGGTTCACCGATAAGGCAGACGGTTCGTCGTATGCGCCCTGAGATGTCTGAAAAGATCAAAGCCGAGGTTATGAAGCAATTCAATGCGGGTTTTCTAGCTGTCACATCATATCCTCAGTGGGTTGCGAATGTGGTACCAGTGCCTAAGAAGGATGGTAAAGTTCGTATGTGTGTGGACTACAGGGATCTGAACAGGGCAAGCCCCAAAGATGACTTTCCTCTCCCACATATTGACGTTCTGGTAGACAACACTGCTCAGCATAAGATATTCTCATTCATGGATGGTTTCTCAGGTTACAATCAAATCAAGATGGCACCTGAAGACATGGAGAAGACTACATTCGTTACGCAGTGGGGCACCTTTTGTTACAAGGTAATGCCATTTGGTTTGAAGAACGCAGGGGCAACATACCAGCGTGCTATGGTTACTTTATTCCATGATATGATCCATCACGAGATAGAGGTATACGTTGATGATATGATAGCCAAATCTCAGAATGAAGAAGAGCATCTTGACCACCTACACAAGCTATTTGAGAGGTTGAAGAAGTACAAGTTGAGATTGAATCCAAACAAATGCACCTTTGGGGTTAGATCCGGTAAACTTTTGGGTTTCGTCGTCAGTGGTAAAGGTATTGAAGTCGACCCTGCAAAGTTAAAAGCTATACAAGATATGCCCGCTCCCCGTACTGAGAAAGAAGTCAGAGGTTTCTTGGGACGTTTAAACTATATTTCCAGATTTATCTCCCATTTGACCGCTACTTGTGAGTCAATCTTCAAATTACTGAGAAAAGATCAAGTAGTGAAGTGGAATGACGAATGTCAGATAGCTTTTGATAAGATCAAGGAGTATCTCCAAGAACCTCCGATTTTGATGCCACCAGTTGAAGGAAGACCTCTAATCATGTACTTAACAGTGCTAGAGAATTCAATGGGGTGTGTGTTGGGGCAACATGACGAGTCTGGTCGAAAAGAGCATGCAATATACTACCTTAGCAAAAAGTTTACCGACTGTGAAACAAGATATTCACTACTTGAGAAAACTTGCTGCGCTTTGGCATGGGCTGCTCGCCGACTAAGACAGTATATGTTGACTCATACCACTTTATTGATCTCTAAGATGGATCCTATCAAATACATATTTGAGAAACCTGCTCTCTCCGGACGAATAGTAAGATGGCAGATGGTCTTGACAGAATACGACATCCAGTACACCACGCAGAAAGCAATCAAAGGAAGTGTACTAGCAGATCATTTGGCTTATCAAGCGGTGGACGACTATCAGTCTATGAATTTTGAGTTCCCAGATGAGAATATTATGCTTGTTACTGATTATGAAGAACCTGGACCATATGAAGGACCTGAACTAGGATCCCGATGGACCATGGTTTTTGATGGAGCTTCTAACGCACTCGGCAATGGTATTGGTGCTGTAATTATCTCTCCTAAGGGTTGCTATACGCCGTTTACTGCTAGACTTTGCTTTCACTGTACCAACAATATGGCTGAATATGAAGCATGTATCATGGGTATCAAAGCTGCCATTGATATGAGGATCAAATTCTTGAATGTATATGGGGACTCAGCCCTAGTGATCAGTCAGATTAAAGGAGAATGGGACACGAAACATCCAAATCTCATTCCTTACCGAGAACATGTGTTGACTTTGATTCCATACTTTGAAGAAATCACTTTTGAGTATATTCCACGAGAAGAGAATCAGTTGGCAGACGCGTTAGCTACCATGTCATCTATGTTCAAAGTCAGATGGGACAACGAGGCTCCTAGGATTACTATTGACAGACTAGATGAGCCGGCATACTTTATGAAGTTGATACTGATGGGGTAGAAGAGAAACCTTGGTTCCACGAAGTGAAAAGATATCTTGAAACTCAGGAATATCCTGAAGGGGCATCTACCAATGACAGGAAGTTTCTAAGGAGGTTCTCTGCTAAGTTCTTTCTGAGTAACGAAATTTTGTACAAACGCAACCACGATTCAACCTTGCTTCGCTGTGTAGACAAGAAGGAAGCAGAAAAGATTATGGAAGAGATGCATGACGGAATTTTTGGCACTCACTCCAGTGGGCATACAATGGCTAAGAAGATTTTGAGAGCAGGTTACTACTGGTCTACCATGGAAACTGATTGCCATCATCACTCCAAAACTTGTCACAAGTGCCAGATCTATGCTGACAAAGTACATGTACCACCGGTCCCGTTGAATGTTCTGACTGCTCCTTGGCCTTTTGCAATGTAGGGCATTGATATGATTGGAGAGATTAAACCTACCACTTCCAATGGACATCGTTTCATCCTTGTCGCTATCGATTACTTTACGTAGTGGGTGGAAGCAGCCTCGTTCGCTTCTGTTACCAAGAATGTTGTAGCTCGGTTCATCAAGCATAACCTTATCTGTCGATATGGCATCCCTGAAAGGATTATCACAGACAATGGTACTAATCTGAACAACACTATGATCACTGAACTCTGCACGCAGTTCAAGATTAAGCATCACAATTCTTCTCCATATCGACCAAAGATGAATGGCGCAGTGGAAGCTGCCAACAAGAATATTAAGAAGATCTTGCAAAAGATGGCGGTGACATACAAAGATTGGCATGAGATATTACCATTTTCTCTTCATGGTTATCGCACCTCAGTACGTACCTCAACAGGGGCAACCCCTTTCTCTTTAGTCTATGGTATGGAGGAAGTTTTACCTGTTGAAGTTCAGATCCCTTCCCTAAGGATTATGCAAGATGCAGGCTTAGACGAAGATGAATGGGTTCAGACTCGACTTGATCAGATAAATTTGATTGATGAGAAGAGGCTTGCGGCCGTCTGTCATGGCCAAATGTATCAGAAGCGTATGATCAAGGCCTTTAACAAGAAAGTCAAGCACCAATTGTACCAGGCCGGTGATTTGGTAATAAAGCGTATCATACTACCACAGGGTGATCCCAGGGGCAAATGGACCCCCACATATGAAGGTCCATTCGTAATCAAGAAAATATTTTCTGGCGGTGCTATGATGCTTACTACTATGGACGGTGAAGATTTCCCGCACCCCGTGAACGCGGACATAGTCAAAAGATACTACGCATAAAAAGAGACCCGCTAGGTTGACTGGCCTAGGCAAAAATAAGGGCATCCCGACGAACCAAAAGGGTTCGGGCAAAATTTAGGGATCTATATACAAAACAACTGTACACCCGGCAAGTCGAAAACCTGAAAAGGCGGCTTGGGCAAAAAAGGGTATCCCGGTGGACTGAAAACCTGAAAAGGCGGTCCAGGTAAAAGTTAGGGATTAAAGCGTACGACTATGTCCCGTTGGATCACTTATCTGCTTCTAGCCTAGTTTTATCAAGTTCGAACGGTGCAGATCAATCCAGTCATTTTCCTTCTGATAGCAAGGGATGAGATGCTTGAAGATATAGTGGCAATAGCAGAGTTGAAACTCAACGAGATCATTTCCACATAGCTGTTGTTCTTTGTTTATCACTCTGTACCTTTTCAATTTTTAGGACAATTTCCTCTTACTAGGATTTCTGTCTCCTTGTACAAAACTGCCTGTTTATAGGCCAATTTCAAAATCAATACAAGTCTATTTTCAAATACAAAAATTGCTTTTATTTTCCCTATTTGGTTTGCGTAAACGTCCAATTGCTGCTTTGAATGAACATATGCACTTGAATATGATTGATGTTTACCAAAAAATATATATACATGAAAACAGGAATAACATTTACTAAGGATTCTAGGAGTTGGGATAGTGTTCAAGATATCCACGAACCCCCACAGAGCCAGTTCATGGAAATGTCCCCACAGAGCAATCTCCGTGGAATTATCTCTATTGAGCCATCTTCACAAGCTCATCCCCAACAGAGATATATTCCCCTATATAATTAATATGCCCTCAGACAGAAATCGGGGCATCTTCCAGCGATTCACTTCCATATCTTTGATAGACAGCTTGGCATGATCATAAATACCCTAGCAGATAAAGAAGTTGATCATTTCCCCAGCATACAGCAGAAATTTCCTCAACACAACCTATGAAATTCTAATCCCCATCGGAGGTTATTCCCTCTATGTAGTATACAGAATTCAATTCCCCCAGCAGAATTTATTCAAAAATGTTATCCCCAGAAAAGTTGACACCCATGTCCGAAACTTGGTCAGATAGTGCATCGGAGGATTATCCATCTCTTTTATCCCCAGTCAGGGTACATAAGAATCAAATCCTTCAATAAGAACCAAGGACTACCAACTCTCCTGATAGAATACTTCTATCCACAAGCAGAAGTCAAAGATCCACAGCGGAACATCCCAAAAGGAAAGTATGAATCCCCGGTAGAGTCATTCCAAACAGGATCTGAAGATTTATTTTCTCCATCCCCAACAACAGTCAGGGATTTATTTTCCCCAATCAGACTTTACTATTCAAAGCCACCACTACCTTCAGCGACATTTCATACCCATACATCATAACATACGCATACAAAACGCATATAACATTCTCATTTAGTTTAAGAGCATCATTACGCAATGCATTACATGTATCATGACATTGCATAAAACTAACTTGGCTTTTTTTAGGTTAGTTCTCAAACGGACAAGTATTGTCAACGGTTTATCATCTTTCAGATACAATCAATCAAAGATTCATTCTGATACTCCTTTGGATACAGTCAGGAGTAGACTTATTCCAGTACATCTTCTAGACACAGTGCAGATACAATCAAGACACAGATTCATTCTGATACTCATTCCAGTACATCTTCTAGACACAGTTCAGATACAATCAAGACACAGATTCATTCTGATACTTATCCCATTACATCTTTTAGATACAGTCAGTTGAAGACTCATTCTAATACTAATTTTTCAGATACAGTCGGACGTAGACTCATTCTAATACGACTCCCAGATACAGTCAGGCAAAGACTTATTCTGATCTCCTTATAGATACAGTCAAGATGTAGACTCATTCTAGAACATCATACAGATACATTTAAGGCATAAGAATTATTCTGGCATTTCCCAGCACGTCTGCTAGATACAGTTGGACACAGACTCATTCTAGTATATTCCTCAGATACAGTCAAACCTAGGCGCATTCTGATACTCCTATCAACGGTTACTTTGGATGGCATCTATAAGCCCATCTCCATCCTTTCATACACTTCGAATGGCATCCTTTAAGCCCATTTAGGAAATACGATCAACCAACAGAGCGCACCGACGAGTGCAAATTTTTGGGTTCTTATTGTTCAATCCTCTTCCACCTTCAGATCCCGATCGGCACGAATACCAATCTTACTCCTCAGGTTTAAGAAGATTGAAAAGGGGCAGCTGTGGTACCCCAAAATTTTCCCTCACATATTCAAGACAATATGCCTCAAGAGGTCTCCTAGTGATTCATAAGATTTTCAGTTGCTCAAGAGTACTCAAAAGTTTCATCAGACTAAACCTCCTCCTAAGCAATAAATCCAACTAAGGTTGTGTACTTCTCAAAGTAGATTGAACTTATAAAGCTTCAAAAGGACTTCATGGTGTCCCATACACTTCAAAGAATCCTCATAACAAGTTTCAAGACTTTCCTTACAAGTTTGGTCAGTCAGATGTTCAGACAGTCAAAAATCAGTTAACTTGGTCAAAAAGTCAACTGTGGTCAACACAAAGTCAAACCTCAAGATTTTTGGTCAACATCAAGATTATGGGGTGAAATTCATCTTTTGATCAAGGGTTGATCATGATTCATCAAGGAAACCTCAGAATCATCAAGAATCGGGAGTTACTAAATTAGGGTTTTTGTAGGAAAAGTCAACTGTACTTTGACCAGGCATAACTTCCACATACTTCATCAAAAATTCCTCAACCAAAGCCCATCTTGAAGGAAATTTAATTCCCTACAACTTTGTGTCTCACAAGCCAAGTCCAGAAATGCTTCATTCGGGAGATATGAGCCAAGACATTATAGGTCATTTTGAAAGTCAACAAAAGTAAACATTTTTCAAAAGCTCATAACTTGAACATGGGAGATCAAATTGACATGGGACCAAAAGGAGTGATTAGAGGACATCTTGAGGTTTCTAAAAAGTCCAAGAACTCATCCAAATGATAAAAATTGAGGAAGTTATGCATTGTCAAAGTTGGACATTTTTGAGGAGGTGCACAAAGCAAATAATGGCCAAACTCCACTTTTTGCCAAAAGGGCCCATTTTGTGACAACCCAAACTTCATTTTAAGATGGTCCACGACCATTTGATCACATTTTCTGATTTTTTATTATTTATTCCATATTTTATTGGATTTAAATCCTTTAAATTCAATTTAAATCAAAATAAATATAAAAAAATCAAGAGATTTGATTTGTGGTTGATTATGGAATCAAATATTGAGGTTTATGAGCATATTATCTGATTTAAATTCGTGCAAGATTGTTAAGGGAAGATTGGATGGCCAAATGGGAGAAAATGGTAAGTTTTGAACACCATTCATCATCATTCAAGTTTTGATCCAAGCCCATGGAATTTTTCAACCTAATTCCTCTCCTATAAATACATGGCCATACCCAAACCTGAAGGACACGAAAAAATCACTTGAAGCAACCCAAAAATATTTTCAAAAAGAGGCAAAAGTAGAAAAAATCATAAAAACACTTCATAGCGAGTTTTCACGATTTTTTCACGTCCAAATCGTCTCAAAACAATCCCAGGAGCCAATCCCCATCACTCTTGAAGGTTAGAAGCAAGTGAAACACGCACATCAAGCCATGGCCATTTCTTGAATTTTCCACTTTTTAAATCTCGTCTTTCATGCATTATAAATGTTGTTCATGTTTATATTCTTACTGATTGTGATGTTTAGATTGGTTTTGATCAACTACTAACAAGCTTTGGTGCAGGAATCAAGACTTGCCATTGTTAGGGCACAAAGAGGGTGTTCTTCGAATCCCACTATACATGCGTTTTTAGACAAAAATAAGGCCACCATTGGATTCAGGGGCTTGTTTCCAATCGAACCATGGCCTTTTGATTAATTTATTTGGTGTTTTCATGGTGTTTCAAAAAATGCAGGAAATTCGCAGGAAAAAGGTTGAAGACGATGAACAGTACCAGCGAATTTGAATTTTTTTTTTTTTTTTGGTTTTCCTTAACAATAATTAATTTAAACTTTAGTTTTTTTTAATTAAAATCAATTAGACATTTAAGTTTTTTTAATTAATTAGCTTAATTTGTATATAATTAACAAAAAATTAGAATTTAGTTTTTTTTAATTAGTTAATCAAATTTTTGATTCTTTTTTTTTATTTTTATTAATTAACTTAATTAATTTGTAAATAATTAAAGTTTTGACTTTTAATTATTTTTATTATTCAAAATCATTGCAAAAAAGGGTACAAAAGGACATTAATTTAGAATTAGTTTTAATTAAAATTAATTAGACTTTAGGATTAATTTGTACTTAATTATTTAATTTTTTATTACCATTAACCTTAAAAATCTTTTATTTACTAATCCTAAAATCCTTTTCTTTAAAAAAAAAAAAAGCATTAACATTATTTCTTGGTTGTAATAATTTAGAACTTTAATTCCTCGCATTTTCCTATATATTGTAACTGTTCACAGGATGTAATAGCGTAGATTTACATTTCCTCGCATTTTTTTAAATATTGTAACTGCTCATGGGATGTAATAGCTTAGGTTTAAATTCCCGCACTTTAATTTTTTTTGTACATATTCAACTGCTAGTAACTAAGGTTTGCATGGCAAGACTTAAAACCTGACATAGAATAATCCTAATTCAAGATAAATAACTGAATCAACACACTCTTCACACTTACACCTCTAGGGTAACCTCTCTTTGCTGCCTTTCGATTAAAATGGTCAAGTCCCTCGAGCGTAGAGATATCTTAGTAAGGTTGCCTACGAATAAAATCATCAAGTCCCTTCGAATAAAAGATCATAGCCCCTTCGAGTTGCCTACGAATAAATGATCTTGTCCCTCGATGACCCTACAGAAAAATGATGATTGTCCCTTCAAATTACTAAGATACCCCTACAAGTTGCCTTCTATGACCATACGATGACCCTACACTCGTCCCTTTAACATCCAAGGTAAAGACTACTTACTCACTAATAGTAAGGACAGTCTTACCCCTAAAGAAAAGAAATAACAAAAAAGACCTTACAAACTTAGGGTAGTAACTCTTAAATGCTTGCTCACCCTTTTCAAAAAACACTCTTTACACACCACTTTTCAAACATTTTTCAAAGCTAAACACTTTGCATAAATCCATACGAGGATCATTGCAAAGTTAAAGTCTTTATGAAAATATTTTCTAATCACACACTACACCATTTTTTTTAAACAAAAGTAAAGTGAGCTAAGCAATTAAGAGCCCATGGATAACCATGGATACAAAAGGTGCTCGTACCTTCCTTTTGTATAACTTACCCCCCGAACTCAAAATCTTTTTAAAAAGGTCTTTCCTGTTCTTTTATTCCTTTCTTTATTGGATAAAATAAAAGTCGGTGGCGACTCTTGCTTACCGCAACATTTTAAAAGTCAGTTCAAACCACCGTGTTACAGAAACCTTTAAGGAGTATGCTCAAAGGTGGCGTGAAATTGCCGCTCAAATTTGTCCACCTCTTGAGGAAAAAGAGATGACAAAAATCTTCTTAAAGACCTTAAGCTCATTTTACTATGACCGAATGATTGCCAGTGCACCCAGTGATTTCACCGAAATGGTCGGCATGGGTGTACGTCTTGAGGAAGCCGTCCGAGAAGGACGTTTGGTGAAAGACACTGGATCAACGAGCGGTACTAAAAAATACGGTAGTGCTCTCCCTAAGAAAAAAGAGCAAGATATTGGGAATATCTCTCTCGGAAAGCAAAGGCGACGTTATCAGCCAGTAGCAGCTGTTACTCCTGCTATCGGCCCCGCGCCTGTTCCTATGTATCAACCTCAGATTGCGCAGAGCCAACCTGACCAACAAAGGACACAACAGCCTCTTCAGCAGGCTCGTCCTCCATATAACAACAACCGTACAACACGGCCACCAGGATTTGATCCTATACCCGTAACGTACGCAGAGTTGTTTCCGTTACTGCTGGCTAAGGGGCTCATCCAGACTAAGTCTCCCCTTTCAGTTCCGGAAAATCCGCCTTTTTGGTTTAAAGCGGATCAGACATGCCCTTATCATCAAGGAGGTTCAGGGCATAACATTGAGACTTGTCTCAATTTCAAGTCCGACGTGCAAAAGCTTGTTAGGAGCGGGCTCTTATCTTTCAAAGATACGAATCCTAATGTTCTTACGAACCCGCTGCCTCAACATGAGAAAACTGCAGTCAATCTGATTGAGAAAGAGACTAGCAATGTCTATCAAATTCATGATGTACTCTTGTTAAAGACCAATCTGGTCAAGATGCATTGTAGACAGAGTGGATATGGTCATGTGCCACCTCATAATTATCACCAGTGTGATATCTGCTCTAAAGACAACCAGGGATGTTCTGTAGTGCAAGCAGCTCTACAGGAACAAATGGATCTTGGATGGATCCAAGAGCACCGAGTTCGTGGAGTTAACATGGTTTACACGAATTCCAACATCATTCAAAACCACGACATCCGTGCGATGAATGACAACTTGGTGGCAATGCACTCAAGGCAAAGCCAGTATCATAATCTGCCACGGCACGATTACAGTTCCTGTCTGATTTGCTCGGTAAACAAACAGGGATGCTCTTTCATACAAGAGGCCCTCCAGCGTCAGATGGATCTTGGATAGATCCAAGACTACCATGATAGGAACTCCTATCAAATCAACATGGTTCAGATCTTTGATATTCGCGTGATGAATACCAACCTGGTAGAGTTATATGCTGAACAGGTCCGACTCGGATTCTTAATATCACACGACTATCAAACTTGTAAAGCAGGTTGCGAAAACGATCGAGGTTGTACCCTTGTCCAGGAGGCACTTCAGCACTTGTTAAATCACTGGTGGATGCCAATCTATATGGACGAAGATACTCAGCAAATTAGTATCAATCACAGGAATCCTACTCGTCGTCAAAGTCAGGATGTCTGATCAATGGAAGATAACCTAGTGAGGTTACATTGCATTCAAAGTGGGCGTGGCCAGGTGCCACCACATAACTATGACAGTTGTAGCGTCTGTTCGGAAAGTAACCAAGGGTGTTACCTTGTGAGAGCAGCTCTTCAGGGTCAGATCGATCATGGAGAAATTCGTCCATATCCAGGTTCAGGACCCATCATTTGGTCGCCGAACTACCTTGCCGAGCAAGTTGAGGATGTTGTCACGATCTCTGGTCATCACAGGACCAGGGATGTTTTTGCCATCATCCCTCTACTTGACGAATCTAGAGTTCCCAACCGGGAACGGATCGAGGTTACGTATGATGGTCAGAAAAATCAGAAGGTTCCTATAGTCATCTATCTACCGGGGCCATTACCGTATGAATCAGCTAAGGCAATCCCTTACAAATACGGTGCAACAATAATCGAGAATGGAAAGGAAATTCCATTACCCTCCGTCGTGAATATTGCAGACATCAGTCGTGTAACACGGAGCGGTCGAATCTTCAACCGAGGAGTTGGAGAATCCAACAAAGAAAAGGAACTTCAGGCAGAAATTCCTGATCCACCAGTCGGTCAATCTAGTAATCCAGACTTTTCAAAAGACAAAGATGAGATGCTAAAGCTCATCCAAAGGAGTGAATATAACATTGTCGATCAACTGTTACAGACTCCTTCAAAGATCTCAGTATTATCACTGTTACTCAGTTCAGAAGCACACAGAGAGGCTCTACAGAAAGTCTTGGAGCAAGCCTTTGTGGAACAGGATGTAACAATTAGACAGTTCGATAGTATTGTCTCTAATATCACTTCCTGCAATAATTTGGGATTTAGTGATGAGGAATTACCCAAAGAGGGTCGCCGTCATAACATGGCGCTCAACATTACAGTTAACTGCCAGGGCGATGCTTTAGCCAACGTACTAGTAGACACAGGGTCAGCCCTGAATGTTATGCCGAAGTCCACTTTGATGCAATTATCATTCAAGGGCCCTCCGATGAGAGTCAGTGAGGTCGTCGTCAAAGCATTCGACGGATCCAGAAAAACAGTTATCGGCGAAGTTGATCTTCCCATAACTATTGGTCCTCACACTTTCCAAATCACTTTCCAGGTCATGGACATCCGGGCAACATACAGTTGTTTATTAGGAAGACCTTGGATACATCAGGCTGGAGCGGTTACTTCAACCCTCCACCAAAAGCTAAAGTTCGTCAAGAATGATCAACTTGTCACGGTTTGTGGGGAACAAGCCTTGCTTGTGAGTAACTTATCATCATCTACTTGTGTGGAACCCGAGGAGGTTATTGGAACTTAGTTCCAAGCACTATCGGTGAGCAAGGACAGTCAGTTCAAAGAAGGAACCTTGATTTCCTCATACAACGATGCTATCAAATCGGTCGAGAGTACCGATACAACCGGATGGGGACGGCTTGTCATTCCTATTGACAATAAAACAAAGAAGGGTCTTGGTTTTTCTGCGACCTGTACCCAGACAGCCGCCAACGATGAAAGTCTTCATCCCCTTCAAAACTTCTTCCACAGTGGAGGTTTTCTCCACCCAGTGTCTCAGACAGTTCATGCTATCAATGAGGAAGATCCCTCTGACACAGATGAAGAATGGAAGTCCTATCTTAATGAGGACGGTTATATGTCTCAGGAAGAGGTGCCTATGCCTTTTTGCTTTCCTACAGAAAGTCCAAGATTTATACCAAGATCAGATGGCGAAATGATCTACGGAGATTATGATCCGGAAGGATGCCGCACTCCGCCAAATTCATTAGAGGAGGACACTCTGATGAAAGATAATTTTAATTACAATTACTATGGCCCGATGGATGGCCTGCCAATGTGGCAGCCTTACCCAGGAAACTTGGGGCAAGAGAGTCAGCCGAACAATGAAACTCAGCTGAGCGTCATTGAACAGAATACCTGTGTCCCCACCATGTCATGGAATCAACACTCAGGTCATTCAGAAATTACTCAACATGAAGATGAATTCGCAACGTTCGCAGGACTTGAATTCATCAACTATGCTTTTCCTGAGGTCAACGTCATCGAGAGGGATGATTCCTCCAGTTCCACAGAAGTGTGGGACACCCTGGGACAACCAAGTGGAAAAATCGACTTTATGGTCAAGTACACCGCTCCCGAAAGCTCTCGTATCAGGCTCGAAGATATCCAGTCAACTGGATGGGGAGATACGGCTAAGAGCACCAATGCTATGCAAAATGCAACAGAGGAATCCTCCTACGACAATTCTGCTTGGGAGACAGATTCCAATGATCCTGCTCCACCAGAAATCAGCGTCATTTCTGAAGACAAATCAAGGAAGGTGCCAAACTTTGTGATTCACCGAGGAGTTCGCCGCCAATGGGTTGCTGTTGAGGTTCCGAAGGTCGTTCGTCAGTCAAAGTAATTGCCATCTTTAACCTTCCACCCTGCCCAGGTGAAACGGATGTTTTGATAGGGCTCGTTTTCTGTAAATTTCCCTCTTCACTTTGCCCAAAGCGACAGAGTTTTGTTTTATAGGGCTGTAGTTTCAAGATTCGACTTGTTCATTAATAAAATAACGTCGTTCTGTAATTTCCGCATTAATTGCTGTTTTCTCTTTTTGCTTTTTCAGAAAATGGTAATCCTAAAAAACATTCAATAATAAAAACAAGCAGTAAAATCAAAACACTGCACACACTTACATTTTCTCTATCTCTTCTAAACACGAATCATCACGTCATGCAGATTGCTTGTTTTATACCCCGTTGAAACATACGATCCGATGCCTTCTTCCAACTTTGAGTTCCCGGTATTCGAGGCTGAAGAAGAAAATGACAACGAAATTCCAGAAGAGATCTCCCGATTACTCAGACAAGAGGAAAGGTCCATTGAACCTCACAAAGAGCCGTTGGAAACGGTAAACTTGGGTTCAGAGCAAGAGAGAAAAGAAATCAGGATCGGAGCATTGCTCAGTCCAACTGCCAGAGAGGGTTTGATAAAGCTTCTCAAAGAATTTCCCGATGTATTCGCTTGGTCCTATCAGGATATTCCAGGGTTGGATACCAGCATCGTGGAACATCACTTACCGTTGAGATCAGAATGTCCGCCAGTAAAGCAAAGGTTGAGACGCACTCACCCGGATATGGCCATCAAAATCAAGGAGGAGGTACAGAAACAGATCGACGCAGGTTTCCTCGCGACATCTGAATATCCTCAATGGTTAGCCAACATCGTACCCGTTCCTAAAAAGGACGGAAGGGTCAGAATGTGTGTTGATTACAGAGATCTGAACAAGGCAAGTCCAAAGGACGACTTTCCTTTACCACACATTGACATGCTGGTTGACAGCACAGCAAAGTTCAAAGTATTCTCCTTCATGGATGGATTCTCGGGCTATAACCAGATCAAAATGGCGCCGAAAGACATGGAGAAAACTTCGTTCATTACCCCATGGGGTACCTTTTGTTACAAGGTAATGTCGTTCGGTTTGAAGAATGCCGGGGCAACCTATCAAAGGGCCATGATTACTCTGTTTCATGACATGATACACAAAGAAATCGAGGTATATGTCGATGATTTGATTGCAAAATCAAGAACAGAGGATGAGCACGTTGAACACTTGTCAAAATTGTTCGAACGTCTAAGAAAATTCAAGCTCCGCTTGAATCCCAACAAATGCACCTTCGGTGTCCGTTCAGGGAAACTACTAGGGTTCATCGTCAGCTAGAAAGGAATTGAGGTTGATCCTGACAAGGTCAAGGCCATTCAAGAAATGCCTTCTCCGAAAACTGAAAAACAAGTTAGAGGATTCCTGGGACGTTTGAACTACATCTCCAGATTCATATTCCTTATGACCGCGACGTGTGCGCCGATTTTCAAGTTGCTCAAAAAGAACCAGGATTGCGTTTGGTCAGAAGATTGCCAAACCGCCTTCGACAGTATTAAGGAATATCTATTGAATCCTCCGATTCTATCACCTCCAGTGGAAGGAAGACCACTGATCATTTACCTCACAGTCCTAGAGGACTCAATGGGATGTGTACTTGGCCAACAAGACGAAACCAAAAGGAAAGAGTCTGCCATTTACTATCTAAGCAAGAAATTCACCGACTGCGAAACTCGGTACACAATGCTTGAGAAAACTTGTTGCGCTTTGGCTTGGGCAGCCAAACGTCTTCGCCAGTACATGATTCGTCATACTACTTGGCTGGTCTCCGAAATGGATCCAATCAAGTATGTTTTCGAAAAGCCTGCTCTCACGGGAAGGATTGCTCGTTGGCAGATGTTACTATCAGAATATGACATAGAGTACCATGCTCAAAAAGCCGTTAAAGGAAGTGTTTTAGCCGATCATTTGGCTCATCAACCGATTGACGATCAAGAATCAATCGGGTTTGACTTCCCAGACGAAGATGTCATGTATCTAAAGATGAAAGATTGCGATGAACCGCTACCCAGTGAAGGGCCAGAACCAGGTTCCTAGTGGGGACTTATCTTTGACGGAGCAGTCAATCATTATGGAAACGGAATTGGGGCAATCATTGTTACCCCTCAGGGTTCCCACATTCCTTTCACTACCAGACTTACGTTCAAATGTACGAACAACGAGGCCGAATACGAAGCATGTATCATGGGTCTCGAAGAAGCGATTGATTTAAGGATCAAAAACTTGGACGTATACGGCGATTCAGCCCTGGTTATTAACCAGATAAAAGGAGATTGGAACACATACCAATCAGGATTGATTCCTTACAAAGACTATGCAAGAAGGTTGTTACCCTTCTTCAACAGAGTCGACTTTCATCACATCCCTCGTGATGAGAATCACATGGCTGACGCATTAGCCACTCTGTCTTCCATGATTAGTGTAGGTCAATGGAATGACATACCTAAGATCGACATAATGCGCCTTGAATGGCCCGCTTACATCTTCGCGATTGAAGCAGTCATAGACGACAGACCTTGGTATCACGATATCAAATGCTTCCTTCAAAAACAAGAGGACCCATCTGGGGCACTCAGAAAAGATAGAAAGACCCTCAGAAGATTGGCTGGAAACTTCTTCCTGAGCGGTGACACTCTTTATAAGAGAAATTTTGACATGGTCTTGCTTCGATGCGTCGACAAACCAGAAGCAGACATGCTCATGAAAGAAATTCATGAAGGATCCTTTGGCACTCATGCCAACGGACACACAATGGCGAGAAAAATTCTCAGGACCGGGTATTATTGGTTGACCATGGAATCCGACTGCTGCAAGTACATGAGGAGGTGTCACAAGTGTCAGATATACTCCGACAAAATTCATGTACCGCCATCACATCTCAAAGTTCTTTCTTCCCCGTGGCCATTTTCCATATGGGGAATCGATATGATTGGTATGATTGAGCCCAAGGCTTCAAACGGACATCGGTTCATCCTGGTAGCCATTGACTATTTCACCAAGTGGATCGAAGCAGCGTCATTCGCCAATGTAACCCGACAAGTGGTGGTCCGATTTATCAAAAACAATATCATTTGCCGTTATGGTGTTCCAAGCGAGATCATTACTGATAATGGATCTAACTTGAACAATAAGATGATGAAAGAGTTGTGCGCAGAGTTCAAGATCGAACACCATAACTCATCTCCCTACCGACCCAAGATGAACGGAGCGGTAGAAGCGGCTAACAAGAACATCAAGAAGATTGTTCAAAAGATGGTTGTAACCTATAAAGATTGGCACGAAATGCTACCCTTTGCTCTTCACGGTTATCGTACATCTGTCCGCACTTCAATAGGGGCTACCCCTTTCTCTCTAGTATATGGCATGGAGGCAGTGCTCCCCATAGAAGTAGAGATCCCATCAATCTGGGTATTGATGGAAGCAAAGCTCACCGAAGCTGAATGGTGTCAAAGTCGACACGACGACCTGAACCTGATCGAAGAGAAGCGAATCACGGCACTATGCCACGGTCAGTTGTATCAACAGAGAATGAAGAGGGCGTTCGACAAAAAGGTCCGACCTCGTGTCTTCAGGAAAGGAGACCTTGTGCTCAAGAAGATACAATTATTTCTCACTGATTCTCGGGGCAAATGGACCCCAAATTATGATGGCCCCTATGTGGTCACGAAAGCTTTCTCAGGAGGCGCCTTGAGACTTGCAACCATGGACGGAGAAGAATTTGCCTACCCCACGAATGTTGATGTAGTCAAGAAATACTTCGCCTAAAACTAAAAAAAAAAACGTCTCGGTGGATTGAAAACCCGAAAGGGCGGTCCAGGCAAAAGTTAGAGACATGAAAAAAAAATCATCCCGATGGATTGGAAATATCATAGTACAATCCAGGCAAAAGTTAGGGATAATGGCAAGTAACTATGTTCAACAGAGGCAAGTCCCTCAGCAGCAGTTGCATCATCATCCGTCAGGAAAACTCCAGTCAAGTTCATCTTCGACAGAAGCTCAGGATGTCCCGAATTCAAAGTTGGTAGAAGGATAGTGGTCGTTATGTTTCAACGTAGCCCTTTTCCCTGTAAATTACCATTTTCTAACTTTGTATATACTCTTTGGAATCACGCGTTTGGCTGATCTCCATCTTATCAATAAAATTTGGGCCCTTGTGCTTTTGTTTGTAATTCTTTACTTGTTTTAGCTTTACAGAACGACGTTGTTTAAACTTAATCAGCGATTCTTGAAATAAAACAAAAATGAATTTACTTGTTAAACTTTTTCTGCTTTTAAATTAAAGATGGCATTTCTTTTGACTGTTGAACATCAGAAGAACATCGATCGCTTCTCCCGAAGTAAGCGAACTTCAAAGTGCAGAATCAAGGTACTCCTTCTAGACCAGTACTCCTGAATGAAGGATCAATAATGTCAGAGACCATGTTTCATCTGACATCCTCGGCCGAGTTCTCATCTCATAAGCCCGATCAACATAGCTCCCAACGGGACTATCTCTCCTAAGCAAGGTGGAATTGCTATTTTGAATCAACGGTACTTCTTCGACCCACGATGGCCGAGTATCCAATTGTGTTCATCCATTAGTCTGTATGTCGCGTCTGTTTTGTCAGCATATACATACATACATCATGCATTTTTTATTTGCATTCACATTTCATATTGCATCACTATCACTCTAGTCGGTCTTGTCCCCTAGTGGTAGAAGTCCTCTCAATCGAGTTGTCAGTTCTTGCCTCGTCAGGAAATACTGTGTCTGAACAACCTCGCTTCCGGTTTAATTCTGGAAAGAAGTTGGTCCTTGACCGCTTTGATAACTTGAACCTCTGAAAAGCCAGAGAAAACTTTCAATAAACATCACTCTTCGCCATTGAAGATGATATCCTTGCTTTCCCGGATTAAGGAAAATCCACAGAGAAAGCCTCGTGATCAGAGATTCGGCAGCACGCCAGTTTTGCTCAGAAAAACCACTGATGAGAAGGTCATTGGCACCTCAAAATTGGACCCCATCATATGGCGTTTCTCTGGGAAGATCCCAAGAAAAGTATGATGAAAGATCCCAAATGAAAACAGTCTCTCAAGAGACTCGCTTTCCCCAGCAAGTCTGACATCAAACCTTTTTCCGTCAAATGTCATCTCCACAGGAAAATTCGGCGAGAAGTTTGAAGGAAAACCGCTACGAATAGCGTCCCTTGTTAGTAAAGTTTATTGACAAAAGAAACTAAGACCAGTTCCTTGGTAGGAAACCAGGAACGAGGGGAAGTTCATTTCAGAGACTGAGACCAGTTCTTGGTAGGAAACCAAGAACGAGGGGAAGTTCAAAAGAAACCAAGACCAGTTCCTTGGTAGGAAACCAGGAACGAGGGGAAGTTCATTTCAGAGACTGAGACCAGTTCCTTGGTAGGAAACCAGGATCGAGGGGAAGTTCAAAAGAAACCAAGACCAGTTCCTTGGTAGGAAACCAGGATCGAGGGGAAGTCTATTTCAAAAGAGACTGAGACCAGTTCCTTGGTAGGAGACCAGGATCGAGGGGAAGTTTACCTTTTCTAAGCATCATTGCTTAGCTAAAGAAGATGAATGCGTAAGCTACCATTCATAACCACCATCAAAATTTCGGGTATTCCGATATTTAATCTTCTTGCACCCCGAATGCCCGAATCCCTTCGTCATTCACACCTTCGGGTCCAAGAAGATTAAATAGGGGCATCTGTAATACCCCAAATTTTGACCACTTAGATTTCCCATCATTGTGAAAATCATCATCATAATATGGATGAACCATCATGCTTCATCAGTCTCCCCAAAGATGGGTGAGCATCCAATACAATCAAAATTAGGGTTTCAAGCCCTCTCTGAGTGCTTAGACAAATGATCAATCAAGAAATGACATGATCTTAAACTTGTATAATCTCTCAAACCTCCACAATGGATCAAAAAGGACTCCCACTTCAAGGATTAAGCACAAAGCTGCTCCCTTCTAGGTGGATCAAGTCTCAAGATCGACAGTGTCACCAAATTAGGGTTTTGGTCGACCAGGGCCTCCAGATGGAAATTTTCATCTGGGCACAAGGCAATGATCCAAAACATAACCTAATATACTTCATGGAACCTCATGAACCCATGCATCAAGTCAACTTTGCCTCAGGGGATGCATTCATCAAAAATCAGGAATTAGGGTTTCTTGACCTAATTCACCCCTAAGTTGACTTTTGGGACAAACCATGAGCCAAGACCTCAAGAGATGATTTAAGGGTCTCTAATATACCATATTGATCCATTTGGAACAATGGATTGATCCAAGAAGTTTGAGCAACAAGTCTCAATTTCATCTGCACCACAATTAGGGTTTTAAGGGAAAAGTCAACTGTAACTTTGACTTTTGACCAGGACATGCTCCCAAACCCTAATACATGATTTAATATACCCTATGACACCCATGGAACATGCCCATCAAGTTTGATTTAGGTCAAGGACATGATTTCCTGAAGAATTGCACAGTTTGGAATTCATCTGATAAAAAGTCAACTGTGCACAAAAGTCAACTTTGACTTTTTGAGATTTTTCACCAAAATGGATTTTTAACCCTAAAATGATGTTAATGTATGGTTTGAATCATCATTCATCAAGAAAAATCAAGAAAAGTGAGATAACTTGTAAAAGGGGTAACCATAAAACTTAGAAATTTTTCTAAGTTAAAAATAAAGTGGCAAAGGTACCAACTTTGAAGGACCATAACTCCTAAACCACAAGGCCATTTTTTCTCATCCAAAGATGGATTTGTAGCCCTCATTATCACCTACAAAAACTTCAACTACAAGTCATTCCAATTCATTAAGGATTTTGAGTTATGGAGTGATCAAAGTGGCTGAAAAGTGAAAATGTCACTTTTTCCAACACTTAGTGAAATTTTCACTAAGTCAGATTCTGCCTCACTTTTTGCCAAATGTAGGGGGATTTTTCACTTGGAATCAAAAGAGATCAAAACCAAACTTGTTTAAACAGTTGTTGTATCATGTAAGAGCTTTCCAAAATGGCCAAGAACATTGCCAAATTCAACCTACACCATGAGATACAACATTGCCAAGTTGCCTTGCTGAAATCTGTCAAGGCAAGGCAGAATTTGCAACTTTGGTCGATTTGCCAAAATCAGCCAAATTCAATTGCTCCTATCCACTTGGACACCTCAGAGGATTGAATCTAAAGGGGACAATCACTGAGCCAAGCCTCCAAAGTCCATGGAACAAGAAATAGCATGTTGAACCTAGAATGGCCAAAATAGGGACAAGACTTCAAATTTGGAATGAGGCATTCAATGGAACCATCAAGGTGGCATGGACTGAGTCATTCTCATCTGAAATCAGTCAAGACTTATCCAAGACCAAGGGGACCAAAGCTCTGTGCCCTAACCTCTAGTCAATGGCTAGAGGAGACTTGGATTTTCATTTGCCAACATTGGCCAAACCTACTTACCAGCTGCCATTCACTATTCCTTGAAAAACAAACTTGCTCTACTATAAATAGAGCTCAATTGTGGTCAATTTGAGCACACCAAATCCATCTAACAGATGCTTTCCTCAAAATCTCTTCTTTCACTCCAATTTTGCCTTCTAAGGCAAGTCACTATCGGGTTTTGAGTTTGAGAGCAATTCCAATCAAACCAATCACTCACACACCTCACATACATCACATATGAGCTGATCAAACACTTAGATTACTTCTGAAACATCAATTTCACAAAATCACCAGCTGGTTGCTCAAGGTTTTAACCAAAGTGCAGCTGAGGTACCACAAAATGATCCAGCCAATTTCAATCAAGTCCAACCATCCAAACACAATCCATAGGGTGTAGGGAAGCTGTTCAGATCATCACCACTCATCTGTAACACCTCCAAATTAAAAATCACTTTGAACTTGCTGTCACGACTTGGAGGTAAGCACATACTTGGTCATCTCTCAATCTATGCATATTTCCTCGCACAATAATTTGGCCATATGTTCATAATCATGCATGGAATGTTTTCCCTCAATTAATTGCATTGTTTGAATCGTGTATCAAAAATCCTTGCCTTCATGCAGAAATTAGGGTTCTTGAGGTTTCTTCGTGATTTCTTGTTGTATGTTTAATTTAAATGAAATTAAAATACATAGACATGATCGTGAGGTTGAGACGAGCATAATGATATGTGGATTGCATGATATGATTACGTATTCATGGAGATTGGATAGAAAATGCAAATCTGAGAAACCAAGAACACGCGCGTGTTCTTCAGCTTGTTCTTGGCGCCATTTTTGAATAATTCAAATATTTGAATTTTGTGATTTTGTTTAATTGATTCAAAAATTAATTTCTCTCTGAGTTTTAATGATTTTGAGTTGATTCTTTTTTTAATAATTCACAAAAATGTCAAAATATTTTATTTTCACAAAAAATCCCAAAAATATTATTTATTTCATATAATTGATATTTTTGCAAAGAATTAATATTTTAATTGTTTTTGGCATTTTAAATATTTTTTCTACATTGATTTTGCAACTTTTAATGCTTTCTAATTATTTTGTAGGTCAATACTTAATTTTTGAAGCATTAATCCAAGATCACAATTTGTTTTCCATGTGTTAAACAATTTTTGATCATTTCAATTGAATTTTTATTCAATTAAATACCTTTTGAAAACAAATTAGGGTTTTGGATTAATTCAACCCTCATAAATCATTTTCAAAACATTTTGGGCCTCTTGAGAGAGTGTAAGACCCATCCCCCCTTGTACAAATCATTTTTGGGCCTCATCCATTGTATAAGTCCCTCTGTACAAGTAAACGGCACGATCGTCGCCTTTTTTAAAATAAACCTGGGCATACCCTCGAGTAGTAAGACCCATTTCTTTTTCTTAAAACTTTTTGGGCCTCTAATAGAGTGTAAGACCCAATCCTTTTTTTTTACTAAATCATTTTTGGGCCTCAGTATATTGTATAAGTCCCGATACCGTCAAAAACAAACGGCGCGATCGTCGCCTTTTCAAAATAACCCTTGGGCCTCTCCTTGAGCTATAAGACCCATTCAAAACACTTTGGGCCTCTATTAGAGTGTAAGACCCAATCCCCCTTTTAACCAAAACATTTTGGGCCTCACTTATTGTATAAGTCCCTCCGCGTTAAAAGAAAACCTCGGCGCGATCGCCATTTTTAAACAAAAAATCATTTAGGCCTACCCTCGTGTTATAAGCCCCACTCTTTTTCCTTTAAACCTTTTTGGGCCTCTTGAGAGAGTGTAAGACCCATCCCTTTGTACAGAAAACCTTTTTGGGCCCCAGTCACTTGTATAAGTCCCTCTGTACAAAGTTAAACAGTGCGCTCACTGATAAAACCCTGGGCCTCTCCTTGAGCTGCAAGCCCCAAATCTTTCTTTTTTAAAGCACTTGCTCCTTTGATTTTGAATATACTGTTGTTTTCAATCTTTCTTTGTTGAACAACTAACCAAACAGCATGGAAGCACTCCAACCGAGTAAGTGGTTATCACTTTCATTTACTGCTTTCATATTATAAACTGTATTGTGGGGCTGCTCACTGTAAGTCTCCTTTCATAAACTCATATCTACTGCGTAATAATAGTATAGATATTTCGAGTTTCCCCGGCTACTACGTCTAGAACTAGGTGACGCCGTTTCATTTATTCGTAGAAATAGACGCCTAGATCCCCAATAGGAGCACCAGATACAGTCTTCTCTTCGGCTGTCCTCCTTAGGAATCGTCAAGAAGCTCTACTCCCCAAGATGAATGTATTCTCCGTGAATGGCATCTTTGAGTTTCTTCCAAATTCTCGAACTTTCCTGACTTGATCTATTCCTTGTGGATAGCTTGCCTTGAATGTCTCGGGGTTTGGGTACCCACTACGGTCATAATCTTGGACCTTAACTAAGGAACCCTCTTTAAAAACTAAAAGTCGCTGGATAGTAAACCTCGCACGTTTACCAGTGGTTTTTATCTTTAAAAGAGTTATCTCTCCTAATGGAAAGGAGATGATAGACCCACAGGCTTCTTAAAAGCATCGGCCTCCTCTTGGGCATTATTCAAGGACACTACGGCTTCTTAGAAGTATTCACAGCCTCCTCTTAGGCTTCGTATAATGATATCTTCCTCCGGGAATGATAGCCTCCTCTTGGGCTTCGTACAAGGACCCGTCGGCTTCTTAAAAGTTTCCAGCCTCCTCTTGGGCTTCGTACAAATTGTCCCGACGACCTCCTAGAGGTATAGGAACAGAACATAGTCATCCTCATAGAACAGTCCTTTCATAGAGTCTACTACTGTTTCTCAAAGCATAGTACAAAAGATAAAACTCTAGACACGGACAGTCTAACTTCCTTGAGTCTCAAAGACATTCTCAAGCACCCTTCGTTAAATAGGAAGGAAACCCGTAGACTCGGACAGTCTCGACACCCTTTGGATTTCCCGTTTCCTCAAAGAGAAGGAAATATCCCTGATCCTCAAATCAAATCCCTGTGTACAGTGTTGCTCATATAAGAACTGATTTTCTCTTTTAAAATCAGTATATTGGATCTGTCACTCAACTGAAACAGTTACAATAGCCTTCATCTCGGGCTTCGTACGAGATACCAAAATTCTCCCCAATGGAGTCAAACAACCTTTTCGCCTCTCTCTCGGGCTTCGTACGAGACACATAAGAGACTCCCCCGTTGAGTCAATTACCCCTTTTCGCCTCCATCTCGGGCTTCATACGAGATACAAAATCATTCTCTTGTTGAGTATAAAAGATTCTCCTGTTGAGTCAACCCTTTTAGCCTCTCTCTCGGGCTTTGTACGGGACACAAAATAGCCTCCTCTTAGGCTTTGTATAATAATTTTCCTAGCGGAAATTAGCCTCCTCTTAGGCTTCGTATAAGAAAACCACTGGTTGATCCAATCAACCTTTTAGCATCAAAGTTGTGCCTCGTTCACAGTACACAAACATCAACAACTCCTTTCCCTTCATCTAATCGCTGTAAGCGGCAAGCCTCTGGATCATCTACATCCATGCCACTGTCCCTCTTTTAGCATGAGAAATTCCTAAGGAAAGATGGCATTGCTCTACACTGAGTTAAAGTATTCTCCTTCAGGTTAAAACCCTTTCTTCGGAAATTATGGCATTGCTCGGATCCGCGTATCCCAGTTAAAGTAATTCTCCTTCTCCCCTCTTTAGAGATGACAAATTCTCTCTAAAGTCGAGGTCTTTCAGCTTCACGTCTTGGGCTTTGAACAAGACACAAATAGACCTTCAGCTTCACATCTTGGGCTTTGAACAAGATACAAACTACCTTTCGCTTCACGTCTTGGGCTTTGAACAAGACACCAAAACACCCATTTCCTCCCATAGAATAGGAGGAACTACGAACGCTCTGATTTCCCTGTTTCGGTAAACGGGAATACGTAGGTATAAGATCGAAAGAAAAGATCTTAGCGAGCGCAATCAACAAAAAACCCAAATCCCTTATCTCCGTCAATCAAAAGCAGTAATTCAAAAGCATCAGTCCTAACATCCTAATCCTTGTTCCCCGCTAGAAATTCCTAGAAAGAAAGAAGACAGTATTGGCGAAAATACAAATAACCAGTACAAAGGCCCCCCACATTGATAGCATCCGTAACCTAACAGACCGCTGTTTAAACTCAGTATGCAAGCAAGGTTAATTGGAGACATCTATTTCCCTTCCTTATTCAGCTCACAATAGGATAAAAAATGAATCGACCTGTAGTCAAAGCTCAGACCGCAGAGAGCGACCAGCGCTTAAGAACCGCGTCCAAAATCGCTCGCTACAGTGAGAAATGTTAGATAATACTTAGTTTGCTACTATCATCATTATTTTAACTATGCTGATATTTAGGTCTAATACCTTGTCAATTGATATTTTTGTACAAGGTTTAACTCATTTTTCCGTAATCTTCAACAAATATGATCTAATTCTAGTATACGATTCATCAAAAGTTTCTTCACATATATTATATTTTATTTCAAAATTTCCACATCCTCTGCCACCTACAATTTTTAATTTTGTAAATAATTTCACAATGGTCTCATTTCATCATCTTGTTCTTTGTCTTGACTGGAATTAGAAGCACTCATATATATAAAATGTAAACATATTTTGTTTATAATAAAAGGATCTAATTAATAAAAGAACTAAAATGTAAAATCATAATAGTATATCTATAGACAATGAACTTTTAACAATAATATGATAAGAATTCTAATAAAAGGTGCATGTTGTATGTGAGTATGAAGGGATAGTTACATAGAAGTTACTAAAGTAATGTTTAATAGTACAATATACTAAATAAGAATTTTAATAAAAGGGGCATGTCTAATAGTACAATATCTATAGCTATTTTTTCTATAAAGTAGTTTAAGGTAAAGTGTAAAGTAAACAGATATGACATCAGTATTATATCAAACACAATAGTACAACAGCATAGTAGATATACATAGTAAGTAGACAAAAGAAAAAATGCAGAGTAGATGTACAGTAGCAAATAAATTAAATAACGAGTATAGAGATATGAAAGAAAACACACCTTGTTATAAAACAAAATAAAAAACTCAGAAGCAGAGAGTCAGAGGCAGATGAAAAAAAGCAGAAGCGACAGAGCAGAGAAAGAAAAGAATAGTACAATTAGGGCAAAATAATAATATTTAATTTATATTACTTTTTTTGGCTTTGAAATTTTACAGTAAATATTTATAAAATCTGTGTCCATTCTGTGTCTTTATTTTTTTTTTTTCGGGATATGCCGCTGACACATGTTGTACCGATGTTAGACACTATCTAATACCATAAACTACAAAATTATATAAAAAGATTTACTTAACATATTTAGAATGTTACTTACAAACAACATGCATACTTCACCTTTAAAGCAAAACAGTTGCAATAGAATATCAGATTAATATTCATAACTTCAAATATCTCAAAAAGTCTAAATACAAAATCAAGATATCATCATCCAATAATTAACTCAACAACAAAATAAAACAAGACGCCTTGTTCCCGATGTTAGAAATCAGAGCATTTAATCGACTAAATGATAAACAATAAAGTAAATGAAGAAGAGCTCCATGGCTATCTTCCAACTCACAACAACTATTACTCTTGTTCCTGAGTATCTGTACACATCGTACATCAACACACAAACAAAACAACAAAGTGTGAGATTATGCTCAAATATGTTAGCGGTGCAAAAGATCAGGGAGGGTAGCCTAAACTGTTGGTGTAAGCCCTAGAGACCATTACTTTTGGTACTTGTATCGAATTATTTATTAATAATAAAAGGCATTTCTTTATTATGTTTGTTTTTCCAAGATAATAAAGTCCCTAGAATAGCTAGTTCGTTTAATAAAATATTAAGTGTGACTTAATCATGAGATCTCATTAAACATAAGGACATTATTCTTAAAGTATTTGTAGTCGATCTTTACTGTGAAGTGGGATAACCTTAAAGCATTAAGGCTATTATGTAGATAGACTGATGATCACATCTCATGGATCATGGATAAGGAGTTATCAAGTCTTAACATAGGTATAAATATTAGGAATAGTATTTATATTGGATTGACCCTCTATGAGAGTACTACATAGAATGTTATGCAAAGTGTCATAAGTTACTCTCATGGTGATAGTGGTGTATACCACCCTTCGACCTGAAACCACTATGAACCCTAGATGTATAGTCGAGTACTTTATTACTAATCTAACATTGTCTGTAACTGGATGACCATAAAAACAATTGATGGGTACTCCACAAAGCATGCTGAAGGACATGAGTGACCTAGATGAAATTTGTCCATCCTGCATAATAGGATAAATGTCTAAGGGCCCAATATTAAACTGTACAAGGATGACACGGTATATGCATTTGTTCAATATAGACATAAAGGAAAAATGGTAATTATACACACAAGTATTATCATATGATATACAACTAACTATTTATTATGTTAAATGTGTGATTTAATGTAATTACCAACGTCACGAAAATCTACAGGGTCACACACACATAAGGACAAATTGATAAGAGGTAGAGTAAATAAGGAACATCATAAGGTACGGTGCACTTAAGTAAATGTAGAACACCGTAAGGTACGGTGCACTTAAGTAGAATACAAAATGTGGTAAGGTACAACGCGCTTATATGATATATAGTACATCATAAGATATGGTGTGCATACACTTAAGTGGGCTTTTTAGCTTGCAGCCCGCACAAGTGGTTCTATAAATAGAACCCTTGTGTAGAAGCATACACACTTGATAAAAATTCACACTGTGAAACCCTAGTCGTATTTTTCCTTTTCTCTCTCTCTCTATCTATCTCTCTCTCTCTCTCCCTCTCTCTCACTCAAAGCCTTCAATCGTATCAGCTAGCACTGAGACTGAAGGAATCTGTTCGTGTGGACTGAGTAGAGGCGTTGTTCATCATACATCGCTCATGATCACTCCTTCGATTCATAATCAAAGTTTTAATCGTCACAAAAAGGTAATCGTTCTATCACTGATCATGACCATTCGTAAGGATCACTGAAGAGAAAATTTTATTTTCCACTGCATTTTGGATTGCACATTTCCCTTCATAAACAACAACAACAACAACAACAATCTTCAACAAGTGATGTATTCACACTACAATCATCAACTCAGAAATGCCAACTTGTATGTAATATGATAACACCTCGACTCTATATATGCATGTAGTACAAACTCAACAATGGTTCTTCATACAAACCAGGTCCCAGCATCTGAACCCCAAGCCCCTTCATTTGAGCTCCAAGCCCCCTCATCTGAGATTGGGAAAAATCACTAGGTGCAACATCTGAACTCGTGACTCGTCTCTTTCACAACAACGACAACATATGATGCATGGCATACGATAATGCAACGACAATAATACAACAATAATTACATCCCCTCACCTGGCTGTAAACAATCATGCAACGACAACAACACCACAATGATTACAACCCAATATCTGACTGTAAACAATCATGTAACTAAACGCATCAACAATATTTTTCACTCTGAACTACACATCTCAATAATCATCAACAAGTATTTGCAAAACCTCACCTAATTATACTTGCACTTTACATCATGTATTCACACATAGAATAAACATCCATCTAGTCTTATATCATAAATTAGAAAATTTTGAGATGCCTCAAGAAAGTCATTGTTATTCGATAACATATAGAACAATCTTTGGCATTAGTCCAAGTCATCATACAATGAAATTTAAATCAGAAAAAATGAAGTTTAAGGAGATCTTTGATGGATTAATAGAATGGATACGACCAAGAAGGGTTAGACCTGATCAGTTAACCTATATAGAGGAAATAAGAACCGAAGAATTACCTAATATAGATAAATCAGGAGAAATAATAGGAGATAAAAATCTAGCAATTATTCGGAAGACAAAATCTGAGAGAAGTAGTTATAAACCAAGAAATTTAGAGGTTGGTAGAAAGAGCTTAGATTTAACCGAGAAAAAAGGAAGAGGTAGTACTCATTATTTTATTAATGTAGGAATCAAACTAGGACGAAACCCTATTAAATGTTTAATAGATACAGGAGCAGGAACTAGTCATATAACCATTGATTTAATACAAGGTATTGGAGTACCTATAAAAGAATTAGAAAATAAATATTATTATCTAGATTACTATAATAACAAACACCATATAACCCATAAGGCTGAAATTGTTATATTAGTAAAAGAATTTGAAATCCCTATAAATATAGAAGTGGAAGATAGCGTTAGTACAAAATTTCTACTAGGAATGGACTTTTTAGGTAGTTTTGAAGATTATACGATAAAAGATACATATATAGAATTATGTTATAATGGAAAGACAATCGAAATTAGCAGAGTGTAAAAAGATCACTAAGAGACAAAATTCTATTATAATCCAAGTAATATACGAAAGGAAAATATATCATGCTTTAATTGATTCAGGATCAGGTTTTAGTCTTACAAGTCATCAATTTGGTAACATAAAACAAATAGATAAGATTATAGGAAGGGATATACATAATAACGAAACAATATTTAATCAAGGATATGAAATTTTTTGGATTATTATTGGAAATTTAAAAGTGAGGTTTGATAAAATATATTATTATCCTAAGATAGTGTATGATTTTTTATTAGGACAAGATTTTATAAATAAGAATGTACCATTTATATTAGATACAATGAGAGTATACTTTACAAGCCCATGTGGAACTCAATTCTCAGAAAAACTATTGGAACAACCGTATCGACATACTTATACGCACAACCAGCGTGGTGAGATACTACCGATTTATTTAAATCAAAATCAAGAAAAATTTTATATTAAAGAAATTTTTTTGGACTTATTGGAACAATGTTATTCAGATGACCCACAAGCTTTCTCTAGGAGAAAACAATATTACGCTACTATTGAACTATTAACGGAAAAGCCTATATGTGAAAAACCTATGTTATATACTAAAGAAGATGAAAATGATTATGAAAATATTATACAAAAGCATTTAAAATATAATTTAATTCGAAATACGAAGAGTAGTTACAATTCTGCAAGTTTTCTTGTAAGAAACCATAATGAAATAAAAAGAGGAGAACCAAGAATGGTAATAAATTATAAACCCTTAAATAAGATTGTAAAAGATTACCCCTATCCATTACCAAGAAAGGATATGATTTATGAGAAGATTAAAGATGGAAAAATATTTTCAAAATTCGATCTAAAATCAAGATTTTATCAGATATTATTAAAAGAAGATAGCAAAAATTGTACAGCTTTTAGTACACCCCAAGGGAGATACGAATGGAATGTATTACCTATGGGATTAAAGACAAGTCCAGGAATATTTCAAGAAAGATTGGATAAAATCTATAGAGATTGCTACTCTTTTATAATTATCTATATTGATGATATATTGATATTTAGCCAAAATATTAGTGACCATAATAAACACTTATTTATATTTGTTACAAGAGCATACGAGAATGGATTAGTATTAAGCAAAAAGAAAGCCGAATTAGCTAAGGAGAAAATTAGTTATCTAGGACTAATAATTGATAAAGGCATCATAGAGTTACAACCTCATATATCTGAGAAAATTTTAGAATTTCCAGATAAATTAGATAATATTAAACAAGTTCAATCCTTCTTGGGACATATTAATTATGCTTCACAATTTATTAAAGATTGTGCTAAATTAAAGAGTAGATTGCAAGCCAAGATCAGAAAAGATACAAAATTTGAATGGAATGAAGAAGATACTAATTGGGTAAGAACTATAAAAGAAAAGGTAAAACACTTAGAGAAACTTCCCCTACCAAGAGAGGAAGATAATTTATATATTGAGACAGACGCCTCGGATAAGTTTTCGGGTGCAGTATTACGACGACAAGAGGATAATTTAATCCTTAGATATACATCAGGAACGTTTAGAAACGCTGAATTAAACTATGATATAAACGAAAAGGAAGTTTTAGCAGTAATTAGAGCCATTGAATCTTTTAAAATATGGCTAGCAAAAAAGGAGTTCATTATTAAAACATATAACACCCAGGTTAAAGCGTTTCTCGAAAACAAGATTAAAGACAACATTGTTAATAGAAGAAGAATTAGATGGCAGATGAGGATAAGTCCGTTTACATTTAAAATTATTTATATAAAAGGAACTGACAATTGTTTTGCAGATCATTTGTCAAGACCCAATGGATGACTATTATCAACTCCAAGAAGATAAATCCAAGGTTATTAAATCTAAGCTTGAAGAAATCGAAAAGCAATTTTTCGATATGGTTGCTGAAATTGATAGTCATATGACTATAATTGACAGTAAGCTTGAAGGTTTTTCTAAATATATGGAATCTATTAAACAAAAGATTTTCCAAACTCTTGAAATTAGATCGTATCCAGATTCACCAAGAGAAAGACCAAGTTCATCTAATTTTTTGGGAAAAGAAAAAGATCCTCCTAAAAAATTGAGATTTATAAATTCTACATTTAAAGACAAGTTAATAAATTCCCCCGCCAAGGAACCAGTTGATAAATTCATTGCAATTTATCAAAATATGGTTGATTTTATGTATAAAGGAAATCCAAGGGAAATTGAAAGTTATATCATTGAATACAAGGGAATATACCCAAGGATCCTGATAATCTTAGATGATTGGGAAGATGTTAATCTTCTTAATGATCTCTTAAGATTCGGGTTTATTGACTCTATTTAAATAGGTCGGCCTGTTAGGCTTAAAAGACTTTTTCATAGTTTGTGGCCTAGCCTTTTTAACTAAATAGACTTATAAAAAAGCCTAGGCCTTTTCTAAAAAAAGAGAGTTTCTTAATCCACCCATTGATACTCTTAGGCACCTCGCGAAATTCCTTTTATGCGCCCTGCTTCCGGAGATACACATCCGGACACACAATTTTTTTTCTTTACGCTGGATGCTTCCGGAGACACATCTATGAAAAAAAGTTTCGTAGATGCATCTCCAAAATCTTATCAGAACAGGTTTTTTTTTATAAAAAAATCATGTTTCGTTGGTTGCAGATGGAAATTAACTGTCGCAGATGAATATAAAATAGCATACATCCGTAAATAAAATAATATATATATATATATATGAGAAGTAATATGTCATAATCAAAATATATACATCAAAAAACACATCACAGTCATTACTGTGTGTGCCTGACAACATCTGCATCCCCTCCTCTGCCTATGCCTCTGTCGCCTCGTCTGTCTCTACCGCCTCCTTGACCACCTGGTCTATGTCATCGGCCATTGATCCCACCTGTCCTAGCGCGATGCCTGCGATACATAAGTGCCCCCTGTGCCACCTCAATGATCTCATCCAATACACGTCCGTGGTCATATATATATATATATATATATATATATATATATATATATATATATATATATATATGAGAAGTAATATGTCATAATCAAAATATATACATCAAAAAACACATCACAGTCATTACTGTGTGTGCCTGACAACATCTGCATCTCCTCCTCTGCCTATGCCTCTGTCGTCTCGTCTGTCTCTACCGCCTCCTTGACCGCCTGGTCTGCGTCATCGGCCATCGATCCCACCTGTCCTGGCGCGATGCCTGTGATACATAAGTGCCCCCTGTGCCACCTCAATGATCTCATCCACTACACGTCTGTGGTCAGACCCCTCGGGGAAGAAACCGACGACAATGCTTGCCCACCCCATCTCCATTATCCGACAACAGCGAGGCAGGACATCCTGAGTGAGGTTCAACTGAGACTGTTTCTCCTCTAAGATCTCCTGATAAGCTGGTTTGGGCGGTGATCCTTCTGCAGTGGGCACCATGCATGGGTGTGAGACCGTGAAAAAGCAAATGATGTAGCCATCAACGCAGCTCCAGTCTCTCGGCCCTCTAGTTGTCTGAGCCTCGTCCGATACCATGTGCGCCTAGTAGTCTGCAAAGAACTCGTCTATCTGCTTACGGGTCAAGCCGAGAGGAGCGGAGACTGTTGGGTGTCTGGGTATCGTTTGTGTGTACCCGAACTACCGCATAACGCGCTCTGACAAATATGGAACAGTGATGGTCGAACTGCATGCCAACCATCCCGAGAATATTGATATGTCATCAAACGGGCGCGTCCCACGGTGATCGGCATAGACATCGTAGCAGATGTCCTGAACAACCAGGCAATCGAGATATACTCTGTAAGGGTCGACCGCCTGGTTCCCCTTGAGCGGGATAAAGGCACTGGCACGCGGTATCTGCTCTGTGTAGTCAGGCACACTCCCCCACCCGACAATCATGGGAAAGTGCTAGAATATCCAAGCCTGAAATGAAAATATAAAACACCAGGATCAAGCATTATCACGAATATAGAATGAAAAGAAATGAAAAAAGTTACCACAAGTAGTGACATGCTGCCGGCCACAATCCTGGTCTTCCACAGGCATCCCTCTCCCAGTCTCTAGTACGTGTAAGCCAGGGTAGCCGCCCCCCAGTTATACTCATGGATCCGTGTGGAATCTAAAAAGTACCTCAGGTAAGCGACATCGATATATGTGGAGGAAGTGTCCACAAACAACTGTGTGCCGACGAAAAATATAAAATAACACCTCAACTTACGCTGTCTGTGTATCTTAACCTTATCTGGATCACCATCTACCTGGCGTGCAGCAGCGAGCGCCTCACAGAATCTACGTGTCAGAAAGGAGAACTGCACATGAGCCTCTCTGGTCTTATCCACCTCCTCCAGCGCATCCACTAGATCAGCCCCAAGCTCATCGATCAACATATCTCTCGCCTCCTCCTTCGTCATCCTACAGTGACGGAGGAGGTTACCCCTGATATGTATATGCAACAGACAAGAGATGTCTTCCAGTGTAATAGTCAGCTCGTCGTGCGGTAGATGGAAGGAGGACGTCTCAGGGTGCCGTCTCTCTGGAAATCCCATCAGCGTTCCATTATGAATCAGGCTGTAACCGATATCACAAAGCTCCTTTAAACCAGAGGTGACAAAGACATCCTGGAACCAAGCCTCTTGTGGCTGCTCCAAAGATAATATTTTTAGCCCATGGTTGTAGAACTTTTGCGACTCACGAGTCTGAAAATTTTCCATAAATAAGAAACAATGTTAGTAATCAACAATGGTACAAATTATAAATTTCCAATAAAAAAATAAGAAACAAACTGAGTAATGTTACCTCGTCATCTCAGACATGTCTGGAAGTATCGTTAGCATACCCTATCCGCAGAGACATATCTGAGGGCCCCCTGGGAAACCCTCAGGCTCATCATCATTGTCGTGAACAACATCCTCCGCTGGTGGGTCATCAGCCTTTGTAGGTGGCACCGGAGCAACATCATCGGCAGGATGAGGAATATGAGTATCCCGACGAGGCCTGCGGGATGACGGGGCCTGCGATAAGCCCTTAGCTGAATCCCGACGCCTCCGGGATGAAGAAGTCGATGATAGGGTGGGATACGAGGTAGAGGGAGTGTCCTGGACATGTGATGAAGAATTTTGTCTAGTAGGTTGTGCCTCAGCTATATCGGCCTGGGTAGCGGTGGCCTGGCTCCGCTCGCGTCTCACAGATGTATGCTGCAAAACCCGTCCAAGATGCAATCTATCGTCTATGTCTGCCATAATGTCTGCAACAGAATAACCAAGAAAAAACAATTAGATACAAATAAATCAAAATACAAAAAAGAAAAAAAATTAACATTTTCTACTTTCGGATATACAAACCCAGAACAAGTTCTGTAGATGTATCTACGGAAGCACCCAGAATTTACAACTTTTGGGTTGTTCCGGAGCTGCAACTACGAAAGCGCCCTAACGTTAAATTGTTCCGTAGATGTAGATCCGGAACAACCTGTAACTCAAAGGTTACGACAATGGCGTCCCCTACCCATGCAAATGTGATTTTTGAAGCCCTGATCGTCCGTTTCAGCCAACAAACAATACCTACATTGTCTCTAAACTATGTTTCTAAAACTATCTAAGGATTTCTACCCCTAAAACTATATTCTAACTCGTTTACGGGAAATACTCGAAAATAACTCGGAAAATAAAAAACTTACCGATTATATCAAGCTTTGAATGTGTTGGTGTTTCTTGATTGTTGAAATGAACACTCCTTGTCGAATTTGATTGAAAATAATGAAGTTTGGTGGAAAAATATTTTTTGAGTTGAGAGACTTTGGAGAGAGTTTGAGAATGAGAAGAAAAATGAAGAATGAGGGAGGAGAAGAGACTCTGTCGCGTAAGTATTCTAATTTGTTCCAGAGTTATATAAATGGAAACCTTCCGCAGATGTAGCTCCGAAAAAAACTAACGTTGAGTAAAAAAAGGGTGCGGCCGGAGATACATCTCCGGAAGCAGAGGGCATTTTTGGAAACGCACATGGTGCGTAAGCACCCCAAGGGGTGGGTAAGAAATTCTCTAAAAAAAAAAAGCTTGGTCTGGTATGAGCTTGTGCAGGCTAGGCCTATAGGCCCCTGTTATTGGCCTGGCCTATTTCCACCCCTAATGGTATGATTATTATATTTTGTTACTACTAAAGAAATTTCAATTGTTCTTGTGAAATAACTAATTCCTTATATTATATATATATATATATATATATATATATATATATATATATATATATATATATATATATATATATATATATATATATATTATAGTAATTAAAATGTTTTTTTAGCTAAATTACAGTTTTGGTTCCTTAATTTTAATCAATTCACGAAATCAGTTCCTTAATTTATTTTTAAACGATTTTGGTCCTCTATCTTATTTTTGGTTTTAAAAAATGATGGTGTGTCATTTTTTATTTGTTGGCACAATTAACATGACGTGTACAGTGTTATATGTGTAATTTTAGTTTACATATCATTTATATTTTTTTACGTTTATTAACTTAACCTGAATTTATTATTTTCAAGGTTAAATATCATTTTTTGTACTTATCTATATCTCAGGATCTATTTTGATTCTTTAACTTTTCAAAATACCAATTTAATCTCTTAATTGTTTAAACAATGTCACACTTGTCTTTTCTGTTATCTATATTAGTCAAAATTAATAATATTTGTCACGTGATGTCTACCTGACGCTTATATGGAGACCAAATAAATAAATTATATAATGTATAACTTAATTTAAGAGAAATCAATTGTATTGATGTGGCATGTTAGTTTTTCATCTAAAAAAACCCTAAGTTAGTTCATGGAGGCGATGAAAGTAGTGGATGCGTTCGAAAGAAGCTATGCTTAGGCGAAATCGAAGGTGAGAAATGTTAGATAATACTTAGTTTGCTACTATCATTATTATTTTAACTATGCTAATATTTAGGTCTAATACCTTGTCAATTGATATTTTTGTACAAGGTTTAACTCATTTTTCCGTAATCTTCAACAAATATGATCTAATTCTAGTATACGATTCATCAAAAGTTTCTTCACATATATTGTATTTTATTTCAAAATTTCCACCTCCTCTGCCACCTACAATTTTTAATTTTGTAAATAATTTCACAATGGTCTCATTTCATCATCTTGTTCTTTGTCTTGACTGGAATTAGAAGCACTCATATATATAAAATGTAAACATACTTTGTTTATAATAAAAGGATCTAATTAATAAAAGAACTAAAACATAAAATCATAATAGTATATCTATAGACAATGAACTTTTAACAATAATATGATAAGAATTCTAATAAAAGGTGCATGTTGTATGTGAGTATGAAGGGATAGTTACATAGAAGCTACTAAAGTAATGTTTAATAGTACAATATACACAATACGAATTTTAATAAAAGGGGCATGTCTAATAGTACAATATCTATAGCTATTTTTTCTATAAAGTAGTTTAAGGTAAAGTGTAAAGTAAACAGATAGGACATCAGTATTATATCAAACACAATAGTACAACAGCAGAGTAGATATACATAGTAAGTAGACAAAAGAAAAAATGCAGAGTAGATGTACAGTAGCAAATAAATTAAATAACGAGTATAGAGATATGAAAGAAAACACACCTTGTTATAAAACAAAATAAAAAACCCAGAAGCAGAGAGTCAGAGGCAGATGAAAAAAAGCAGAAGCGTCAGAGCAGAGAAATAAAATAATAGTACAATTAGGGCAAAATAATAATATTTAATTTATATTACTTTTTTTGGCTTTGAAATTTTACAGTAAATATTTATAAAATCTGTGTCCATTCTGTGTCTTTATTATTATTTTTTTTTGGGATATGCCGCTGACACATGTTGTACCGATGTTAGACACTATCTAATACCATAAACTACGAAATTATATAAAAAGATTTACTTAACATATTTAGAATGTTACTTACAAACAACATGCATACTTCACCTTTAAAGCAAAACACTCGCAACAGAATATCAGATTAATATTCATAACTTCAAATATCTCAACAAGTCTAAATACAAAATCAAGATATCATCATCCAATAATTAACTCAACAACAAAATAAAACAAGACGCCTTGTTCCCGATGTTAGAAATCAGAGCATTTAATCGACTAAAATGATAAACAATAAAGTAAATGAAGAAGAGCTCCATGGCTATCTTCCAACTCACAACAACTATTACTCTTATTCCTGGGTATCTGTACACATCGTACATCAACACACAAACAAAACAACAAAGTGTGAGATTATGCTCAAATATGTTAGCGGTGCAAAAGATCAGGGAGGGTAGCCTAAACTGTTGGTGTAAGCCCTAGAGACCATTACTTTTGGTACATGTATCGAATTATTTATTAATAATAAAGGGCATTTCTTTATTATGTTTGTTTTACCAAGATAATAAAGTCCCTAGAATAGCTAGTCCGTTTAATAAAATATTAAGTGTGACGTAATCAAGAGATCTCATTAAACATAAGGACATTATTCTTAAAGTATTTGTAGTCGATCTTTACTGTGAAGTGGGATAACCTTAAAGCATTAAGGCTATTATGTCGATAGACTGATGATCACATCTCATGGATCATGTATAAGGAGTTATCAAGTCTTAACATAGGTATAAATATTAGGAATAGTATTTATATTGGATTGACCCTCTATGAGAGTACTACATAGAATGTTATGCAAAGTGTCATAAGTTACTCTCATGGTGATAGTGGTGTATACCACCCTTTGACCTGAAACCACTATGAACCCTAGATGTATAGTCGAGTACTTTATTACTGATCTAACATTGTCCGTAACTGGATGACCATAAAAACAATTGATGGGTACTCCACAAAGCATGCTGAAAGACATGAGTGACCTAGATGAAATTTGTCCATCCTGCATAATAGGATAAATGTCTAAGGGCCCAATATTAAACTGTACAGGGATGACACGGTATATGCATATGTTCAATATAGACATAAAGGAAAAATGGTAATTATACACACAAGTATTATCATATGATATACAACTAACTATTTATTATGTTAAATGTGTGATTTAATGTAATTGCCAACGTCACGAAAACCTACAGGGTCACACACACATAAGGACAAATTGATAAGAGGTAGAGTAAATAAGGAACATCATAAGGTACGGTGCACTTAAGTAAATGTAGAACACCGTAAGGTATGGTGCACTTAAGTAGAATACGGAATGTGGTAAGGTACAACGCGCTTATATGATATACAGTACATCATAAGATATGGTGTGCATACACTTAAGTGGGCTTTTTAGCTTGCAGCCCGCACAAGTGGTTCTATAAATAGAACCCTTGTGTAGAAGCATACACACTTGATAAAAATTCACACTGTGAAACCCTAGCCGTATTTTTCCTTCTCTCTCTCTCTCTCTATCTCTCTCTCTCTCCCCTTCTCTCTCACTCAAAGCCTTCAATCGTATCAGCTAGCACTGAGACTGAAGGAATCTGTTCGTGTGGACTGAGTAGAGGCGTTGTTCATCATACATCGCTCATGATCACTCCTTCTATTCATAATCAAAGTTTTAATCGTCACAAAAAGGTAATCGTTCTATCACTGATCATGACCATTCGTAAGGATCACTGGAGAGAAAATTTTATTTTCCACTGCATTTTGGATTGCACATTTCCCTTCATAAACAACAACAACAATCATCAACAGGTGATGTATTCACACAACAATCATCAACTCAGAAATGCCAACTTGTATGTAATATGATAACACCTCGACTCTATATATGCATGTAGTACAAACTCAACAATGGTTCTTTATACAAACCAGGTCCCAGCATCTGAACCCCAAGCCCCTTCATTTGAGCTCCAAGCCCCCTCATCTGAGATTGGGAAAAATCACTAGTCGCAACATCTGAACTCGTGACTCGTCTCTTTCACAACAACGACAACATATGATGCATGGCATACGATAATGCAACGACAATAATACAACAATAATTACATCCCCACACCTGGCTATAAACAATCATGCAACGACAACAACACCGCAATGATTACAATCTAATATCTGATTGTAAACAATCATGTAACTAAACGCATCAACAATATTTTTCACTCTGAACTACACGTCTCAACAATCATCAACAAGTATTTGCAAAACCTCACATAATTATACTTGCACTTTACATCATGTATTCACACATAGAATAAACATCCATATAGCACCTAATCATATTAATTCATATTATCATCACTTCATCATTAATTCATTTCATTCACAACGATTAACTATTCATTTTTTACCGTCAACCATTACGCAATAAGTAAAACAATTAAATTTCACATATTCTAGTACCTATATATCCTATTAATACATCATTATTGGGTATTCATACGCGTCAGCTTTCCAACGCTTCAAATCGCGCCATAAATGGATTCACGAAACTCAAGTTATGTCATTTTTAGTTTTACTTCAAAAACTTTCCTACCATCCTACAGTAATCGATTACCAATACGTGTTAATTGATTACCGACCCCAAAAAACTTAGAAAATTTAATTTTTAAGCTGGTAATCAATTACCATTAAGTGGTAATCGATTACCACAAAACCCATGACAAAAATACTCATTTTATGCCAACTATATCCCTTCCAAACCCCATCCTAACATGCCCTAACATACTATAACAACTTATTTTGAAAATCTAACATCTTATATCAATTATCTACTGTTGTTACATTCTAAACCTACCAATTAACATCTAATTTCACTAATTTAACATCACCAACAATGCATCATGAAGATCACCTTCATGTTCATCATCACCAACACAACACATCATCAATAACAATGCCAAAATCAGATTTCACATACAATTCACATACAAAATTCTAAAAATTATTATATCATGAACACATATATCAAATCATAAATCACAACAATTGCAGATACATTTTACACAATTTTCGTCAAGAACATATGAACACATCAACAATGGTGGAATAAAAAAAAAATCCTAGAAGGAGGTAAGGATCGATCCATACAATATACACCCATAGAAGAGTAATCTCCCTCTTACTTGAATTTTTAGCAAAGCAAGCTCTAAGCTCCTCGACAATGGTGTTTTCTTCTCAAACCATAGGTTACCTCTCTTGCCTCTTTTCTTTTATTCCAAAATAATATGTACTGTAAAAAGTTTTCAACTCTCACCTCTTCTATTTAAACCAAAACCTAATTTCCCTTAATTAGGTTATTCTCTTATTACCCTAAACTTACTCCTATATTCCCTATCTTGCCTCTACTCCTCTTACTAACTCTAATTTCTTTTATTTTAATTTTTAATTTTTAATTATAATAATCAACTTTCCACCCATTTCTATTATTTCTCTTATTTTTTTTCAACTACCTTATTTTTACTTTAAATTAAAATTTCCTTCCAATAATATTATGTTTAATCATTCTTCTCAATCCAATTAATTTCTAACATTCCCTTAACTCTCTCCAATACCCACCACGATACATATATTCACCAATTTTCCAAATAAAAATATATAAATTAATTAAATAATTAAATAGAACAACACTAAATTCAATTAAATAATTTAATTGAATTTGGGGTGTTACATGTCAGACACGTGGACACGCTAGTTGTGAGTAATGTTTGTGCTTTTCAGTTAATAGATCATCAAGAATATGAAGAAAAAAAAACTAAACAAGTAACTTTTGTTAATGAACAAGTGATAAAGACTGTTCTGGACAGGACCAATGATTGGGCATGGCCCAATCCGCTTCTACTCCAAAGCGGCCCAAATCGCCTAAGTCCAACCCACAAGGGGGCAAAAGTTACCTTCCTGCCCCTCCAACCGGGCAAGGAATGTGTCGTTCCTCCCCGGAATCACTGCCAGTTACGCACGGCTCCGATCGCTCCCCGGACAGTTAAGGGCATGTGCCCGAAACTATGCATGTGCCCTACATAACGGCTAGTTTCGGGCACTCTGCCCGACATAACGGCTAGTTTGGGTAGTTACCTATTCTTTGGGAAAACTGTTATTCCGCCCCGAAAATAGGACCGTTGGCCACGCGCTGGGGGCTCAATATAAACCCTCTTACTTGAGAGGGTCAGGTATTCAATATTCACCCTACAAACTAACACTTGTACTTGCCCCTTTTTCTTTGACCCTTTCTTACTTGAGCGTCGGAGTGCCTTGCAGGTACACCCCCTCCTCCTCTCCATACGACCAGCATCCCAAACGCACTTGGTGGCCCACTTCTACAGGATCTGATCCAGCCTTCATGATCAGTGGCGCCGTCTGTGGGAATCATTATTCTCCCCATCTTTCTTTCCCCGAAAATCGAAGATCAAAACAATTCTCAAAGATCATCATCATCATAGCCTCTCAAGATCGCGCTAAGGATGCTCTCCAAACCACTGTCTTCCCCGTCAACAAATCTGACGTTGACGGCCAATCATCTCTCCTTAGAGATGTCCGTTTTCTAAGGGACGGAGCCACTGCTTCTCCTTCCCCTACCCCTGCTGATCGCAACAACGACCAGTCTTTCACTTGACATCCAGCCCGTTCCCGTTCCGCCAACGCCGACCCGGCCGTGGCAGCCCTCCTGGAGGCAATAAACAAAACCAACACCCTAATCCTGCAGCAGAACGAGAGGATTGGGGCATTAGAAGAAGCCAAGCGTCCAAGATCCCCTCCTATGCGGAGGAACCAACGACGATCAAGGAGCCCGCAGCCCCGGAGAGATATTGACCGGAGACTGCGCCAAGAGCCTGACCCTCGTGCCGCCCGAAAGCGTCACCAGGTTTCCCCGCGTGACCAGCCTTCTCCCGGCCACAAGAGGACTTGAAGGAACGATCAGTCTCCCCCGGTTAAGTCTAAAGGTCGGGCCCGTTCACCATCTCCCCGAAGGAATCACTCACTTTCTCCTCGAAGGAACCATTCCCCTTCTCCCCGAAGGAACCGCCGCCGCAAGCGTACCCTTCGGTCCCCGTCATTCACCAGTTCTAGCAGCGACGATGAGCCTCGCGGCCCATTGTCCCAGGAGATCTTGGCTACCCGTCTCCCAAAGGGACTGGAGAAGCCCCCGTCACTAGGCACGTACAACAGAACCACTGACCCCGACGAGCACATCAAGAACATCGATGCGTTGTTGGACTACCGCAGCGTACGAGGCACCATCAAATGCCAGCTGTTTCTGACCACGCTCCGTAAGGGGGCGATGACATGGTACAAGCAGCTGCCCGAGGAGTCCATCACCTCATGGAGACAACTGGGCAGGATGTTCTCGCGGCATTTCACAGCATCTCGCCATCACCCCAAGACCGAGGCATCCTTGGCACCATAATCCAAGGAAAGGACGAACCTTTCTGCGCATATATTGAGAGGTTCAACAAGGAAGCATTACAGGTCCCTACAAAGGACAAAATGAAGAAGTTTTTGCTCGAGCAAGGGCTCCGCCCGGGCTCCGAGTTCTCTAAAGCCGTCGGCCTCGCACCACCGAGGAACCTAGACGCCCTCCTCCTCAAAGCCCAATCACACATTTAGTATGAAGAGAAGGTTGCGGCATGCAACGTCCGAGCATCACGCCATCAGGAGAACGCTCGGACCTCCAGAGGTGAGGAGGCATCAACATCTCGTCGAGGCGAACGGAGGCACGAGGACCATCCTCGTGACTCCCGTGACAACAAGGGGCCCTCTGGCCGGTTCCATGACTACACCCCCCTGACCGTCTCTAGGGAGAAGATTTTGTCCGAATATGCCAATTCGGAGTTCAAGCAGGCAGGGGTCCGCTTCCCCAAACAACTGCCAACCAGAACGAACGTGGACAAATCGAAATATTGCCGTTTCCATAAGAATCACGGCCACACTACAGAAGACTGCATCCATCTAAAGGATGCCATTGAGATACTGATCAGGGACGGCCACCTGAAATAGTTCGCGAAGAAGAAAGACACTCCTCGGCAGGACGCCCAGGAGTCCAAGAAGATAGAGGAGGAGGTACCCTCCTCGGAAGACGCCAACATACAGGTCGCTATGTCCATATCGCGACCGGAGGACTTCTACGTCCTGGACGAGCTCAGAGCCCCTGCTTATTTCGCAGCCCACAGCCCGTGGGAGACGTTTCCCTCCGCCATGGTTATCTCCGGCGGGGGCTTCAACAAAGTCATGGTGGGCTCCGTGAAACGAAAATTCGAGCATCTGATCAACACAAGCTCCAACAAGGTGACCACGCTTGATCAGGCCCATAAGGGATCTGTTCCCATCTCCTTCTACCGGGAAGAGTTCCTCGGGGGATCCCCAAACTTGAGCATACCCTTGCTCGTCAGAGCCTGAATGGTGAACTTCGATGTTCGTAGAATCCTAGTCGACCAGGGCAGCTCGGTCGACATCATGTACTCCCAGCTATTTTTAACACTTCAGCTGGACGAATAACACCTTACCCCCTTATGTAGGGTCTGATTTACAGGGATTCAACAGATCAGTGACCAAGCCATGGGGATACGTTAAACTGATCGTAACCTTTGGATCAGCTGAGATGGCCAGATCCATCAAGGTATAATTTCTGGTAATCGACTGCCCGTCGCTTTACCAGTGCATTTTCGGAAGGCCAACTCTGGCCGAGTTGGTAGCGGTGCCTTCAACAGTCCACCTGAAGATGAAGTATTACACTTAGAAGGGAATGGTCGCCACCCTCCACGGTGACATCAAAGTTGCACGACGGTGTTTCGAGGCAGCTACAAAGGGGCTCAACGCCATTGCGTCCAAGCCAAAAGCGTCAGGCAAGCCAGTGTTGCCAAGCAGCTCTGAGGAAGCCAAGCCTCTGCCCCAGGTCGATTCCATCGACCTCGACACTCGTTTCCCCGAAGAAGACCAACAGGAGGAACGAGCAGCTTCAGCCAACCCGTCTACATCGTCCAGCAGCAGCTCCCATCCGATGCGCCCTATCCCGGATGGCAACTTCGAGATCGTTCTGTTCGGCGACGACCCCCTACGGGGAGTGAATATTGGAGCAGACCTGCCCGACATCGCTAGGAAGTAGCTCAAAGCATGCCTCCGTGAGAATACCGACCTCTTCGCATGGAGCGCCGCCAAAATGCCCGGCTTGGATCCCTCCGTCGCCTACCACCAGCTGACAATCGACCCGGCCGTCAAGGTCGTAGTACAACGTAGGAGAAAGCAGTCTCCGGAGAAAACGGAGGCTGCTGAAAAAGCTGTAAAGGACCTCCTCGAGGTCAAACTTATTTCGGAGGCCAAGTACACCACTTGGCTGTCCAACGTTGTACTAGTTAAAAAATCTAATGGAAAATGGCGCATGTGCATTGATTACACCGATCTCAATAAGGCATGCCCGAAGGATGCCTACCCCCTCCCCAATATTGATAAACTTATTGATAATTCTGCTTGTTTTAAACTTTTATCGTTCATGGACGCCTACTCGGGCTATAATCAAATTCCAATGGCAATGACCGACAAAAAATATACGGCCTTAATGACCGAATCGGGCAACTATTACTACAACGTAATGCCCTTCGGACTGAAGAACGCCGGAGCAACCTACCAAAGAATGATGAACAAGGTCTTCCGGGGAGAAATAGGCGACATGCTCGAAGTCTACATGGATGACATGATCGTAAAATCCCACGAGGAAACCGATCATACTGCCCATTTGAGAAAGGTCTCCGAACAGGCCAGGAAATACAAAATGCATTTTAATCTGGAGAAGTGTACGTTCGGTGTCCGAGCAGGCAAATTCCTTGGCTTCTATTTAACGGAACGAGGAATCGAAGCCAACCCCGATAAATGCCGAGCATTCTCCGAGTTTCCTACGCCCAAGTCCAAGAAATCCATCCAGTCCCTCAACGGGATGCTCGCGTCACTATCTCGTTTCGTGGCCAAATCTGCGCAACACGCCCTACCATTCTTCAAACTCCTCTGTAAGGAGGCAGCATTCGAATGGACCGAGTAATGTGATAAGGCCCTTCTCCATCTGAAACAGGCACTCTCAGAGCCACCAGTACTCTCTCGCTCGGGCAATGGTGAAATGTTGTACCTGTACCTCGCCTTAGCAACCGAAGCAGCGAGTGCCGCTCTCATCCGCGAGACACCTGATGGGCAGAAGCCCATATATTTCACGAGCAAAGCGCTGCAAGGACCAGAGTTAAGATACCAACAGATAGAGAAAGTGGCTTTGGCCCTCATCAACGCAGCCAGAAGATTAAGACACTACTTCCTGGCTCACACGATCGTGGTTCGAATAGATCAACCCATAAAATAGCTACTGGGACGACCAGACATGGCCGGTCAAATACTCAAATGGTCGCTTGAACTATCCGAATTTAACATCCGGTATGAAGGCAAGAAAGCTCTCAAAGCCCAGGCTCTGGCCGACTTCGTCGCAGAAATGACATTCGCAGACTCCCCCACAAGCGAAGCACGTAAATGGACCATTTTTGTGGACGGTGCTTCAAGCTCGGCAGGGAGCAGTGCGGGCGTCATACTGGAAAGCAACGAAGGAATCATCGTCAAAGTATCACTCACCCTATCCTTCCCAAACTCGAACAACCAAGCTGAATACGAGGCCTTCCTCGCTGGGCTACGCCTAGCCGAGGACCTGGACGCTGAAGAAGTCGTCATCTGTACAGATTCACAACTCGTGGCCCTCCAGGTCCGGGGAGAATACCAAGCCAAAAATGACAACCTGACCGAATACTTAGCCCTGGTCAAGAAGGAAATGGCAAAGTTCGCAACAGTGGAAGTGAAACATTTTCCCCGCGAACATAACGTGCGAGCAGACATGCTATCCAAACTAGCCAGCACAAAGAAGAAAGGCGGAAACAAATCCGTCATACAGGAAGTACTTCCTCGGCCCAGTATCGAGAAGGCCTCCCCAACCCTCGACGTGCAGGTGATCGGCGACAACAACTGCTGGATGACCCCTGTTTACAACTATCTCGCCAAAGACGAACTTCCCTCCGACCCAAAAGAGGCCAGCACAGTTAGGCGAAGAGCCTGCTCTTATGTCTTGGTCGAAGATAAACTCTACAGGCGGGGATTCTCCATTCCGCTGCTCAAGTGTGTCGAGGAAGAAATGGTTGCACACATCCTGCGCGAAATCCATGAGGGAATCAACGCCCAACATCTCGGCGGAAGGTCCCTTGCTCGAAAGGCCCTCCGAGCGGGATATTACTGGCCGACCATGCAGCACGATGCGAAAGAACACATGAAGAGGTGCGATAAATGCCAGCGGCACGGGGACATGCACCTGGCCCCACCCAACAAGCTCAAGGCAATGTCCTCCCCGTGGCCATTCGCCTGGTGGGGCCTAGACATCCTAGGACCCTTCGTAGTAGGATCAAATCAGAACAAATACCTAATAGTGGGCGTAGACTACTTCACAAAATGGATAGAAGCGGAGGCTCTGGCCAAAATAACTGCCCTCAACATACTGCGTTTCTACAAACGAAACATCCTTGCATATTTCGGCATTCCCCAGGCAATAGTGATGGATAATGAGAGGAAATTCACGGACAGAAAGTTTCAGGACTTCGTAGCCCAACTGGGCACGAAGCAGCACTTCGCTTCCGTCGAGCACCCCCAAACAAACCGGCAGGCTGAGGCAGCTAACCGAGTCATCCTTCGAGGCCTTAAATGAAGGCTGGACGAAACGAAGAAGGCTTCGGTCGAGGAACTGCACAGCGTATTATGGGCATACCTTACAACCCCACACTCTACAACGGGGGAAACACCCTTCCGTTTAGCATACGGGACCGAAGTTGTAATCCCCGTCAAAGTTCACGTGCCCTCCAGGCGAACAGAGTCGCCCCTAGACGAGGAGATGAACGACGAATCATTAAGAGAAGAACTCGACCTCGTCGAGGAAATCCGAACAGGGGCAGCCCTCCGCGAAGCCTCACTAAAACAAAAAATTACCATCAGGCACAACGCCAAGGTGATACGACGAGAGTTCGATGTGGGAAGCCTTGTTCTAAGAAGAAACCACAAAGACTCTCGCGAAGGCAAACTAGCAGCCAACTGGGAAGGAACCTATCGCGTTCGAGCAAAAATGGAAAATGGGGCCTACTACCTAGAACATCTCAACGGGGAAGAACTTACTCGACCATGGAACGCCGAAAATCTAAAACAATACTATAACTAAGGACCTAATTCTCGTTTCGACCCGTCACGGCGACGGACGTCAACTACCGACCACTATGCACACCTAGGTACAAGCGTCGCATACCGATAAAGCAGAACCCCGCTCAATAATGAGCCGAGTAACTGCTCGACGGCGGTCCTCGATCGAGCATCGCCGTCGTCAAAGTACCATGATCGGAAGAACCCCAGCTCGTGATGGGACGTTCACGCCGCGAACTCAAGCCTTAAACGCGACCTGAGCTCCGCATCCCTGGCAGGACATTCCTCGGTCGTTCGATCAGTACCCCTCACTGCCGAACACATCTACAACGAGCAATCCCCATAAAAGATCGCATAAGTCCAATACTCCCTATCACAGGCAGACACACATTCACAACGAGCATGAGTACAACACTTAGCAAAAAATAAAATAAAAGCAAGTAAAACCATGCAGATAGCAGAATCAAACATATAATTCAAACATAAACAAGTGGCCACTAGGACCACGGCTGTACTGGATTACATAAAATAGGGGACATGCCCCCCTAAAAAATTAAATTACAACAACTACTCGGCACGCAGGTCGGACAAATTACAACAACAGAAACAGAGTCATCACTCGTCCACGTGCTCGACTGGCTCAAACTGAGGCCCCTGGTCCTCCACGGGCTGATCCTCGGTGTTCCCTTCAAGGAGAGCGTCGGGCATAACGATCCGGCCATCCTCAACATGCGCCAGATAGTGGGTACCCTCGATAGAAAAGTCAAGCTCGGGGTTCACCACCCGCAGTTGAGCCACGACATTTCTGAAGGATTCATCCACGACGGCAATACTGTCATCCTCGGCCATCAGCATACGAGTGACCAGCTCAGATCTCGTCCTTAATTTCTTCACATCTTCCGGCTCATCTTCACCCAGGGCATTGACCGCCTTCAACTGCTGGACCAGCTCCTCAGCAGCTTTCTTCTCCACTGCCAGCGTGGAATTCTCCTTTTTCAACCGAGCTACCTCCTCCTCATCCTTCTTCCAAGCTTCGTCTGCACCCTTGACCTCTACTTTGAGGGACGCCATAGCAGCCCAGGCAGTATTAAGTTCGGACTCGGTTGCGGAGTCCCCTTCAGCATAAACCGCTGCCATCTCCAGCATCCTAACCAAAGCCGAAGCGTCTTGAGCCACCAACGCCCTCTTGCTCGGGCGGTCCATGCTTTCCAAACGAAAAGACTCAGCCCGAGGCACGACTAAGGAGTTTCCCTCAAAGAATCTCCTATCAAGAATACAGGGAGGAAGCTCGAACTTCCCTTTCTCCGATACCCGAGTGAGGTCCATAGCGTCAGTAACCCTTGGCCGCTTAGATCATCCGGTCAAAGGGAGGGGGGCCCCCGGGGAGCCGGTGTAGGAGAAGAAGAGGTCCCCGCAGCAGACTGAACCAGAGGGTGAGCACGAGCACAGCAAATCGATACTTCAGAGGAACTGCACCGGTTTTGTTCCTCGCAAGAGCGTTCTTCACAACCCTCTCATGGGCCTGAGGCATCTCACCTGCACAAATAAAAGACGAACAAGTTAGTCACGAGGAAAAGAAATAACACGAGCAAATCTAAAATAAATAAAACTACCAAGCAGTTTCTCGACTTCCGCAAGAGTCTTGCACTCCAGCAGTGCCTTGGTGTTGATAAACCGGTACTCAACCCTCTGACTATCGTCCTCCTCGAAGATCGGATTACCCTTGTTCGTCCAGCACTCAGCAAGCAGGAAAGAGTTAACGTACTTCACCAATTCCTCATACGCCACAGCATCCTGCCCGTGTAGCTCGTACCGTTGGAGTACGTAGTCGCCAGGCTTCTTGGCGAAATGATCAGGTGCCCAATGAATGGGGAACTTGTAGATTCTCTGCCCACCGCCTCGTCGCGCAGGTTATTCCCATCCTCATCCACCTCAATCCCCCAGACGTATGTACTGTCCTGGGCAGCTTCGGACACGGGCTCGACAACATAATACCGCTCCTTGAACGTCCGTATCGACTCCGAAAATGGTTTAAACAATTTGTGAGGCTGCTTCAGGGAGACCCAACCATACTTCCTCCCCGACAGCTGCCTTTGAAGATGGAAGACGGTGAAAAACAAGGGGAGAGTAGCCCCTATGGAGAGGTATTCGCATTCCAGATCGAACGCCCGAATGAAGGCTAACGAGTTGGGGTGCAATTGCGTGGGGGCCAACTTCAAATGCACGAACACCGATTGCTGAAAATCGGTGAACGAAAACCTCAAACCCAGCTCCTTGAAGGCGTATTCATACATGGTAAAGCGGTCCCCGAAATTCGTACAGACCCGCTCATCCTCGGAGGGAAAGTGCACCTTCCACTCCCCCTCTGGTCCGACCTCCGTGAAGACATCACCCAAATACGTTGTAAAAGTGGACACATGTTCAGCAGGTTCGGCCACCTCCCACTCCCCCACGGAATCCTCGACGACTTCCTCGTCCATACCCTCTAACTCTTCTTCCTCTCCAACCCCACTGGAGGAACTCGAAGCCGTCGAGCTACTATTTTCCGAAGAGCTTGTTTCTTCCTCGGACATATCTAGGATAATCTCTCTATCTGGCCCCGTCGCCATGTCGATCACCTGAAAAGCAGAGAAGAAAAGTGAATTCGACAACAAATCAAATCCACCCTTCCACCGCTAAGTCAAGTGAAAGGGCGCGCAAAGGGCTGAGGACAACGTCCCCGGCCTAAGCCCTAACATCAAAAAGCTGAAACCTCCCCGCGAGGAGATGCTCGAAACAAATCGTCCCCAAACGAGGAGCTTCCCCGCGCTCATACCCAGTTTCCGATCGAAGCTTCGCCGGAAACCACAAAGTTTCACCGAAATCTGGGAACATTCTACTGGGAAACTCATCACCCACTCAGAAGATGAACAATCACGACGGTTACACAAGCGTCGCCATCGCAACAACACCGTCAACCGCCCTCCTCACCAAAACATACTAACTCATCCGGCGACATGTCAGAAGTGGAAAAATGGCACAACCACCGTCCACCACCAACAATCACCGGGAATCAACCTATTTCGCCCTCTAAACCTAGCCCTAACCACATGCAATCTACCATTGACCACCAAAAGGAGTAGAACAAGCACAGGATCGGAAACTTACTTGATTTAAGAAGACGAAAGTGGCTGCTCGGAGCTTGTAGCGGTGGTCGGAGTAAGCAGACGGCGGTGATGGGCAGGAGTGCTGAAGGAGACGAAGAGAAATCAGAGCGAAAAAGTTCCAAATGGAACGAATTTCCCCCTTTTATACAAAGGGGCACGTGGAGACACGCGCTCGTAGGCCATGATGACTATCAACTAGCCATCATTACCTAGTGACTGCTACATGGAGCTCTAGGCCCACGTGGCGCCCCAACGTTTCCAATTCTGACTGACCTTTAGTCTCCCCTGACACCGGGCAACAAGGTCACGACCACGAATCTCACGGACACCAGGGGTCACGGACACATTGAGACAACCTTCCTCGTCCTCAAATGACGACGTCACGCTAGACCCCCGGAGTCGCGAGCTGTCCTTAAGTCATCACTCCCATGCTCGGGAGCAACGACTTGGGGGGCTCCTGTTCTGGACTGGACCAATGGCTGGGCATAACCCAATCCGCTTCTGCTCTAGAGCGGCCCAAATCGCCTAAGTCCAACCCACAAGGGACAAAATTTACCTTCCTGCCCCTCCAACCGGGCAAGGAATGCGTCGTTCCTTCCCGAAATCACTGCCCGTTACGCACGACTCCGATCGCTCCCCGGACAGTTAAGGGCATGTGCCCGAAACTATGCTTGTGCCCGACATAACGGCTAGTTTCGGGCACTCTGCTCGACATAATGACTAGTTTGGGTAATTATCTATTCTTTGGGAAAACGGTTATTCTGCCCCGAAAATAGGACCGTTGGTCACGCGCTGGGGGCTCTATATAAACCCTCTCGCTTGAGAGGGTCAGGTATCCAATATTCACCCTACGAACTAACACTTGTACTTGCCCCTTTTTCTCTGACCCTTTCTTACTTGAGCGTCGGAGTGCCTTGCAGGTACACCCCCTCCTCCTCTCCATACGACCAGCATCCCAGACGCACTTGGTGGCCCACTTCTACAGGATCTGATCCAGCCTTCACGATCAAAGGCATACTTAATTGAGAAAGGTTTACCCTCTATCAAAGAAAAAGTAACCAAGAACATGACTTTTTCAATACATTTTTTGCTTTTGCATGTACGAATTGTGTCTTTGTCATCATGTAATAAATAATAAGTCTCAGACTTTTTGTCATATAGAACTGCTTTACATCAATATATATATATATATATATATATATATATATATATATATATATATAATGGATTATGTGGCAAGCTAGCATCATCAAGCATAGATATACAAAAATGGAGTCTATTTTTTTTGTTCTCTTCCTTTAAAAAAAAGCTTTATATCATTTAAATATATTTAAATGTCTCTTGACTTCAAATGCCTATGTAAATTTCTCTCACTCATATTTAATGAAGAAGAAAGTGATCAAATAGTTATCCTTTGACGTAGAGGAATATTACAAATTCATTCACAATCAAGTTGAACTCTTATATTCACATGCACACGCACACCACTATTTTTTCATTGCCTTCAAATACGTTGAACTATCATTTTTAAACAAAAAAATTATGATGATGCCATTTCAAGCACCCATTTATAAGTTTTCCTTCAACTAACTTACTCAAAAGAGCATTGAATTTTGCCATTTCTTATGAAATTGAAAAAATTTGATGGAAAAACACACCAAAAACAATGATGTGTGATAAAAAAACAACAACAAAAAAATCGCTTTAGAACAAATTAATGTGGTAAGCAATGTAAGAAAAACCAAGGAAAAAAGAAAATAAAAGACTAGTGCACACATAATTTGGTTACCCAATACAATCACATTAATCTACTCAAGGGGAGATATCAACTCTCTGATCCATTATAAGTTAAGAGTTGTTACAATATACTACAAGATGCATTACAATAAAATAGTCTTCAGAGTTCAATAAGAACATATCATATTTTCTACTTAAGTTTTCTCTTCCACTCACAAACTTAAGTTGTTTATAAGTAGTTCCTGAGATACCTCCAAAAGTCATCCAAATCTTATAACAATAAATCTTAAACATACCTTATTTAGTATCTCTATTTTCTCTCTATAAAATTCCCCAATGACACTCGTATGTCTCTCGTACCCTAAAAAATAGATGAAAAGTGAATTTTAAAGGTTTGAGGTGAAGCACATGATACAGTGTGTTCCCTGCAACATATTGTATTCCTGCAAATGCATTGCATTCCTTCCAAACACAATTGATAAGTGTGAATTTACTTGATTGTCACCATTAATTTCACACATTTATTCAATTACATGATCACTAAGTAATCACTAAACCCCCTAATTTATACATATAATGAGGTATTGTCTAACATGTATGAATCAATCCTTCATTATTATTATTTGAATGTAACAGGAATGATGAATGAAAATCTAAACCAAAAGGATTAAGGAGTCTCGCATTGAAGAGCAAGGAAGACAGGGCTCTAGAGAAAATTTGTTGGGCGAGCCACAACTTGGTTAAAGAATCCAAGATATAAGAAATTAGTTGTGAAATAGAGAAAATTTGCTAGGGGAACCACATCTCAATTATCAAATGGAATGTTGTTTAAATGTGGTTGAAAGCTTTCTTTAGTTCTAAGTAAGCTCAATTTGTTGAGTAAGCCACTTATCAATCAGTGAAAAAGGACCAAATCATAAATCTATAAATAGGTGCTTCAGATGTCATTGGAGGAATATTGGAATTTTCTTAGTTCATAGTAGAGAATCATAAGTGCAAGTGAATTCTTAGGGAGATACTGAAGGTATGTCGAAGTGGATACCAATAGAAGGCTAAGAGATCATCTAATGTTGTTCCACTTCATCTAATATTTTTGTACTGCTAGCGTCACTAAGTGTAGCTAAGTTCTTTCTTTTTTGGAATAAATATAATCTAATATGATTTACATGTATTACTCTAGATCATAATGTTATGTATGTTTTAGTTATTCAATCGTGTTGTTTATTCTCGTATTTAATGCATGTTATAACTTGATTATATTTGCGAACATAGAATCTATTTGTTATAGCTTTAAAAAAAGTGATTTTTCTTTGTATTTTCAAAAATAGTTTTTATGAAATGTTTTTTCAAAATAGTAAAATTTATTTTAAACTTATTTTGTATAAATTCAAAGACTAATTTTAACATTAAATAATATGAATATTCATTATTTAAGATTGAGACATATTCAACATCACATAATATTACAAAAAGATATATCTCAAAAATATTTTTTATTAAAAGTTATTTAAAAGAGTTTAAAATTTAAGTGATTTTTTAAAATTTTGATTTCCCAAAAAAATTATAGGAAAATGATGAAATACTCTAAATAACATTTTATGAAAAACTATTTAAAACAATTTTTTATTTAAAGCTTTTTTTTTAAAACAAAAATATGTAACTATAAAAATTATTTTTATAAAAATCTTAAACAAAGAGGGCTTTAATATGATAAAAAAAAAGTATTTTTAGGTTTATATAAATAATATACATTTATTGTTTAATGCTTGATCATTTGTAACTTGATTTGTGAACTTGGAACGTTACTAAGAAGCACTTTTTAGGTTTAGACCAAACATAGTCATTTATCAACTATCAAATGATAAACTCTAGAGATAGATTTATGTTTGGTATTCACAAAAATTATCTAATGGTAATGCTATCATATTAGTTATTTGAATGAGAGATCATCGAATAAGCAATGCGATAAATATCACAATGTTACATTAGGCATGAATAATGTTGCATAGGGAAAGGTGTTCAAATACATTGCGTGGTATTTTGGATCGAACTCTAAGGTCGACAAGGATAGCTTCATGGTTCGACAGAAGATTTAGTATGAAGTCGAAGTCTGTTCACATACTGATCTTGTATGTTGTAGTCGAAGTATGCTCGAGCATGTAGTAGTCGAAATGCTAGGATTGTTATCATGTCAAATTGGGTCGTGCTTGTAAGCCCAATTGTTAAGTTAACTTGTAATCTAAGTTAGCTTAGTAGTCTATAAATAGACTAGTTATATCAAGTTGTTGAGAGAGGTTAATTGTTGGTATTCAACTGTAATCTTTGAACCTTTATTGAGAAAGTGAATAGTAAAATAGATTAAACCAATTCTCTATTCTTCTTTCTTATTCTCTTTTCCTTTATGAAACCTAATAGGGTTTCTTGTGTTTGTTCAAGAAACTCAATCTTTTTTCTCATAACTTTGTTCTGTTATTGACGACATCAATTCATAACAAATTGGTGCGGTGAGTGTGGAGAAGAAGATGTCGTCAACAAAGTATGAGATTGAGAAATTCACCGGTGTGAATGATTTCGTTTTGAGGCACTTGAAGATACAAGACCTTCTTGTTGAACATGGTTTCTTATAATCGTTGAAAGGATCGGAGAATATGAGTGTTGCTCTAACAGAGAAGGCGAAAACAACGATGGTCGAAAAAGCTCACAGTGCCATTGTATTAAGCCTTGGTGATAAGGTTCTCTGGCAAGTTTAAAAAGAGAAAACTGCAGCGGGTGTATGGACAAAACTTGAAGGTTTGTACATGACGAAATCGTTGGTTAATCGTCTCTACCTGAAATAAGATTTGTATTCATTCAATATGAGTGAAGACAAAGCCTTGGCTAAGCAGCTGGATATGTTCAACAAGTTAATTCTTGATCTTGAAAATATCAAAGTCAAGATTGATGATGAAGATCAAGCGTTGTTGTTGTTGTTGTGCTCTTTACCTAAGTCTCATGCTTAATTCAAAGAAACTCTCTTGTATGGAAGAGATTCATTGACCTTTGAAGATGTTCAATCTGCCTTGTACTCTAAGGATTTGAACGAACGAAAAAAGCACAAGCCATATTCTGTTGGTGAAGGTTTGTCCATTAAGGGGGAATTCTTAAAGAAATATGGTAAGTTTGAGAAGAAGAAGGGTAAAGCTCTACAAAATTATTATGGTGGTAATGCTCATACTATTAAGTGTTATCATTGTAAGAAGGAGGGTCATATAAGAAAAGTATGCCCTGATCGATTGAACAATCATGGTGGAAAGGATAATGGTAATGCTGCCATTGTGCTAAATGGTTATGAATCATCTGATGTCCTGGTGGTTTTAAGCAGCGACTCTAGCAAGTAATGGATTATGGATTCAGGGTGTACTTGGCACATGACTCCAAACAAAGACGTGTTTGAGGAATTGTGTGATCAAGGTGGTGGATCAGTGCTGTTGGGAAACAATAAAGCTTGCAAAATTGCAGGTATGGATCTGTGAGATTTAAGCTCCACGATTAGTCAATAAGGCTATTGACTGATGTTAGGAATGTACCTGATCTTAAGAGGAATTAGATTTCTCTTGGTGAATTCGACAATAAAGGATATGTTTTCAAAAGAGAGTAAAACATCCTAAGGGTAATGAAGGGGTTGAAGGAAGACTTGAGAGGCGTGAAGAAACAAGGCTTGTATACCCTTGAGGCTGAGGTTGTAAGTGGTTTAGCAGATCTGACATCCACGAAACTTATGTCAAAGACTAAGCTATGGCACAAGAGACTTGGCCATATCAGTGAAAGAGGCTTGGTCGAATTGTCGAAACAAAATCTGCTGGGTGGTGACAGGGTCAAAAAATTGGAGTTTTGTGAACCTTATGTATTTGGTAAATCCTGTAGAATGAAGTTTAACAAAGGTAAACAAAGAACATGTGGATCCATTGATTACATTCATGCTAATCTTTGGGGGCCTGCAAGGAATCCTTCACACTCAGATGCAAAGTATTTTCTATCCATAATTGATGATTACTCTAGAAAGTTATGGGTATTCATCTAGAAGGCTAAGGATGAAACTTTTGAAAATATCAAAAGTTGGAAGACTCTGGTCAAAAAGCAAACTGGCAGGAAGGTCAAGAGGTTGAGGAATGACAATGGTCTTTAATTTTATAATGAGGCATTCGACAATTATTGTGTTGCGTCTGGTATTGCAAGGCACAAAACTACTGCAGGGAGTTCCCAACAAAATGGTTAGGCTAAAAGGTTTAATCGAACCGTTCTAGAAAGGGTGAGGTGCATGCTAGTAAGTGCATGATTAAAGAAGGTGTTTTGGGCAGAAGCTGTTGTGACTGCAGCATACCTGATAAATAGGTGTCCCTTGACTTCCTTGGGAATGAAGACACCTGAAGAAATCTGGTCGGGACATCCACCTAGTCTCAACAGACTTAGAGTATTTGGATGCTCAGCCTATGCTCACATTAGGCAAGACAAGGTCGAACCTAGAGCTCTAAAATGTATGTTTCTTGGATACCCTTAAGGAGTCAAAGCTTATATGTTTTGGTGCCTAGAGCCAGGTCATAAGAGGTGTATCACAAGTCGAGATGTAGTTTTTAATGAAGCTGAGATGGCTTTCAAGAAAGCTGATGACATTGGTCAAAGTTTGAAGATTTCTAGATAAGAAATAGAACAAGGAGGGATTCCTGTTGAGGTGGAGCATAGTGATGCTGAATTGCATGACCCGAATGAAGTTGAAGAAGAAGCAAAAGCTACTGTCGAAGATGAGGAGACTGGTAATGACTACCTGGTAGCAAGAGACAAGTTGAGAAGAGTCGTCAAGCCACTTCAGAGACTTGGTTATGTAGATCTCATAGCTTATGCCTTAATATCTATAAGTGAAGTCCTTGATGAAGAACCTAGAGATTATAAGGAAGTTATGAGGAATCGAGGCAAGACTGAATGGCTGAAAGCCATGGACGATGAAATAAAATCTCTTCATGATAATAACACTTGGGAGCTGATTAAGAAACCTGCAGGATCCATGTTAGTCAGTTGTAAGTGGATTTTTAAGGTTAAGGAAGGAATCGAATGAGTGATATTGAAACGCTTTAAGGCAAGGTTGGTTGCTAGGGGGTTCACTCAGAAAGAAGGTGTCGACTTCAATGATGTGTTCTCGCCTGTTGTAAAGCATAGATCCATTAGAATGTTGTTAGCCATGGCGGTGAAGTTTGACCTAGAACTTAAACAAATGGATGTGAAGACAACCTTCCTATATGGTGATCTAGATGAAACGATCCTGATGAGGAAACCTGAAGGGTATGTTGTTCGAATCGTAGTTAAAGTGGGGCTTTTGTTATCATCTCCACAGAGACTACAGATATTTTAATGTTTGTCGTTCAACAGTTTATTGTTTAAAGAAAAAGGGTTTTCAAAGTTTTGTTCATAAAATTGTCACGTTTTTAGTAGCAAAGCTTATAAATTCTAAAGAGTTTGATTAACAAAGTATATCAAAAGTAGTTTTCATATACCCTAACTTATACGGATTCTCTCAACACCGTCTATCTCTATAGTAGCATCGTGAGAAATACTGTATTCATCGCTACATGATTTCTCCATATAACACCCAATATAGTAAGCTTTAAGTTCAACACAAAGCAGTTATCGACCATAGACTGATTTCTCCAATCTATAAACTGATAGATGAATATTTTAGGTCAAGTTTCACAAAATCTATGTCTAGAGTTTTGCAAAACAAGAATAGATCATTATGAACAAAAATATTCATCATATATTAATCATCACTTGTTCACATACAGGACCAATCAAAATAAATACATACAAGCTAATGGTAGACTACTTCTACCTTTGATACAAAGGAAATTAGCTACCCATACCATGGTAGCTTGCTTTACAAGTTTTGGAAGAAGATGAATGAGCATCCACGTCGAAGAATCGAACTCGGAAGCGTATCCAGCTTCTATTTGCAAAATATCACCTTTTGGTGAAGAAATGCTGAGAAATGAAGTTTTGGTCTGAAAAATGGGTTATGATCCCCAAAAAATGTGAAAAGTACTTATATAGTACTTTTGAAATCTGTCATGTTCGCACTGCGAACCATTTCATCGCCCAGCGAACACACTTTTAGGCACCTGAAGTGCCTCTGAACAGTTAAACCGCCCCTGAGAAATATCTGAAGTTCGCTGCGTGAGCAATTCTTCGCCTTGCAAACTACCTCGCTACAAGTTCGCACAACAAACTTATGGTCCTTTAGCTACTGACTCTCATCTGGGATGGTTCGTTGGTCCTTCGCTGAGACCTCGCCACAACGAACATTCGCTACCAGTTCACCCAGCGAACTTAGTGCCATTTTCTTACTGACTCTAATTTGAGAGGGTTCGCTGGGGCTTCGCCATGAGTTCGCCCAACGAACATTCGCTGCTACTCCTCGCTGGTTGTTCGCAGAGCGAACATGCTGAATTTCTTCTCTTCCTTTGGCTTCCTTGTCCAATTACTTGTGTCTTACACTTTGATGTTTTCATGCCTAATTTCTGCACAATAACACACAAATCAAAGCAACCAAAGGTATTTTCACAGCATTGAAGAATAACATGATATCATGGAGTAAATCCAACAAAACATAACAAAAGAGTTGAAAAATGCCAATAAATAAGGATCAATTTAAAACATTATTCTTATTTTGTAAAACATTATTCATATTTACGTGGTATAAAACATTTTCCAATTGTGATTGAAGACTCCTAGATGTTTGGGGGTTGCTTTCGAGGTTGTAAATTTGTGTTTTTTAAAACATTATTCTTATTTAAGTTATATAAAACCTTCGCCAATGGCGATTGAAGATTCCGAAGTGCTGGGGGTGTTTCATGCGAAGCAAGTATCCTTTTGCGATTGAAGACTCCCAGATGCTGGGAGGTTGCGAGGTTGTAAATCTGCGTTTTGTAATAGGTCATAGTTAAAACAAAGTAATTATAAGTTCAATAATGAGATTTCTCATATATAGGGGTAGGTTATTATGAAATGACCTAGTGTTAGTGTTACGAACTAACGTGTTGTATTAACAAGTACAATTTGCGAATCTATGTGCTTGCAAGTACAACTTTATGCAACCCTTAGACTATCTTGTCTGTTTTAATGATAACAACACCTTATGTCAAACGACATTCAGTAAAATATTTGGTGACAATTGTCGAACAATCTTTAATGATGACTTTCGATCAAAAAGTTATCTCAAGCCTCATAAGTTTGAAGAGTCAAGTTCTAGTTGAAGTGTTAATTAATGTTGAATTAAGCAAGGAAATTTGAAGCTCCAAAGTTGTGAAAGAGATGAAGTGTAAAAGCTCGTCTGGTCATGTGCTTAGCGTGTGTCTGAGCACACACGCACAAACACATGTGTGCGTGCGCGCACACACAGTGTTAAGTATATGCGTTGTGCATGTTCGTAAAGCTTTTGAATAGTTTTCTTTCATATGAAAATGATTTTATAGAATTTAGTGACATTAACATTGTAAACAGGTATTCTATACAAATTCTAATCACTCTAATATTGAATTCAGTGTGATACTAACTAATAACTTTGTTTATATAATCTAGTTAAAGTGACCATATCTCTGACTAATTTTTAAATATTAATAAAAATATCATATTGTATTGAACACGTTTTAATTAACGATATTATATAAGAGTTTTTTAATTTAAAAAAAAAATAAATAAATCAAACCTATTAATGTTAAAAAGAAAGAAAGGTCAAACCAGTCTCTCCACTTAGTTCTAACACTTATTAACAACTAAAGTCATATATACGCAGCCGTCTCAAGTTTTTAAAAGTATTGTGTCAGTTAGTCATAGTTTAACAATGACAAAATCAATAGAAATTCTATTTAATTATAATTTAATCAGACAAGTATATTATGAAATCCTATTTAACTATAATATAATTTAACCCCTAATAATTTTGAAACCTGTGAGGTATTGCACATCCTTCAAAAAATGACATAGTATATAGATAACATAATATATTTATAAAATATAATTGCCTTTAAAATATGACTAACCTTTGTTGAACACCCTTGAATGCTGACCAATCTTATTTAACCCACAAGTGTTGAGGAATGATCACTGGTACATTGGATGTGGGGTAGGGGCATGATATGATATCCACACATAACAAAGGATGGCACCTCTGCCAATGAGAGAAGATTCTAATGGATAATAATAACAACACAATATATGAGATTCAAAACTAATTCACCATTCTCATTCCCACCAAATCATCCATTCATCCTTCAAAAGCCATGCCAATGGATGTTTTCTCTCTCACTTCAACTACCATTCCCTCCACTCTCACACGTAGAGACACTGCAGCAGCTGATAAACCTTCCCGTCATCTCAACCTTTCCAAATACTCACATTTCATGAGGTACCCTCTTATCACAACACTCACCAACAACAGAATCTGCAGTAGCAGTAGCCTAAGAGCTCAAGCTTCAGGTGATAAACATGATCCAATTCTCATGCTTGTGTGTGTATGTGTGTTTTTGACATGTATGAATGTTTAACATGTGTGTATATTGATTCAAGGTTCAACAAAATCTAGTACTGCTGAGAGGATTCCTGAGAAAACAGATTCCAAGGATGATAATCTAGTTTTTGTTGCTGGTGCCACTGGAAAAGTTGGTTCAAGAACAGTCAGGTACATTTTCATTTTTCACATTTTGAGATAGAAACTTTTGTTTGCAAAATTTTGAGCAATGTTAGTTTCATTCAGGGAGCTTATAAAGCTTGGTTTTAAAGTTAGAGCTGGAGTGAGGAATACTCAGAAAGCCGGTGCATTGGTTCAGGTTAGGGTGATTAATTTACGACTAGTAGTAATAATTAGCTTCTTAATATGCATTAAAGATATGAATATATGATATGCAGAGTGCTAAACAATTGAAGCTTGACGGTGCAAGTGGAGGGAGTGAAGGTAAGCCAAGAAAGTTTTTCGCATTAACGAAGATGCTGCTGTGTTGGATAACAGAATGTTTTTGGTTTTTAGCCCAGCTGTAGAGAAGCTTGAAATTGTGGAATGTGATTTGGAGAAGCCGGATCAAATTGGATCAGCTTTAGGGAATGCATCAACTGTGATATGTACTATTGGTGCTAGTGAGAAGGAAATTTTCGACATTACTGGACCTTGTCGAATCGATTATAGAGCTACCAAAAACCTTGTTGATGCTGGTAACAATAGCTTTCTTTCATTATGATTATGTTTCAATGCTATTTGTTTTAGGCCTAAATGTTGAAAACAGTTTTTTTTGTGTGTTTATTCTGTCATGGTGCTACAGCAAGGGTTGCCAAAGTAAATCACTTCATATTGGTTACTTCTTTGGGAACAAACAAATTTGGTTTTCCTGCAGCTATTCTCAAGTGAGTCTGAATTCTGAAACCTTTCTCGAACAGTAGTTATATTTTCGTGTTCGCGTAGTAAAGAAGCTGAACTGATTGATTAGTTCTATTTCTATAGTTTATTTTGGGGAGTCCTGATTTGGAAAAGGAAGGCGGAAGAAGCATTGATAGCAAGTGGAATTCCATATACAGTAAGTCATTGTAATAACGTCGAAGTGCAGCGCATGTTCGGTCCTAATTATCTTATTATAATGCCATTGTTATGTTATGTCACTGTTTTCAGATAGTGAGACCTGGCGGCATGGAGAGGCCTACTGATGCTTACAAGGAAACACATAATGTAACTCTATCAACCGAAGATACTTTATTTGGGGGTCAAGTTTCAAACCTTCAGGTACATGTAAAATGTATCATTCATGTATGTAACTATCTAGTTAAGATATTGTAATTGCTAAAAGTACAATAGTTCAGAGAGAGAAACTACTTACGTTGGGATTGTGAGAGACTGTAACTTTCTAAAATTTGTGAATATATTTTGACTTGAGGTTTAAGCAATTATACAGATTCCACGGGCCTGGCTAGAAAGCGGTTTTCCTCATCCCGTGATAAAAAACGTGGAGCAGAGGAGACTCATTCGCCCTTAAATCGTGGAAGAGACCGTTTTCCCCATTGACTGGCATTACTAGACCGTTATCTCCCAAACACCTTAGAAGCAACGTGTGTTATATGAGACAGATCATGGGTCTCAAAGCCCATTTGGCCGACCTGCAATGCGCATTAGGCAATGGGCGCCCACCTTGCCTTATGAGCTTCGGGCGACATGCTCTACTTAGGACGCTTCGGGCGACCTGCAATGCGCATTAGGCGCCCACCTTGCCTTATGAGCTTTGGGCGATCTGCTCTACTTAAAATGCTTCGGGCGATCAACTCTCATTCAGGCGCTTCCCCCACATTACTTAGTTCAGAGTGCTCCATCAAGGACCATTTCTTTTTAGGCCCAATAAAATCATCTTTGTCCGGATATATAGATATATGGAAGTTGATAACTCTCTCAATGCAGGTTGCTGAACTCATGGCAACCATGGCCAAGAATCCCGATCTTTCGTACTGTAAAATAGTGGAGGTTATTGCTGAGACAACTGCGCCACTGACACCTGCCGAAAAACTTCTTACAAAGATACCTTCTCAACGCCCTTACATTTCTTCGCCTAAGGTAAGTACTGCCTTATATAATACATTTTATGATGTATATTTATAACTTAATCAAAACTTTGTCAATTGATTATTTGTTTTATTTAGACGGTACAGAAAGCAGATACAGCAACTGTCAGTAATACAGCTCCCTCTGCAAATGTTGTAGCAGAAGTACCTAGTATTGCCCCTCAAAAAGAAACTGAACAACCAAAACCAGCGGCGAAAACGGAACAGCCACTTTCTCCTTATACCGCGTAAGCCAGATTGCTAATTTTTGTCGACAGTAAATATTTTTGTGGACCAGTTGCAAAATAATTGATTTGGTATATACAATTTCAGTTATGATGATTTAAAGCCACCATCATCTCCTTCTCCAACCAAGCCTAGTGAGAAGAAACAGATAAACATCAGTGATGCAGTTCCAACACCTATTTCTTCAGATACTCCAAGTAGCATTCAAGAAATAGACGGCATTTCTCAGACAACATCTTCCTCAAAAGGGAAGGAGTCTCTATCTCCTTACGCAGCGTAAGCCGCTCTCTAATTTTATGGTGATATCATCATATATTAGTACAAACATCACAGATTAGATTTGAACTTTTTCTTGTGTTTATAGATATCCTGATTTAAAGCCTCCTAGTTCACCATCTCCGAGTGTACCAACTACATCACTATCGAAGATAGATACAGTAGTATCAAGCAATGGACCAGCTCAACTTTCTGTGGAAGATACACCAAAGGATGATGGACAGCAGCACCTTCATGAGCCAAAGTCAAGACCACTTTCACCTTATGCAATGTAAGTTGATTCTGATTCCATCTGGCCTTCAATTTTTCTTATTTATTCTCCAAAGATTCTTGATTCCTTATTATAAAAGAAAGAAAGAGAGGGACACGGATTCTTGATTGAGATCTACATGCAGTCACTATTTGATCGGCGTGACTATATTAAGATTCTGATATTATGCGAATGAACTTTTCAGGTATGAGGACTTGAAGCCTCCTGCATCACCATCACCTTCCTTCAGAAAATCCTAAGAACTGCCTCCACAGCCTATGGAGTCAGACAAGGTTAGAAATACAAAATATTATATGTAAAGTATACACTTGATTATATACACTATACTGGACTCTTGATTGTGATATAACTGTTGTGGATCAAATAGGATTGTTTTATTGAAGAGTTTATGCAGCAACACATATGGAGGATTGTAACTCAAAGTATGAGGATCGAAAGCATTTAGTTGAATGGAAATTTTCATGCCATTTATTTCTTGATAACCTTTTGAGGATAATCACTCAAAGAATAGTGTTGTTTATATCTATATATAATTTACTTTTCTCATGTTGCAAGTTAAATAAGGTAAAGGTATTACTTTTCAAGATCATTTTTCCACTTTATATTATTCTCATTTTTATGTATCTCACTCTCAAAAAGCAGAAAAACAATTGCAACCTCAATCAAGGGATTTGGTTGTACTCAAATGTAGATTTATTCATGCAATGCTAAATAAACCTTAAAAGATAAGTGATGCTAGTATATCTTGCACCTATGAGCACCAACTTTGGTTGCAGAATAGGATGAAAACCAGAGCAATCAATAATCATATTAAGAACTCTGTCTAGCAAATGGAGAATCTAAGAACAAGTTTTGAACATAGACAACAGATGGAAACTGATAGAATTAAGTAAATTGTGTATCTTCCTTTAATAACTTTTTAGATTCATTGTTAATATTTTGCTGTTATTATTCATTAAGCATTCAATATAATTATTATAACACCGTTATATATATATATATATATATATATATATATATATATATATATATATATATATATATATATATATATATATATATGTGTATATATATATATATATATGTGTATATGTATATAGATATATATATATATATATATATATATATATATATATATATACACACATATATATATATATATATATATATATATATATATATATATATATATATATATATATATATATATAAAGTGTGTGATTTGTAATAGGATACCTGAATGTATGCATAATTGAGTTTAACATAGAATATTATTGAATGTAAGTATAAATACAAGAGATGGTTCAAAGAGCAAGTAACAGAAAAATAACAAACTACCTTAATAATTAGTGAACCCTAATGGTCAACTGTTAAAGCAGTTATACAGTTCAATACCACCCTCAAGCTAGAGCGTAATAAACTGAGATTCCAAGCTTGAAAAGAATAAGAGAAAAAGGATAGGGATCAAGAGGCTTAGTTAAAATGTCTCCTGTGCAGAGCTAGGAATTGGTAGAAGTTGAAATAGTTTGGCAGTGAGTTTTTCTCATACGACACAACAATCAATCTCAATATGTTTTGTGCGTTCATGAAAGATGGCATTGGCTGCAATGTGACGTGCAGATTAGTTATCACAATACAACACTGCAGGAGAGATGAAGTCAACGCTGTGGTCTTGTAATAGATAAGTTAACCACTGTAATTCACAAACTGTGGATGTGAGAGCTCGATGTTTGTCCTCTGAGGAAGATCGAGAAACAGTTTGCTGCTTTTTAGATTTCCATGAGATGAGAGAATTTTCGAGGAAGATGCAGAACCCTGTGATGGAGTGTCTTGTATCACTGCATGAGGCCCAATCAAAGTCGCTGAAAGCTTTGAGTTGAAGCGTAGAGTCTGAAGAGAAGAACAATCCTTGTGAAGGTGACTACCTGATGTATCTCAGGACCCTATATGCAGCTTGGAGATGAAGTAACATGGGAGAAGACATAAATTGACTGAGTTGTTGAACGCTGAGGCTTAAGTCAAGTCGTGTGGTGCATGTTGGTGTACAAGGTGAAAATAATGAAGATGAAGAAGAGAATATATTATATTGAATGACGGCTACAAAAGGATAAAAAGATACAAATGATTGGAATGAGAACTACCCTATTTATAAGCTAAAATTAGGGTTACCAAAAGCAACATTAAAATACTAAAATACCCTCTAACAAACTTAATGACTAAGTTTGTGAATATAGAATAAAATATAAATTATTATTCTAATACCATCCCTTAATTTATATTTCCTCAAAACTAACAACTTCAATTCCATCCCTTAAGCGAAGGAATTGATCAGTCTTGATAGCCTTCGTCAGAACATCTGCCAACTGCTTCTGGGTGCTGCAGTGCAGAACTTCTAACACTCCATTCTGAACTTGACTTCTCAGATAGTGATACTTGGTCTCAATATGCTTGCTTCTCCCATGCAACACTGGGTTTCTGGCAAGATTGATTACAGACTTGTTATCAATCATCAGCTTCAGAGGTTTGTCAACTTTGATCTTCAGATCTTCCAGCAAGTTCAGAATCCACACAGCTTGACATGCAGTAACAGCGCCTGCAATGTATTCAGCTTCACAGGTTGATAGCGCAACAACAGGTTGTTCCTTAGAACTCCAAGAAATAGGACCTCCCAGAAACTTGAACAAGTATCCAGAAGTACTTCTTCTATCAACTCTGTCTCCACACCAATCAGAATCTGAGTAACTCAGAAGTTCTGATTCAATCGTCCTTCCAGAACTCAGAAGTTCTGATTCAATCTTTCTTCCAGAAGGTAACAACACTCCATACTTCAGAAGTTCTCGTTCATACTTCAGCTGATGCAAAATGATACCTTTCTCAGAATATCTGAACTCCATCCCTAGAAAGTATGTCATTTTCCCGAGATCAGTCATTTCAAACTCATTCATCAGCACCTTCTTGAACTTAGCTAATTCTTGTTCAGAACATCTGGTCAGCAGTATGTCAGAACTTCCTGCTCCATCTGGCTTTAGCTTCTTCTTGAAAACCCATCTGACGCTGATGGCTTTCTTGTCCTTTGGAAGTTCTGTCAGCTTCCAAGTCTTGTTTCTTTCTATGACCTCAAGTTCTTCTTTCATGGCCTTTAGCCAGAACTTCTGCTTGAGAGCATCTTCTGTACTCACGGGTTCAGAGTCTACTAACATGGCACACTGAATAATTTCACCTTCAGAATCTACTTCAGTGTCTTGCAACATGTCAAACTCTTCAAATCTTCTTGGAATGTTTCTGATTCTCTGTGGCCTCTGACCTCGTTCAGAACTTTCTCCGGATGCTTGAACCTCAGAAGTTCTGTCCTCAAAAGTTTCTCCTTCAGAAGTTCTTGCTTCAGAAGTTGGACTTCCTCCAGAACCTTGACCACCTTCAGAGTCTGGCATATTCCCAGAGTCTGAATCACCACCAGAATCTTGATCATCATCAGAATCTGGATCATCAGAATCACCTTCATCTTCTGAGTCTTCTTCAGAGTCAGAATCACCATCATTTTCAGAAATTCTTATTTCTGACCTTTCTTCAGAAGTTCTCACATCAGAATCAGATTGAGACTTATCCCAATTCCAAACTTCTGATTCCTTCACAATAACGTCTCTGCTGAACTCAACTTTATTAGTTTCTGGACAATAAAGCTTGTACGCACCCGTACTGTGGTACCCCACCAGTAACATTACTTTGCTTCTATCATCCAACTTCTGTCTTCTAGCTTCTGGAACATGTTTGTAGCAAACAGAACCAAAAACCTTCAGATGACTAACACTTTGCTTTTCTCCTGTCCACTTCTGAATAGGAACTATCTCCTTCAGCTTCTTCGTTGGACATCTGTTGAGCACATATGCTGCGGTTGCAACAGCTTCTCCCCAGAAGTTCTGAGGAAGCTTCTTCTCCTTCAGCATGCTTCTCACCATATCAAGCAAAGTACGATTTCTTCTTTCAGCAAGACCATTGTGTTGAGGAGTGTAAGGAGCAGTAACCTCATGCTCAATTCCATTCTCCTCACAGAACTTCTGAAACTCTTTGGAGTTATACTCACCCCCACCATCGGTTCTGAGAATCTTCAGAGTCTGACCACTCTGATTCTGAACCTTCATTCGGAACTTCTTGAATTCACCAAACACCTCGTGTTTGAACTTAATAAGGGATACCCATATCATTCTTGTGAATTCATCAACAAATGACACAAAGTATTTATTCCCTCCGAACGATTCTACTGGAAATGGACCACACACATCAGAATGTACTACTCCCAAGGCATGTTTTGCTCTTGGAGCAACTTCTGATGCAAATGGCAATCTTGGTTGCTTTCCTTCCATGCACACTCTGCATGACTTCTCAGGCTTCTTAATTGTAGGAATTCCATGTACCAGCTTCTTCGAATTCAGATGTTCTAAGCTTCTGAAATTCAAATGACCAAATCTTCTGTGCCACAGCTCACTTTCTTTCACAACACTTGTTGCACTAAGACATTCAGAATCAGAAGTTCTGACATTCACCTTGAATGTTCTATTCCTTCCTTGTTCTGACTCCATAATCAGCTTCTGATTACAGTCATACAGCTTCAGAAAATTGTCCTTCATGGTAACTGAAAAACCTTTCTCAATTAATTGGCCCACGCTCATCAGATTGCTTTTGATGCCAGGTACATACCACACATTCTGAATCAATGCTGTTTTCCCATTGTTCAGAACAACTCTGACATTTCCCATACCTTCAGCGTTAAGATATTTGTCATCAGCACATCTGATCTTTGTCCTCTTCTCAGAATCAAAGTCAACCAGCCATTTCTTATTTCCAGTAAGATGATTTGAGCAGCCAGTGTCCATATACCACCAGTCTGTCAAATTCGTATCATCAGATTCAGAAGCCATCAATAACACAGATTCATCATCAGAACTTCTGGCTATATTTGCTTCTTCTGACTTCCTTTCCTTGTTTGACCAACAATCTCTAGCAAAGTGACCAAACTTCTTGCAACAGTAACATTGGATCTTCTTTTTGTCATACTTCTCTTTTCCCTTCTGAGCATTCTTTTGCCTATCAGAAGTTGAAGTTTCTGACTTCTGACCACCATCAGATCTTCTCCTAGCTTCTGACTGCTTCTGATGCTTCCTATCAGAAACTGCTTTCAGAGCCTGCTGCTCTACTTCCCTTTCAGAAGTTCTCTCAGTCAAACGCAACTCTTGCGCTTCTAGACTGCTTTGCAGCTCTTCAATTCTCATGGTGCTCAGATCTTTAGAATGTTCTATTGCTACCACAATGTAATCAAACTGAGGAGTAAGGGATCTCAATACCTTCTCAATGATTACTTGTTCAGAAAGAGTTTCTCCACACGCCTTCATCTCATTAGTGATTAGAATCACTCTGGAGATGTACTCAGAAACTTTCTCATTGTTCTTCATGTTCTGATTCTCGTACTGCTTACGTAGAGACTGAAGCTTCACCTTCTTCACTGATGCGTCACCACCGTAACATCTAACCAGTGTGTCCCACGCCGCCTTCGCCGTCGTAGAATCTGCAATCTTCTCAAACACATTCGCATCCACACACTGATGGATGTAGAACAATGCTTTCTGATCTTTCTTCCTTGTATCCTTCTGCGCGTTCTTCTGCTCCTCCGTCGCATCTGCTGCTACCGGAACATATCCTTCGGTGACAAGATCTAGAACATCTTGAGCACCGAACAGTACACGCATTTGAATCATCCAACGATTCCAGTTTTTGCCATCAAATACTGGGAGCTTGGTGTTCATGCCGCCGCCGTTCATCATCTTCAACCTTGTACAGTACACTTAGAACTTCACCGCACACAGTGTTTCCCAACCCACAAAATCACAAAAAATGTGATTCTGATCAGATTTTGTTCAAGATTCAACAAGAATCACGAACCAAAATCAATCACACAAAAAAATCCTCACGTTTCACTCGTGTTTCCCGTGTTTTCCAATGATCCGAACCGGAGCTCTAGATACCAATTGTTGGTGTACAAGGTGAAAATAATGAAGATGAAGAAGAGAATATATTATATTGAATGACGGCTACAAAAGGATAAAAAGATACAAATGATTGGAATGAGAACTACCCTATTTATAAGCTAAAATTAGGGTTACCAAAAGCAACATTAAAATACTAAAATACCCTCTAACAAACTTAATGACTAAGTTTGTGAATATAGAATAAAATATAAATTATTATTCTAATAGTGCATAGGTAAATGGGGCGACCAATGAGTTTGCGATAGGCTGTAGCATCAGTGGGAGGCGAGTCATCTATAGTTGTGTATTTGTGTGATTTTGTCATGCGAGTAGGGGATGGTTTGGCAACAAGAAGACCCGTGTCATGGAGCAATTTGAGTGCATATTTGTGTTGACAAATGGATATGTCGAGAGGAGAACGCATGACTTCAAGGCCCAGAAAGAAATGCAAGTCAACAAGATCCTTGATTTTGACATTTGTGTTAAGGATGGTCTTGAGTGTTTGAATATCATCAACATCATTTCCAGAAATTATTAAATAATCGACATAAATAAGAAGGATGATGCATTTACAACCATGGAAATGAGTGAAAAGAAAATGATCACAAACCAAAAGTGAAAGCATTGGCCAAACTAGTTCCTTACCTTCTCTTAATTCAATATGTGTGTTATGTCTTCGGTTGCCATTTAATTCAATATCCATAAATAAAATCACTCATCCCCTGTTTTATATTGTCATTTTTTATGAAAAACTGTTTAGATGTTTTCTCAATCTTTGAAATCTTATTTTTAGAAATAAACATAGTTTCATATCCAAATTAAAATATTGCATAGTGATAAATTCGTCAATATTTGTTTACATCATTTCAATGTCTTTTAACATAAAAATGTATTTTTCATCTGACTTTGTGTACTATACTCCTCAATAGAATAATGTCACTGAAAGAAAGAACGTGGACTTAATAGAAACAGTTCACACCATGTTCCTTCACAACAATGTGTTCCTAGGGTTTTAGAAATATCTAATCCTAACAACTTGCTACTTAGGGTCTGATTGTTTCAACTTTAAAAAAAATAGATTTTTTGTTTGTATTTTTAAAAATGAATTTTATAAAATTGTTTTTCAAAATAATACAAGTTTTTCTGTATTCATTTTTTCTAAATTGCAAGACTAATTTTGACATCATACAACATAAACACGCATTATTGAAGATCAAAACATAGTCAAAATCGTAATTTTTAAAAAAAGTTGTATCTCAAAAATGATTTTTATGAAAAGCTATTTGAAATAGCTTCAAAATTAAGTGATTTTTTGAAATTTTGATATCCAAAAATTTTTTCGATAAAATATTTATACATCTAAAATAACATTTTAAGAATAACTATTCAAACCAAATTTTTATTTGAAGCTTTTATAAAAAGTTTTTTGTAAATTTTTTTTCTTCACAAAATTATGTTATACTATAAAAATCATTTTTTAAAAAAGACAAAACAAACATGCCCTTAATGAATCACATGCCTTCTTGTATTTTTAATAATCAGGTACCACGTTCTACTTTGTCTCTATGCGCCAACAATATATTTACTCTCTAGCACTATGTTTCTTCAAATTAACATCTTTAGAAAAGACAAATTTATTTTCGAATTCTTTAAAGTGGATTTGGACGAAGCATTTTAATGAAGAAAAATAATATTTTAATAAAATTTAAAAGAATTTCTTACTCCATCCCTTGAGGTTTTTAGGCACCATGTGCGCTTTTAAAAATGCCCCTGCTTTCGAAGATGTATCTTCGGACGCACCTTTTTTTACTCAACGTTGATTTTTCTGGAGTTACATCTACGGAATGTTTCTGTTTATATAACTCCGGAACATATTGGAATACATTCGCGTCAGAGTCCCTTCTCCTCCCTCATTCTTCATTTTTCATCTTCACTCTCAAACTCTCCAAACTCTCTCAATCCTCAAAAAATCTTTTTCCACCAAACTTAAATTTTTTCAACCAAGTTCGACAATGAGCATTCATTTCAACGATCAAGAAACACCAACACATTCAAAACTCGATATAATCGTCAAATTTTCGAGTTTTCGAGGTATTTTCGAGTATTTCTCGTAAACGAGTTAGAATATAGTTTTAAGGGTAGAAATCCTTAGATAGTTTTAGAAACATAGTTTAGAGACAATGTAGGTATTGTTTGTTGGCTGAGACGGACGATCAGGGCTTCAAAAAATCGATTTCCTTGGGTAGGGGACGCCATTGTCGTGACTGTTGGAGTTGCAGGAAGTTCCGGAGCTACATCTACGTAACAAATTAACGTTAGGGCAATTCCGTAGATGCAGCTCCTGAACAAATCAAACGTTGTGAATTCTGGGTACTTCGTAGGTACATCTACGGAAGTTTTCCGTGTGTACATATCCGGAAGTAAAAAAATGTTAATTTTTTTTCTTTTTTGTTTTTTAATTTATTTGTATCTAATTGTTTTTTCTTGGTTATACCTTGCAAACATTATGGCAGACAGAGACGATAGATTGCGACTTGGACGAGTTTCACAGCATGCATCTATCAGACGCGAGCAGAGTCAGGCCACCGTTACCGAGGTCGATACAGCTGAGGCACAACATTCTTCATCACATGCCCAAGACACTCCTTCGACCTCGTATCCCACCTCATCACCCACTTCTTCATCCCGGAGGCGTCGGGATTCAGTTGAGGGTTCATCACAGGCCCCGTCCTCCCACAGGCCTCGTCGGGATACTTCTGCTCCTCTTCCTGCCGATGATGTTCCTCAGGTGCCACCTCCAGAGGGTGATGACCCACCACTGGAGGATGTTGGTGACGACGACGATGATGAGCCTGAGGGTTTCCCAGGGGGTCCCTCTGATATGTCTCTGCTGACAGGGTACGCTGACCATACTGGCAGACATGTATGGGATGGAGAGGTAACATTACTCAGATTGTTTCTTTTTTTACATTGGAAATTTATAATTTGTATCACTGTTTCTTATTAACATTGTTTCTTATTTATGGAAATTTTCATACTCGTCAGCCGCAGAAGTTCTATAACCATGGGCGAAAGATATTATCTTTGGAGCAGCCACGGGACGCTTGGTTCTAGGATGTCCTTGTCGCCTCTGGTTTGAAAGACCTTTGTGAGATCGGTTACAACCTGATCCACAAAGGGATGCTGATAGGTTTTGCAGAGAGATGACACCCTGAGGCGTCCTCCTTTCATCTACCGCACAACGAGATCGCGATTACACTGAACGATATCTCCTGTCTGTTATATATATCGATCAGAGGTACCCTCCTCCGTCAAGGTAGGATGACGAAGGAGGATACAAGAGAGATGTTGGTGGAGAAGCTTAGGGTTGATCCACTGGATGCGCTTGAGGAGGTGGATAAGACCAGAGGGGCTCATGTGAGGTTATCCTTTCTCACGCGTAGATTTGGTGAGGCGCTCGCTGCTGCACGCCAGGCAAATGGTGATCTAGCTGAGGTTGAGATACGCAGGCAGCGTGTGCTGAGGTGTTATTTTCTATTTTTAGTCGGCACTCAGCTGTTTGTGGACACTTCCTCCACATATACCAATGTCACTTACCTCAGGTACTTTTTGGATTCCACACGGATCCATGAGTACAACTGGGGAGCGGCTACACTGCCTTACGCGTATTCGAGGGTGAGAGAGGGATGCCTGTAGAAGACCAGGATTCTGGCAGGGAGCGTGACACTACTTGTGGTAACAATCTTATATCCTTTAACTTTTTTTCATTATTTTTCATTCTATATTCGTGATAATGCTTGATCCTGATGTTTTTTTATTTTTATTTCAGTCTTGGATATTCCAGCACTATTCCATGATCGCCGGGTGGGGAAATGTGCCTGATTACACAGAGCTGATGCTGCGTGCCCGTCCCTTTCTCTCGCGTAGGGGGAACCAGACGGTCGACCCTTACAGAGTTTATCTCGATCACCTGGCTGCTGAGGACATCCGATACGACATCTATGCTGATCACCGTGTGACGCGCCCGTTTGATGACATCTCACTATTCTCAGGATGGTTGGCATGCAATTCGACCATCACTGTTCCATATTTGCCCGAGTGCATCATGCGACAGTTCGGGTACACACAGACGATACCCAGACACCTAGTTGTCACCGCTCCTCTCGGCTTGACCCGTATGCAGATAAATGAGATATATGCTGACTACCAGAGGCACTTGGTACCAGACGAGGTTCGAGCGACCATAGCGCCGAGAGACTGAAGCTACGTTGATGGCTATATCATGTGGTTCTTCACTGTCTCACACCCCTACACAGTGCCCACTGCAGAAGGATCACCACTCAGACCAGCTCATCAGGAGATCTTAAAGGAGCAACAGTCTCAATTGGACCATACTCAAGATGTCCTGCCTCGATGTCGTCAGATAGTGGAGATGGGGTGGGCAGGAATTTACGTCGGTTTCTTCCTTGAGGGGTCTGACCACAGGCGTATATTGGATGAGATGGTTGAGGTGGCAGAGGGGGCACTTATGTACCGCAGACATCGCGCCAGGACGGGTGGGATCGATGGTCGAGGACGCAAACCGGGCGGTCGAGGAGGCGGTAGAGGCAGCAGAGGCATAGGCAGAAGAGGGGATGAAGATGTTGTCAGACACACACAGTAGTGACTGTGATGTTTTTTTTGATGTACTATATTTTGATGACATTGATGTACTATTTTTTTATGATGTTTATGACATATTACTTCTTATATATATATATATATATATATATATATATATATATATATATATATATATATATATATATATATATATATATATATATATATATATATATATATCATATTATTTTATTTACAGATGTATGTTATTTTATATTCATCTGCAACTGTTAATTTCCATCTGCGACCAACAAAACTGGATTTTTCTTAAAAAAAACTATTCTGATAAGATTTCGGAGATGCATCTACGAAACTTTTTCCATAGATGTGTCTCCGGAAGCATCCAGTGTAAAGAAAAAATAGGGTGCGTCCGGAGATACAGCTCCGGAAGCAGGGGGCATAAAAGGAAATGCGTTATGTGGCTAAGAGTGTCAAGGGGTGGATTAATAAATTGCCAAATTTAAAATGACAAATTAGGCCCGATGAAAAGATTGATAGCTTAATAGTGATATACTTGGCTATATAAAGAAAAAATCAGCAGAAAAAATCAATTATGGAATGCCAAATTTCTTTATTTGCCTACCATTCTTGGAAAAGAAATTGAAAGAATGCTTAACTTGTTTACAGATATTCTGGAGGCTTAGACGAAAATGTTAAAGAGACTTAGTATATTATATAAAATATCAATTTTTATATTAATCTTCTAGCTTTTTTAGCTGCAAAATCATTTATCAGAGTGTTATAATCAAGCAATTCTAACACTTCACTTTCAATAGATAAAATTGTCAACTCATTCAATCTATCTTGTAACATTGTTGATCTTAGATATGATTTAAGCAATTTTAATTTAGAAAAACTTCTTTCAGCAGTAGCAACTGTTACAAGGATAGTCAATAAAATTCTATATGCAATGTAAATATTTGGAAAAGAATCTAAAGTTTTTATATAACTCAATACTTCTATTGGTGTGCTAATTTCTTCTCTTAGTACTTTCAATTCTGAAAATAAATCAAGACCGTCAATATCAGAGTATTCATTAAACCTTAAAAACTTTTCCAAATTATTACAATACTTTTTCAATTCATCGTAATCTAAATAGATGAACGCCGAGATGTATGCGGTTTATAGGCGTTCAGAATTCAGACGATGTCAAATTCAGAGAGGTTGAGTCGCAAAGACAAAGTTTGATCAATAGACAATAGGTTTCAAGGGAAGGAGAATAATAATTTTTTTATGAACAGATGAAAAAACGTGAAGAATGGAGTCTGAAAAATAGGAGACGTTAGTTAGGAAATTGAAATGGGTTAATAATAGGGATTTTTTTTTGTTAATAAAATAATTTAAATGTCATTATTTATGATATTGATTAATTTTAAAAAAAGATGAGGTTGTTTTGATACTATTACTTGAAGTCCTCCTATGAATGGTGTAATTATTTGGTAAAATCTACATATCCAATATTATTCATGAAGGTGTGTGATCGTACCTAGATCAGACAGTATCTGGTGGCCAACAACGTCGTCTGGGCTTCAGCTCCGGTGAGGTTGAAAGACGGCCGGGGGGGTGTACCTGCAAGGTACTCCGACGCTCAAGTAAGGTAACGGTCAGAGAAAAAGCAAGTACAAGAGAAGAAGGTTAGAGTGTAAAGATGTGAGTAACCTGACCCTCTCAAGTGAGAGGGTATTTATAGAGAGCCCCCAGCGTGGGGCCAACGGTTACTTGCATTGAGCTGGATTGCCAGGCCCAATCCAAGTAACCGCCAGGACTTACGTGGCGTAGTGAATACCAGCACGTCGTCTTCGCCCTGGGATAACCGTTCCTAGATCTCCGGAATTAGGGCAGACCGATTCCATCGGGAGTGGGTGGTTACATGAGAACGTGTCCTTGCGGGGAGGAGCCTTGCGTGTCGGGGAGAGATGTGTCCTCGCAGGGAGGACCCACTTGCGGGCGGAGATGGCTCATCTCGGGGAGGAGCACATGAGCGTCGAGGAGAAGCTAGCCCGGGGAGGTTTAGAGCCTACGCCCGATGGTCCACGTTGTAAGTGTCGTACACACCCGAGGTTAGGTATGTGCCCGACCCTGTGGAGGTGAGCCTGTGCTCGACAGTGGTCTTGCTAGGAGTCCTTATTGGGCCATCCCAGGCCTTGTGGGTTGGGCCTGCTCGACTGATGAGTGTAACACCCCCTTTCTATACCCCCAAATAATCACATAATCATTTAGGCACATATTTAAAATTTCGTCAGAGTATAATTATAAACACAGTATAAAAGAGGTATGTCACATTATACATGAAATTAAAACATTCAACACCTGCTCAACATTGATATGCAACAGTGGGGTAACTTTGCAACAGAGGAACTTAGTCCTTACACCCACATCTCAATATTTAGAATAAAAGCGGAAAATCTAAACATTGAATAACATATAACATATATACATATATATATATCATCAAGTATTATCCACCAACATAATTCATGTTTACATAAACATTCAACAACAAGATACATGTACAATGTATCACAAAAGAATCATATACATTCTAGCTACCCGGTGCTACATATCAGAGCCGACCGACCAAAAGAATGAAGACACGCTTCACAAAAAGACCACCAGCATACCTACTCTGCAATGCCTCATAGAGCATCATAAAACAGCAGAAGGGTGAGAAATATTATCATAATAACAATGCATAAAATTATATATCTTAGCATAAAAATACACATATTCCACATTCTCACCACAATTCATCACAATTCACTCATATACATTACAATGTATATATATACAAAGCCAAGCATATTCATCATGCATACTTTCACAATCCTTATCAATCCACATAAACATACATATTTATGTTTATTCATCAATTCACAATTACAAAGATGATAAGTGCAAATCATAGAGACCGACTCACGACTCTATGCAAATGCAATGCGGTACCGACTCAATCATCTCAAGTTCACTCAGGAACTTATTGGAACCATCGTTCGTTACCAATGTAGCTCCCCGTCGGGCCTACGATGTTCACCCATTGCTCACACCTCACATAGGCACACAATGTTTATGGATTGCTCACACCTCACATAGGCACACAATCCGATTGCTCACACCCCACATGGGCACACAATCGTTTGTAGTCATCGCTCACACCTCACATAGGCACACGACGTTACAACGGATTCTCATTAGAATCACACAACACAAGAATGCACATCATTATGCTTCACATGCAAAATGAATCAAGACATTCTTGAAATGCATACATATTCACAATATATTCATGCATTCATCTCATACTATTACATACAATCTATATACATTCACATCAATGCACTATTGTATGATTCACATCCAAAACACACATTTAAACGGTAAAAGTCGCTAAATAACACTATTCCTGACTTTCCGACATAATTAAATCGGCTAACAATTTCCAAATCATCATAATAATAAAGTACAGCTCAATAGCTTCACAACGATACCAAGAATGTAAAAATCGGATAAACGGAACAAAAGTTACGGACGAAAACGAAAACACATTTTTGAAAAATCTCATTTTACCATCTGTCCTGTCCATACGCGTATTGCCCTGAGCCATATGCGTATGATCAGAGACTCATTTTTCCCAAAGATCACGTGTAAAAGTCCGTACGCGTAATGCCCAAGCTCGTACGCGTATTGCCCTAAAATGCTACGCGTATCATACGCAAATGGGTAGATGGCCGAGAAAACATGCAACCCATACGCGTATTGGCCCTGAAACGTGCCTCCCATACGCGTATTGCCTAAATCAATACGCGTATGGCCTGCCCCAATACGCGTATGGCCAGGCGAAATGCAGAATTTTCCTGCAGAATTTTTCTCTGCGTTTTTCACCCAAACCACACCCAAATTCATCATCTAAATCCAAAAAAATACCAATTTGATGTACAATAACATATATCTATCATGTATCAACAACAAGGAACACGAAAACATCATTTCCAACATGATTAAATCGAATTCTAACACTTTCTACACAAATGGGTTTATACAAAAACTCATAAAAATCATCAACAACAACAACACAATCATACATAATGATATACATTGATAAGATAATAAGATTTCACACCCTTACCCGGATAAATCGATTCCTAGAAGTTGTTTTGAAGATTTTCTAGCTTTCCCTCTTTTCCTTCTCTTTTCTCCTCTTCCTCTTTCTTTCTCTCTATTTTTCTTTTCTTTCTCTTTCTCTCCTATTTCCTCTTCTTATCTGTTTTTCTTTTCTATTTCTTATTTTCTACTCAAATTAAATTAATTCATTTTCTCACACAATTTTATTTCCACTAAATTTCTAACTTATCATTAATTGAAAAATGTCTAAAATACCCTTCATTCTAATTTTCCCGAAAACTCTCAAAAACGGTAAAAATATCATAACATGTCAACATAGCATATTAACACACCAATTTCACAAATAAAATAATTTATCACTCAATTTAAATAAAAGACTCAACAAAATGGGAAAAATCGGAATCGGGGCGTTACAACTCTCCCCCACTTTAGAAATTTTCGTCCTCGAAAATATTACCTGATTCAAATCTTGCACCATAAAGATAGTGCCTCCAAATTTTCAAAACAAACACCACGGCCGCTAACTCCAAGTCATGTGTAGGATAATTCTTTTCATGCACTCTCAATTCTCTTGAAGCATAAGCCACAACTTTTCCATCTTGCATCAAAACACCACCTAAACCAATCAATGAAGCATCACAATACACAACAAATGGTTCCGTCGGATTTGGCAAAATCAAGATCGGATCCGTTGTCAACCTTCTTTTTAGCTCATTGAAACTCTTTTCACAATGAATATCCCAAATGAAAGCCTTTCCTTTACAAGTCAATTGCGTTAACGGAAGTGTCAACTTCGAAAATCCCTCAATAAACCTCCAATAATAACCCGCCAAGCCTAAAAGGCTTCGAATCTCCGTAACCGATCTAGGAGCCTCCCATTGCATCACCGCATCAATCTTGGATGGATCAACACTAATTCCACTACCGGAAATAACATGTCCAAGAAAACTTACTTCCGACAACCAAAATTCACATTTCGACAACTTAGCATACAATTGTTTCTCTTTCAAAATTTGTAACACAATCCTCAAATGCTCTTCATGCTCCTCTTGAGACTTAGAGTAAATCAAAATATCGTCGATGAACACAACCACAAAACGATCTAAATGTTCATGAAAAATACGATTCATGTATTCCATAAACACACCCGGTGCATTAGAAACCCCGAATGGCATCACAGAATATTCGTAATGGCCATACCGTGTCCTAAAGGCCGTCTTTTGAATATCCTCTTCTTTCACACGAATCTGGTGATATCCCGATCTCAAATCAACCTTGCTAAAAACACGCGCATCAACTAATTGGTCCATCAAATCATCGATCCTTGGAAGCGGATACTTGTTCTTAATTGTCACCTTGTTCAATTGTCGATAATCAATGCATAACCGCATACTCTCATCCTTCTTCTTTACCAACAATACCGGAGCACCCCAAGTAGAAACACATGGTCTTACAAATCTCTTGTCCAACAAGACAGACACAACTGACTCAACACTGGCTCTGATACCACTTAATGTAACACCCCCTTTCTATACCCCCAAATAATCACATAATCATTTAGGCACATATTTAAAATTTCGTCAGAGTATAATTATAAACACAATATAAAAGAGGTATGTCACATTATACATGAAATTAAAACATTCAACACCTGCTCAACATTGATATGCAACAGTGGGGTAACTTTGCAACAGAGGAACTTAGTCCTTACACCCACATCTCAATATTTAGAATAAAAGCGGAAAATCTAAACATTGAATAACATATAACATATATACATATATATATCATCAAGTATTATCCACAAACATAATTCATGTTTACATAAACATTCAACAACAAGATACATGTACAATGTATCACAAAAGAATCATATACATCCTAGCTACCCGGTGCTACATATCAGAGCCGACCGACCAAAAGAATGAAGACACGCTTCACAAAAAGACCACCATCATACCTACTCTGCAATGCCTCATAGAGCATCATAAAACAGCAGAAGGGTGAGAAATATTATCATAATAACAATGCATAAAATTATATATCTTAGCATAAAAATACACATATTCCACATTCTCACCACAATTCACTTATATACATTACAATGTATATATATACAAAGCCAAGCATATTCATCATGCATACTTTCACAATCCTTATCAATCCACATAAACATACATATTTATGTTTATTCATCAATTCACAATTACAAAGATGATAAATACAAATCATAGAGACCGACTCACGACTCTATGCAAATGCAACGCGGTACCGATTCAATCATCTCAATTTCACTCAGGAACTTATTGGAGCCATCGCTCGTTACCAAATGTAACTCCCCGTCGGGCCTACGATGTTCACCCATTGTTCACACCTCACATAGGCACACAATGTTTATGTATTGCTCACACCTCACATAGGCACACAATCCGATTGCTCACACCCCACATGGACACACAATCGTTTGTAATCATCGCTCACACCTCACATAGGCACACGACGTTACAACGGATTCTCATTAGAATCACACAACACAAGAATGCACATCATTATGCTTCACATGCAAAATGAATCAAGACATTCTTGAAATGCATACATATTCACAATATATTCATGCATTCATCTCATACTATTACATACAATCTATATACATTCACATCAATGCACTATTGTATGATTCACATCCAAAACACACATTCAAACGGTAAAAGTCGCTAAATAACACTATTCCCAACTTTCCGACATAATTAAATCGGCTAACAATTTCCAAATCATCATAATAATAAAGTACAGCTCAATAGCTTCACAACGATACCAAGAATGTAAAAATCAGATAAACGGAACAAAAGTTACGGACGAAAACGAAAACACATTTTTGAAAAATCTCATTTTACCATCTGTCTGTCCATACGCGTATTGCCCTGAGCCATACGCGTATGAGCAGAGACTCGTTTTTCCCAAAGATCACGTGTAAAAGTCCGTACGCGTAATGCCCAAGCTCGTACGCGTATTGCCCTAAAATGCTACGCGTATCATACGCAAATGGGCAGATGGCCGAGAAAACATGCAACCCATACGCGTATTGGCCCTGAAACGCGCCTCCCATACGCGTATTGCCCAAATCAATACGCGTATGGCCTGCCCCAATGCGCGTATGGCCAGGCGAAATGCAGAATTTTCCTGCAGAATTTTTCTCTGCGTTTTTCACCCAAACCACATCCAAATTCATCATCTAAATCCAGAAAAATACCAATTTGATGTACAATAACATATATCTATCATGTATCAACAATAAGGAACACAAAAACATCATTTCCAACATGATTAAATCGAATTCTAACACTTTCTACACAAATGGGTTTATACAAAAACTCATAAAAATCATCAACAACAACAACACAATCATACATAATGATATACATTGATAAGATAATAAGATTTCACACCCTTACCCGGATAAATCGATTCCTAGAAGTTGTTTTGAAGATTTTCTAGCTTTCCCTCTATTCCTTCTCTTTTCTCCTCTTCCTCTTTCTTTCTCTCCTTTTTCTCTCTATTTTTCTTTTCTTTCTCTTTCTCTCCTATTTCCTCTTCTTATCTCTTTTTCTTTTCTATTTCTTATTTTCTACTCAAATTAAATTAATTCATTTTCTCACACAATTTTATTTTCACTAAATTTCTAACTTATCATTAATTGAGAAATGTCTAAAATACCCTCCATTCTAATTTTCCCGAAAACTCTCAAAAACGGTAAAAATATCATAACATGTCAACATAGCATATTAACACACCAATTTCACAAATAAAATAATTTATCACTCAATTTAAATAAAAGACTCAACAAAATGGGGAAAATCGGAATCGGGGCGTTACAACTCTCCCCCACTTTAGAAATTTTCGTCCTCGAAAATATTACCTGATTCAAACAACTCCGGATACGACTCTCGCATCCTACTCTCTAGCTCCCAAGTCATATTGCCTTCCGCAGCGCCTCCCCACGTTACTTTCACAAGCGCAATATCCTTGCCTCTTAGCTTCTTAACTTCACGGTCCAAAATCCTAATCGGTAAAGCTTCAACCGTAAGGTTATCTCCCACTTCAACCTCGTCCATAAGAATAACATGTGACGGATCCGAAACATACTTCCGAAGTTGCGAAACATGGAATACATCATGCAAATTCGAAAGATTCGGAGGCAACGCCACACGGTAAGCCACATCACCAACTCGTGCAGAAATCTGATACGGACCTATAAAACGAGAAGTCAACTTCTTCGACTTCAAAGCACGACCCACACCCGTAACCGGCGTAACTCTCAAAAACACATGGTCGCCTTCTTGAAACTTAAGATCTTTCTTTCTCTTGTCATGATAGCTCTTTTGTCTACTTTGAGAAGCTTTCATCTTCTCACAAATAAACTTCACTTTCTCCGTCGTTTGTTGTACCATTTCCGGTCCAACTATCGTCCTCTCACCGGTTTCATGCCAACACAAAGGTGTTCGACATCTCCGACCATACAACGCCTCAAATGGTGCCATACTTATACTTGAATGAAAACTGTTATTGTAGGTGAACTCAATTAACGCCAAATAACTATCACAAGCACCACCTTGCTCGAGCACACAAGCACGCAATAAATCCTCCAACGATTGAATTGTCCTCTCGGTTTGACCATCCGTTTGCGGATGATAAGCCGAACTCAATCTTAGCTTAGAACCCAAAGCCTTTTGTAAACTCTCCCAAAACCTCGATGTAAATCTAGGATCTCTATCCGATACAATACTCTTAGGAACTCCATGTAACTTCATAACCACAAGAACATAAATCTCGGCTAACTTCTCCAAAGGATAACTAATATCAATTGGAATGAAGTGAGCAGATTTAGTAAGCCTATCAACGACTACCCAAATAGCATTATGACCTCTTTGCATATTCGGCAATCCCGTAACAAAATCCATCGATATACTATCCCATTTCCACTCCAGAATGTCCAACGGTTGCATCAATCCACTAGGCTTTTGATGTTCCACCTTAGACTTTTGACAAGTTAAGCACGCATACACAAATTGAGCCACATCCCTCTTTAATCCGGACCACCAAAAGATTTTCTTCAAATCTTGATACATTTTATTCGTTCCCGGATGAATACTTAAGTTACTTCGGTGTCCTTCTTCCAATATCATCTTTTTCAACTCCGCATCATCGGGAATACAAATACGACCACGGAATCTCAAAACTCCAAAATTATCAACCTTGAAATCCTCATTCTCATTCATCATCAAATCAACGAACTTCAAATCCAACTTTTGCTTTTCACATACGGTTGCAAGAAAATCATTCGTAACATGTAGCATACCAAGTCTCACACTTCTCGGCGTCATTTCACAAACCAAACTTAAGTCTCTAAAATTCTCCAAAAGTTCCCATTCTCTCATCATCAATGCGAACATATGTAACAACTTCCGACTCAAAGCATCGGCCACCACGTTTGCCTTACCCGGATGGTAATTCAAACCAAAATCATAATCCTTCAAAAGCTCTAACCACCTTCTTTGTCTCATGTTCAATTCTTTTTTATCAAATAAATATTTCAAGCTCTTGTGATCACTAAAAACTTCAAATCTTGCACCATAAAGATAGTGCCTCCAAATTTTCAAAACAAACACCACGGCCGCTAACTCCAAGTCATGTGTAGGATAATTCTTTTAATGCACTCTCAATTGTCTTGAAGCATAAGCCACAACTTTTCCATCTTGCATCAAAACACCACCTAAACCAATCAATGAAGCATCACAATACACAACAAATGGTTCCGTCGGATTTGGCAAAATCAAGATCGGAGCCGTTGTCAACCTTCTTTTTAGCTCATTGAAACTCTTTTCACAATGAATATCCCAAATGAAAGCCTTTCCTTTACAAGTCAATTGCGTTAACGGAAGTGCCAACTTCGAAAATCCCTCAATAAACCTCCGATAATAACCCGCCAAGACTAAAAAGCTTCGAATCTCCGTAACCGATCTAGGAGTCTCCCATTGCATCACCGCATCAATCTTGGATGGATCAACACTAATTCCACTACCGGAAATAACATGTCCAAGAAAACTTACTTCCGACAACCAAAATTCGCATTTCGACAACTTAGCATACAATTGTTTCTCTTTCAAAATTTGTAACACAATCCTCAAATGCTCTTCATGCTCCTCTTGAGACTTAGAGTAAATCAAAATATCGTCGATGAACACAACCACAAAACGATCTAACTGTTCATGAAAAATACGATTCATGTATTCCATAAACACACCCGGTGCATTAGAAACCCCGAATGGCATCACAGAATATTCGTAATGGCCATACCGTGTCCTAAAGGTCATCTTTTGAATATCCTCTTCTTTCACACGAATCTGGTGATATCCCGATCTCAAATCAACCTTGCTAAAAACACGCGCATCAACTAATTGGTCCATCAAATCATCGATCCTTGGAAGCGGATACTTGTTCTTAATTGTCACCTTGTTCAATTGTCGATAATCAATGCATAACCGCATACTCCCATCCTTCTTCTTTACCAACAATACCGGAGCACCCCAAGTAGAAACACTTGGTCTTACAAATCTCTTGTCCAACAAGACAGACACAACTGACTCAACACTGGCTCTGATACCACTTAATGTAACACCCCCTTTCTATACCCCCAAATAATCACAAAATCATTTAGGCACATATTTAAAATTTCGTCAGAGTATAATTATAAACACAGTATAAAAGAGGTATGTCACATTATACATGAAATTAAAACATTCAACACCTGCTCAACATTGATATGCAACAGTGGAGTAACTTTGCAACAGAGGAACTTAGTCCTTACACCCACATCTCAATATTTAGAATAAAAGCGGAAAATCTAAACATTGAATAACATATAACATATATACATATATATATATATATATATATATATATATATATCATCAAGTATTATCCACTAACATAATTCATGTTTACATAAACATTCAACAACAAGATACATGTACAATGTATCACAAAAGAATCATATACATCCTAGCTACCCGGTGCTACATATCAGAGCCGACCGACCAAAAGAATGAAGACACGCTTCACAAAAAGACCACCAGCATACCTACTCTGCAATGCCTCATAGAGCATCATAAAACAGCAGAAGGGTGAGAAATATTATCATAATAACAATGCATAAAATTATATATCTTAGCATAAAAATACACATATTCCACATTCTCACCACAATTCACTTATATACATTACAATGTATATATATACAAAGCCAAGCATATTCATCATGCATACTTTCACAATCCTTATCAATCCACATAAACATACATATTTATGTTTATTCATCAATTCACAATTACAAAGATGATAAATACAAATCATAGAGACCGACTCACGACTCTATGCAAATGCAACGCGGTACCGATTCAATCATCTCAAGTTCACTCAGGAACTTATTGGAGCCATCGCTCGTTACCAATTGTAACTCCCCGTCGGGCCTACGATGTTCACCCATTGCTCACACCTCACATAGGCACACAATGTTTATGGATTGCTCACACCTCACATAGGCACACAATCCGATTGCTCACACCCCACATGGACACACAATCGTTTGTAATCATCGCTCACACCTCACATAGGCACACGACGTTACAACGGATTCTCATTAGAATCACACAACACAAGAATGCACATCATTATGCTTCACATGCAAAATGAATCAAGACATTCTTGAAATGCATACATATTCACAATATATTCATGCATTCATCTCATACTATTACATACAATCTATATACATTCATATCAATGCACTATTGTATGATTCACATCCAAAACACACATTCAAACGGTAAAAGTCGCTAAATAACACTATTCCCGACTTTCCGACATAATTAAATCGGCTAACAATTTTCAAATTATCATAATAATAAAGTACAGCTCAATAGCTTCACAACGATATCAAGAATGTAAAAATCAGATAAACGGAACAAAAGTTACGGACGAAAACGAAAACACATTTTTGAAAAATCTCATTTTACCATCTGTCCTGTCCATACGCGTATTGCCCTGAGCCATACGCGTATGAGCAGAAACTCATTTTTCCCAAAGATCACGTGTAAAAGTCCGTACGCGTAATGCCCAAGCTCGTACGCGTATTGCCCTAAAATGCTACGCGTATCATACGCAAATGGGCAGATGGCCGAGAAAACATGCAACCCATATGCGTATTGGCCCTGAAACGTGCCTCCCATACGCGTATTACCCAAATCAATACGCGTATGGCCTGACCCAATACGCGTATGGCCAGGCGAAATGCAGAATTTTCCTGCAGAATTTTTCTCTGCGTTTTTCACCCAAACCACATCCAAATTCATCATCTAAATCCAGAAAAATACCAATTTGATGTACAATAACATATATCTATCATGTATCAACAACAAGGAACACGAAAACATCATTTCCAACATGATTAAATCGAATTCTAACACTTTCTACACAAATGGGTTTATACAAAAACTCATAAAAATCATCAACAACAACAACACAATCATACATAATGATATACATTGATAAGATAATAAGATTTCACACCCTTACCCAGATAAATCGATTCCTAGAAGTTGTTTTGAAGATTTTCTAGCTTTCCCTCTTTTCCTTCTCTTTTCTCCTCTTCCTCTTTCTTTCTCTCCTTTTTCTCTCTATTTTTCTTTTCTTTCTCTTTCTCTTCTATTTCCTCTTCTTATCTCTTTTTCTTTTCTATTTCTTATTTTCTATTCAAATTAAATTAATTCATTTTCTCACACAATTCTATTTCCACTAAATTTCTAACTTATCATTAATTGATAAATATCTAAAATACCCTCCATTCTAATTTTCCCGAAAACTCTCAAAAACGGTAAAAATATCATAACATGTCAACATAGCATATTAACACACAAATTTCACAAATAAAATAATTTATCACTCAATTTAAATAAAAGACTCAACAAAATGGGAAAAATCGGAATCGGGGCGTTACAATGAGCATGCCCCGGCTCAGTCCAGAACAGTGTGTATTTTTTATATAGCTTATTTGATGTTAAGAAATATGACGGAAATTAATTCAATCTTACAAAATCGATTTGTATCATAGAAATTGTTCCAATTTATAAAGATATATTCTGATTATTTATTATTTGATATGAGATTCTTAACGCACCTCAGAATTTATTTGAAAGATGAAAATAAATGATATCCATAGAAGGAGGGAGATAAAAACTTCAGACCCATTGTATTGATCAGAATAAAATATTACAAATGTGTGAAAAAATATTTTTTTACAAATATATATATTACTATCTCTCTAAAATTAATATTATCTCTCTAAAATTAATATGTAAATAACATATATTTTAAATATATAAAAGTCTCAGATGTAACTAAATCCACTAGAACTATTATGTAATTAACCCAATGGATGATAGTTTAATATCTTAAACTTTTTGGTTGCCACAATTCTCCTTCAAAATATTTAAACATATTTAATTAAATAGTTGTGTGGATGATTAAAAAAACATATTTATTTAAAGAGTTTAATTACTATGCACTGATAGTGTAAAAAGTTTTACACTGTCAATACATCACCATCATCCGTTTGGATTACTTTACAGATTATTAAATGAAAAGTCAAACATCTCTTTACATCCAACGATTATAATTAACTGACAGTGTAAAATCCTTTTACACTGTCGGTGCATTTCAATTAATTCCTAATTTAAAATATTTTTTAAAAAAAAAAGAATGTAACATTAATTGAGTAATAATGTAAAATTTCTTTACTAATTAAATTCATAATTTTAAAAAATTATGTTTTTGATTCATACTCCAAATAATATAAACATTCCATTAATTTAGGTTAATATTTAAAAATAATATTACCTCCGTTCCACAATGAGTGCCCCAATTGACTTTTCACATAAATTAAGAAAAAGAGAATAAATGAAGGAGAGAGAATGATATTTTTACTAAAGTACTCTTGTAATGTATTGGGAATGAAGAAAGTAATATTAATTAGAGGGTAAAATAGGAAAAGTTGCATTAGAAACTGAAATTGGTCATATATTTTGGGACATTATTTTATTCCAAATGGGTCACTCATTATGGGACGGAGGAAGTAATAATTGAATTGATGTTCTACTAATTTGATTACCCGGCAAAAGAAAATATATTACTAAATTTCCTAATAATCCTTCCAATTTGATTCATTCTTAGTTTATACCCGAAGCTCTGAGTCGTTAAGCACGTGGTTGCCCAACTCAGTGCACGCGTGGCATCAACACCGTTTTGTCCGCCGGCGCTAGGGTTCGGAGTCAATAATGGCCTATAAACACCAAACGCCGACGGAAAGCGTAACACCCTCAACTGCATCGGCGTACCTTAACCCTTCCTACTGGTAAGTAGTAACCAGAGCTTCTTAACATCTTCATTGATAACTTTTTCTGAATTTCTGAGAATTTTATGCTTCCGTTTCTTTCAGGGATGAGAGATTCTCGAAGGAGGAGAAATATGAGTGGTTCAAGGATTATTCCCATTTCCGTCACATTATTCAACCCCATCTCACACCAAATTCCTCCGTCCTGGAGCTTGGATGTGGAAACTCACAAATGTGTGATGGTTTGTATAAAGATGGAACAACCGACATAACTTGCATTGACCTTTCACATGTTGCAGTCAACAACATGAAAAACCGTTTACTTTCTCAGGGATTCAAAGGTTCATTTTAGCTTTAAATTAATTACTCATTATTGAAATTCATTTTTTTGTCAATATTATATATACTTCAATGGATACCCAAGAGCACCTGGATGAGATAGTAAGAGATCTGTTCTAGTTTAACGAGAGCTGGGTTCAAACTCAGCCCCGGATATGCAGCACATTCTCCTGATGGAGAGCTTTGCCGCTTATTGTGGTCCAAGTTGCGTGCTGAGGATATCAGTTTATAAAAAAAAAATGCTAGGAGTGTAGGGTTTTACCTAGGTGTGTAAAAGTGCTATTAGCCCGGATATTGCAGTGTGGAACACCGACACATGAGATTACATTCAATCACTTCTATTTACTCAATATGTGTGAATAAAGTGTTTGATGCTGTGTCTATGAAAGTATTTCCTATGTGCTATATAACAAAGTATCATAGTCAGCTATACGAGCTTCGCCGTTCATACATAGATTCTTAAATCTAAATAATAGAAAATGAAAATGTCATCTTCTTTGCAGGGTTGCAAAAGTGTATATTTAAGTTTTTTCCACAACCTTGGTGTAATTGGTATTTTGGTAGATATGAATTATGATTTGGTTTGCATAGGGTTTTTCTGTTGACTAACTGTCGATATCAACTTTCTCACGATCTGATTGTATTTTCTTCATTTGTAGTGGGTGGATTTCTTAATTTTTCATCTGTTTGCATTTGTGATTATTAGACATAAAAGTGATGCAAGCTGATATGCTAGAGCTACCTTTTGACGATGAGTGTTTTGATTTGGTTATCGAGAAAGGAACTATGGTAAATTAGATGATTTTCCTTTCACCTATAACGGAATTTTGGCTCGACACTCTAAACTAATTGCTATGATTCCTACATCTTCTAAGCTTGAGCGTTAAATGTGAATGTCAACTTTGACTTTGAAGGATGTATTGTTCGTGGATAGTGGTGACCCATGGAATCCAAAGCCGGAAACTATGGTCAAGGTCATGTCCACATTGAAAGGTGTTCACAGAGTATTGAAAGAAGATGGCATATTTATCTCAATAACTTTTGGCCAGGTTTGAAGAATGAACTGTTAGTCCTTGTTGTCGTATGTTGGGTCCTGCCTTTATTCTAATTTGCTTAAAATTCATGGCAGCCACATTTCAGGCGCCCTATATTTAATGCACCAGATTTCACCTGGTCTGTTGAGTGGACTACTTTTGGTGAAACCTTTCACTATTTTGTCTATGTTCTAAAAAAGGTTAGTCATCCATCTAGCCTTATTTTTCATTTTTTCTCTGATGATAAAAAACAATTGTCTATTTGTTACTATATTATTAAGGTACTGCCACCAAGGCTTGATCAAAATCCCAGATGTCACTATAAAATTGGTTCTCAAATGATAAATATTAAATACTACCACCAGTTTTGTACTTCTATGATAATTTGATGTCAAATAAAAAACTAACTTGTTAGCAAAATATCTCGTTGAAGGGCCACTTTGACTTGTGCTCTTGTATATTCTTCACAAACTTATTGGATTTATGAACAGAACAATAGAACCAATGTATTTTCGCATATAAGTTTGGAAATTCAAAATAGGCATATACTCTATTTTCTACTATTAAAAAGTAAAAAAATTTTGTCATCAAAATAGGCACGAGAACTGATTTATGCAGTGATGTAGAAAATCTGTATATGTTTCATGATAACTACATAGATTTCATCATGAAAATGACATGAAGTTGATAAGGACTGCAATTCATATGCACATGGCTTTACTGTTCTGTATCTCTGTTTTAACTATGATAGATGAACATTTTTCAGGGACAGAGGTCATCATATGAAGATATACAACCTGTGAAGAGGTTTGAAGTGCCGTCTTTTAATCTGCTCCATGAGGAGTTAGAAAGTGAAGATTTTACTTTTCTAATCAATGTTGATGAGTTGAACAGTTAGGCAGTATTGTATGAAATTTTGTTACCAATTTTAAATGCTTTACCTTGCTGCAATTTTGATCCATTTACTTTGAAGTAGGAATGCTGTTGTCTTAAAAGATTAATGATGGGCATACTGATGTACCAAAGTAGTAATTCTAGTTCTAATTTGTTGAAAACCAAGTGAAACAATATTCAAATTTCTTCTATATGGAAACGCAATTTTCGTATACATTATTGAAAGTATACTAAATTTATTGTAAGGGAATACTTAATGCAGCTACTACAACACCTTTGTGAGTATACAATAATACTCTCAGATTTTGAAGATGAATCTTTGGATGTATATTTTGAGTCACGCCCTAGCTGGTTTTGAGTCACGCCCTAGCTGGGTGTATATTTTGTTTTCGAAAATACATCTCGGTAAGTCTTATAGAGGTGTATTTTTAGAGTATATTGAAGCAGAAGTAAACAGAGAATTAGAAAGATGTAGTTTGACATAATAAATTTTGCTAACGGAAAAACAGCTCGAAAACCACAGTCACCGTCACCCTTAACATTGACGATCTCTTCAATGTATTTGTACATAAAAACCGACATCTCTTTAAGGAATGAAATTTTTGGTGGAGACGGTGAATGAGGTGGTTTGCTAATGCACGTTCCTTTGAATGCAATTTTTTTGAGATTTTGGAGTTGGAAAATCGAGAAAAACTTTATCAACATGTTCAAAATATGAAGGAGACCGTGTCGTTGAGTTGTCACTCAGTGTAGGTTTGGCCTTCTTAAGAGCATCTTTTATTTTTATTGGTTGAGAGAGTGATTTTCAGTCTATGGTTTCGGATAAACAATCTTCCTCAATTGCTCTTTGATGTGGAATTTCAAATTGTCATCGACTTTCAAAAGTATTTCTTGTATCATTTTCCATTCTATCAAGATAGAGATATTCGATTTATCCTCTTTCATGGCACCGTCATCATCAAACCTGAACCTTTTCTAATGAGTGCAAACTTCTTCCATTCGTATCAGGCTATCTTAGGTATAAGAGAAACACAAGGGAGACCATAGGTTTTCATAAGTGTACAACCACACTTTGAGCTATCGGAATCTACATTCTCAGCTCGCTTGGCTTTGTGAAAAATATAATCCAGTCCTGCTCGAAATATGTTGTTGGCCAACTGAGAATAAAGATTATTATCTTTGAATCTGTGTTCCAACACTATGATGTTGCGGTCAAATGATGTATGTATCTCGTTAGGCTGATTTTGTATCATTTTGTTTACAGAGTCCCATCTTTACACAAATCACCCTTACTATTTCTCAGCCAATTCTTTAGTGTTGTATGAGCAGACTCAACTCAGTTACTAAACCCTAATTTAGATGACTCCATACGAATCCATTGAAGCATGTAAACACTAAATTCAAACTTTTGTCCATTTGTAAAATGGTTGCAAACATCTACCTCTTTCACGACAATATGTTTTGCATCCGGAGACACAATAAGTTTGAATAAAACATCTGGGTGCACCATATCTAATGAAAACAATAATATAAAATGTTCAAAAATAGATGAAATTGAAAACAGTTTGGTGGTAAATGAAAACAGACCGACTCTAGAAATGCATTTATGGAGGAATTCATACAAAATCTGGAAATACATTTCTGAATACGACAGAAGTTTTATCAGCTGCTAAACAAGATTAATGTGAGCAACGATGCTTGAAATAAAGGCTCTTTACCTTGAATTTCAATTTTTTTTACTCCTTTTGATGTGATGAAACACAAGAATGAAGGTTTGGAGTTTTGAGCAAAATAGGTATGAGGTCTGATCATGCAGGTGATCATTTTATTAAAAATCATGTTTGACATTTTCAAAAATGCATATCCGGATATGTATGACATGCAAAGGTGGCATGTTTTCGAATTCCCTCTTGAAAATTTTGGAAATGCATTTTCAGAACTCCAATGGGATGCTCAATAATCAATAAATTGATTGGATTTGTTCGGAGATGTATCTCCGGAGTAAATTTTTGTTTTCAAATGGGGTGACACTTATTTGGACCGAAATTCAGTGAGGTAAAGGATGCACCAGGAGATATATCTCTGAAATTTGATAGGCAATTTTAGATTTTTATAGAGTGTTTTTCCACCTCATAAGGTGAGAATAGTAATTTCCTTATCTTGTGTCCACCTATAAGATTTTTTAATTGGAAATTGATTTTCAAAGCCACAAAATTCACCCCGATTCTTTTGTGTTTGGAGTCAATTGTCCATAAAGTGGCATCTGTAACACCCCAATTTTAATTTTAATATTATTAATATTATTTTAATTATTTTAATATTTTTTTATAATTATTTAAGTGTTGATATGCTTTTATTTTATTAAATAAATATTATTTAATTAAATAAATATTATTTAATTATTGGACAGTTGGATTTTTATTAAAAAAGTAGTTTAATATTTAAATTAATTAAGAATAACATAAATTGTGAGAATCATTAGTTTGAAAAGAAAATTAGAATTTTATTAGAAATAATAGAGTAAAAAGGTGGAATTAGTAAAATGTGGGGGGAGGGTGTGTGGTGATATTACGAGGATTAGGTTGATTTTATTTTAAATAGAAAAGTTATAAGTGAATTATCAGTACGTCAAAAATTGAAGAAAAAAAGTAGAAAGTTGAGAAAGTGACATAAAGAAAACCTATGAGAGCGTGAGAAAAATAGAGGGCATCCCAAAAGACGAAGTTTTATCGCTCTGCAATTTTGAGGTTAGGGAGAGAAATTATTCACATATGGGTTACTAAATAGAAGGATAGTGAGGGTTTCTTACCCTTCTGTCTTCTCCATTTCCTTAATTTGTAATTGTTGGTTGTGGTCAAAGAGGGTTTGGGCAAAACCTTTTGAGACGATAAATTGAATGTTTTCTTTTACTTTTAAGTAATATGATATGTATTCTCATTTGATCTGTGCTCTTATTTGATAACCATGTTGATGCCTTGTCGATAATTTCGTTATGTCTGTGTATGGCAGTTGCATGTGAGTTATAGATCTATTTAATATGGTGAATATCATAATAGTCGAAAACTAAAAAATATGAAAAAGTCGAAAATCAAAAAATTAAGAATCGGGGGAGGGGTGTGGCGTGATGGACCTTGCCGGAAACGGTGGCAGCGGCGTAAAACAGTTGTCGCGGTACGGGGCAGCGCGATGATCGGCTTTGGCGGTCGGTGATTTCAAGTTTCACAGTCTAGTTCGTCGAGTTTTGAGAAGTTTTGTGATTTCGGTGAATGTGAGAGTTGTAGAATATTATTGTTACCCAATTGGTGAACATATTTGTTGAGTAATAATATGCTTACTCTGTTGATGAGTAATGTTGAGCATGTATAATAATTGTATTACCTTATTGGTGGGCTTACATGAGTAATATATGTTTACTCTGTTGATCAGTGTTGTTGAGTACCTATGTTAATATTTTATTTGTTGGTGAGTAATGTTGAATAAATATATTATTATATACATATGTTGAGTTGTTATTATATGCATATATTGTTGAGATGAGAAGTTTAGATGAGGAACTACATTGGTGGCCTGATATTGGCATAGTTGTCAATTTAGATGAAGAACCGTTGTTAAGTAGTATATTGATGTTGGGTGTTAAATTTTATGCATCATATTCATTGGTGGTCTCAGATTCATTGGTGGAATCATTGGTTCAGATGAGTAACCAGAGAAGAGCCTTAGATTCATTAGTGGAATTGTTGTTTCAGATGAGGAACCAGAGGTGGGTCTCAAATTCATTGATGGAATCGTTGGTTTAGATGAGGAACCAGAGGCGTGGATCAATCAGTAACATAACTCTGAAATCCAAAAGCTTGGTACCACGTACATGTTGACTTGGGAGTGATGAGTCACATTGCATTATATAAAGTTGCATCTATGATTGTTATATGCTTGTGAACTATTTTATGTGATTGCTGAATATTGTTGTGGAAACTATCTTAACTGTTTATATACACCATTAACATTATGAACATATTTCTCAGCCTTTTTTGTTTGTTTATGTGGCTCATTGTATCGATGGTACAAATACTCAGGTAGAGGAACATAAGCTGCTCCTGTGTGGAAGGATTGATGTAGATGTTACTTCATTTTATTTATCGTTTCTGAGTTTACTTAGTAATTCTATATTTTTCTCTGATAGTGTAACATCGGGGCGGGTTTTCAGTTGTTTGATGTTTTCTTGAGAGTTTGTTGGATTTATTTCTTTACGCTGGAACTACGTTGTTTTATGAAAGTATGAGATACTTATGTTGAATTGGTGATGTTTTAGTTTCCGCTGCTTAATTTTAAAGTTGAGAAGGATGTTTTATGAGAAAAGTGTGACACCCTATGCTGATTTTGTTGCATTGTAATTCCTTGTGTCGAAACAGGTTGCTCGACAGAAGCAAGGAAGTGTCGAAATCGTGTTGGTGTTGCAATGTCGAAGGCGACAGGAATTTCGACTTAGGTCTAATTTTGTAGTGTTAGCAGAATTAGGTATTTTGGGTTTTGCTTAAGGAGCAAGCAAGCCCAATATTTATAAATAGGGAGTAACCCTATTATGAATAGTAACACAAAAGAAGTGAATTTGCACGGTTGAATTATATTTCTCAGTTTGAAAAGCAGGGAGAAACTCTGCAGAATTCACAACTCTTTCTCTTTTCTTCCCTCCCACATTGAAGCCCTAACTTCTTATTCTCAATTAAATTTTCTTTCTTCTTTCATCATTATTATTATGCAGCAAAATCTTGCAATCAAGAGTGGTTGATTCACTCGAGTGAGGAGTGAAGAACAAGAGTTATAATCAATCAGAAAGATTGATTCTTGTTCATCAAGTTATGGTGGAATTCTTGAATAAGAATTAGTGTATTACCAATATTTGGTATCTAGAGCACTGACTGAGCGATTCGTGGGAAGCAAAACACGATGGCGATGAATCATCTGAACGTGCATTTTCCGACGAGTCTCCCAATTTTGAAGGGTCAAAATTATGAGAATTGGTGTAAACAGGTGAAGTTTGTTTTCTGTTATCAAGATCTTTGGGATCTAGTGAAGGAAGGAATAACACCGCTTACAAAAAATGTGACAAATGATGAAAAGGCTGCGCACAAAGAATTGAAGAAGAAAGATTATAAAACTCTCTTTATAATCCATCAATGTGTTGATCCAGATAATTTTGAAAAGGCCAGTGATGTAGAATCATCGAAAGAAACATGGAAAATTCTGGAGAAATCATTTGGAGGCACAGAGAAGGTGAAAGAGGTGAGGTTACAGACTCACAAAAGGACGTATGAATTTCTTCAGATGGAAGACAATGAAAGCATAACTGATTTTTTCACTAGGGTTACAAAACTGGTGAATCAAATCAAGGTATGTGGAGAAGTGTTGACATCAAGATCAGTTGTTACAAAGATCTTGAGGGCATTGGCTCCAAAGTTTGACCACATGGTAGTAGCCATAGAAGAGACAAAAGACTTATCAACATTGGCAAAGGAAGAGCTTCAAGGGATGCTTGAATCTCATGGACAAAAGGGTGAAAGAGCTGCAAGCAATTCAAAGAATGATATGGTTTTGAAGGTGCAATTAATAAAAGAAAAGAAAGGTAAATGGAAGTGGTTCGATAATAAAGGTAAAGAAGGCTACAACAATTCGACTGGTCAAAATCAGCAAGAAGGAGGCTGGTTGAATCAGAGAAAGTCCTCATACCAAAGCAACCAAAGAGATGGTTCTGCAGGTAGAGGAAGAGGTGGTGGTTGAAAACCTGACAAAAGTCACATTCAGTGTCTCAATTGTCAGAAGTATGGTCACTACTCTAGTGATTGTCCAGAAAAACAAAAGAAACAAAACAATGATGCAAAGCTGGCAAAGCAAGAAGAAGAAGAGATGCTGGTGATGGTCACAACAAGAGATGAAGAAAGATTCCAGGACCATTGGTACTTGGACTCAGGATGCTCATCACACATGACTGGTAGGAAGGATTGGTTTCTCAACATAAAACCCTCAATGAAGAACATGGTGAAATTTTCTAATGACATTTCTTTAGCAGCTGTAGGTATTGATGATGTTCTGATTATGAGGAAAGATGGCAAGAAGTCACTAATTTCCAATGTATTATACATACTAGGCATGAAGAGTAATTTTCTCAGCATAGGGCACTTGGTCGAAAAGAACTACAAAGTGTCGATTGAAGACAAGATGATGAAAGTTTTTGACTTAGGTGGAAGGTTAATCTTGAAGGCACCCATGTCTAAGAATAGAACGTTCATGATTGAACTTAATGTGATGGAGCACAAGTGCCTTGCAATTGCAACTAGCATGGACAAATAGATATGGCACTATAGATCTGGCCATCTCAATTTCAAAGACATCAGAGATTTGAAGAGAAGAAATATGGTTTCAGGGTTACTAGAAATTGACATTCCAAATGAAGTGTGTGAGGAATGTGAGCAGGTGAAGCAGCACAAGAATAACTTTAGCAAGGATGCAAGAAGCAAGCCGAAGGCAATTCTTGAAGTCATAACTGATGTATGTGGTCATATCCAGGTAGATTCGATTGGAGGTAACAAATACTTTGTCATATTTATAGATGATTTTAGTCGAAAACTATGGACTTATGTGATCAAGAAGAAAAGTGAAGTGATCGAGGTATTTTCCAAATTTAAATCTATGGTCGAAAGCTCAAGATTTTGAGGAATGATAGTGGTGGAGAATATGTGTCGAAATACTTCGACACTTTATGTGAGAAAGAAGAGATTATGCATGAGGTGGTGCCACCCTACACTATAAAGTAGAATGGAACTGCAGAAAGAAAGAAAGAATGGAATCATCATGAATATGGTGAGAAGTATGTTGAAAGGCAAACATATACCAAAATAATTATGGGAGAAGTTGTGTCAACTGTAACATACATCCTGAACAGATGTCTGACAAAAAGGCTAGAAGGAATTACGCCAGAAGAATGTTGGTATGGTGTCAAGTCTAACTCGAGTCATCTAAAGGTATTTGGATCTATAACACATAGACATGTGCCTGATCAGTTGAGAAGAAAACTTGATGATAAGTCGAGTCAAAAGATCCTAATAAGATATCATTCAACTGGAGGATAAAAGTTGTTCGACCCAGTGAACAAACAAGTAGTGATCAGCAGGGGCGCGACCATAGATGGGCTTAAGGAATGAGATTGGACTGAAAATGTCAAGAAATATTCAATGAGAATCTTATGTGAATAGCCAACAAGTGAAGTTGAAAGAGAAGTTCGACAAGAAGAAGTCAGAGGTCAAGCAAGCATAAGTAGACCTCAAAGAATAAGACACATGCCTACAAGATTGCAAAAATGTATGATTACATCAGATGATATGCTCTATGATGAATGTGAGCTGGTACACTATGCTTTCTATGCAGACGTCGAACCAGTCAATGCACGTAAGGCATTGAAGAATTCAAAGTGGAAGAAAGCGATGAATGAGGACCTAAAGTCCATCGAAGTCAACAAAATTTGGTCACTTGTCGAATTGCCTCAAGGAAAGAATGCAATTGATGTAAAGTGGGTATACAAGCTGAAGTTGAATCCCAAAGGAAAAGTAACTCGACACAAGGCAAGGCTTGTGGTGAAAGGATTTCTTCAGAAAGAAGGAATCGACTTCGATGAAGTTTTTGCACCTGTTGCTAGGATCGATACAATCAGGTTGGTTATTGGTATAGCAAACATGACCAATTGATAGATGTGTCAGATGGATGTGAAATATGCATTCCTGAATGACCCTTTAGATGAAGAAGTTTATGTTGCACAACCAATTGGGTTCGTGAAACAATGTGAAGAAAACAAGGTATACATGCTGCATAAAGCCCTGTATGGACTTAAGCAAGCCCCTAGAGATTAGAATAAGAAGATATATAACTTTTTATGGGAGAAGGAATTTGTGAAGTGCACAACTGAGCATGGAGTATATGTAAGAAGAAGAAATAGTGAATTGCTTATGATATGTCTCTATGTCGATGACCTGTTGATAAAAGGAAGTTGCAAGAAGGAGATCAAAGACTTCAAATATGACTTAAGTGAAGAGTTTGAAATGCCAGACTTGGGAAATCTCTCACACTTCGTTGGTATCGAATTCTACAAGAGTGGTAGAGGTTTAATGATGCATCAAAAAAAGATATGCAGGTGAAATACTCAAGATTTGTAGATTCAAGATTGCAACCCAACTTCGACTCCAGCTTAGCCCAGAATGCAACTGTTGAAAGACACATATGAAGATGATGTCGATCTAATGCAATGCAGAAGACTCGTTGGATCATTTTGATACCCTTGTCACACAATGCCAGATCTAGCATACAATGTAAGTATGGTGAGTAGATTCACGTAGAAGCCAAAGGTATCACACCTAGCAGCGAGGAAGAGGATACTAAGGTATCTAAAAGGAACTCTCGACTACATCATTTTGTTTCCTACAAATAATGAAGGAAAAGAATGCAAACTAGTGGGTTATACCGACTCAAGTTGGTGTAGTGACGCTAAGGATAGTAAATCCACAACTGGCTATATGTTTATGTTAGGTGGTACAATAATTGCTTGGAGTTCAAGAAAAGAACCAGTAGTAACATTGTTGTCACGTGGAGCAGAATACATAACTGATTCTCTCTGTGCATGTCAAGTAACGTGGATGGTGAATTTGGTCGAAGAGATTACAAGGAAGAATCATGGAGCAATTACCATGAAGATCGACAACATGTCTGTTATCAATATGGCGAAGAATCTGATAGCACATTGGAAAAGCAAACACATCAAAATGAGGTTCCATTATCTTTAAGAGCATGTAGCAGAAGCGAGCTGAACTTGAAACACTACAGAACTGAGAATCAGATTACAGACATCATGACGAAAGGAGTGCAGGTCAAAGTGTTCAAGAAATTAAGGTCTATGATGAATGTAGATAGCTTAAACACAATGAATTAGGCGGCGTGTTGAATTGTAATTCCTTGTGTCAAAACAGGTTGCTCGATAGAAGGAAATAAGTGTTGAAATCGTGTTAGTGTCGAAATGTCGAAGTGTGTCTTGACAGGAATTTTGACTTAGGTCTAATTTTGTAGTGTTAGCAGAATTAGGTATTTTGGGCTTTGCTTAAGGAGAAAGCAAGCCCGAAATCTCTAAATAGAGAGTAACCCTATTATGAATAATAGCACAACAGAAGTGCACTTGCATAGTTGAATAATATTTCTCAGTTTGAGAAGCAGAGAGAAACTCTGCAGAATTCACAACTCTTTATCTTTACTTCCTTCCCATATTGAAAACCTAACTTCTTCTTCTCAATTCAATTTTCTTTTATTCTTTTATCATTATTGTGCGGCGAAATCTTGCAACGAAGAGTGGTTGATTCACTTTATTGAAGAGTGAAGAACAAAAGTGGTAATTAATTAGAAAGATTGATTCTTGTTCATCAAGATTTGATTCGAAATTCATCAAGTTGTGGTGAAATTCTTGACCGGGAATTGAGTATTCCCAACAGATTTTAGAATAAATAATTTGCATGATCTTTTTAAATAAGAGTTTTTGGGGTTACAATGTTACAACATCGGAGACTAACTTCTGTTATAAGATTAATTATCTCAGGAGATAGAATGATGACTGCAAACACTTCTTTTTTTAACGAAGATCTTTTTATAAATACACCTACATTGTTTGATGGTGGAAGGTTTAACTAATGAAAAACTAGAATGAATATTTTTATTAAAACCAATAATCTTGAAATTGAAGTTTTATTATCAATAGTTCGTTTATTCCTACTTATCGTGTTGATAATAAAGAAAAATGAAAATTAGTTTTAAAGCCAAGTACTTAATAATGAGTGCTCTAAGCACCAAATAGTACTTTTACGTTTTTAATTGTATTTCAACTAAGGAAGTATGAAATACTCTTGAAATGACCTATAAAGATTTTTCTAATATTGATCAAGAGAGAATGAACATATGAATCCTGGACGATGAAACACCAAATGACCATGAATACCATCTTTGTAGATGGTTCTCAAACATTGCACTCCTAGAAGGATGTGTTAAAAGTTTTATATTTAACATCTTAGATTCAAGAATCTGAGCAAGTGGTTTGATCCATTCCTTGATTCAAAAGATATAAATATATTTGTTAAGTTTCAGGAAAAATCTAGGAAAGAGAAAATTATTGAAAAACTCAACGAAGTGATCTAAATGTTGAAATACGAAGGAATGAATTCAAGAATATTAGAAGAGTCAGCATCTTCATTATAAGAAGAAATAAAGGATAAATCAACACCGAAAGTAAGGAGTCTTCAATCTGCAGAAGATATGAAGAAGATTCGTTTAGTAGAAGAGACACACAAGATTTATCAAGTAGAATATTTGAAAGATTAGAAAGAACGCTTGGAGATTCGTCAAATGAAGATGATACAACCTCAAGAAACTCATGCAGAGATGTTTTCAACAATACCTCCGACAATACGTCAGAAGATTCTCACGAAGTTTCATAAAGAAAGGGATTTGATGAAGAAAAATGAAAATTGGTTTTAAAGCCAAGTACTTATTAATGAGTGCTCTAAGAACCAAATAATACTTTTATGTTTTTAATTGTATTTCAACTAAGGAAGTATGAAATACTTTTGAAATAATATATAAAGATTTTTCTAAAATTTATCAAGAGAGAATGAACATATGAATCTTGGACGATGCAACACCAAATGACCATGAATATCATCTTTGTAGATGGTTCTCAAACATTAGACTCTTAGAAGGATGTGTTAAAAGTTTTATATTTATCATCTTAGATTCAAGAATCTGAGTAAGAGATTTGATCCATTCCTTGACTCAAAAAATAGAAATATATTTGTTGAGTTTCAGGAAAAATCTAGTAAAAAGGAAATTATTGAAAAACTCAACGAAGTGATCTAAATGTGGAAATATGAAGGAATGAATTCAAGAATATTAGAAGAGTCAGCATCTTCATTATAGAAGAAATAAAGGATAAATCAACACCGAAAGTGAGGAGTCTTCAATTTGTAGAAGATATAAAGAAGATTCGTCTAGTAGAAGAGACGAAAAAGATTTATTAAGTAGAATCTTTGGAAGATTAGAAAGAACGTTCGGAGATTCGTCAAATGAAGATGATACAACCTCAAGAAACTCATGCAGAGATGTCTTCAACAATATCTCCGACAATACGTCAGAAGATTCTTACGAAGTTTCATAAAGAAAGGGATTTGATGAAGAAAAATGAAAATTGGTTTTAAAGCCAAGTACTTAATAACAAGTGCTCTAAGCACCAAATAGTACTTTTATGTTTTTAATTGTATTTCGACTAAGGAAGTATGAAATACTCTTGAAATGATCTATAAAGATTTTCCTAAACTTGATCAAGAGAGAATAAACATATGAATCCTGGACGATGAAACACCAAATTACCATGAATATCATCTTTGTATATGGTTCTCAAACATTTGACTTCTAGAAGGATGTGTTAAAAGTTTTATATTTAACATCTTAGATTCAAAAATCTGAGCAAGAGGTTAGATCTATTCCTTGATTCAAAACATAGAAATATATTTGTTGAGTTTCAGGAAAAATCTAAGAAAGAGGAAATTATTGAAAAACCCAACAAAGTGATCTAAGGGTGTGATTGGTTGTAAAGAGAAAGTGAGAAGAGAGAAATAAGTGAGAGAGTATGTGAGAAGAGAGAAATAGGTAAGAAGTAAAGAAGATTTATAAGGTTGCTTGTTATAAGAGAAATATGAGAGAAATAGAAAAGAAAGAAGTGTGTAAAATTTTAAAAAGACAAAACTATCCTTACTATAACAATATATAAAATATAGTATATTTAACTTCATTAAGAGAATGCAAGGGCAAATATGGAATAAAAAAAAAATTGTTTCTCCTTCTCCTTTCTTCTCATTTTAGGAGAGATTGAAAAAAGTAATGGGACCCACATAATTTCATTCTCTCTTCCCTATTTCTCACCAAACCAAGCAAGAGAAATTGGACATCTCTCTTCAACTTCTCTCTTACCAACTTCTCTCTTTCATACTTCATCTAAAACAAACACACCCTAAATGTTGAAATATGAAGGAATGAATTCAAGAATATTAGAAGAGTCAGCATCTTCATTATAAGAAGAAATAAAGGATAAATCAACACCAAAAGTGAGGAGTCTTCAATCCGTAGAAGATATGAAAAAGATTCGTCTAGTAAAAGAGACGGAAAAGATTTATCAAGTAGAATCTTTGAAAGATTAGAAAGAACGTTTGGAGATTCGTCAAATGAAAATGATACAACTTCAAGACCCTCATGCATAGATGTCTTCAACAATATCTCCGACAATGCGTCAGAAGATTCTCACAAAGTTTCATAAAGAAAGGGATTTGATGAAGAAGAACATGCGTGCCTCCAAGTCTTAACAGAAGACGACGACACCAAAGTAACATCTCTAACATATGATCAAATGTTTAAACTAAGTGTTAAGTTTAGTAAAGATATTAACAAACTAGAAAAAAGACATTGTTAATTTAAAGATTATATTGAATTTTTAGAAAAAAATGAAATTATTTGTGAAGAAATAACTAACATTAGAAATGAATCTTTAAAATAAGAGAAATGTGAAACATGCTAATATTTAAAAATTGAAATAATCCATTTGCATTAAACCGTAGAAAATTTACTAAGAGTAAAAATATTTAATTTTATCCAATCAAATATTTTCATATATTAAAAATGACTTAAGCTATAAACATAATTGATTATTTAGTAATATTTATATACTTGGAAGAAATTCAATTGTCATATTTTTAAGTATAATTTTTTTTGTAATAAGCCCGGTTATTTGAAACATCTTCTAGAATTCAATGAAAATTATCTCAATCTAATATCCAATCCAAATCTTTATTACTATTTTTCTATTTTTCTTATAGTGAAAAACTATAAATTCCTTTGAAACATTAAAAAAAATTACCGAATACAAAATAATTCTCATATAGCATCATAAATTATTAGAAACTAAATAAATTTATTATTTAAAATATTAATAATAATCAAACAATAATTTTATTAAATAATCCATTATAAGAGAACAATTTGTTGAAGGTAATATATTATGTTTCTGTTAAAATTTCTTTTTAATAAAGTTTAATTTTGAAAATTACAACGATTTCTAAATGATTTGATTGATTCTAGAAAGAATAAAAAAAATCAATTAATGATGATATGAATTGAGAAAAGAGAATAATGTTGTTATAATTTAAAAATAAATGAATTTATATTTAAAAATAAAATAAAATAATTAATAAAATGAATTAATAATAGAAAATAAAAATAAAAATATTATAAAATTATAAAATATTAAATATAAGCGAGATATTTGATATCTTGAATTTAATGGTACAAATAAATACCTTTCTGTTATATTTTAATATTATTTAATTTTTAAATAAATTTAAAATTTAAATTTATTTATACGGATAATCAACTAAAATCTATAGGTATCAAAGAATTTATCTAAATAAAAATCTGATAATTTATAAAAAAAGTGAAAAAGATATTGTAAAATTATAATTTAAATAAAATTTAGAAATCATATACTAAGATACCCATATATTCTGAATTAATTATTTTTAATTACTTATTGATATGATTTTCTTAACTTTGGGTATTATAAATATGTATATACATTATTTTGTGAGCATAAGAAAGCAAGGGAAAAGGAAGAGTGGATTGTTTTTGTGCTGTGTTCAGAGTAATACCTTCCTCTTTTCTCGTCTGATTTTTCGTTCTTTACGATCACCTAATCGATCAAATCTTCAAAACCCTAATTTCCCTAACTCATTCTATTTCTCTCAATCAATCACTTCCATTTGTTTCTTTACTATCAATCGTTTACTGTTGCGATGGAGGATTACGGCAGCAGCGACGATGATTATCGGTACTCTGATCAAGAAGATTCTGATTGCCAATTATACGAAAACAACGATCAAAACTTTGACTTACTCTCTTCCACTGCTCAGGTTTTTTTTCTTGGATTTCATTGATTTCCCCTTTTTTGATTATTAGTTTTTACTTTTTTTATTTCTTTTTGTTTGATGTAGATGTTTTTCGTGATTGTGTGAGTTTGTGTGAGTTAGCGTGATTTTTTATTTTTGGTGATGGTTGTGTGTTTTGAATCTGTGTATTGAGTTGATTGTTATTATCTTAATGATGAAGTGCATTATATTAAGAGAGAAAGAGGGCTGATGAAAGTTTGGAGTTTTATAATTGCTTTGGATGAATAGTTTGTTTAATTTCTGTAGTGTGTTGCATGATCGTTTATGGGTGCCGAATTTATTGAAGGAATTTGAATTTTTTGCTGTCTGACTTATAATTTTTGTGTGGTTTATGTATAGTCCATGTTTAGATTTGCGATGAGATTGGCAGAATGAATTTTGATTTTGCGAAAGTGTAGATTTTGAAAAAATTACTGTGGATCACTTGTATTTTTGACAAACCCTCGAGGATTCCAAACACACTAAATTGTTAATAGTCTATGGTTATATACAATCCAATCTCAAAGGGCTAATACTTTATTTATTATTTGCAGGTGATTACTGAGGAATCATTGCTGGCTGCACAGGTAACATGAGAAAAAAAATTTAAACTCGGTGTTTTTGTTTAGATATTTTTGTTATTTTTTACTGAGATTTCAATGTACATTCATATTCAGAAAGAGGACTTGCGGAGAGTGATGGACATGCTTTCTGTAAGGCAACATCATGCGCGTACATTGCTGATTTATCATCGCTGGGATGTGGACCATTTGTTTGAAGTTTATGTGGAAAAAGGGAAGGCATATATGTTTGCTCAGGCCGGTGTTAGTGTGGATGAATGTCGTGACTCTAACTCACTTGTTAGTGCTTCCGTAATGTGTGAAATCTGCATGGACGATATTCCTAGTGATGAAGCAACAAGAGTGGATTGCGGTCACTGCTTTTGCAACTCCTGTGAGTGTTTGTTTATTCTTTCACTATCGGTCTTATTTTCTTAAAGAATTTTTTTAAGTAAAATATAAAAATTGCATTTGAGTCCATTATGTTACCCACAAACATGACAATATGCCATCTTGTAAGAGAGAAAAGCACACGGGCAAAATTAATGGACCCTACATAAATAGTGGCGGTCCTACTGATTTTTCTGACATCTTACATGATGTCAAATTAGTAGGCAGCATAAAAGGATTCATATCAATAGAACATCTATCACCTTTCAACGAGATTATAAAGTATTAGCCAGATGGCCTGGCTTATATTGTTTTGATTGATAATGCATTAAGCAGTGAGTTAGGATCTGCATCTGCCTGTTTTTATGCCCTTGTCAATGACTGAAAAAATTACTTTAAATTAATCTTGGTCATCTACTTTTACAGGTTGGACACAGCATTTTATTGTCAAGATAAATGAGGGTCAAAGTAAACGCATCAGATGCATGGCTCACAAGTGTAATTCCATTTGTGATGAAGCTGTTGTAAGAACTCTACTCGGCAGAAAGCACCCTGATATGGCAGAGAAGTATGAACGGTTTCTTCTTGAATCCTACATCGAAGACAATAAAAGAGTTAAATGGTGTCCGAGCACACCACATTGTGGGAATGCAATTCGTGTTGAGGGTGATAAATTGTGTGAAGTAGAATGTTCATGTGGAGATCAATTTTGTTTTAATTGCTTGTCAGAAGCACACTCACCCTGTTCATGTTTGATGTGGGAGCTTTGGGAAAAGAAGTGTCGGGATGAATCAGAAACTGTTAATTGGATAACTGTTCATACAAAAGCTTGTCCAAAGTGCCACAAACCGGTGGAGAAGAATGGTGGCTGTAATTTGGTTAGCTGTATTTGTGGTCAAGCATTTTGGTGAGTTTTCCTTCTTCTTGCATTATATATTCTCATCCAACTTTTCCCCGTTATTAATCTTTTCCATACAATAACTTATCTTAGTTGGTTATATATAGATTTGATTTATTTTAAATATGTATTGTAATATGGATCAGGTGCTGTTTACAACTGTTTTAGCTAACGCGAACTTGTGTTTTCTATTATAATTTTCCCTCCTTTTTTTCGCACAGTTGGTTGTGTGGTGGAGCTACTGGCCGAGAGCATACTTGGTCAAGTATAGCAGGTCACAGCTGTGGTCGCTACAAAGAACAAGAGAAAACAGCTGAGCGGGCAAAGAGGGATCTGTATAGGTACATGCATTATCATAACCGATATAAAGCTCACACAGACTCCTTTAAGCTTGAAAGTAAACTGAAAGATAGCATACGAGGGAGGATTTCTATATCGGAAGAAACAAAAAGTTCTGAACTCAGTGATTATAGCTGGGTACATAATGGTCTCTCTAGACTTTTCAGATCTAGGCGTGTCCTTTCATATTCATATGCATTTGCATTTTATATGTTTGGAGATGAGCTTTTTAAAGAAGAAATGTCAGAAGCTGAAAGAGAAATCAAACAGAACTTATTTGAGGATCAACAACAGCAGTTTGAGTCAAATGTTGAAAAACTTTCTAAGATGCTGGAGGAGCCTTTCGATACTTTTGAATATGATAAGGTTATGGAGATAAGAATGCAGATAATAGATCTAACAACACTGATTGATGGTCTTTGTAAGAAAATGTAAGTGCCGTGCTTTAGATAAGTTTCTAGTACGTATCTGTCATTTGGCATTGATAAGTGTGAATTCTTATAATGAATGCAGGTATGAGTGCATCGAGAATGATTTATTGGGTTCTATTAATCTTGGTACTATCCACAGCATAGCACCATATAGATCAAAGGGCATAGAGAGAGCTTCAGAACTTCAAGTTTGTTGGAGCAATAAAGCCAACAATACGGGTAAGATTACTATCGACAGTATATCACCATATATTGACTGCAGTACATCAGTTGTCATTGCTGTGACTCAACACATATTTTATGATCACGTTGGATTCTAAATATATAAACTAATATGTGTCCGTTAACATTTGAAACATGCATTGTGTCTTAATATGTATATACGTTGGGATCATGTTGGGATCGGTGAGTTTTGGATATTAACCTTGCTCTCACCCTAATTTTAATAAAATAGTTGTTAGTAGGGAGGGATTTAATTTCTACAATTGAACTGTGATATTTGCAGATGAATGAATATTGCAACATTAAAACCGTGCCAAATTCATTTATATTTTTAGCTTTGTTATTGTATTATGTTATGAATGTTGTTATATATGTTTTCTTCAGTTTGACTTAGTGGATGCTCAGAAATGTTACTGAGTGAAAGGATTCTTGTATATATATGCTGCAAGCGTAGGTGTAACAGCAGAGTTTGATCGGTCAGGAGAGAGTGGATGTTCTTCTCGTAAGCGTGCCAGAAAAGACGGTGAAATGTTTGATCTAAACTTGCCAGCTGAGGCTCTAGACAGAATTTGACTTTGAAGGAGACTTTATAAACAAACAGGCGTACAGGTCTAACTTATATTGCTTTGCTGCATTTGATGGGGTGAATCAACCATTTTTGGATTTCACATTCGAGCTGTTTACTCCCTCATTTTTTTTCTAATGTCTCTGGGATTCAGTGTTCCTTTTTGCTTGTACATAGCCTTGAGGCACTTATTTACAATTAGATTATATAAATGCCTACTTGGGTTTCTAGAGGACAATTTTTAGGATAAGGTTTAATTTCTATCTTATTATGGATTTCAAGTGAAGGTAACTTCACCGTTTTTCTTTTGAAAACTTTCATATAATAATACTCTTTTTTTTTACTCAATGATGTTCCTTTAATAAAAGGATAGCGGTGACATAGTATGTATGCAAATGAATGGAGTAAAAATTATTCTGATTTGTAATAAAAATATCTCAGATTCTAGATTCCTTTGAATCACCGAGAGAGATATCAGTATAGTCAATAATGTCTCAAATATCTGGGACACCCGGTTTTTATTTAGGGGCGGGGACGGGGATGCCAGTATCCGTTCCGCACCCACCCTCGTCACGCGCCTGCCAACTATATTTAATTTATTTTATTTATTTTTAATAATTTTATTAATCATTTACACTTTTTAATGTCATAATATTAGAATTATTTATTTTTTTTGAAAATATAATTTAAATAAAATTTATCAAGTATTATAATTATTTTTAAAATAATCAATTATTTAATTTAGAATTATTAAATCTTTAATTATTGATTTTTATTGTTATTGAAAAAAAATATACATTTAAAAAAAAATACAATGCGGGGCGGGTGAAACCCGTTTCTTGTTGGGGGCGGAGGAACAATTTTCGTTCGCTCTGTTGTCAAGCATATTAACAATGTGCAGTTTTGTATGTCAATTTTTTTTTTTTAATCATACTTTGGGATGTTTCCTATTATTTTTCTGTGTTCATGTTTCTTCCATGTTAAGGTAATAGGAAACCAAAAGTTGTCTATAAACAATTCCAAAAGGTTTACAAAATTTTCATTTTTTTGGGACATAGGTTTTGTTTGAGAGATACAAAGGGTTATGGAGAGAGGAAAAAATTAGAATCTTCTCACTGTTTTTACAAGTGTTTTTTTTTGGAGTAGGAAAAAATATTTATTTTTTGAAGTATTACAAAGAGAAGTAATAAATTTTAAAAATGATTTAAAATTCTCAACACTAAAATTCTTTCAATACTTTTATAGAGTTCCTCTACATTGGAGGATTTACTCTATTGAAAATAAGAGGAGAGTAGGGTTGTTCAAGGATCCGGTAATCCATTAAGTATTAATTTATTAAGTATCAATTCGGTGATTTGAACCAAATTGTATTTTGTTCAAATTTTTTAAATTTAAATTCAACTTGAACTAACATGTTTAAATTTGGAGTAGTTTAGTTCATATGGGTTCAAAATCTCAATTCTGGAGTAGTTTAGTTCATATGTTAAAAATATTTTTGGTTTAATTAAAATATTAAAATTTTAAATTATAAAATTTAGTTTAAGTATTTGAATTTTTAATTATCTAGTCCCCTTTCTAAGTTGGTGGAAGTACAATGTGGATGGGGCGGCTTCTAGTTGTCCCGATATTGCTTCTTGTGCTGGTATGTTTAGAGACCTATAATATCTTTTTTCGGCAGTTGTACTGTGAATATCAGTATAAACATTGCTTTTCATGTGAAGTTTCTTGGAATCATCAATGCTATAGAATATGTTTATGCTCGAGATTGGTATAATCTATGGATTGAAACAGATTCTAAAATGATGATTTTGGCTTACAACTCTCCTTCTCTTGTGCCTTGGCGTCTAAGGAACAAATGGAATAATTGTATGACGATTACTAAAGACATACACTTTACTATCTCTCATATTTATAGAGAAGGTAATAGTTTAGCCGATAAGTTAGCCAATATAGGTCTTAATAAGACATGTTTGAATTGGTTTGATAGGCTCCCTTGTGATGCTTTGTCTTTTTATGATCATGATAGGTTAGGTCTTCCCAACTTTACGTTGTCACTCTTGAAGGGATTGGTTTTGTCCCCTTTCTCTTTGTTTCTTTTTCTCTTTTAATATATTAGTGATGCTTGTTGGGAAACAAATGTGAGTTGTGTGGAAAAATAAGTGTGAGTTCTAAGTCCCACATTACTTAAAAAAGTAGAGGTTAAGCACTTTATAAGTAAGATGACCCATACACCTATCACCTTAAGGTTTTGGATGAATATGTGGTGTCTCTCTCACTTGTTTATGTGAGTCTTTGATCTTTAGGTGAGTGTTTGACCTAATGTGTATGCTTCCCCTTCATGATGATCCATTAGTGGTATCATAGCTGATGGTTCGAGTAAGGGAACAACTCCTTGTGTTGAAAGTCTTCTTGACACGGTGGTCAGGCGGCGTGTTTCGTTGAAGTGCCCATGATGAGATAAGGGCGTCTCTCAACGGCGGTACAAGCATGTGGATGAAAGAGTTTCCGCTTGAGGGGGAGCATAGTGAATGAACTCACACTTGGGAAGATTGTTGGGAAACAAGTGTGAGTTGTGTGAAAAAATAAGTGCGAGTTCTAAGTCCACATTGCTTAGAAAAGTGGAGGTTAAGCACTTTATAAGTAAGAGGACCCATACACCTATCCCCTTAAGATTTTGGGTGAATATGTGGTGTCTATCTCACTTGTTTGGGTGAGTCTTTGATCTTTAGGTGAGTGTTTGACCTAATGTGTATGCTTTTCCCTCATGATGACCCATCAATGGAGTAACTCACCTTTGTTTTTTTTTAAATTGATTTTTATAAACCACATTGAGGTTGTTCAGATTTGACTTGAAAAATACAAAAATTTTGACTCAAATTAAATAAGATGATAATTGTCAATAACGTTTCCTTAAATCCCCCCCCCCCCAAAAAAAAGAAAAAGGGAAGACGTGCATTTAAAGTAAAACTCAGATATATGGGTTCTCAATATTGGAATTGGAATGTGGCATCAATTGTTGAAACTCATTACTAAACATGTTATATTATCAAGTGTAACATAAAATTAATACAAGCATGTTGAGGTGAACTAAGATGTCGTAGGTAGACTTAAATTAGGTTCATGTAAAGTTTGTAAATTTTGAGTTTAGAGGTGAGTCAAACATATATCTAGTAAATTATGTTGGATCAGAATGCCAAGTTCTCATCGATATATTATGTACAAACTAGTACTTATACAAGTAAATATAGTGTTGTAATCATTACTTGTGAAACAAGTAATGTTGCAACTAAATCTTAACTAACATACACTGCTCAACAAGAATATACAACAAACTCTCTCTTACTTTGAATTCTATAAAAAAAAGTAAGTAACACTAGTTAATGTCTCCATTCCTAAGCCCTCCCTTAACTTAACAAATGACTCAAGCTTCAATGGCTAAGTGAGGATGCCAACCAATTGTTATTGAGTGCTGCAGTGCTATAACTGAATGAATCCATCCTTAGTCAGGTCCCTTAAGAAATGGTACCTAACATCTATGTGCTTGCACCTTCCATGCATGATAGGATTTCTTGACAATTTGATTGAGGAAATGTTGTCACAAAAGATGATTGACCCTTGCCTTTGAGGCACTTTCAAATGAGCCAGCACATTTCTTAACCATACTCCTTGGCAATCACATGAAGCAACAACTATAAACCTTGCTTCTGTTGTTGACAATGTGATATTGGTTGTTTCTTCGAGGACCATGAGATTGACCCTGAACTTAACTTATACACATTCCCTAAGGTGATTATCCTTTCATCTTTATTTCCTGCATAATCAGAGTCACTCCATCCTACCTGAAATCAAAAAGTATCATTTGGTATCATTTACGTGCTTTAAGTTTCATTTGTGTGCTTTAATGTTTTTACAATTCGATTATTGATTGATATCTATTATTAGTTATACCATTGAGAACCCTCTACATTTCATGTATTAAAATTCCTTGTTAGTATTTCCTTTTTGATCCCATGAAATTTCTATTTTGTCATTTCCACAGGCGTAGCTAGAATCACAAGTTTGGACATTTAAATTTGGATGTTTTGGTATTTGATTCGAATAATGTGTTATCTCTGAGTTGAATCATTCACCTTTGAAATTGGAATTCACTTCTGGACCACTTGATTCTAATCACAAATTGAACATGATTCGAATCGTAACCTCATTTGATTCGGATCATGTGAAAATCACGAGCTTTGAAAAAGGGTTAAATATGTTTTTGGTCCCTATAAAATCACCAACTTTTATTTTTGATCCCTATAAAAAAAAGCGTGTTTTGGTCCTTACAAAATAATTATGCACGTAGTTTTAGTCCCTACTGTTAAACCAATGTGTATTTTTGAATGATTATTTTGCAGATATGTTTAGAACGTTATAAAAAGTTCCTCGAAAAAAAAGGAACTCAAAATTTGATTTATAAGTCGAGATTTTCATTAGCTTTATCATTCTTTTGAAATTTAAATAATTCATATTTAATTCTTCTCATTTTAAAAAATTACATAATTTGGTAAAGAAATATTTTATAGTAATCTGAATATGAAAAAAATTATTCAAAATTTTAAAAGTTTAGGGGTAATTAAATAGTTTTCAAAATTTTAAAAAATAGCAAGGAGTAAAACTGCATGCATAAAATTTTTGTAGGGACCAAAATATGTCTTTTTTTAATAGGGACTAAAAATGAAATGTGAGATATTTATAATGACCAAAAACATATTAACCCTTTGAAAAATGCCCCTTTTGGGCATGTCCAGATTGATTCGAATCATAAATTCTTCTTAATTTGAATCAAACCTCTAAAAATCCAATTTTCATCTCTTATTTTAATATTTGAATATCGTGATTATATTCCGATAGAATCATCCATTGAAGAGTGCACGTAGGCAAAGTGAGGATAAATGCCAAAGCACTATATCTCTCTCTGTGTATCTTTCCCTTTCCCTATCTTTTTCATTTTGAAAGTATTCATTCCTATTAGATGTTGCATCATTACATGATTGCATTGATTATATACCATATTGGTTAGACCGTGCTTATAGAGATTTAATGTATAATCTTAGGTTTGCGGTGTATCAATCTTATGGAATCATCATGAAGTCAATTATGCATTGTTAAGAACATCTAAGTAATGTGTTTTTATATCACTTCGCTTAAAATGACTTTGGTTATCTTGTAAGTAACTTGTACTATAAACAATAAATCTCATGGTAACCTCATGTACCATTTCATGTGGCTTGATTCATTGAGATGCTTTCAAGCTCTCGTGTTTTTTTGTTTGTTTTGCTTCCGCGCTTCTTAAAATATCTGATTTCGTTGATGGGACCTAAAAAGTTTTTCAAATTGTCTTAAGGGAACAAGGATCTATTAACCCCCCTTATAGACCTTTTTGTATCCATATTCTCACCCAACAATTGGTACCAGAGTTAGACTTTTGATCAAATTCTAGCGACTCCAAAAGTTGAGGATATGGTTCCTTCGATCCAAGACGAGTTTTTCAAATCGTTTGAAAGCTTATGCAATTCAATGAATCCCAATGAATCTACATTAATGTACTTGTGTTTGATTATTCTTTGCAATTCATTACATAAATTAAGGGTTAAATATGTATAAGGTCCCTACAAATATCTCAACTTTAGATTTGGTCCCTCAAAATTTTCCTTCAAATAATGGTCCTCTGAAAGTTTTCCGTCCCTAACTTTAGTCCCTCCCGTTAATTTCCACTAACGGTGGCTTATGTGGCATGTCATGTGGAAATTTTTTGATGACGTGACTTACATGTGGCAATGCCAACGTGGCAAAAATTGCTGACATGTATGCCACGTGACAATTGTTTCATTTTTTAATTTTTTATATATTAATATCATATTTGAACCCAGAAATGGTAGCTAATCTGCAGCTACTTCCTAGCTAATTCCTAGCTAATCTCTAGCTAATTTAAACACACCATTTTTGTAACTAATTCATAGCTAATCTCTAGCTAATTTACCGCACTAACTCTAAATAAAATTCTATTTGAAACACATGATCATATCCTAGTATATAGAAATTTAAATATTTTAAATTAAAAAACAAAAACAAATTCATTGTAACTCTTTCAGGCATTATGTCAAACAGTACGTTGGCATCTTCAACCACGTGGTTTTAATGATACCCAACAAAAGTTCTTAGAGCCATTATATCAAATAATTCTAAAGCATTCACTTATACTACTACTGTCATAAATCACAATTTTGTCTTAAGTAGTGGAGAAACAACTTTAAAAGTTCAAAACAAGTAGTATATATTACACAAATACAACTAAATAGAAGAACTTGACTTAACCAAGTTTAATTAGAACATGTAATAATCTTAACCAACCAAATAGTAGTCCCTTGTATAGTTTTACCATTTTTCTCTCTCTTTGTTACTGTACATTACCCTTTATTTCAATTCAATTTTTTTCTTTGTAGTCTAGTATTAATAAACGCCCCATTGCAAACCATTATTTATTTTACATTTTTCTCTTTGTTACATTTTTTCTTTACATTCTTACCATCATAACAAAAGGATACAACAATTTGTATGCAGAAAAAACTCCTTCCACCATAAATTTATTACAAGATGTGTATAATAATACTAGTAACTAGAGCTTAAATCACTCAAAATATTGCAACAATATAATAACTATTAAAACTCCTTTCTATTCATATATGCAAAAACTGATTGATCAAAGTATTAAAATGGCTATCAATTAAAATGCTTAGTGTAACACCCAAATTTATTTTAATTAATTTTTTGTAATTAAATTGAATGATGTTGTGTATTTGTGTATGATTATGTGTGTTTTGGGTGAGGTTGGGTTGCCTTAGTATGGGGTAGAGACCTTAGAATTATAGAAAATAAAGTATCGGAGGGTGTGTGACTATTGGGATGGAATATGTGGTGTGGTTAGTAAGTGATTATTAAATTAAATAATTTAGTGGAAATTAATTAAAATTAAATTAATTAGTTTAATTATTTTATTTAATTAAAATTGGATAATATGAGTGGAGAGATGACAAGGGCAAGGTGGTCCATTCATGAGGATTAGTAAGGATAAAGAGGGAAAAACATATTTGGGGTCTAAGGGTCATAATAGGAAAAGGAGGAAATTAGAGAGGGAGAATCATTTGGTGATCGATCGAATTCTGAAGAAAGGAGAAACGGAAGAGAGAAACATAGCTAGGGCTGGGAGAACCTCCATCAGAGAGCTTTGGGGAATCTTCACTTAAGGTAAGGGTGGGGTTCTTCGATCACTTAAGGGCTGTATAATATATGTATGAGGGTGGTAAATTATTAATATCCATATCTATGCATTTCGTTGTTGCTTTGGGTGATTCGGTGTGAAAGGAAGGTTGCGTGTCGATGTTTGTTATTATGTGTAAATTATGTAAATTGCATGTTTGAGTTGTGTTTGTGGTGTTAGAATATGTTTTAATTGATATATAGTCTAGGTATGTTGGGGTCTTGTAGATGGGGTTTTGATTTGAGAAGAATGTATGAAGAAATTGGGGATAAATTGATATTGTGAGGCCATGAGATGAGGTAGATGACGTATAATATGATGATAGGACCTCTAAATAAGTGTTAAATGTTGTTATAAATGTCATACAATCGCAGGATTTTGAATTATGAAACCGGTACTTTTTACAGAATCGAAATCGGAGGTCCGGAAGGCATTTAACGATTAAAAACAGAAAAATTTCCTGTTTTTACGCAGTATGAGTCGACTCATGAGTCGACCTGTACGGACCCGTGTGTTGCACAATTTTTCCAAAATGTCAAATTTTGTTTTCTTCATAACTTTTGATCCGTAAGTCCGTTTTGGCCCCCGTTTGAAGCGTTAGAAAGCTAACGAAATATTCTTTCTATTAAACATGGTCATGTTGCCATTAGGATATTTTATTTATGCGTGGTTGGGTGATTTGGCATGTTATTAATCGTGGTCGTGCGTCTTGTCGCTTAATGGTGTTGTGGCATAACTTATAAATGTAATAGTTGTTGCTTATGAGGTTGTATGATGATGTTGTTGAGCTGTTATAGCATTTTTGTTGCATGGTGACTAGTAGTGGTGTGGTATAATGATTAATATAAATATCATTGTAGTGGTATTGTTGTTGTCGTTGTTGATGCTGTATTATTTTGTTGATTGTTACTTGCTATGTGGTATGATGATGTTGTTGGACTGTTATGGCATGTCGTAGTGTGACATGTAGTGGCGTGATACATTTATTTTATGAAAGTCATTGTATGTTGTTGATATGCATTACATGATTGCATGAGTTGTGAGATAAGCCGCGTGCCCATGTGGGGCGTGAGCGTCTTATCCGGATTCTATGTGGTAGAATCAAATTGTTGTTGTTGTTGAGGTAGTCGTGTGTCCATGTGGGGTGTGAGCGATGTTGTGGATATTCCGACGGGAATTATGATCATGAAAAAGGGATCGAATGGTACCACATGCATTGAGTCTAGTGTGGAGTCTCATTGCATTGCATTATGTATCATGTTGTTTTATGGAAAATTATGACTATCTACTAGTGTGTGGAATGTGTGCGATGTGAATTGATGTTAGGTTGGATCGCTTAATAATCATATGCTTTTATATATATATTATGCATTTCTTTTGTTGATTTGAGAATCTCACCCATTCTGTTGTTAGTGATGCTTTATACGGCATCCTGCAGATAGTCAAGGATAGTGCGGAGTTGCGGTTAGTGAAGGCGAAGTCTTTCACTTTATTTGTTGGAGTCTGCTCTGATATGTAACACTGGGGTTTTGGGAACGCTTTTATGTTTAATTTGGTTTTGTCAAGGATCATTCACTTTCCTTATGTTTGAAACTAATTTTGTTGCTTTAAGACGTTATGTTTTGTGATTAAATTAACTAAGTTTCCGCTGCTTAATAAGATGACTTTTGGATTATGAAAGTGTTAATTTTCGTTGATAATAATTAGGTGTTACATGTCGTTTGTATGAGAAGGTTTTAATTGGAAAGTAATACCCTATGTTGCTGAATTTTCTTATAATTACTCTGATTATTTAATAAAGTATGCGGGGAATTTAGGGTGTTACACTTAGAAGGTCTTTACATTTGTTTTCACTTACAACATCTGTTCTAGAATTTGATGATAGTGAAAAGTAAAAGACTTACAAGACAGTTTCGTTCAGGGAAGTTCAAGATGAAATTAATGAGCTCCAGGTGCTTGTTCTTTTCATTCGTATGTTAGCGGTTATCTTTGTGTTTTCTTTCTATGTAATGCATGATCTGATAAATTACCACCATAAGTCCAATGCTAACCACATGTGTGAAAACTTTTAGATATTCAAACTACCTAAGAACTGGGATCTTGTGTATTTTTGGAAACAAACCACGTCAAAGTGCTATTTTGCTTTCAAATTTCAATGTAATACTTGGACAATAATTTATAACCATGTATTACACTGTATTTCCTTTTAATAAACGTTTTTTAATAACCATATCATACAAATTGGACTCATGTTGACTCATGTTGACCTGCTACACTAGTAAAGCCAATGGGTCAAGTTGCCCCTTTAGAATTAAGCTTGCATAGTTCTCCTGCTAGAGAAGAATAAACCATGCGCAAACACCAGCTGTAGTATTACAGGAAATTGCACTGAAGTGTGGAACTAAGGTTAGTTGAATATGTTTGTGCTAGATGGCATCGTTAGCTTTTATTAATATCTCGATGTACTATTTAAGGTTTCTTTGGTTTGTGTACCCAACACGTTTCTTTGCTTTTGATATGAACATGTGGAATTTACATCATCTTTGGCTGCTAGCAGAGAGTTGCGGTTCTCCATTGAGGTATCCAACATTTGAGGCAGTGAGATGTTATGATTCCTTGTTCTCTATGTTTGCACCACTTTCTAAGTTCCATATTTTTCTATACAAAACTAGAGATATATTTTTTCATTGGGATATATTTTTCATTTTCATTTATTATTCAAAGATGGCTGATATGATTCCATTTACATAGAAGTTGCAGCCAAATATAGTATAGTTGATATGGCTGATATGATTCCAGTTTGGTTTGATTTTGTGATTTTCAACAAGGGAATTGGATGGGAAGTCCTTATGTACAAGGGAATTGAAGACGATATTTGGTAATTAAAATCTAGTGCCTATTATTACATCCACATATTTTTTTAGTATGCACTTGAACATATGTCAAAAGTATGGAAACTTTCATATTCGTCACTGATCATTCACTCTACAAGGGAAACTTTCATATTTTTTGCAACACTGGGGTTATAATGAGAATCAATGAGTTGTGTATTACTAACATAATTATGTGTTTAAATTAGCTAGAGATTAGCTATAAAAATGATGTGTTTAAATTAGCTAGAGATTAGCTATAAAAATGATGTGTTTAAATTAGCTAGAGATTAGTTATGAATTAGCTAAAAAAATGGTGTGTTTAAATTAGCTAGAAATTAGCTAGGAATTAGCTAGGAAGTAGCTGCAAATTAGCTACCATTTCTGGGTTTAAATATGGTATTAATATTAAAAAAATTAACATTGAAGCAATTGCCACGTGGCATACATGTCAGCAATTTTTGCCACGTTGGCATTGCCACATGTAAGCCACGTCATCAAAAAATTTCCACATGGCATGCCACATAAGCCACCGTTAGTGGAAACTAACGGGAGAGACTAAAGTTAGGGACGAAAAACTTTCAAAGGGCCATTATTTGAAGGAAAATTTTGGAGGGACCAAACCAGAAAGTTGGGATATTTGTAAGGACCTTATACATATTTAACCCCATAAATAAATTCAAATTAAAACCTTACTAGAATATTCTTCAAGCATTAATTGTATTTGAGATGTTCTTCATGTTTTGATTCATCCAGGATTGACTAATAATTTCACTGAGATATGTGCAATATGTATTTGACACTATTTATTGAAGGTTGTTCCAGATTGATCCTAATTTAAAAGGCCATGCATTCACACTACAATATGCTGGAAAATCTTATGAGAAAAGGAAAAGAAAATAAAAGCATATTCTAGTGACCTAGTCTTCCAAGGTTACCGTAAAAAGAAGATGTAGGCATATTTGTGGCTATTGATAATGATTCTCCAAAGTTCCAACCAACTAAAAGAGATTCAAGTAATATTCTTGAAGTGCTAATAAACCGTCAAAGAGTTGAATTATATATTCGAGATTGATAAGTTGCGTCAATCAATAATAATCATAATGTTATCATTTCATAGTTCATGTGAAGCCTTATGAAGGAGGGTGTGATAATTTTTTCCAGACGTGTAATATAAGTTCTATCCAATTCGTATTTGAGTGTTTGTGTTTTAAAGCTTATGTTATTCTTGTTGTTGATTTCCAATTGGTGTTGCATGCAACAAATTAGGCTTAGATAGTCTAAATTGGTAATGATCGTTCCGACCCTTCTTTATTTCTTTTGAGTATGCATAGGAGTAGTTATTCTTTTGCCTAAATGTGTTGTGTGATTTATTCATGTTTGTGTATGTGCTATGTTTGTACATCTCATGCCTTAATTACTTAATGATTCAATGCACCCGTTTAAATTTTAGGGTTAAATATGTTTTTGGTCCCTATAAATATCTCACTTTTCATTTTTAGTCCTTATAAAAAAAGGACATATTTTGATCCCTACAAAATTTTTATGCATGCAGTTTTAGTCCTTGCTATTTTCTAAAATTTTGAAAACTATTTAATTACCCCTAAACTTTTAAATTTTTGAATAATTTTTTTTCATACGTGTTTAGATTACTATAAAATGTTTCTTTACCAAATTATATAATTTTTTAAAATGAGAAGAATTAAATATGAATTTTTTAAATTTCAAAACATAATGATAAAAGTAATGAAAATCTAGACTTATACATCAAATTTTAAGTTCATTTTTTTTCGAGGAACTTTTTATAACGTTCTAAACATATATGCAAAATAATCATTCAAAAATACATATTGGTTTAACAGTAGGGACTAAAACTACGTGCATAATTATTTTGTAGGGACCAAAACAAACTATTTTTTTAATAGGGACCAAAAATTAAATTTGGTAATTTTATAGGGACCAAAAACACATTTAACCCTAAATTTTATGCCGTCCGTTCATTGCATTCATTTTCATCTTTCATATATTCATGCATCATCATTCTATTTGAGCATTAAAAGTATTTTTGCATCCACATCAAACGCATTTGCATTAAAATTCTTTTGAAAATTTGCATTGTAAAAGGCCCAACTATTTTACATTCATACATAACATCAAAATTGATTTACATGAGCATTAAAAGGTATTTTTATTTTTAAAGTGAATCAAACTTTTGAAAGTCTCAATTTTCAATTTTTATGAATTTTTCACTTCATGATTCGAATCAAATATTTTAACTAAACATGTGATTCGAATCAAATATATGAGATTTGAGGTTGTTCAATTTGATTCAAATCAATCCTTTTTCAACTAAACCTGTGATTCAAGTCATTTGACTGAGACTTGTGGCAGTTCAAATTAATTTGAATCAATTTTTGAACATGATTTGAATCAAGAACTGAAGAGTCACATTCTGACTCATTTCAATTCAGTTTTCACTTTCTCAAATTCATTCCATCATTCATTTTTTTGAACGTTACAAACCTTTTTTGAGCAGCAATTCAAATCATCATCAAATCATCATCTAATCATCAAATCATCATCATCATCATCACTTCTACTAACTCTCTCAATCATCATCACAATGGCCTATAAAACTTTGTTACAAGAGAAGATTTGACAAACAGAAGTCCAAGATACTTGTTTCCATCTCCATCTCATCTCCACCTCCAGTTCCAAAGCGAGCTAGAACGAAGGTTCAAGGTAGCAAAGCATCAGTAGACTGTGTTTTGAACAAGAAGTAAAAGATATCACTGGGTTCAGGTTCTTCAAACTCTTCTCTGCCATTATTGTGTAGTAAGGTATTCCACTTACTACGTGAGGATAGTTTGATAAGTATCAAGAAAAGTTTTTGTACAAGCCTGTTGACCCTTAGTACTATGTTTAAGCTATTTGTGTGAGACCAAATTGTCATTAAATTTCATTTAAACAACATCTAAGCAATCCAAATCAATTTTACTCCAATGGTGATTTAAATAAGTAATCTATATGTGGCTCAATCAATTTATATTTGACCTCACCAACTATCAAGATTAATATTGTTCAATGCTAAACAACACACTTTTTAGATTGCTTCATGAATCAACTTACACGAATATTCAAGTAACAAAAACATCATGTGCATTGACTCCAACGATAAAAATATTAAATTCTGGAATATATAAATCCTAACATACATTAAGCAGCCTCCATTGAAGGCGCTCTAAGAAAATTGGGTAAATGTATACCTAAAACATTCAGAGAATTTCCTATTGCACCCTAGGTGTTTCTATTGCGCCCTAGGTCGCGAAAAATATTGTTCGAACAGAGTTGCCACTGAACTTTATTCATTCTAATGAAGGAATAGGAAAATATCAATAAAACCTTTAAAGATAAGAACATGTTCATCGCAACCAAGTTCTAGGTTCGGGAGTCGATTACGCAGGGGGAAGGTATTAGCACCCCTCACTTCCATTGTACTCAACAGGAACCTCTTAGTTTGATTTGTGATCGAATGTTAGCTAATATTATTTGTTTTCTTCTAAGCGAATAATGCAAAAGGTAAGAGAAAAGGATTTTGTTTGCTAAGGGGAAATGAGTGGTTTTTTATTAGGGTGCTCACTAAGGATTGGGCCATTGTGCCTACGTATCTTCATTTAAAGAAGTGAAGAATTAGAGCGTCCGTAGTTCGTGGGACTATGGTTGGTTGGTTTGTTTTAGGGATGACAATTGTTTGAATAGTAAGGAAGGCTCCTAGTACCCAAACTATCGAGGAGAAAACTTGAAGGCTCGAGACTAACTCCATTTTCATCTTTAAAAAATAATGTTCAAGTAAAGGTTTAGCGTTTTAAAGAACGACGAGTGCTTAAATGGACAAGGAAGGCTCCTTGTATCTAAGTACTCGAGAAGAGAATAGAACGCTCTAGACTCTTCTTTTTCGTTTAAGTAATTGTGAAAAAGGATTTGAGTTTGAATTAGATTGAAAGTCTTTTAGAGAAGACAACTGTTCGAATAGTAAGGAAGGCTCCTAGTACCCAAACAATTAAGGAGAAGAATTGAAGGCTCGAGACTAACTTATTTTTCATCTTTTCACGAAATAATGTTTAAGTATAATTAATTGATTTAATTTGATTTGAAAAAGTACTGAATGTTGATCGAGGTTTGAATTTGCGATCAAAGCGTTGTAAGGGTTTGAACTAAGTGGAAAGGAGGTCCTAATAGGTATTGGGTAAGGTTGATGGCGATGCAAGAAGGCAATCAACTTACAAAAATGGGGTAGGGCTTGATATATGGATCAAAAGTGCTTGAGGGTTTTGATTTCATGTAAAGACTAAGTATAAGCAAAATAAAGGAAAGCAATAAAATTATTTTACACTTTATGGGGATTTGGGTACATCTTTTGAATGAGGATAAGAATGAACGATAAAGACACAAACCAAATAAGCAAGCATACATAAGTGGACGAAGCATGAAAGTGATAAAACAATTAAATCAAATTTAAATCACGGGTGCACTAGCAAAGTGGGTTAGTCTTTTAGACGACTAATTAGGGTTAATTAATCAAATAAGTCTCATTGTAAGAAAGCCCAATAGTAAGCTATGAATGTGTGCACGTGTGAAGATGAGGTCGATGGTGATGCACAAGGCAATCAGCTTACAAAGGTGAAAAAGGACTCGATATTAAATCGATAATTATTTTGAAAATAGTTTGAATGTGTAAGTGAGATTAAGATCAAGATACATCATTAAGTATAAGCATATCACGCGAAAATAACATAAGCAATAAAAACTAACAATCATACAATCAAATTGATCCAAACACAAGTACAAAATTATTACCTAAATTAAATAAATCCACTTAATTGATTTGATTAAAAAAATTAATTAAATTAAATTAAATTAAATGATTTAAAATAACTAATAATATATTTTTTTGACATTTTTATGAATTAATCAAATAAAAAATAAAATAAAAACTAAATGGAGAATAAAATATTGGAAAAAATAAAAAAAAAGAAAATAAAAATAAAAAAGGGCTTGAAAGAAAAAAAGGAGGGTGTATAAAGAAAAAAACAAGGTCCGTGTGCTGAAAACCCCAGGGCGAATGAGGTACAGCGTGGACAAAGTCCACCATGATTGACTATGCAAAAACGATCGTGATCGTCAGATCAGAAGATCTGACCTGTTCAAACGATCACGCGGGCGAAAAGCAAGGGTGCACGGTATGCTGACAGGGATGACCACACAGGAAATCAAAAGAAAACAAAAACTTGAGATAGAGACACTTGCACGATGGAGACACATGTCACAGTCTCCAGCTGCCACCCACCAAACTTAATGAACACGCAGGAAGGAAAAAAAAAAGAAAAAAAAGATATGTCATCAGAAAGAAAAAAAAGTCACTTAATCTTATTTGATTTTGTCCCCCTCCATCTCTCTCTCTCTCTCACTCTCACTCACCCACTCTCTCTCTCTCTCCCTCTCTCTCTCTCTCTCTCTCTCTCTCTATATATATATATATATGAACACTTATGCATAAGAACACAAACCCATGCATGGATCAAATACGGCGGAGAGCAAGAAATCTCACGGCGTCGGTGATGAAGATCCACGACGGAGCTTATGAACATCACGGCGGCGGCGCCGTACTAAATCCAGAATCTTATCATAAACCTCTTCCTACCCTAAATCGACTTCCCTAAACACAGATCCCACAACAGAATACACAAAGAATCAACCAAAAACCATAAATCGAAACACCAAAAAGTAAAACCCTAGGATTTACATGATAAAATCAGATCACAACGACAACAATTTCACGCCAACATGAAGGGGGTTTAATTCAAAGGAGCAAGATGAACATAAGGGTACAAATGAAATAAGCAAAAGGTGGATAATTTTACTTGGTCGGACTTGCTCTGATGTTGTTCTTTCTCAAAAAAAGTAAGCTCCTTTTCTCTTCTTTCTTCTCTACTTTATCCTTTCTTCTTCTCTGGCTGTCTCGGTGTTGTTGTTGTTGTTGCTTGCCTTTCGTGGTTTGTTTCTAGGGTTTACTTGTGTAGAAACTCTTAGGTTTTTTTTTTCTCTGTGTTCACCCTCTTGTTCTTGAGTCAATAGTATATATATATATATATATATATATATATATATATATATATATATATATATTATGGTTTCTTGTTGAGATTGATTCTGTGATGATGAGCTAGATATCGTACAAAGTGGTTATTGAGGGTGGGATTATTCCCTAAATTTGTGATAATGGAATGAGTACAAATTTGCAAATGGGAAAATTTTGTTTGTTAGTGAAACATTGTATATGGTCCCACTTGAATTTATATTTTTACCACAGTAACTCAAATCCACTCTATGTATTTTACTTCTTGTTGTGAATGGAATGTGCATATTTGAAGAATGGATTGTGATGACTTGATTATGAGCATGACGGATTGAATATGAACATGTGAATGTGAATTTGATATGTGATGAACTTGAATCTGAATTTGATATGTGATGAATTTTAATGATGAAATGATGAATTTGAATGATGAAACGTAATGAATTGAATGGATTTGAATTTTGTAGCTTTCTTGAGTTGTGAATTTGATATGAATGTATGTGTATGTTTTAAAGAACTTGAATGTGATGAATTTGGTATGCTTGTAACTTGAATTAATTGTGAACTTGATAAATTTGAATGAATTGAACTTGATAAATTTGAATGAATGTGAATCATTTTTGAATGCTTGCCTGTTGAATTTGAATGATGACTTGATAGGAAAATGAATGGGATGAATTTTCATGAATATGATTATGCATTTGATATGCGCTGGATCTTGAATGTGATGTGAATTTGATGAATTTGAATGAATTGAACTTGTAGCTTGAATGAATGTTTTGCTAATCCTTATTTCATTTCAAATCTTTCATGTGTATTGGAGTTCTTGGCGAGCAAATGGCCATGGAGGAAGACTCCAAAGTTGATTGGTAACTTGATGAATAACTTAAAACAAAATGGCACAAAAGAGGAGCTTTGGATTTGAAATCTTGGAAATGAAGCTTGGAGGACTTAGTCTTGTAGGATTTATGTAGTCTTTGTAAGGTTAGGTTTTGGTTCATGTCAAAACTAAAGACTTGTAGGATTTTGTAGCTTAATTCCTTGTTGCTTCCAATATGTAATCCATCTCCTTGAACTTACTTTTGAACTTGTTTCATGATCAATTTGTAACAATATTTAAACCTTGTAGCTTAAAACTCAAATAATAGCAAATGCCTTATGAGTTTTAATAATTGTAATCTTGCAAATGGCTTAAAACTCAATACTTGCAAATGATCATTTTGTAGCAATCTCACTCTTTAATAATCGTTTCAGACTCTTGGGCCATCTTGGATTCTTACTTGAACTTTGCTTTTCGGAACACCTTGAATCTTATTTATAGCTTCTTGGTATTCAATCAATAGAATTTGTAACTTGCAAATTTTATGAATCCACTTTGTATGCGCAATGAAAGTGAATTAGTGAATTGGTTGCTACTTTGAAAATTTTATGCCTTTGTAACCTTGAATTCCAATACTTAAATATAATCACTTTAACATTACCATTCCAAACTCAATTTGGACTTGAAAAGGTACCTTTGGAATTTGAGTCTTGTATTCACTTTTGAAAACAAATTTGTAACTATCAAACAAAATGGCAATGCTAGTTTCCAACCAAGTGATCATGCACACACATCTTGCACTTGAATCCTTTTTATTGACCAATCAATCATGTAAAGATCTTGAGTAAAGCCACACACTACCTTCGTTCAACTTGATATTAACAATCTCACAAGAACAAACTCATATTCAAACAATCACAAGCAAAACCTACAATGACCTAGTCCTAGAGTGTCATGACCAAAAGCCAAATGATCACTCTAGAGAAAGACCATAAGCAATGCACACCTAAGACAAGAGGACAAAGGAGAAAGCAAAATTAGGGCATGACAGCTGCCCCTATTTAAATAGCTTCATCAGATGACATGAGAAATTGTAATCCTCGTGTAATTTTGATAGAAGGTATTTAAATACAAGAAGGCCCGACTTTTCCCCCCAAATGCAGATAACATGCCATGATATACTATGCTATGTTATGAATTCTTATATTGGAAATACGAAACAAACTCTGTGCGGATTAGTGAGATGGATTGCCAACGAGGCTTGTTGGGGATTAAATGAAGTAAAGTAAAATGACTTGCTAAGGATACTTTGAGGAGAGAAAATGTTAGTATCGGCTTCTCACAGAACAAACCAAGGATTTGGACAATTGTTGTAAGAGGGAAATCAAACTCTTGATTCTCAAGGAGCAGGCGTAGGCTGTAATAAATGAAAACGACTATGGATTGTCATAGAGCAAGGAAATAATTATGGCATAGCACAGAACATCAAGATATGTTACGGGTTCTCACATAAAAATCTGAAAGGACTCTAGGTTCTCACAGAGTGAAGAAGAGGTTCTGGCTTTTCACAAAACAATAAGATATGTTACGGGTTCTCATGTAACGAAAATGAAATAACTCTGGTTTTCACAGAGTAATGAAAGGAGTTATGGCTTCTCACAGAACATCAAGATATGTTACGGGTTCTCACGTAACGAAAATGAAATAACTCTGGGTTCTCACAGAGTAATGAAATTCAAATGAGCTATGGTTCCTCTTAGAACAGCTCAGATGACAGGTCATGGCTTCTCACATAACCACAAAAAAAGGTTTTAGCTTCTCACAAAACTAAATAATGTTAGGTTACGGTTTCTCAGATATCCACACGGAATGGTCCCGACTTCTCACATAACGAAATAATGTTAGGTTACGATTTCTCACATAACTACAAGAAAGTAAAGGGGTTACGGGTTCTCACGTAACGCCAAGCAAGGTTTCTGGGTTTTCACAGAACAAAACTAAAGTTATGGATTCTCACATAATAGCAATGGTGAGTTCTGGCTTCTCACATAACAAGTTAACAGGAATGTTGTTAGACGATAGGCTTCGATCTAGAGGGGGGTGAATAGATAAAAAATTTTACAACCAAAAAACTTTTGGCAAAAATCTATTTTTAAAATATGGTGCAGCGGAAAAACACCCAGATCAAATCGTCTAACCAAACCTACTATCAAAAAGAAATATACGTATCGTAAACCAAACAGAGTGATAACGAACGTAAATGTTCAACAAAAATTAAGCCACGAATCAATTAAATGCAATGTTAATCGTAACTCGTATATCCAATGAACCAAAACACAATCAAAATACGCACAAACAATTTATCAAACACTTGATGTGTAATCGATAACAATTAGAAATATATTTTGTTTTGTTGATGTTAAAATCCTATCACAATCAAAGTAATTGTGATTATATCAACAACAACACCTTTAAAAGATAGTAGAAAACAATTTCCAATCGAATTGATCAAACAACGACAAACTCGATAAATTGCAAAATCGATAATAAAAGAGATAAAGAGATAAAGAGAGAGAGAGACCAAGATTTTTTTAGGCAGTTCCACAATCGGTCTCGCTATGGGTACGTCTGCCCTCAATTCAAAATCGAATTGAGATATTTCTATTAACCTTTTCTTTGTAAAATTGTTTATACAAGAGATGCAGAATGCAAACCCCTAAAACCCTATTGTTTTGTGTTGATTCTTCAACCTTTAACCCTTGATCAAAGCATGATCAAGTGACCAACAATGCGGATATAATCCTCCGATTATCCCGAGCACGCAACTTGTTGAAACCCAAGATTCCCGAACACGATTCACCATCTCACGCTGCTCCCTTGCAAGGAAACCACCTTGTCCCAAGGCTTTCACTTGGTTTTCTTATTTGAAACACACAAAGTTCCCAACCCAATATTCTCGGTTACACCAAACCTAATTGGTCGTTATCAACCTTAATATAGATGGTCACCTAATCGAAAAATAATTATGTGTAGTTCAATTGTGCGTATGCATAGAAGAAGGGATGAAAATGATGGGAAACTTTGTAATATGGTTTCATTTAGGTTTTATTCACTAGGAAACCTTACCTAGAAGAAGATGCATGTATGAGTATATATAGGTATGTGAAGAAAATGGGCAAAAGAATGCAATAAAAATAAGATGCAAAAGGAATTTTTCAAGTTTTAAATTGCATATGTCGGCCTATGAAAGTCATAGGTCGGCCTATGAAGGTGTTCAGGCCGGCCTGTGAGGCGACCTGAGATGCGACCTGTGGGTAGAACCTACAGGTTTCGTTCTTGGAGCATGGGAGCCGGCCTGAAACATGGATGTGCCGACCTATACTGAAGCTGAGGCTTCTATAGGTCGGGATGATCACATATAGGTCGGCCTATGCTATTGTTTTGACACAAAAACATGATTTTTGGTGTGTATGACATGCCTAAGACCAGTAAAACTTGTTTAGAGACTCTTTTTATGCATCCTAAGGCTAAGGGGACAAATGATCATCTAAACGTAGGTTGATACCGCCCAATATAAAAAAGCGCTACGATATACTACCTTCCTTAGTTGACATCATTCAAAACCCGATTGAATTGTAGTTAGCACTCATATACTCTCCATTTTTTATGATAGCAAACATATATGATGTAGCCGTAGCTTGCCGCGCTTCTCTTGGTTACACGGAACAACTCCCCCTGACTTTATGCATTGTTCTTGCTAGCTCTTTAATAGCTCCCCCTAAGTGTATGCATATATTATGCATAATCCTTTTCATTATCTAATCTTCTCCCCCTTTGACAACATCAAAAAGAAACAAAAAAAATAATCCGTTAGAAGCATCACGTAGATGCACAACTCACATATTACAAATACTATATAGAGGCAATTGCAATGAAAAGGTTGTGCACTCACACAAAGTAAAGAACACATGCTTAATAAACAAACCACAATACTTATATTAATTTTGATTAATTAAGGTACAAGCATTGAAACATTACATAATTCAAAGCGATAAACATCAAACCAAATGCAAAGACATGGAAATAACTAAACGAAACACACTAAATGCAGAAAAATCTTAAGACACACTAAGAAGACACTAAAAAACACAGCTCATCACTCCCTTTCACGACCTCCAAGTCTAGTTCCATGAAATCAGCCTTGACCATCATTTCCAAATTGACGGTCCAAGAAATCACACATTTCTTGATAGAATTGTGTGTAGTGATGATGATCTTCATTTTGGTCAGCAATCATGTGATTGACCCTTGCGATGGTAGAGGCAGTATTCACATCCATTTTCTCCTTCAAGGTGAGTAGGTGACTAGCTTCTCTGTGACAAATGAGGCAAATGCCTCAAAATTTGTATCTTGAATTCTCATATGCTCCAGCATACTTTGGAGCTGTGCCATTTGGGCATTTTGGTTGTGCAACAGGTTTTGAAGAAGTGAGGTGATGAATGAATTATTGCCAGCAACATTACTATCTTCCTGCACAACGATATTTTCTGCATCACGCATAGGCATATCATCTTTAGTGTGTTGCTAAGCAGAGGGATCAGCAAATGCGGTAGGATCGTCGAAGTTGTATATCTTCCAACCATACTTTTTGAGCCTTAGATAGTATGCTTGACGCTCTTCATCCCAAAAGTATCCCATGTTAGTTAGAGTCCATTGATAAAACTCTTGAACTGGACCAGGCAAGATGAGTGGTAGATTTGGCACGCCAATGTCAAAGAAATTCAAAATTTTTGAGATCATAGATGGATAACAGAAGGATGTTCCCTTGTATCCATCCTTGATGATGAACATTCTGGAGACGAAGTAGTGTGGCCAATTGATGTGAATTTTGTGCATCAGGATGTAGACGAGATGAATCTCTGCACTGTCCACTCGAGAGTATCCGCCTTTCTTGGGATGCAAAATATGAGAAACAAGCCACAAAAGAATTCTCGGAGTCATTTTGAATTTGCTGACTGCTACAACCTCATTACAGTCTTGTAGCCTTGGGGCTTTTAGCATTTCATTGAGATGAACATTCCACTTAAAATCCTTATGATCATGAGTGTCTGTTACTATAGGATCAACTTCATCCTCTACATCTGAATCGCTTATGGTAATGTCAAACAGTCGCTTCCAAACATCATCGGTGACTTCATAAATCTTATTCCCAATAGTGAATTCGAAACAGGATCTATTCTGCTCATGCAATCTGGAATAGAATACACGAACTAGATCCCCGTTGTAATCTTGTGATAACTACAGAAAGTAATTAATTTACTGGTGTTCTACGAGTCGGGCCACAAGCAAAATTTCCAAACTTCCAACAACAGAAGCCTTCCATACATGTTGTTTCATGACAAGGCGATGCATAAATTTCTCTTCAAATTCTGATATGCAGTTGTCAGAAACCAGAGATAACACAATGTTCGGAATGGCTGATGATGATAATGCATTAGTCTTATCACTCTTGCTTCTCGAAATTTTGGGAGCCATTTGGATTGATAGAGTTTATGAGAAAATTGATTTGTTTGAAATAAGATGGAAACTGATGCCAATTTATAGGAAATGAGAGAAAGAAAAGGAATTCAGAAGTTTCGTTGTTACAAGAATGTGAAGAGTTGAATGATATAATGCCATGAAATGAATGGAATTAGAGATGAATTAAGGACATAAAGAGGAGTTACATTGGTTGACTGAGATTTGAATAACAAAAGACTCAAATACATGAACTAACCATGAATGTAGAAAAATGAAAATTTTTGGTCAAATGAGCCATAATTCGTCCACTTACTGTCATAGGCCGACCTATACTATTAGTTTTTGTAAAAATATTCAATTTTAATTCGCATAGGCTAACCTATACGAGGTCAGGTCGACCTATACTGAACCAGTCAGTAGAGAAATTTTAATTCACATGACACAGGTCGACCTGTTCGATTATGTGTCGACCTATAGACTTCTCGTTTGAAGAATTAGAATCAAATGAACTTCTAGACGCCACCAATGACTCGAATTAGACTCATGCTTACTACCTTGATTAAGACACATGCATATGATAATGTTTTATGATTTGTTTGCTTTAATCATGTAACATATAATCATGCAAGCATGACTTGGTCCAAGATACAAATGAATCATAGTGGCATTTATGTATGACTACTATAATCATGTAAAATGCAACATACAATAGTCATATTTGATATTTTTGGAAGTAAACGCATATCACAATCATCACACATAGTTCATCACATATCCTTATGAAATAAACAAGTCAAAGAAACAATTACGTACAAAGCAAGAAATAGGGTTGAAACGATATTACTTCACCGCACACAAGACGGAGGATGCACAAGCATTCCACGAAGAAATTTCAAATGAAAGTTGAAATGAATGCAACACGTGCCACAAAACACACAAGACCACAATGTTCTTACCAGATTCCTTCTTGTACAAGTATTTTGCCAGTGAGATTAGTAATGTATCCAAGAACATCATTAGATGATTATTTTCTCAATTATGATGATAATCTGGCTTCTCATCACGTTTCATCATTTTAGGTTGATCACTTCTAGTTTGATGTACTTGAGCAAGTTTAGGCAAAGATAACCTGCATAATTGAATATAACATCCTTCCGACACTTCTCAGATAGCTTATTAGTAATCATTCATACACTTTTACCAATTAAAAGAAACAAACACATGAAGTTAACCTAGTTGGTAACAAAATCCACTTTGTTAGTCACATAGATCAAAATAATTAGGACCTATTATTCTGTTGTGCTTTGATGCTCTACGAATGAGATCTCATACTCTCTCCATAGAGTCAAGACATTTTTCCTGCATGATTAACAACTTGTGCTAGGTACCCAATCTTCATTGGGTCCTTGGGGATTAATAAAACCTTGATTGCATTTAGGGATCCATTGAAAGACATCATTAGAAACATGAAGTTTTCTAACTCTGCACATTGCAATAGTGTGTCCCTTTTTGCAAAAGTAGTGACAATACAAGTTTAGAGAAGATAACCTTTTGCTATTTGGTTCCTTTTTAATGTAATTATACATTCGATACGGATTGTGAGCTGGTAATTCATACTTGGACGTATCTATAGCAAAAGTAACCTTGGGTTGCAGAGCCTTATCAAGTTTAGCTTTAAGAGTCCTTGACTCCTTTTGCCAAATGTGACATGTTTCACAACCAAAATTCCACAAAGATCTAGGATCCTCATCTTGTCCTTCTAGAATATTTGACATAGATTTCCTTAGTGCTTTCCACATGTCTTTCATTTTCAGCAATCTTAGCTTCCAAATGAGAGATGATTCTCTTGCTTGAAGCTAATATCTTGAAAGCATATATGGCTTATCTTTGTAGATTCTCAAAGGATTCTTGAAGTTGAGAAAAAGCTAAGTCACGAGAAGCTTGAAGTTTTGAGTGACTTACAACCTTTTTCCTTCCTTGATTTGTGTCATACCCTAAATTTTAACCCCACATTTTAATTATTTTTCGTTCATCTAACTGCATTTTCACTTTGCATCATTTCAAATTGATCAAGCCCCAAGTTCATCAGATACATCAAATTAGGTTTTTTTTTACCGATTAAGGCTCACAATTGACTTTTTCATTTGAGGATGATTCCATACTTCAAGACATGATTCAAGGGTATCAAATACATCTTTGAAGACCATTCACATGATCTAAATTGCCTAAAAAGTTTGATCATTTGAATATTGCAAATTCAAGTTCATCTGATACAAAGTCAACTGGCATATAAAGTCAAAGTTTGACTTTTGGTCAACTATGAGCTTCACAAGCCATTACTCAAGAAAATATGATGGATTATTGCATTTGATCAAATTTAAATCATGAAATCATGCAAAGTTGCAAAATTGATCAAATTGAAGGAAACTTAGAAATTTTTTCTAAGTTAAAATCATGTTCAAATACACAACTTCTCAAGGTTGTAACTATTGATCCAATCATCCATTGATTTTGCTTAAGGGCTACTTTTAAAGAGGGTATTTGATACTTCAATATTGTAGAAGGAATCAACTCAAAATATCATAAGGATTGAAAGATATAAGTGATCAAAGTTTGGAATTCTTAATGTTCAAAGTTGTCAGATGTTCCAACATTTCGTAGGACATCACTAAATATTTTTCCAGCAAGAAAGTCCCAACTTTAAGGAAGTTTTTCCTCCATGATCCAAGTTGATTCGAACCAAACCTTGCACATCAAAGTTGAAGTATGTCATCCCAACTTTCCAAAAAGTCCTAGAACATCCATTTATCATACTCGAGCAGGAAGATATGATTTTTGCAAAAAGGCATTGATAAAACAGATTTTTAAGACAGATTTTAGGACAGATTTGATTACACAAGTTCAAGATCATTTTTGATGACTTTGCAAGTATTATCTTCACACAAAATGAACATCAAAGTTGAAGAATGTCATCCAAGCTTTCCAAAAAGTCCTAGAACATCTAATTATCTTACTTGAGCAAGAAGTTACGGATTTTACAATAAGGCTTGATGCAACTGATTTTTAGGACAAATTTGTGCACTTTTCTTGTGTCACACGATTTTCATGCCTTGTCATCATCCAAGATCAACATGAATATGATAAAATCACATAAAATATGCAAACTTGGGCCCTAAGTCAAGGATTTATCTCTAAGCATGTGCAAATTCATCATTACAAAAGGCTTGAATTTCAATTTTGGCATTTGGCATTTATGTGATGCATAGAGGTGGCATGAATCAAACACAAACTAGTCAAGACATATCCAAGAGCAAGAAGACTTCAAACCTGCAAAAATTGATGGGAGTCAATGCATAGCTATGCTAGGAGGAGACTTTGGCCACATGACAAAATCCATTGGACAATAAAGTGATCCTTCATCCATACACTATTCCTCCCAAAACAAACTTGTTCTCCTATAAATAGGAGTTGTTTCTGATCATTTCAAACACACCAAAACAAATACAACACTTGTTTTCTCTCATTTCTCTCTTCATTTCAAAATTTCAAAATTCAAAAGAGTGAGAATCAAATTTTCAAAACCAGAAGGTTTCAATCCATTTCAAGCACATCAACACACTCCTGGAGGATCAAGGAAGCTCATAAGATCTTCCTCTTGCTTTTGTAACTACATTGAAGAGGCATTGGACCTTGCTCCAATAGGTAAGTGTTCTTGCACTTTGAAACTCCATGTACATGCATCATTATTGATTGATTCTTGAAGCAAACATGTAGTTCTTAATGTGTTTGTTGTGATCCTCCTACTGTTTGCACTTTAACATGTTTATATGTGGAGTTTATATTATTTAAAACTAAGGTTCAGTTCTGGTTTTTTGCCTCGTGTGTTATGTACGTTGAGTTTCAGTATGTATGAGTAGTACCATTGGATTCCTTGCGAAAAATCGGTCAAGTTAGGTTCTTACGGTTTTTAATTTCGTGAAAAATTGAGAGAGTTATAAGTGTTGGAAGATTGAGGAAAAAATGAAGAAATATGGAAGAGAGAGAGGACGCATGAGGGATGTCAAAGAGGATGTTGTGACATTTTTTCCATTTTTATCTTCAATTTTTTTTATAACTTTAACCATTCATTTCTCATAGATCATTTAACATTTTTGAGCCATTCTTTTTCACACATGTCATTTATACTCCCTATTATTTTAATTCATGAAAAAATCACAAAAATAATATTTATTTGATATATTTTTATTAGGTGGAAAAATGGTACTTTTTAAGTGTTTTATACATTTTTAATGACTTTATTTTTATTATTTTCTTAACCTAATCAATCATAAATGTTTATGTGAATAAAATGCCTTTATTTAACTCTTGTTAGATGTACAGAACATGTTTACTTGACTTATTTTCTTTTCATACAATGATTAATTGATTTTTCTTTGAAAATCTCTTTAATTAAATGTTAAATTAGGGTTTTCTTTTCAATTAAACCTTCAAAACATTTTGTACATAGTTAGGGCTTCCATTGGAGTATAAGTCCCTTTACCTTTGATCCACCCATGTATACATATTTATTCATGTCATCACTTTAATCAAATGTTTAAAAATCATGCTTATTTCACGATGTTTTTCCGTGTATATCTTTATTTACACCACACGATGTTTTGCCGTGTATATTCCACGATGCTTTGTCGTGTATATTTATTTACTTTAAGATGTTTTCCCATGTATGTTTTCACTTTCACGTGATGCTTTTCCATGTATAAGTGACTCTGATTTTATCTCTCACGATGCTTTAACGTGTATGTTCATTTATTCTGTGATGCTTTGCCACGTATGCATGTTCCCTTAGGATCTCTTAGTTCAACTTAATTTCCGATTAAGTTTGAAGTAAGGTAGACATTAGGATGTTCATCCGGGCATGATAACATTAGGGTAGAATTTCCCTTCAAAACTCAACCTTAGGTCCATCTTGCATAACAATATTAGGTTAGATTTCCCCTCTTATCAAACATTTTCTCTCGCCATCGTGCAATCAAAACTTTCCTTTCCGTAGTTCGTGCCCCTTAGGTGTGAACTACGACCGCTCTGATTTCTCAAGATCCCGTTGAGAATACGTAGGCATAAGATCGTGAGATCTTAACAAACAACATTTTCTTTTTTTACATCTTTCCTTCACATCTGATATTTTCCCGGATATTCATCTCTTCACATCCGATGCTTTCCCGGATATTCCTACCTTTTCTTTCAATCCGATGCTTTCCCGGATATTACAACCTTTTTATCATTCCTTTACATCCGACGTTTTCTTGGATATTGCGACCTTTTTATTTTTTTTACATCCGACGTTTTCCCGGATATTTCCAACCTTTTTATTTTTTTCATCTCTCCTTACATCCGACGTTTTCCTAGATGTTTCCAACCTTTTTTTCTTTTTTATCTTTTCGACGCTTTCCCGGATATTCTCTCTTTCCATCCGATGTTTTCCCGGATATTCACATCTTCATCTTCTTTTACGACGCTTTCCCGAATACTCATATTGATATCCACAGCCTCCTCTTGGGCTTTATCTAAGCGTCATAGCATGATCCCTTTAGTTCAACCTTAGACCACCTCAACGAAGAGAAGAAGGTTTCCCGGTGAAACCCCCCTTAAACCCTCTTCACCTTTAGTTCATACAAGGAACCTTAGCCTCCTCTTGAGCTTCATACAAGGACCCTCAGGCTTCTTAAAAACATCTCCCTTTACAAATATTTCAACTCTTCATTCAAATCTCTTAACTCTTTTTCAATCAATCCTTACAAATTTCCTTCAAGCTTTTCCCGTATTTTTGAATTATGACTGCTCTAATTTGTCTTTTGAGAATACGTAGGCACAAGGTCTCAACCCTTGGCGAGTACTCTTTTTTTTTCTTTTTCATCCTCTTTTCCATTTTCTTCAAATTTCCTTTTTTTTCATATATTCCAAAAAACAACAAAAACACTTCTCACTCTCTTCATCTCTCAAAAGCAATAAAACTTCCTCAATTAATAATAGCAAATAATAATAATAGCACAAATATATACAAGAGGTTCTCGTAGAGTACTACAGATGCTTAGGGTGTTAGTAGCTTCCCTTAGTATAATCAACCCCCGATTCCAGTTCTCTTTATTTGCACTTTGTTTCTTTTAACATTTGCATTTTTGCAGGGTTTATTTAGAATTTTTCCTCTTCCTTTAAAGCTTTATAGGATAAATATAAAAGTTCATATATGGCACATTACGGTTCACAAGAACTCCCATCCACAGATGGCGGTTACAAAAACCGCGCTACAATTTACCATATAGCAAATCTTGGCTGATTCCTCACTTGAAGTAGAAATATCATCACTTGATGAATCACTTTCGCTTTCCTAAGCGGCATAGACTCTTCTACCTTTTCTATACGTTTTGTGACGACCTCTTTCATTCTTGATTTTTGGACACTCCGCCTTAAAGTGACCGGGTTTACCACAGTTGTAACACATACTTCATGACTTTCCCTTTTTGCTCTCATCTTCTTCTTTTGAGGAACTTGATAATCTTCTTGATTTATCACGGTACTTGTTGGGATACTTGTTGCAACATTTTAACATGTATTTATTGACTCGCTTTATGAACAATCCCATATCTTCTTCGTCAGATCAGTTGTCATCTTTAGGTTCATTGTCCCTTTGCTCATCTTGATAAGGCCTTGAGCTAGAAGTCTTTAGAGCAATGGAATTTTTTACTTCTTATTTGTATTTCCCTTTCTCACTCTTCAATCGCTTTTCGTATTCCTTCTCGTATTTTACAAAGCAAGTAAGGTCTTGCTCATGCTCTTCCAACTTACCAAACAAAGCCGTAAGATCAAGCGACTTAAGATCATTTTCTTCTTTAATAGCGGTGACCTTTGGTTGCCATTCCCTACTTAAACACCACAAAACTTTGTTAGTAGCAAGTTCATTGGAAACAGGATTACCTAGTGCATTTAATCGATTTATAAGATGAGAGAACTGTTTTTACATATCCGCAATGGTTTCACCATGCTCAATATGGAACAACTCAAACTCTTGATTCAATGTGTTGATCCTAGCTTGTTTGACATCATTATTACCCTCATGGGCAATCTCTAATGCGGTCCCCATAGCTTTAGCGATCTCATAATGAGAAACACTGTAAAACCCATCAACTCCCAAGGTGGAAGTGAGAATGTTTTTCGATTTCCAATCACGTGACCACAATTTCCTGTCATTATCATCCCATCATGCTTCCGATTTAGGTATTGTGAGACCATCCTCATTGGTCATAGTTATTTCATTTGGACCATTTTGGATAGCATCCCAAATACATTTTTCAACGGAGTTGACATGAATACGCATACACTACTACGAAAAACCCATTTAAAAACGGTTGGAAATGACATATAATGATGCGGGCGAAGGCGTTGTTATGTAGATGGTCGTTTGAAGTTAGCTGTTTCTACAACGGGCTGGAAACCGTTTTTGAAAGGTAGGGCGCGAGCCATATATAACAACGGTTATGATAATAAACCGTTGTGATAAATACACTTAGGTTCTGGGTCGAAACCCATCAGCAGCGAAATTATATAAAACATAAATTACTTATTATATCGGTTACAATAGATAACCGTTGTTGTAAGTACTCTAAGTTTATTATATTAAATGTAGATTGCTTGTTTTCCAAACACCTCACTAAATAAATATACATGGATTCAATTTGATGAAGATGTCTATAATCAGCAAATTAAACAGTTCTTGAAAACCAACTTAAACAAACCAATGTTGTTTTCTGATTGCATTCGTCTCATCGTGCATTTCACGCTCTTTTACATATATTGTGGTTTATTGATCTGACTCCTTCGATATATCGCTATATTCGATTATAGTTAAATTTCCATAAGATCAACAAGACATTGGATAATCTGCCTCATCTTTGATTTAACTATAATGGAAGATGGCGATGCATCTAAGGAGCCAGATCATTATACCATAATCTATATATAAAAGAACGTGAGATAAATGATGAGAGACATGCAATCAGAAAACAACATTGGTTTGTTTAAGTTGGTTTTCAAATACAACTTAATTTGCAGATTATAAGTATCTATGTCAAATTAACTGAATGTATTTTAAGTGAGGGTTAGTGAAATAAACAATCTACATAGAATATAATAAACTCAAACAACATTCTATACCAGATCCAGATATTATAAACTCATATAATACGCTTACTACCACCAGTAAACTTTAAGTGAGGGTTAGTTAAACAAACAATGTAAATAGCATATAATAAACTCAAACAACATTCTATACCAGATCCAGAAATTATAAACTGATATAATACGCTTGCTTCCACCAACATCATCACCCTGTATCATCCCCTTAACCTAAAAGGAAATAAAGCAAACTTCAAAAATGAGCATCCTCAGTTGAAAACAAACCCTAAAACCATAATCCAGTGAAGAGTAAAGAGAGGAACAAGAATAACGCACCTTTTAATGAAACTAATCGCGGAACATGAATCAATTATGATGTTGAACTAGTTTGGGAAGCAATGAAAAAGAAATATAAGGAGGAAGAAGCTTACACAAAAGCTTCATACTTCTTATACTTCTTTTCATTGTTTCTAAAACTAGATAAAGTTTGCTTATACTGTTGTTTCTTCATTTACTAACATCTTGTTCGTGATGCTATGAAAAAAAAGTATAAGGTGGATGAAGTTTCCATCATAGCTTCATGCTTCTTATACATTTTTCCATAGCAACACAAACACTATGAAGTTTCCAAAGTATGGTCTTTGTTAAGGTAGTGAAAACGAATCTGAAAAAATGAGAACAATCAACAAAAACAACATGCAACAAACGAGATAATGGGAAATATCTAACAATAGATGGAAGAAGAAGAATACCTTAATGTATGATTCACGGCTAATGGTGAAAACGAAGAGAAAAAATGGGTTCTAGGGTTTCACTTTGAAGGCAACGGCGTTACTGTCAATTAAGTGAAAGTTATTTTGCTTATATATGGGTAAACTATTTCACAACTGTTAGCAATAATAACCGTATAGATAGGTATTTATTTATTATAAATATATCACTACGGTTAACTAGAATAACCGCAGTGATAACCCTTTTATCTGTGAATTTTAAAATAAATAAAAACCGTATAGATAGGTATTTATTTATTATAAATATATCACTACGGTTGACCAGGAGAACCGTAGTGATAACCCTTTTATTTGTGAATTTTAAAATAAATAAAAAGAAAAGGTGCGCCTTAACTTCTCACTTAATGCATCTGCAGTTTAAACATCAACAATGTAATTCACAATGGATCTGCAGTTTAAACATCAACAATGTAATTCAAACCCTAATTCAACTATTACATTTCATAACAAAGTAAACATTAAACATAAAGGAGACAAGAAAACATAACATCTTGATATTTCCAGAAAATATCTCCGATTTCAATTTGTTCTTCAAATTCTTGTTCTTTTTCCTCATACATAACCTTCAGATAGCCCACAGCTTCCAACTCTGACTTCATAACGCTCTCATCGTCATTTCCATCTCTTTCTCCCATGTCTTCATCCTATATGAACAAATTACATGTTTCATCGCTCCTCCAAAATGGACATCTCCAAAAAAACCTTCCTTTATTTTGTCCCTTCTTGCATTGATACGAAACCATACGACCATCACAACCACAAAAATTTCCAGATCGAGATTTTACACTGGAAGAAGACGTAGAAACACCTTTGGATGATTTTGTCTTCAAATGTGACATTGCAACACCTTAAAGTAGAACACTTTCTTGTTGTTGTTGTCTTCTTCCCGACAATGGTGACGGCGTTGGTGTTAGGGTTATTTCGTCTTGTTTCTTTTTTCAATGGATAAATTGATATATACTTGGTGTTTAAAATACATAACAGTTTGTAAAAATGGTTTAAAGAAAAAGCCGTCGTGATATCATTATTATTTTTTAGTTAAATATTAATAAAACTTAAAAAGGGAGCATTTACATCAAAGGGATAAACTATTTGAGGGCGATGAGGTTCGAACCCATGATAGCTAGATTGTATCACCACGGTTTTCATAACAACCGTTATTATACCCTTGAGATTTCTAATTAAAATAATGCACGCGTATCCAGTACGCACTATAAGAACGGTGTATAGGATGCCGTTGTAAACCTCGCGTTGTTGTTTGGGCGTTTTGTAGTAGTGATAAGTGTTTTTCAATAGCCATAATTTTCGTCGGTGAAAATTGATGCTCTATTGTACGCACCCTTAGGTTCGATAGTCATTCTTCTAAGAAATGTATCTCAAGCACAAAATGAACCAGAGCTCTTGATGCCACTTGTTAGACGATAGGCTTCGATCTAGAGCGGGGGGGGGGGGGGGGGGGGGTAATAGATCACAAATTTTACAACCAAAAAACTTTTGGCAAAAATCTGTTTTTAAAATATGGTGCAGCGAAAAAGCGACCCGGATCGAATCGTCTAACCGATCCTACTATCGAAAAGCAATATACATATCACAAACCAAACGGAGTGATAACGAACGTAAATGTTCAACAATTATCAAGCCACGAATCAATTAAATTCAATGCTAATCGCAACTCTTATATCCAATGAACCAAAACACAATCAAAATATGCACAAACAATTTATCAAACACTTGATGTGCAATCGATAATAATAATTAGAAATATAGTTTGTTTTGTTGACATTAAAATCCTATCACAATCAAAGTGATTGTGATTATATCAACAACACCTTTAAAAGATAGTAGAAATCAATTTCCAATCGAATTGATCAAACAATGATGAAAAAGGATTTGAAAGTATTTTAGAGAAGACAATTGTTCAAATAGTAAGGAAAACTCCTAGTACCCAAACAATTGAGGAGAAGAATCGAAGGCTCGAGACTAACTCTTTTTCATCTTTTAATGAAATAATGTCTAAGCATAATTAATTGATTTAATTTGATTTGAAAAAGTACTTGATGTTGATCGAGGTTTGAATTTGCGATCGAAGCGTTGTAAGGGTTAGAACGAGGTCCTAATGGGTATTGGGTAAAGTTGATGGTGATGCACAAGGCAATCAACTTACAAAAATGAGGTAGGACTTGGTATATGGATCAAGAGTGCTTGAGGGTATTGATTTCATGCAAAGACTAAGTATAAGCAAAATAAAGGAAAGCAATAAAATTATTTTACACTTTATGGGGATGATGGTACATCTTTTGAATGAGGATAAGAATGAACGATAACCACACAAACTAAATAAGCAAGCATACATAAGTGTACGAAGCATGAAAGTGATAAAACAATAAAATCAAATTTAAATCATGGGTGCACTAGAAAAGTGGGCTAGTCTTTTAGACGACTAATTAGGGTTAATTAATCGAATAAGTCTCATTGTAAGAAAGCCCAAGAGTAAGCTATGAATGTGTGCACGTGTGAAGATGAGGTCGATGGCGATGCACAAGGTAATCGACTTACAAAGGATGAAAAAGGACTCGATATTAAATCGAGAATTATTTTGAAAATAATTTGAATGTGTAAGTGAGATTAATATCAAGATACATCATTAAGCATAGGTATATCATGAGAAAATAGCATAAGCAATAAAAATTAACAATCATACAATCAAATTGATCCAAACACAAGTACAAAATTATTACCTAAATTGAATAAATCCATTTAATAGAATTGATTAAAAAAATTAATTAATTAAATCAAATAAAATTATTTAAAATAATTAATAATATTTTTTTAAACATTTTTATGAATTAATCAAATAAAAAACAATACAACAAAAACTAAATGGAGAATAAAATATTGGAAAAAACAAATAAATAAATAAAATATAAAAGAAAATAAAAATAACAATGGGCTTGAAAGAAAAAAGGAGGGTGTATAAAGAAAAAAACAAGGCTCATGTGCTGAAAAGCCCAGGGCGGACGGGGTACAACGTGGACAAAGTCCACCATGATTGACTATGCAGAAACAATCGTGACCGTTAGATCAGAAGATCTGACCTAGTCAAATGATCACGCGGCCAAGAAAGCAAGGGTGATTGGTATGCTCACAGGGATGACAACGCAGGAAGTCAAAAGAAAACAAAAACTTGGGATAAAGACACTTGCACGACGGGGACACAAGTCACCATCCCCAGCCGCCACCCACCAAATTTAACGAACACGCAAGTAGGAAAAAAAAGGAAAAGAAAAAAACACTCTGTCATCAATAAGAAACAAAAGTCACTTAATCTGATTTCATTTTGTCCCTCTCTATCTCTCTCTCGCTTCCATCTCTCCCTATGAACTCTTGTGCATAAGAACACAAACCCATGCATAGATCAAATATGGCAGAGAGCAAGAAATCTCACGATGGCGGTGATGAAGAACCACGACGACGCTTATGAACATCACAGGGGCGGCGCCTACTAAATCCAGAATCTTATCCCAAACCTCATCCTACCCTAAATCGACTTCCCTAAACACAGATCCCACAATAGAATACGTAAAGAATCAACCAAAAACCAAAAACTGAAACAACAAAAAGCAAAATCCTAGGATTTACAAGATAAAATCATATCACAACGACAACAATTTCACGCCAACATGAAGGGGGTTTAATTCAAAAGAGCAAGACGAACATATGGGTATAAATGAAATAAGCAAAAGTTGGAGAATTTTACTTAGCCGAACTTGCTCCGATGTAGTTTCTTAAAAATACGTAAGCTTCTTTTCTCTTATTCCTTCTCTACTCTATCCTTTCTTCTTCTCTGATTGTCTCAGTGTTGTTGTTGTTATTGCTTGGTTTTTATGGTTTATTTCTAGGGTTTAATTGTGTAGAAAATCTTAGGTTTTTTTCTTTGTGTTCTCCCCTCTTGTTCTTGAGTGAATAGTGCACACACACTGACACACAGACACACAGACACACACACACACATACACACACACACACACATATATATATATATATATATATATATATATATATATATATATATATATATATATATATATATATATATATATATATATATATATATATATAGTGATTAGGGTTTCTTGCTGAGATTGATTCTGTGATGATGAGCTGGAGATCGTACAAAGTGGTTATTGAGGGTGGGATTATTCCATGAATTTGCGAGTAGTGGAATGAGTATAAATTTGCAAATTGGAAAATGTTGTCTATTAGTGAAACATTGTATATGGTCCCACTTGAATTTATAATTTTACCACAGTAACTCAAATCCACTATATGTATTTTACTGCTTGTTGTGAATGGAATGTGCATATTTGAAGAATGGATTGTGATGCCTTGATTATGAGCATGACAGATTGAATATGAACATGTGAATGTGAATTTGATATGTGATGAACTTGAATGTGAATTTGATATGTGATGAACTTGGATTATGAAATGATGAACTTGAATGATGAAATGATGAAATGTAATGAATTGAATGGATTTGAATTTTGTAGCTTGCTTGAGTTGTGAATTTGATATGAATGTATGTGTTTGTTTTCAAGAACTTGAATGTGATGAATTTGGTATGTATGTAACTTGAATGAATTATGAACTTGATAAATTTGAATGAATTAAAATTGATAAATTTGAATGAATGTGAATAAAGCTTGAATGTGAATGAATTTTGAATGCTTGCTTGATGAATTTGAATGACGACTTAATAGGAAAATGAATGGGATGAATTTTCATGAATATGATTATGTATTTGATATGTGATGAATCTCGAATGTGATGTGATTTTGATGAATTTGATTGAATTGAACTTGTAGCTTGAATGAATGTTTTGCTAATCCTTATTTCATTTCAAATCTTTCATGTGTATTGAAGTTCTTGGCATGAAGAGCAAATGGCCATGGAGGAAGACTTCAAAGTTGCTTTGTAACTTGATGAATAACTTGAAACAAAATGGCACAAAAGAGGAGTTTTGGATTTGAATACTTGGCACAGAAGCTTGGAGGACTTAGTCTTGTAGGCTTTATGTAGTCTTTGTAAAGTTAGGTTTTGGTTCATGTCAAAAATGAAGACTTGTAGGATTTTGTAGCTTAATTCCCTTGTTGCTTCCAATATGTAATCCATCTCCTTGAACTTACTTTTGAACTTGTTTCATGATCAATTTGTAACAATATTTAAACCTTTTATCTTAAAACTCAAATAATAGCAAATGTCTTATGAGTTTCAATACTTGCAATCTTGCAAATGGCTTAAAACTCAATACTTACAAATGATCATTTTGTAGCAATCTCCTTGTTTCATAATTATTTCAAACTCTTGGGCCATCTTGGATACTTACTTGAACTTTGCTTTTTGGAACACCTTGAATCTTATTTGTAGCTTCTTGGTATTCAATCAATAGAATTTGTAACTTGCAAATTGCATGAATCCACTTTGTATGCGCAATGAAAGTGAATTAGTGAATTGGTTGCAACTTTGAAACTTTTATGCCTTTGTAACCTTGAATTACAATACTTGTGTCATACCCCAAATTTTGACCACTAAGATTTCCCATCATTGTGCAAATCATCATCACAATATGGATGAACCATCATGCCTCATCAATCTCCTCAAAGAAGGTTGAGCATTCACCACAATCAAGAATTAGGGTTTCAAGCCCTCTTAGAGCACTTGGACAAAGGATCAATCAAGAAATGACATGATCTTCAAATTGTCTATCCTCTCAAACACCTATAAAGGATCAAAAGGACTCCCACATCAAGAATCAAGCACAAAGTTGCAACATTCCAAGTGGATCAAGCCTCAAGATCAACAGTGTCACCAAATTAGGGTTTTGGTCGACTGAGGCCTCTGGATGGAAATTTTCCTCTGGGCATGAGCCATTGCTTCAAAGCACAACCTAAGATACTCCAAGGGACCTCATGGACCCAATCATCAAGTCAATTTAACCTCATGGGAAGCATTCATCAAAAAATCAGGAATTAGGGTTTCTTGACCTAATTCACCCCTAAGTTGACTTTTGGGACAAAACCTGAGCTAAAACCTCAAGACATGATTTTAGTGTCTCCAATGTACTACATTGATCCATTTGCAACAATGGATTGATCCAAGAAGCTTGATCCACAAGTTTCAATTTCATCAAGACCACAATTAGGGTTTCGAGGGAAAGTCAACTGTACCTTTGACTTTTGACCCATACATGCTCCCAAACCTTGGGACATGATTCAATACACCCGAAAACACCTATGGAATATATCCATTAGGTTTGATTTAGGTCAAGGACTTGATTTCACAAAGGATCACGCAGTTTGGATTTCATCCGATAAAAAGTCAACTGTGCACAAAATCAAGTTTGACTTATTGGAATTTTTCACAATTATGGTTCCTTGACCATAAAACAATGTTAATATGTGATTTGAATCATCATTCATCAAGAAAAATCAAATAAAATGAGGTAACTTGTGAAAGGGGTAACCATAAAAAACTTAAAAATTTTCTAAGTTATGGAACAAAGTGGCTAGGGTACCAACTTCCAAGGATCATAACTTAGGATCCAAGCAACCATTTCGGATGGTCCAAAGCTGGATTTGTAGCTCTCGTTACACACTTTAAAAGTGTCAACTACAGATCATTCCAATTCCTCATGGATTTTAAGTTATGGAGTGATCAAAATGGCTGAAAACATGAAAACGACATTTTTCCAACACTTTGTGAAATTTTCACTAAGTCAAAATCTGCCTTACTTTTTCCCAAATGTAGGGACATTTTTCACCTTGATCCAAGTCAAACCAGGTCTAGGGGTGGACATCAAAGTTAAAGTATGCCATGAAGGCTTTCCAACAAGTACCAGATCATCTCTAAATTCCATTTGAGCAAGGAGATACTGTTGGATAAAATTCCAGCGTCTCCCTTTGGGATTCGATGGGCTTAACATCCCACCCATGAGCGCCTATCGAAGGTAGGCTCCTTGAGAAAGAGTTCACTATAATGAAATTAAGTTGCGCCCTGACTACAAGCAATTGCTTTTAGCCTAGTGGTAAGCGCTTGATCCAGTTTTAGTGGTATCAGAGCAGGGTCATGGGTTCGAATCCCCCGGCTGACACTGGGGGGGAGTTTGTTGGATAAAATTCCAGCGTCTCCCTTTGGGATTCGATGGGCTTAACATCCCACCCATGAGCGCCTATCGAAGGTAGGCTCCTTGAGAAAGGGTTCACTATAATGAAATTAAGTTGTGCCCTGACTACAAGCAATTGCTTTTAGCCTAGTGGTAAGCGCTTGATCCAGTTTTATTTGTGAGAGCAAGAATTGTCTCTACAAGTCAATCTGTATTTTGATGATAATAATAAGTATTTGTGAAAATAACCATTTTATGGTCTAACGTGTGTTGTGTGCAGATCATAAGAACTAAAGATATCAGAACCAACATACACCAGCTAGATGTACTATGATTGAATATATACATATGCGAAGTTACTATGTGTGACTAAAGTCGCGAGAAGCAAGAACGCTTCTTTATCTAGTCATGATCAGCCAGATCCAAGGATGCCAAGATTGCTGTTGCAATGCTCTTGTGGATGCTCTCTGAAAGTGATTGAGATTCTGAAGATAGCGAAGCTTCTGAAGAAGTACACTCTAAAAAGAACCAAAGTGCGGAAGACTCCTATGACTTGAAGTTCTGATGGCTGAAGGCGCTGAAGACCAAGTGCAGAAAGAATCTAAAGACTTATGAGTTCTGAAGATCAAGGTTTCCAATAAGAAGTTCTGAAGACTCTGAAGACAGGCTCTGAAGATTCGTAAGACTTGAAGCAGAAAAGAATAACGTTCTTAAAGACCAAGTGCTGAAGTTCTGAAGACTAATTCCTAATGGACTTCTTCAATCGACGGAATACTTGAAGTATCAGATATTCTGCTAAGAAGACTCTACTCATGCTTCATCAAATTAACATCAGAAGCCACTGAAGTTTTGAAGTCTAAATATTACCGTTGTGAGTTAAATGTACACACTGCCCAAGAAAAGATGTCCGGTCACTTCTTCCTCTGCAAAAATGAAGATGTGTCAGTACAACTCATTATATCACAACGTCTCTTTTCCAAACTGCCAACAGTATTCTCTAACGGCTATATTTCTACGGGCTATTTAATGGAAAGAGTTTTTGCTTCTGATGTGTCAATCACTTGTAGAATCACGAACTGAATGTTCATCTACAAAATTGACCAAGTCATTGTGAAGATAGCAACAACGATGAGTTCTCGTTGTAACACTTAACATATTCAAAGCTATCGATATTTCACTAATGGCAATTGTTGTTGAAACTCAAGAAGACAATTCAACACAACAACAACAATAAAGAACATAAGTTGTTGATGAAGAAGACACCATTGAAGATTTGTCAAGTCATCAACCTACCTTCTCGTCAGGACTACATTGAAGATCTGAAGCAAGGAGTTGCTGCTCAAAGCTTGCTCAACCAAAAGACGAAGAAGAAGAAGATCTATAAGATGTCAATAATTGTAATATCTAGATACATCTTTGTAGTTTCTTAGGAAAGCAAGGAGTTGATTGCTCATAACTTGCTTGAACACATGTGTGTGTTCTTTGTACTTAAACTTAGGAGAAACTTGCTTATTAAGAAGCATAATCTGTAATCTCCAGTTTTCCAATTCGACTAAATGAATTGAGACTCCTCAAGTGAATGTTATATCCTGAAGGGATCCCTAAACGGTTCAGCTGTGAGTTGAGGCCCTTGAGTAGATCATGTGGTGATCAGATACTTGAGATGACAATGGTTGAGGGTCACTGTGGAAAATCCTGAAATATGGTCAGTAGCGTTATATTCATTGTGATGAATCCCTGAACGGATAGCTGTGAAATCCCAGTAGTGGGTCTGCTCGGTCAATGAACGTTATATCCTGTTGGATCCCTGAATGGTTCATTGGATTGTTAGTCACAGTGCGGCTGTGCAAGTTGTTAGTCACCGGCGTGGCCCGTGCAAGTGTAATCATGATTTGATTATAGTGGATTAAGTCCTTGTGTTCAAGGCGAAATCACCTGAGGATGGTGGACTGGATTAGCCCGCATGGTGAACCAGGATATATCGTGTGTCCTTTACTCTCTTGCTTAGTATCTCTATTTATGTTTATGCATTGAATATCAGAACCTCATATTAAGCAAAGTCAGAACCTTGCAGCCTATCTCCGATAAGCTTCCGCACTGCAAGTTCTGAGTATCATATCTTATGATCAGAACCTATATGGTTCTCATGCTCCATAGTTAAGAGATCAGAATCTCTCAACGGACATTGAAGGTTCTTGAGTATCTCTTTAACAAGATGCAAAAAGTTACAAAAAGAGTAAATACACAATTCAAACCCCCCTTTCTCGTGTCTTTCTCGTACCTTCAATTGGTATCAGAGCTCCAGTTCTGTTATTGATTTACATCAAACACTTAACTGTGTCAGAAAAAGATCCAGATGTGGTGCGTAGAAGTACTCTTGGTGAGATTGAAATCCACTTACAATTTCTGTAACAGTTAAGCAGTTGACTGTGTATAAAATTGTAATCAATCTGATTACTTCTTGAGCAACTCACTGACTCTAGATGAAGTCTCATTAAACATTGAAGAATCAGCTGATAATATGTATCTGTTGAATGCTCAACCTGGAAAATATGTATGGATAAAACCACGTATATGATTAAAAGATGAATGATCAGAAAGCTAGAAATCTTGTTTGCTGAATATTAATTCTTTATGAGTTTCTGAGATGTTTTCAAGAAACGGATTAGGTCCACCCTTGGCTTTCTCATTTGAAACTCATTCAGAACCTCTTCATGTAAAGAAGAAAAGATTGCTGCTCTAAGAATTTGAATTTCAGAAAGGAATCTGTTAAAATCAAATTCTGAAAAATTCAAATTATTAGAAATGATTCAATGTCAAAATCTGAAATGATCAAAGATTCAATGAAGAACTGAATCCCAAAGATTCAGTAAATACTTGATTCTGAACAAACTCTTAAGCGATTAACTAGTTCAGTAACCAAGCTTCAACAACTTGAGATTATCCTTGTAGAACAAAATGTCGATAATCTGATTTTCGCCAGATCAAGTGTTCTCAGTACCACTTGAGCTATGAAATTAGAAGCTATCAATCCAGACATATAGGTTCTCTAACTGATGTTTTAAAAGATGACGTTAATGATGTTCTTTTGAAGAAATCAGTTAACTCATAGATATGCATGACCAACCCCAAATAAGTTGATCAGCATTATGAGAACAAAAAGGTTCATACAAACCATGTCTAGTGACGGGGTGTAATGATGTTTTGGTTCTGAACAAGTTCTAAAACAACCTTGAGGAACAAAGTCAGATGTTGATATGTCAATTCCTCCTTGAATAACCTCTCAAAGGTTCTCACTAATCTTGTGAAATCAATCATCTTTCAAAGACAAGAAACTCTCACAAACGCAAACTGAATTCAGGCTATGAAAGGAGAACTCAACCCATTCTCAAAGTTTTTCGTTTAAGATTCAGATCCATATCTTAAGAACTGTATTGGAACTAAACATGTTCTATGGATCAAGGAAATGAGAAGTGAGAAGCACTCAAAAACAGATGTAATTTGTTGCTTATGAACGAGGTCATCAAATGGAACTTACTATTCACTCAGTACTGCTCCCACGCATATGAGTGTTAATTTTTCTTTCAGAACATTCGTTACACCGCCTTACCAAAAGGATTGCATGTAATTGGCTAAGTTCAGATGGAGCGGTTACTCTGATATTGGTAAGTCCTAATCTCGGTTATTAGAGAACTAACGGACAAGGTTGAACAAGAAAAGAGAGAAAGCTGTAATTCAACCAGGATCACTTTCCAAGAAAATATTCTTTTTCATCAGAAGTCAGAAGACAAACGTATCCTGAAGAACCCAAGAAACATCTGCAGCTTACTCGGAAATAGGCAGAATCAGAAAGATACCCAAAGATTCAGAAAGTCAGAAAGGAATGCCTTCACGAAAAGGTTTAGCTAAAAGATTCTCTTCAAAAGTTCAGCATCCCTAAGGTACATTTTTTTTAACCCATAAAATAATTTTTTTTACTAGTTAAAAGTTTAGGATTCACTAGGAAAATGATTTGAATATCTTAGCTAGAAGAAATAAAAGAAAATCCTTTAACGAAATCTACACGTAAAGGGAACACCATAATAAATGTGAATCTTTTGAAAACATAACATATCTCTGACAACTTAATAAAACCTGAGATCTTTTTGTGTAAGACTTCTCCCATCAGCGTCTAGTCATATCCTATCACCCATAGGTATGGTTCAACCAACACCTCTCTAGAACTTAATCTCTCCTCTCTCTCTCTCTCTTATAGAGTCTCTTATACAATCCACTAAGAAGATTTAAAATTTTGAATTATATAAACAGCAAAATCCTTGCACTACAATCTGTGCCTAGTCAAACTTGTTATATATATATATATATATATATATATATATATATATATATATATATATATATATATATATATATATATATATATATATATATATCTAAGGTCTAGGATAAAACTCACACTTCTCTAACTCCTGGTTTAATCTCCTCAAAAGGCTTCCTCACCATTTTCATGGCAAACCTATCCTTGACTCCAAGAACCTTCTTTGGCGACGACAAATCTCTTGAAATCATTAGTGAAAAACAACCTAAGCTAATGGATGTTGATCATAATTTTCATCCGGGCATTCATTCACAAAATTGGAATGGGTACATTCATATACTTTGAGGTCCAATTTATCCAAACATCGTAAAAACCTTTTGGATCAACGCTGCTGTCAGCCATGATGGTCTGACCATCTCTTCAGACATCTATGGTATCCCTCTCTCCTTCAACGCTTCAAAAATCGCTGAAGCCATTGAATGCCCACTGGAAGGCATCACTCCCAGTCATGCATCCATTCGATGCACTCCTGATGCAAAATTACACTACTTGTTTGATAAAGGTTCTGCCTTCGAACCAACTAATCCGGAGAAACTCCTGCCCCATGCCAGAGGCTGGTTTAAATTCATTCTGACAAACATCAGACCTCGAAGCACATACAAAAACCTTCTGTATCATGATGACAAGCTCCTAATCATGTGTCTTCTTAAGCAAGCTCGTATAAATCTGCCCCAAATTATATTTGACCATCTCAAGGACACCATTCTCGTGTCAAGAACTACACTTGAAACGACGATCCCTTACGGAAGAGTCTTAACTGAAGTGTTTTTCAAAACAAGAGTTCTGCAGTCAATTAGCAGGATTAGATGCGGTCCTGATAATGCCTTTGCTGAAAGTTCTTGTGAAACTTTTGACAGTACCTGGCTCTCAGAAAACAAATTGGTTAACAATCTGAAATAGATTAGGATTCTAGATATTTAAGTGCATGCTTGTACCATCTATGTTATTAGATAATAAGATATATATATATATATATATATATATATGTTATCTTCTGATATTTATGTTGTCTAGAAACCACTAATAAAAATCTTAATAAACCATTAAAATATTGCATAAAATGTCATGTCATCACTTTTAAAATAAGTTTTTTTTGGAGGCTCAAGAAATCTTCATTAATATCATGAATGTAAAGCAGTTACTAACCTCTTACACTTCCCACACGATCACGCCTTTTAGGATATCCTAATTAATCATGACCACCTAAGAAATAGTAAACCTAAATCCTTGTGTACCAATTTTGTCATCACACTCCTCACTATCATTCGCCTATAAATAATAGGATTCTGCTTCATCCTCGCTCATCCTCACTAACCTTCATTTAAAATCTTCTGTGTGTTAACAAATGGCTTCTCCAACATTTAGAGGAAATGTAGAAACTCTAGAAGTTATCCTAGAGAAAAGACCAAATCTAGCTAGACTTCAAAATAATGGTCTGGAAATTGTAAGAAGCATGCAAATTCAATCTTAGAATGGTTATTATTCACTGCTAAATGACCCTGTCTTTCCAGTTCTTGTGAAAGAATTATGGAAATACGCCAGAATCAGTAATGATGACAACACTATCTGGTCTGAAGTATATAACTTTCCAATCACTATCTCCATTCCCTCATTAGAAAAGATCATAAATTGTGTCGCCTCTGGAGTCACTGTTGAAGACTTTCAATCTGACATGAGCTTAGTAGAGAGATGCAAGGTTTTATTTGATGATTCGATTCCTTATGAACCAAACAACCCTGAGAAACTTATTCCTTCACCCAGAACATGGTTCAGATTCTCTCTAACCAATCTTCGACCTCGTGCAACTGCAAGGAGCACGCTGTCCCAAGATGACAGAGTATTTGTCTTCCTCCTAACACACCACTTTAGGATCAATCTTCCCAAAACCATTTTCAATCACCTGAAACATTCTATCAGAGTTTCAAGGACTCAGTTGAACTCTTACGTTCCTTACGGGAGAATAATATCTGAAATTATGCTGAAAGAGAAATTCTGGGGGTTAGTAAGTAGACTCGGACCAGAACCTTCAGTAACTGAGACAAGATGTGATAGGGTAGACAACGTTGAAGATTTTGATGACTAAAATTTCAAATCCTGATGTAGTGTAAAAAAAGTACTATGTCTTGTTGCTTATCGCTCTGTTTTGTGTTGATGTTTTTATCCTTTTTCAGTCAATTAAAATATGATGTCTTCTGTGTTCTATGCCTATACCAACATCAAATTCATAATAATCTGAGACAAATGATTAAAATACCTAAAACATCATAATAACTGATAGAATCAAACAGTAATGCATTAGCATCCCTCAAGAATAATGCAATCTAAAAGATTCAAAGCTTAGTAGAAGCTTTCAATTACTGTATGGACTCCATGGAAATAAGAACTATCTAGACTGAGTTCCACGAATGGATCTCAGAAGAAATTGTGAAGATCAAGTGGTTGGGAATGACTCAAGTAGAAGAGAGGTTGCATGTCTCAAGAAATGATGATTCTAAAAACTTCTCTCATCTTCTTCATCATCCTTAGGATCGCTCTAGTATAACTCATAAAGACCCATGAAAACTCAGTTTCATTAAGTCTACGATTACTAAAAACGTTTCTCATTAGGAATCTGTGTTTGAATTATCTATGTTTTGGTTATCTTGAACTTTTCAAGATTAAGCTTAACCCATGTTATGCATCTTAAAACTACTTTATGCTGATGCCTCTATCTGATTGTTCATAAATGAAATGCTGTTATCAATCTTTACAGATGATCTAAAACCTTCAATTAGTAATCAGATGATTCCATCTAAAAATCCTTCAAATGAATTTATTATGGTTAAAGATGGTTATCACTAAATGACTTGGATTGCTTTTAACTGCTCAAATGCTGGCTCTATGGTTCTATGTTGTTTGACATATCCAATATATGTATGATGATGTTAAGATGCTTAAATGCTTAAATGCTCAAATGAGGAAGAAATATATGATGTCAAAAAGGGGGAGAAAATATAATTGATTTTGATTGAAAGAAGGAAATCTGAAAGAATGCAGAACTCAAACAAAGTACTCTTATAAAATGCGTTGAATGCGTTGCTACTAACGTTTGTTGTTTGATGTTATCCGAGGAACTCTAAACAAGTTCACTAGGCATTCTAAAGGCAGGATAAGAAGAAGAACTCCGATCATATAATAGAAGTTATCTAAGAAGATCTGTGCAAATCAGAAGTCAAGAATTGTCTGCAGAATCAGTAAGAAATCTCTGAAAGCAGTCAAGACAAAGTCTACATCTCAAGATGCTCACTCAGAAGATCTGTGCAAATCAGAAGTCAAGAACTGTCTTAAGATCCGGATTGAAGATCCAAAAAAGAAACCATTCTGATGTTTACCAAGAACCATTGGAAATGAACACGATCTAGTATCAGACTAAATCAACAATTGGTAATCAGACTCAGTACACAAAGATCAGCATCATACTCATCAATCAGAGTAAAAGCTGTGGATTACTGTTAAAATACCTTCATTGGTATCAATATCAGCACTCTAATGAATTACCTCTTAAGCGTATGAGAAAAAATTCTTCACTTAGTATCAGACTCAACATACTCTGGTATAAGACTCAGCACATCACATGGTAACAGATCAAAATTAAATCATGAGTATCAGATTCAGAATCAAGCGTTGATTGATCACTTTAATATTAACCTTCAATTGGTATCTGATAAAAAATCAAGCTTTGATAGATTACTAAGTATGACTTTAACAAGGTTCTGAGATGGAGACCTGTGTTTAAAAGTCAAAACAGTCATAATCGACATTGGTGTTTAAAATCTTATCATCCAGAATTATAATTCTGAAGATCCCAATATCTGACGTATAGGAATTAGGGGGAGACTGCCCTGAAGATTAAATTGCAAAATCTCAAATCTTCACAAAGTCTGAAACTCAGGGGGAGTTTCCTTTAAAGACAGTGTCTGCCTCTGATAGATAGCAAGGCTACGACTATCAGTCAAGAACTGTTCTGATCTTGTGCTTAATGGAATATGCTAAAAATTAGAAATGCTTCAGACGTCTCTGAAGATAAACAAGCTCTGATACGAAAACAAAGAAAATTGAGTTCTGAAGATCTGAAGATGGAAGTTCTGATGAACTAGTCCAGATGCTAAAGACTATTCGTTTTCCTAAAGACATGATGGAGAAGTAACTCTTTTCTACTCCTGTTCTGACAACTCAAGTTGTTATTCTGTATCTCTTTGGATTACATAAAATCCTAGATGATCTCAGATAAAGCTTTGAGGAAAACTCATTCAGGGGGAGCTGCTGTTCCAAACTCTGAATTTGTTTGTTTTGGTGATTACCTTGTATAAAATGTTCAATCAAAATACTTGGTTTTGTCATCATCAAAAAGGGGGAGATTGTGAGAGCAAGAATTGTCTCTACAAGTCAATCTGTGTTTTGATGATAACAATAAGTATTTGTGAAAAGAACCATTTTATGGTCTAACGTGTGTTGTGTGCAGATCATAAGAACTAAAGATATCAGAACCAACATACACCAGCTAGATGTACTATGATTGAATATATACATATGCGAAGTTACTATGTGTGACTAAAGTCGCGAGAAGCAAGAACGCTTCTTTATCTAGTCATGATCAGCCAGATCCAAGGATGCCAAGATTGCTGTTGCAATGCTCTTGTGGATGCTCTCTGAAAGTGATTGAGATTCTGAAGATAGCGAAGCTTCTGAAGAAGTACACTCTAAAAAGAACCAAAGTGCAGAAGACTCCTATGACTTGAAGTTCTGATGGTTGAAGGCGCTGAAGACCAAGTGCAGAAAGAATATGAAGACTTATGAGTTCTGAAGATCAAGGTTTCAAATAAGAAGTTCTGAATACTCTGAAGACAGGCTCTGAAGATTCGGAAGACTTGAAGCAGAAAAGAATAACATTCTTAAAGACCAAGTGCTGAAGTTCTGAAGACTGATTCCTAATGGACTTCTTCAATCGATGGAAGACTTGAAGCATCAGATATTATGCTAAGAAGACTCTACTCATGCTTCATCAAATTAACATCAGAAGCCACTGAAGTTTTGAAGTCTAAATATTATCGTTGTGAGTTAAATGTACACACTGCCCAAGAAAAGATGTCCGGTCACTTCTTCCTCTGCAAAAAAGAAGATGTGTCAGTACAACTCATTATATCACAACGTCTCTTTTCCAAACTGCCAACAGTATTCTCTAACGGCTATATTTCTACGGGCTATTTAATGGAAAGAGTCTTTGCTTTTGATGTGTCGATCACTTGTAGAATCACGAACTGAATGTTCATCTGCAAAATTAATCAAGTCATTGTGAAGATAGCAACAACGATGACTTCTCGTTGTAACACTTAATGTAACACCCTTCTACCCCACATACAATTTCTAGTAAAACATTTCATATTATCATAGTAAAAAAAACATAAAGGGTGTCACACATATTCAAAGACATTATGTAACAATCATTGTCCTGTCCCGTAACACGGGTTACTCGTTCATCAATATCAAAATTAACAACTACGCAGCGGAAATCAACTTTTGTTTTCAATTCCATAAAATACTTCATAATAAATATGTCCAAATCAAACACCATCATCAACATTATAAAAATTCAGTCATAAACTAAAAGAAACGAGGTTCACAACAATTTTCCCAACCCGATGTTACATGACACAGAGCAGGACACCTCTAACTAGACAGTAATAACGAAACACTCCAAAGCTACTTCCTTCGTCACCTCAAAGCTATTCTTGGATATCTGCAAGTTACCCACATCGGAGGCAACATTTCCAAGCAGGCAGGGTGAGAAATCACAATTCATTATAGTAATATAAGTACATGGAAAATGAACAGGAAGGCAACAACAACGTCATGGCATAGCCAACAACAGCATCATAGCATAATCAATCAACAACATCATAGCATAATCAACCACAACATCATAGCATAATCAACATTAACTTCATAGCATAGTCAACAACAACATCATAGTATAATCAACAATAACATCATGATATAATCAACAACAACATCATGATACAATCCACATCAACATCATAGTATAATCAACAACAACATCATGATACAATCAACATCTACATCATAGTATAATCAACAACAACATCATGATACAATCCACATCAACATCATAGTATAATCAACAACAACATCATGATACAATCAACATCAATATCATAGTATAATCAACAACAACATCATGATACAATCAACATCAACATCATAGTATAATCAACAACAACATCATGATATAATCAACAACAACATCATGATATAATCAACAACAACATCATGATATAATCAACATCAACATCATAACATCGTCAACAACAACATCATAGCATCGTCAACAACAACATCATAGCATCATCAACAAAATATCATTTATATGCAATGTCAATTATAATGGAATGCAAATGATGCATGTGGTACCGGTTCAACGGGGATGGACACTTGGCCATCAACCCTCCAAAAGGAGCACAACGTGATCAACGTATCACTCCAATCCGCACAATGGGACCGAAGCTACCAATTCAACGTGCGATGGACACTAGGCCATCAACCCTCCACAAGGGAGCACAACAAAATCAACGTATCACTCCAATCCGCACAATGGGACTGAAGCTACCAATGGACCGAAGCCCCAACATAAAATGCTATGAAATGCAATGATGCTAATTCTCCTCAACTCATCAAATATCAACGTGTGCATCATTCATTTAATATTCAACAGTTAATCACCATCCATCATATTTTATCATCCATACAGCAGCAAAACAACAAGACAACAACAACAATCAGCAAGAGAAAACATTAAAACAGGAAAAATGGCTAAAACAGTTGTTTGACACGGCCGCCCGTGTCAGAAAGCCTGCACGAACAATCCAAACCAGAAAAATTATAGCAGAAGCAGAGGCCTGACACGGCCGCCCGTGTCCCGTGACACGGCCCGTGTCAGAAGCTCTGTAACAAAAGTTTTAATTTTCCTCTAGCCAGCAAGCTGACACGGGTGCCCGTGTTGGGTGACACGGCCCGTGTCAGGGTGCGACAAAACCCCATTTTCCAAAAAGTGATTTTTCTGCTACGTTTTCGACTCAGAATACCCCAAAATTCAGTTTTTCCCAATACTAAATTTGATTCAAAAGACTCACACAATGCACATACATCAATTTCACCAAATTGTTTCACTCATTCTCATCACAACACTCACTCCTAACATAATCTATGTCATCAAACACCACCATTATTCAAGAATCCACAAAACCTAATCTATTTATAAACCAATTCCTATAAAATTATAATAAACCGTGAAAACTCCCCATACCTTAGAGTAATCCGAAGCTTTATCCTCCTTTCTCCAAGATTCTCCTAGCAATCCTTCAAAACCCTTGGTTTCCTCCTCCTCTTCTCTCCTTCAGCGTTCTTCACAAAATTACGATCAGTTAGAAAATTGATCGATCTTTCTTCTTTAGTTACATTATCCCAGTTTATGAACTTCCAACTCTACCCTTACTCCTTTTCCTTTATGACCATCTTGCCCTTTTCTTAATATTTTTAAATAATAAATAATTATCTAAATAATACATGATTATTCACTCTATTAAAATTATTTAAAAATAATCTTTTAATCCATAATTCTCCAAATTTACCAAAACTTCGTAATTCCTTCTAAATTAAATAAATAAATAAATAAATGATTAATTTAGATTTTTGGGGTGTTACAACTCTCCCCTACTTTAAGAATTTTCGTCCTCGAAAATTTACTCGATGCAGACCACTCCAGATACGTTATCACCTCCGACTAATCAACTCTCATGCCGCGTGTGGCAATACCACGAATAACACAATACAACAATACACCTTATCAATGCCAACGACAACAAGATGAAATGCTCACGTGATGTACTCGACGACCAACTAAAAACACTGAGAATAATCAGGTTAGGAACATACAGGTTCACTATGAACCAGAATACAACACGATCGTTACCATCACCATAGGAAACCCTCCCCTAACTCCCCATCATAGGAATTAGCTACTCGCACTCGAACCATCACCATAGGTAACGAGGCAACAACAAAGGTAAGAACACAAAGGCCCAAAGCACAATTTCAACGTAACCAACTACCGACATCGTTGATATCCACATAAGAACCAACTGTACTACCCACGCTTTCGCTGCGCACTCTGAGTACTCGCAACTATCTAATCTACCAAGTTTACATCAACTTCCGACCATCAAAGCAGACATAAGAAAAGACCTTTCAACTTAACTCATCGAAAATTCCATCCAAACAGGCATTCTATACTCTTGTGATTACTGAATACTTCGAACTTAGATCCGTAAACAATGCCTCCGAATATCCAACCCAACTACAACTGCAGCCAATTCCAAATCTTGAATAGGATAAATACTTTCAAGAATTCCTAATTATCGTCAACATAAGCTACAACTTCACCATCTTGTATTAACACATCATCAAAATTCATTTCAACGCATAACAATCTCACCACAACATAAGGATACATGTGTCCAATTAATCTCAACAAGAAAAAATCATCTTCCAAACAGAGCTTAACACCCAATAGCCATAGGTTTAGCCTCAATAACCTACACTTAACATGGCATATTAACCAAATCAATCAAACAAACTAATTCCTCAAGTCCTATTCATACTAGCACAATTCTCCAAAATCCCTCATCCGAATTAACACAACCACTCAACTTCATCTTTACAAATCATAATTCACACCTTGCTAACTCAGCATATAGCTTCGTTTCTTTCAATACTTGCAACTCAACTCTCAAATACTCTACGCGCTCTTCTTCTGATTTTATAAAACATCAGAATATCCACAATGAACACCAGTTATAACTTATCCAAACAAGTATGGAAAGTACCATTCATATTTCCATATATACACTTTAAGGCATACCAGCCACTACCCTTCTCGATCCGACATCCTTGGTTAAATCATAGTCTTACATTACCATTTACTTCCTACTTGGTTTATCTCTATAGTTCTTCAAGTTTCATGTCAGTCGAATTCTCGATCCACCACAAACCAAACCCAAGTTATCCAGAACACAACTGTGAGTTTCCAAACTACTCACTGATCAACTCGCAACCTCATACTAACATCCTCAAGTCCGTCTCATTTCCCTATATAGGAATCCGCATCGACAACTCAAACAATTCATAAGCACTTGGCTCAACCCCAAACAATTCACTGCGCATACTATTCTAGTTGGCAAGACACGTCTACTCCATCCAACATGATTCCGTCGACTATCAACAAAAGATTAAGGGTGATCAGTTCCTCAATTTGTCAATAGACAGCCGGCAACCATAATGGCGGCATAAATTATCATTATCCAACTAAAATAGCGTCTTCTTCCTCGTGCTCAAAGTTATCTAGCATACTTCTCTACCATCTCTCTAAGGCTTACAAACGTTTTTCTTAATTTCCTTATTTCCAAGAACGCACAAAATCCAACACATATATTCTTATACACACTTGTTGCACAACCTAATTATCGAATATCCTCCTGATACATCAAGTACAATCCAAATCGGCCCACTTCAATCGAAACATTTATCCAAGTCCAAACTTTTGACAACCCTAACCAATCCTTCATCTTCCTTTTTAATCTCACAACTTCGATGATCCGTATAATTTCACACTTGATTCTCATCCCAATCACAATCTCATCATCTGGTTGGTGATATAACTTCCAAAAATTTCCGACTCATGCCGACACATCTCGCCAACAACACACAATCCACTTTACAATTTAAAATTTCTCAAAGATTTCTATACTTTAATCATTCTCAACTATCATACGCCGCACTTCCATGTGCTTCTCCGATATTCTTCTTCTTATTACTAAACATTTCATACTTGACTTCATCTTACTATTTCCAGCAAGGAATGTCTAACTTCAAACACGATTATCTTCTTCAATACAGACCTCCCAGACACAAAATTATATTCCAAAATGAAGGGAATTTCGTGTAGATTCCAGAACTTCAAGAATCGCTCAAATCTGAATTACGAGTAAAAAGTTATCGTCCTTGCAATGGGACTGGTCAAGAAATCCCGTATACAACTTCCACCAAACAAAATCAGCATCAGACCCAACTATTCAAAAGCGTCTTTCTCTCTACTCAAAAACATGTCGAAGACAAAATTTATATGCAAACTGTAGGGAATTTCGTAAACTTTCCGAAAAGTCCATAATCGCTTTCATCGGAGTTACGAGTAGAAAGTTATGTCTCTTTTACTGAAGGCTGTTGATGACACTGAATTTCACCGTATTTTTGACTCCGATTTCGCATGCATTCTTAGTCTTTTAATGTCATTTTATTATGTTATTATTATGTTTTTCTTTGTTTTCAGGTTTTTAGTCTAATCAGAGCCCCGAGCGAGAAAAGGAGCGAAAAGGAAGTCGAAATGAGCTAAAATAGAGAAAATCAGCATTTTACACTTATGGCATCCACTATGGCGGCCGCCACAGGGTCTTCCATGACGTGGCCATGTCTCAAACTCCTCCCAACTGTTTTTCCCCACGATCTCCAACTGCCCAAGCAAGTTTACACTCATGGCGGGCGCCATGGTGTTGTGGCGGGCGCCACAAGAACAAAGCGAGTTCCCTCCCAAATTCAAATGCTAGGGGCATCCTTGTCTTTTCCACATGTTTCCTTGCCTATAAATAGGACTTTAGATTTTCGTTTTTCTTCATCCAAGCTTAGTTGTTCATAAGCATATATCAGTGTAATAGTGGTAATCGCTTCACATCGAGGTGTTACTACATTCGAGAGATCGAGTCTGTAAGAGCCTGTGAGATTGAGTCTTGGAGCACTCTGGAAGGAAGTTAATCCTGCCGCCATTTTACTTTCAGTTCGCATTTTATTCAACCACTCCGATTGGAGCAGGTTTTTATTACTTTACCTTTTGTCAACTTTATTTCTTGCATTGTCTTTTAATTTCATTTACTTTCCGCACTCGCACTACTTTCATTTACTTTCCGCACTCGCACTACTTTCATTTATTTTCCGCACCGCATTACTTTCATTTACTTGCCGCACTCGCACTACTTTCATTTACTTTCCGCACTCGCACTTAAATACTTTTTTATGAAAAATCTAAAAATGAACTTTTACTTTACCATGTCTGGCTAATTTTATAAAGGTTAGAATGTGAAGATCATAACCGAATCGATAATCTGTACAATTGTTAGTGGAAACACTTAAGGGCTATTTTAACTTTCAATATAAGTTTTCCTGTTCTTAAATTCCGTTGGGTAAGATCGAAAGCCGTCCAACGCCTATCTAAACTTAATTGTTTTTAAACTATTTCGAAAACAGCGAAAGCGCTTTGTTTAGTTTATTAGGAGTTTTTAATTTAAAAAGAAAAGAGATTTTAAAACCATTTTCGGACGCGTTAAGAAGTTTAAAGTCTGGTTCGTAAGGACCTCTTTTTTTTAGAAAATCCAGGTTAAAATACTTTTCAACTTGGTCAAGATACTATATTTCTTAAAAATAGGTTTACTACTCTAACGCAATGCGCGCCTTTTTATCCGTGACAATAAGAGGGTTTGATTAGGGGGTACAACTCGGTTCTGAATACGCGAAAGCGACAGTTCCTGTCAAATTAGTTCTTTTCAAAGTAGAAAACATTGCCCGTAAGTAGTTCTATTAGCAAGTACTTGGATTATCAATTGGTTGTGTGAATTGCATTCGAACCTGTCTTTATCAATTAATTTTAATTACTTTATTTACTACCGTGCACTCTTCAAAACTACTATTTTCAATCACCTTAGATACACACCTTAACAATAGATAGCGATAGATTGACACTTGGTCTCTGTGGATACGATAATCTTTTATATTACTCTGACGCGTTCGTACACTTGCGAAAAAAAAACACGCATCAAGTTTTTGGCGCCGTTGCCGGGGACCAATTTCGTCAAATTTCGTACCCTGTTGTTATACCGTTTAGACTAAGGAAGTTACCCGCCGGTCAATGCGAAAAACTCGTAGTACCGGTAGTTTAGTAGACCCTCTAGCTGAACCAGAACGTTACGCTCGCACACGTTTATATTTCCGTAAACTTAGGAAAGCTATGGCCGAAGATCAAAATCAAAGACCTCTTAAGGATTTCGCCCAACCATCCAACGAGGAACCTAGTTCTAGTATAGTAAATCCAGCCATACCAGCTAACAATTTTGAACTTAAACCATCCCTGCTGCAGTTAGTACAGCAGAGACAATTCGCAGGTCTTGCTACAGAGAACCCAAACCAACATTTGAAAAACTTTCTCCAACTAGCAGACACCTTTAAAACCAATGGAGCCCCTCCTGAGGCGATTCGCTTAAGATTATTTCCTTTTTCCCTCAGAGATAAGGCCCTATCTTGGTTAGATTCCCTTCCACCAAATTCCATAACAAGTTGGGAAGACCTTAGAAAAGTATTCCTTGCCAGATATTTTCCCCCGAGTAAGACCGCTGTTCTTCGAAACCAAATAACTAGATTTACCCAAAACCAAGGAGAATCGTTGTTCGAAGCCTGGGAGAGATATAAAGAGCTGTTAAGAGCATGCCCACATCATGGTTTAGAAAATTGGTTAATCATTCAAACCTTCTATAATGGACTTCATTATAACACTAAGATGACCATCGACGCCGCCGCAGGTGGCGCACTGATGAACAAACCTTACCCTGAAGCTAGTGCCCTTATCGAAGATATGGCCCAAAACCATCAATCGTGGGGAGTAGAACGAGCGACAGTGGAAAAGAAGGAAGCCCAAGGAGGGATACATGAGTTAAGCTCTATAGACATGATGCAAGCTAAAATGGACGCATTGGCCCTACAAGTTGAGCATATGTGTACAACCCCGAATACTGCAGCCGCAGTTTCGTCAGATTGTGAGATATGTGGGACGAAAGGACACCAATCCGCAGAATGCAGTCTGTTAAACGAGACCAGCTCTGAACAAGTGAACTACACCCAAGGAAACCCATTTTCAAATACCTATAACCCTGGATGGAGGAATCACCCAAACTTTTCCTATAAGAATAATAACCCTATCCAAAATACTGACCCTCCGAGACAATCAAGTTATCAAGCCCCAAGATCAAATCAACCTATGCAACCTGTACCACCAAAACCGAGCCTTGAGAAAATCGTGGATAATTTTGTCGCTGCTCAAATCCAACAAAACAAGGAGTTCATGAACCAAAACGTTCATGTTAACGAACTAATTACCCAGTTAGGAACCAAGGTTGACCAAATAATCACTCACAATAAGATGCTTGAAACCCAAATCTCGCAGGTAGCTTTAAACCAAGCCCCTCAGACCACACCTGGAGGACAATTCCCTGGACAACCTCAACAAAACCCGAAAGGACAAGCAAATGCCATTACCCTACGAAGTGGGACCGCTTATGATGAACCTTGTAACCCGAGGTTGAGTGATCCCAAAACTTCTAAGGAAGATGACAACATCCCAGATAAAAAGAAGAAACCAGAGGAATCTGTAAACCAGGAAAGTCAAGAAAAAGGAGAAGAACCCAAAAACAAAACCTATATACCACCCCCGCCATACAAACCACCAATACCATATCCGCAAAGACTTAAACAAACCCAGATCAATAATCAGTATCAGAAATTCATTAAAGTTATAGAAAAACTTCACGTAGAAATCCCGTTCACAGAAGCCATTACCCAAATACCATCCTACGCAAAGTTTCTCAAAGACATCCTTACCAATAAACGTAGACTTGATGATCCGAAACCCTTGGAATGTAATTCTATTGCCGAAAATAAATTAGCAAAAAAGGATAAAGATCCTGGAAACTTTTCCATTCCTTGTACTTTGGGGAGTCATGTCATCGAAAAAGCTTTTCTAGACTTAGGAGCTAGTGTGAGCTTAATGCCCTTAGCGGTTTGCGAAAGGTTAAATTTAGGAGAGTTGCAACCTACCAAGATGTCACTTCAATTAGCCGATAGATCTGTTAAATATCTGATAGGCATACTTGAAGACGTCCCTGTTAGGATAGGTCAGCTGTTTATCCCTACTGATTTTGTTGTCATGGACATTAAAGAAGATGATGACATACCAATTCTTCTAGGTAGACCATTCTTATCGACTGCTGGAGCCATAATAGATGTCAAAAAGGGGAAGCTAACCTTTGAGGTAGGGAACGAGAAGATAGAATTTATACTTTCAAAATTTCTTATGGCACCTGTGATAGGAGATGCGTGTTATGCGATAGATATCATTGATGAATGTGTTAGGGAGTTAGAGCAAGAAGAAGTCATTGAAACAATTAAGCTGCCATCAACTCTTATTTTGGAAGATGACAATTATAAGAAACCCTACATCGATGATAACCTTTACGAATGTTTATCCCTTACCCCAGATCCTATGCCTTGCCCTATTAAACCAGCCTTGGAACTTAAGGAACTACCTAAGAACCTGAGATATGAGTTTCTTGATGAAGAAATGAATCGTCCGGTTATAGTTAGTGCTGCCTTGAGACAAAAAGAAACAGATCAACTCTTGGACGTTTTACGAAGATATCCCTCAGCCTTAGGATATAATATCTCTGATCTGAAAGGTATAAGTCCATCCGTATGCATGCATCGAAGTAGATTCAAAACCTTCCAGAGAGCACCAGAGAAGGATAAACCCTATACTGAGTGATGTTGTCAAAAAGGAAGTTCTGAAGTTGCTTGAAGCAGGTATAATATATCAGATCTCGGACAGTAAGTGGGTGAGCCCTGTGCATGTGGTACCCAAGAAGGGAGGCATCACAGTTGTGCAAAATGAGAAAGGTGAACAAATAGCAAAGCGGATAGAAGGAGGTTGGCGTATGTGCATAGACTATAGAAAGTTAAATAAAGCAACTAGGAAGGATCATTTCCCTTTACCGTTCATAGACCAGATGTTAGAACGTCTTGCCAGACACTCTTACTTCTGCTATCTAGACGGGTATTCGGGATTCTTTCAAATACCTATACATCCAGAAGATCAAGAAAAAACTACCTTTACATGCCCTTTTGGAACTTTTGCCTACAGACGAATGCCTTTTGGACTCTGTAATGCCCCTGCTACTTTCCAACGTTGCATGATGTTAATCTTTGCAGATTATCTAGATGGAATCATGGAAGTATTTATGGATGATTTCTCGGTTTGCGGTTTTGATTTCCAAAATTGTCTTATCAACCTTGAGAAAATCCTGGAAAGATGTGTGGAGGTGAACCTTGTGCTGAATTGGGAAAAATGCCATTTCATGGTGACTGAAGGAATTGTTTTAGGACATATAATCTCCGAAAGAGGTATAGAGGTAGATAAAGCAAAAGTAGAAGTTATAGAGAACCTAAAACCCCCCAAGACTATCAGGGAAGTTAGAAGTTTCCTTGGACACGCTGGATTCTACCGCCGTTTCATCAAGGACTTCTCCAAAATAACAAAACCTTTAACTGGCCTGTTAATGAAAGATGCTGAATTCATCTTTGATGAAAAATGCAATGAAGCATTCAACCTTTTGAAGCAAGCATTGATTTCAGCACCCATTATGAAACCCCCTGATTGGTCTGAACCGTTTGAGATAATGTGTGACGCCAGTGATTACGCTGTAGGAGCCGTTCTAGGTCAGAGAAAAGATAAAAGATTACATGTAATATATTATGCCAGTAGAACCCTAGACGCCGCCCAGCTCAATTACGCAACAACCGAGAAAGAACTCCTAGCTGTAGTTTTCGCTATAGACAAATTTAGATCATATCTAGTAGGAGCCAAAATTATAGTTTACACCGATCATGCTGCCATCCGTTACCTACTAAGTAAAAAAGATGCTAAACCCAGGTTACTTCGATGGATTTTGTTGCTACAAGAGTTCGACTTAGATATCCGAGATAAAAAAGGCACAGAAAATGTAGTAGCCGATCACCTATCTAGGCTAGAATACCTGAATCCTGAATTAGTACCCATAAATGATGATTTTGCCTATGATAGATTGATAGCCCAGTTGGAAACCATTGAAGATAAAGAACCAGACCCTCATGAGCACTTCCAAAAATCCTTAGCTGTAAGTAACGTGCCCTGGTACGCTGATTTTGTTAATTACCTAGCCGCTGATATCATACCCCCTGATCTCGATTACCACAAGAAGAAGAAGTTCGTAAGTGATGTTAGAAATTTCTATTGGGATGAGCCACTTCTTTTCAAGAGAGGTAAAGATGGCATTTTCCGCCGTTGTGTTCCAGAAGACGAGGTAGAAAGTATAATTCAGCATTGTCACTCTGCACCTTATGGTGGACATGCAAGCACCTCTAAGACCTACGCCAAGATTCTTCAAGCTGGCCTATTCTGGCCTACCATGTGGCGTGATGTCCATGCTTACATTGTCAAATGTGATAGATGCCAACGCACAGGAAATATATCAAGACGCGACGAAATGCCTTTAAGAAACATCCAAGAAGTAGAACTCTTCGACGTATGGGGTATAGATTTCATGGGACCATTCCCACCATCTTTAGGAAACAAGTATATCTTAGTTGCAGTAGACTACGTGTCTAAGTGGATTGAAGCGATAGCTGCACCCACAAACGACACTAGAGTAGTGATTAAATTATTTAAAAATTATATATTCCCCAGATTTGGAACACCCCGTTTAGTTATAAGTGATGGAGGATCTCACTTCATATCAAGAATATTTGATAAGCTTTTAAGCAAGTATGGAGTTAAGCATAGAGTAGCAACACCATATCACCCACAGACTAGTGGCCAAGTGGAAGTATCTAATAGGGAGATTAAACAAATTTTAGAAAAATCTGTCTCTGTATCCAGAAAAGATTGGTCGCAAAAGCTTCAAGAGGCTTTATGGGCCTACAGAACCGCTTTCAAAACCCCTATAGGAACAACCCCCTACCAACTAGTCTATGGAAAATCTTGTCATTTACCTTTTGAGTTAGAGCATAAGGCCTATTGGGCCATTAAAACTTTGAATTTGGATTACCTAACTGCTGGTGAGAAACGTATCCTTGACATCCACAAATTGGAAGAACTCAGACAGCAAGCCTACGAGAATGCCATAATATACAAAGAAAGAACAAAAGCTTGGCACGACAAAAGAATCGTAAGAAAAGACTTCAACTTAGGCGACTCTGTTCTCCTGTTCAATTCTAGGCTACGACTCTTCCCAGGAAAGCTCCGTTCAAGATGGACTGGCCCCTTCAAAGTATAAAAAATTCTGAGGTCTGGAGCTGTTGAAATAAAAAACGAGACATGTAAACCATTCATCGTCAATGGACAAAGACTGAAGCTCTACGAAGGAGGAGACATTCCAACAACCTACTCCAGCCACACTCTAAGTGATCCACCAATCCCGACAAGAGATGTATAAGTTCCAGTCGTCAAGCTAACGACGTTAAACAAGCGCTGCATGGGAGGCAACCCATGATTTTCTTACCTTATTTACTCTTTCTACATTTTGTTTTATTTTATTTCTTGTTATATTTTGTCAGGACTAATGTTTAAAATGTTTGTGTTTTACAGGACTTTCTTCCTAACTCTGTGCAGAATGCAGAACTTTGACGACATGCATGTGACTTTCAGGAATGACGCCCAGAGAGAGCGTTACTTTGTCCACTTCAGACGTCCTATGGCACCTACGAGGTACCCAGATCAGGCTTGCATGGAGGCTTTAGGCATTGAGCCTAGTGTCAGATTCTTATGCCACCAGCTTCAATGGGACCAGTTCGACGACCTGAACAACACCTATAGGAACCTCACTTTGGAGTTCCTCAGCTCGTTTTCTTATGACCCCTGGGCCGGACCAGATGGATGTGCTGTTTTCAGGTTATTTGGGACTGAGTACTCCTTCACTCATAAGGAGTTTGGTGATTTATTAGGTTTTCAGACGACCCCTGATGCTATTCCTGAGACACCTATGGGATACTTTCTGAGTAGGGAAGTGGAGAAGTTCTGGAGTGATATCTCTGGTGGAGGGAGTCAGGATCCTTCCACCCAGTTCTCACATGTTATCCACAACCCTGCATTGAGGTATTTTCAGATGATCATAGCACACTCTTTCTTTGGATTGCCAGATGCTGAGACCTTGCTTAGTGAGGAGGAGATCTTTCTACTGTTTTGTGCGACCCAGTCACGTCCTGTGGCATGTGGGAACTTTCTGCTGAAAGGTCTTAGCAGTATTGCCAGGTCATCAGTAGGTATTATTCATGTGGGAGGTATTGTTACCCAGATTGCTGCTGCTTTAGGCCTTTCGCGTAAGTTGTTACATCTCAGGGTTTTCTGTGAATACACCACCATGGACGTTGATTTCTGCCTAGACAGAGGGTTGATAAGGAGAGCCTCTGCAAACCCCAACCAGTTCAGATTGTTGATCGACAACGAGGCTGTTCATTACTTTTTGCTGCCTGATCCGATGATGACCAGTGTTCATGACCCAACTAATTGGAGATATGCTTTGGAGGGTTATGGAGAGACTATTGAGGAGCCTAGATCGCCTCCTATTGCTGAGTACACCCCTACACCTCCGTCTCCCAAAATCACTGTATTATCTAATAATTTGTCTTTGCAGCCACCCGATTTATACACCCAGGTTGTTGAGCTCCGCAGAGAGACTGCCAAGCTCAAGCAGGAGGTAGCTGATCTTGCTTTGCAGATTGAGGTATCTGATCTCACTCATCTACTAAGGCAGACTCTTTATACCAGGAGATCGGAGAGCTTCGTCGCGAGATCGCTGAGCTTCGTGGATCCAGCCAGGCAGAGGAGCCAGCTGATTGATCATATTGCCCTGACTTACTACTCTATTATTTACTATTCAGTATTTCTGCGTTTTCTTTACTTTTTAGCATATCTGGACACATTTCGTATTTTCGCATTTCCTATATTCCCTATGTACTTTGATTATATATATATATATATATATATATATATATATATATATATATTATGTGTGTTTTTATTTTTCCTTTTATATATATATATATATCCAATAATAATGTTATTTTTCTCAATATTTGATTTTTATTTCCACAAAAATTGTGCAAGTCCCGTGTTGAAGAAGAAAGCAAATGAGAACGCTATCGGGACCCCCGAGACGCAAAAGGTAAGAGAGGCCCATTCCAAAATTCAAAATTTTGGCCCAGGTCCGAAAATGACCTTATGGCGCCCGCCATAGCCTTATGGCGCCCGCCACGGCGTCCTGGTAAATACGGGGGAGAACTACATCTTCCACCATTTTTGAACCTCTAAACTCCCATAACCCATTTTTCTCCTTTTCCAAAACTCCATTAAAACTCACAAAAGCTCCCACCTTTATTTAATACCCACTATCCATTAACCCTTTCAAACTTCCATTTGAAATTCCACCAATTAAATTCCATAAAAATCTCACCTTTACCAACTTATATTTAAACCCATCTTCACTATCTTCAAATCAATTCAAGGAGCAAGCTATGGAGTTCGAAGGATATATTTTGCGAGAAGGAAAACCCGGGGATAGGCAGAGGAGGAATATTCAAAGGCTTCAAGGTCGAGAAATTCTCTCGACGAGGTACGTGGACGACAACTGTCTCTATACCTTGGGTATTTATCATAGTGTTTATCATTTACTTGATTTTTTGGGACTGCACTCTATTTTTGAAAACCAAGAACCAACCTTTGAGAAACTGACAATTGAGTTTTTAAGTTCTTTGATCTACACTGTCCACCCTAACACTGCTAGCACAGTCGGTACTGTCCAATTTAGAATGTTTGGAATAGAATATAAGTACAGTACCGACGAACTAACAAGTCTGTTAGGAATTCCTCTTTGGGAAGGTGCTATTTGTGAGACCCCTTTGGATGACGGATGGTCGGTCGATGCATTTTCTTTTTGGCAAAGATTGTCGAATAATTTAATAACTTCTTTTGAAGGAATTCTTGCATCGACCATCCACAACCCAGCCATCAGAGTTTTTAGATACCTGTTGGCATGTACTATTTTTGGCCGGGATAATCCAAATAAGGTTAATGCTAAAGAGCTTCAGTTTTTACAAGGAAGTCTCACAAATAGAAGAATCAATCCGGTCCCGTTTATGCTTTCTCACATGTCTGTTACTATTAATAAAGCAGGACCGATTGTTTTTGGAGGACTAATTACGTCTATTGCTCGGGCACTAAACTTGAACAATGAGATAGCCACACTAGAGCCCTTAACTCCTCGCACAATCAACCTAAACTTTCTAAAAGATATGAAATTGTGCCGAGCGAGAAGAGAGGGTGGTTTTGTATTGATGATCCATGGTGTAGCTATCCCATCTGTTGCCTTGCCCTGCAGTAGACGTACCGATGTACGTAATGAAAGGAACTGGACCTATGATTTAAATGCTCCACCTGTTCTAGGTCCACTTCCTCCTAATATTCCTGATACGGAGGGACACGACACTGACGAAGAATTTGAGCGGAGAGATCAGTCTCCCATACCTCATGTGTCCCCCCATCATCCTTCACCACCACACACCGCACCCTCTTCCTCTAACCCTTTTGCAGGTTCAGTCCCTGGATCCTATGTCACTGAGGAGATGTGGCGTGACCTTATGGCTAGAGAAGAAAGGCGAGATGACCTTCTCTCTACCATTCAGCAACAACTGACGGATAATATGAGCTTCATGGAAGAATCACGGCGGAGGACAGATCGATCCTTCGAGTCCGTTTCTCACACCTTGCTTGCGATAGCAAACGAGCAATCCCGTCAGCAAGACTTTAACCGCCGGCATTACGAGCTTATGGAGGCTACTCAAGGTTCCGTTCTAGGTAACCTTCGACAGGTCAGAGATGCCCAGGCGGCCTTATCAGCCCGATTGGACCGGATAGACCAGCATCGTAGCAGATCCCGTCGTCCCAGGCATTCCCAGCAGGACGACGAGGGCACCAGTGGTCCGCATCAGTAGTTTTACAGGTTACTCTCCTTATCTTATTTCGAAACATTGGGGACAATGTTCGATTTAAGTGTGGGAGGGGATTTTATTGCTTTCTATTTTATTGCTTTCTATTTCCATTTTTTAGTTAGTTGTTTATTTCTTGTTTTTGTCTATGTCTTTTTTCTAGAAAATGCATGAGTCTGACGAGTCACCAGTACAGTGTATCCCTAGTGCACCCTCATTTTTCCCCATTTCTTTAGCCCTACAAAATTTTTTTTGCAAAAAGAAAACATTGTTGTTCTACACGTTTTTTGGGCTTTAAGACAGGTTTGGATTAGGATGTGGTGACTTAGGTGAACTTTTTGAAACATTAGTATCGTTTTAGCACCATAGACTTCACGAATATAGGAATCATTCCAAAACCCCATGTACCATGGCCTTAATTATCATTTCCAAATTTGTCCTAAGTAGTTTATTTCAGCAGTCAGCTCCGGCCTAAGCATGTTCTACGTAGGGGACCGATGAACATAAGTGAATGATCCAGTAAAATAAATAAAGAATAAGGCAAACTCCGGATAGATGACCCTCACAAGGTCGTTTAACCCAAAAAGTTAAATTGTTGCCACACAAAAAAATATAATTTTAGCTCACCCATTGTTAGTTGGTTCAGAGGTATCTGGCGCTGAACTCGGTAGGGCGGATTACGATCCGATCCCCCACAACTGCATTTGGGTTAAATAAAAGGGTTTACACAGTCTTATGTGCCAGAAACCCTATGTTTTGGATCAGAATCACTAACAGGTCACTCTACTATGAAACATGTACGGATAACGGGCTTAATGTGATTGCGCCTGAATGAAAAGGACCCAAAAAAGAGATGAAGAGGTAGGCCTAGTTATTGTGGGATGGTACGGTTGATTAATATAAGAATGAAGTTTATGTCCGCCTCTGCGGATAAGTGTCATTACGATACCCTTGGTTCACTTAGTACCTGTCACTGCATCCTGACTTGAACTTAGAAGCCCTTTTTGCCCGAATCACGTGTCAGCACTAGTTTTCTTACTTTGAGCTTTAAATGTTTTGCTTGAGGACAAGCAAAGGTCTAAGTGTGGGAGAATTTGATGACACTGAATTTCACCGTATTTTTGACTCCGATTTCGCATGCATTCTTAGTCTTTTAATGTCATTTTATTATGTTATTATTATGTTTTTCTTTGTTTTCAGGTTTTTAGTCTAATCAGAGCCCCGAGCGAGAAAAGGAGCGAAAAGGAAGTCGAAATGAGCTAAAATAGAGAAAATCAGCATTTTACACTTATGGCATCCACTATGGCGGCCGCCACAGGGTCTTCCATGACGTGGCCATGTCTCAAACTCCTCCCAACTGTTTTTCCCCACGATCTCCAACTGCCCAAGAAAGTTTACACTCATGGCGGGCGCCATGGTGTTGTGGCGGGCGCCACAAGAACAAAGCGAGTTCCCTCCCAAATTCAAATGCTAGGGGCATCCTTGTCTTTTCCACATGTTTCCTTGCCTATAAATAGGACTTTAGATTTTCGTTTTTCTTCATCCAAGCTTAGTTGTTCATAAGCATATATCAGTGTAATAGTGGTAATCGCTTCACATCGAGGTGTTACTACATTCGAGAGATCGAGTCTGTAAGAGCCTGTGAGATTGAGTCTTGGAGCACTCTGGAAGGAAGTTAATCCTGCCGCCATTTTACTTTCAGTTCGCATTTTATTCAACCACTCCGATTGGAGCAGGTTTTTATTACTTTACCTTTTGTCAACTTTATTTCTTGCATTGTCTTTTAATTTCATTTACTTTCCGCACTCGCACTACTTTCATTTACTTTCCGCACTCGCACTACTTTCATTTATTTTCCGCACCGCATTACTTTCATTTACTTTCCGCACTCGCACTACTTTCATTTACTTTCCGCACTCGCACTTAAATACTTTTTTATGAAAAATCTAAAAATGAACTTTTACTTTACCATGTCTGGCTAATTTTATAAAGGTTAGAATGTGAAGATCATAACCGAATCGATAATCTGTACAATTGTTAGTGGAAACACTTAAGGGCTATTTTAACTTTCAATATAAGTTTTCCTGTTCTTAAATTCCGTTGGGTAAGATCGAAAGCCGTCCAACGCCTATCTAAAATTAATTGTTTTTAAACTATTTCGAAAACAGCGAAAGCGCTTTGTTTAGTTTATTAGGAGTTTTTAATTTAAAAAGAAAAGAGATTTTAAAACCATTTTCGGACGCGTTAAGAAGTTTAAAGTCTGGTTCGTAAGGACCTCTTTTTTTTAGAAAATCCAGGTTAAAATACTTTTCAACTTGGTCAAGATACTATATTTCTTAAAAATAGGTTTACTACTCTAACGCAATGCGCGCCTTTTTATCCGTGACAATAAGAGGGTTTGATTAGGGGGTACAACTCGGTTCTGAATACGCGAAAGCGACAGTTCCTGTCAAATTAGTTCTTTTCAAAGTAGAAAACATTGCCCGTAAGTAGTTCTATTAGCAAGTACTTGGATTATCAATTGGTTGTGTGAATTGCATTCGAACCTGTCTTTATCAATTAATTTTAATTACTTTATTTACTACCGTGCACTCTTCAAAACTACTATTTTCAATCACCTTAGATACACACCTTAACAATAGATAGCGATAGATTGACACTTGGTCTCTGTGGATACGATAATCTTTTATATTACTCTGACGCGTTCGTACACTTGCGAAAAAAAAACACGCATCAGCTGTTCCATAAATGTGAAAATAAAATCCGAAATTGGTGAACATGAGTTCTACCTCTTTCTCTTGTTTCCAAACTCTTCCAACTATCCTTGCTCTTCACCCAACTCTGAAAATCATCCGACTTCACTCCAGATATACTCCACTTGCATATCACTATTCGTCACATTGCCCTATCTTCTCCGAGAAGCAAACATCAATCATACTGACTCGTCCTCCTTCAAATGTCTCAACCGAACCGACAGATAAAATCATGAGTCCATACTCTCGTCGATTCGCAACAACACAGTTCTGACAACACTTGTACTCCTGCAATCAATATCACCTTGATTCAACTCCTCACACCAGAAACATCTCCGGGAAGCAAACTTCTCCCCCACTTGTTTCAAACTAACACCGGAAGCCAACGATTAGAAAACAAACAAGTACCGACAGTGTTCCACACACTTGTCGCGTACCAAGGGATAAACGATATTAGACAACTTGGCCGGACAGACCGACCTACTCTGATACCACTAATGTAACACCCTTCTACCCCACATACAATTTCTAGTAAAACATTTCATATTATCAGAGTAAAAACAACATAAAGGGTGTCACACATATTCAAAGACATCATGTAACAATCATTGTCTTGTCCCGTAACACGGGTTACTCGTTCATCAATATCAAAATTAACAACTACGCAGCAGAAATCAACTTTTATTTTCAATTCCATAAAATACTTCATAATAAATATGTCCAAATCAAACACCATCATCAACATTATAAAAATTTAGTCATAAACTAAAAGAAACGAGGTTCACAACAATTTTCCCAACCCGATGTTACATGACACAGAGCAGGACACCTCTAACTAGACAGTAATAACGAAACACTCCAAAGCTACTTCCTTCGTCACCTCAAAGCTATTCTTGGATGTCTGCAAGTTACCCACATCGGAGGCAACATTTCCAAGCAGGCAGGGTGAGAAATCACAATTCATTATAGTAATATAAGTACATGGAAAATGAACAGGAAGGCAACAACAACGTCATGGCATAGCCAACAACAGCATCATAGCATAATCAATCAACAACATCATAGCATAATCAACCACAACATCATAGCATAATCAACATTAACTTCATAGCATAGTCAACAACAACATCATAGTATAATCAACAATAACATCATGATATAATCAACAACAACATCATGATACAATCCACATCAACATCATAGTATAATCAACAACAACATCATGATACAATCAACATCTACATCATAGTATAATCAACAACAACATCATGATACAATCCACATCAACATCATAGTATAATCAACAACAACATCATGATACAATCAACATCAACATCATAGTATAATCAACAACAACATCATGATACAATCAACATCAACATCATAGTATAATCAACAACAACATCATGATATAATCAACAACAACATCATGATATAATCAACAACAACATCATGATATAATCAACATCAACATCATAACATCGTCAACAACAACATCATAGCATCGTCAACAACAACATCATAGCATCGTCAACAAAATATCATTTATATGCAATGTCAATTATAATGGAATGCAAAGGATGCATGTGGTACCGGTTCAACGTGGATGGACACTTGGCCATCAACCCTCCAAAAGGAGCACAACGTGATCAACGTATCACTCCAATCCGCACAATGGGACCGAATCTACCAATTCAACGTGTGATGGACACTAGGCCATCAACCCTCCACAAGGGAGCACACCATAATCAACGTATCACTCCAATCCGCACAATGGGACTGAAGCTACCAATGGACCGAAGCCCCAACATAAAATGCTATGAAATGCAATGATGCTAATTCTCCTCAACTCATCAAATATCAACGTGTGCATCATTCATTTCATATTCAACAGTTAATCACCATCCATCATGTTTTATCATCCATACAACAGCAAAACAACAAGACAACAACAATCAGCAAGAGAAAACATTAAAACAGCAAAAACGGCTAAAACAGCTGTCTGACACGGCCCGTGTCAGAAAGCCTGCACGAACAATCCAAACCAGAAAAATTATAGCAGAAGCAGAGGCCTGACACGGCCGCCCGTGTCCCGTGACACGGCCCGTGTCAGAAGCTCTGTAACAAAAGTTTTAATTTTCCTCCAGCCAGCAAGCTGACACGGGCGCCCGTGTTGGGTGACACGGCCCGTGTCAGGGTGCGACAAAACCCCATTTTCCAAAAAGTGATTTTTCTGCTACGTTTTCGACTCAGAATACCCCAAAATTCAGTTTTTCCCAATACTAAATTTGATTCAAAAGACTCACACAATGCACATACATCAATTTCACCAAATTGTTTCACTCATTCTCATCACAACACTCACTCCTAACACAATCTATGTCATCAAACACCACCATTATTCAAGAATCCACCAAACCTAATCTATTCATAAACCAATTCCTATAAAATTATAATAAACTGTGAAAACTCCCCATACCTTAGAGTAATCCGAAGCTTTATCCTCCTTTCTCCAAGATTCTCCTAGCAATCCTTCAAAACCCTTGGTTTCCTCCTCCTCTTCTCTCCTTCAGTGTTCTTCACAAAATTACGATCAGTTAGAAAATTGATCGATCTTTCTTCTTTAGTTACATTATCCCAGTTTATGAACTTCCAACTCTACCCTTACTCCTTTTCCTTTATGACCATCTTGCCTTTTTCTTAATATTTTTATAATAATAATAAATAATGTAAATAATACATGATTATTCACTCTATTAAAATTATTTAAAAATACTCTTTTAATCCATAATTCTCCAAATTTACCAAAACTTCGTAATTCCTTCTAAATTAAATAAATAAATAAATAAATGATTAATTTAGATTTTTGGGGTGTTACACTTAACATATTCAAAGCTATCGATATTTCACTAATGGCAATTATTGTTGAAACTCAAGAAGACAATTCAACACAACAACAACAATCAAGAACAGAAGCTGTTGATGAAGAAGACACCATTGAAGATTTGTCAAGTCATCAACCTACCTTCTAGTCAGGACTACATTGAAGATCTGAAGCAAGGAATTGCTGCTCAAAGCTTGCTCAACCAGAAGACGAAGAAGAAGAAGATCTACAAGATGTCAACAATTGTAATATCTAGATACATCTTTGTAGTTTCTTAGGAAAGCAAGGAGTTAATTGCTCATAACTTGCTAGAACACATGTGTGTGTTCTTTGTACTTAAACTTAGGAGAAACTTGCTTATTAAGAAGCACAATCTGTAATCTCCAGTTTTCCAATTCGACTAAATGAATTGAGACTCCTCAAGTGAACGTTATATCCTGAAGGGATCCCTGAACGGTTCAGCTGTGAGTTGAGGCCCTTGAGTAGATCACGTGGTGATCAGATACTTGAGATGACAATGGCTGAGGGTCATTGTGGAAAATCCCGAAATATGGTCAGTAGCGTTATATTCATTGTGATGAATCCCTGAACGGCTAGCTGTGAAATCCCAACAGTGGGTCTGCTCGGTCAATGAACGTTATATCCTATTGGATCCCTGAACGGTTCATTAGATTGTTAGTCACAGTGCGGCTGTGCAAGTTGTTAGTCACCGGCGTGGCCCGTGCAAGTGTAATCATGATTTGATTATAATGGATTAAGTCCTTGTGTTCAAGGAGAAATCACCTAAGGAGGGTGGACTTGATTAGCCCGCATGGTGAACCAGGATATATCGTGTGTCCTTTACTCTCTTGCTTAGTATCTCTATTTATGTTTATGCATTGAATATCAGAACCTCATATTAAGCAAAGTCAGAACCTTGCAGCCTATCTCTGATAAGCTTCCGCAATGCAAGTTCTGAGTATCGTATCTTATGATCAGAACCTATATGGTTCTCATGCTCCATAGTTAAGAGACCAGAATCTCTCAACGAACATTGAAGGTTCTTGAGTATCTCTTTAACAAGATGTGACAAGTTACAAAAAGAGTAAATACACAATTCAAACCCCCCTTTCTTGTGTCTTTCTCGCACCTTCAGATACAACCCTTGGAACATGGCATCCTGAACTAATTTTTACAAGGCAGATTTGTGCACATTGGCTCGATTTGTCCAAATCTGATTAATCCAAGCCTTGTCAACAATTTGGACACATCTGAGGATAAAACAAGAAGGGAATGATCTGATCCTCAAGCCTCCAAAGTCCAAGAATCTACAATAGCCATGCCAAACCTAAAAAGGCTACAAAGATGCAAAGACTCCAATTTTGTTTTCAAGCATTCAATGGATGCACCAAGGTGGCATGAACTGAGCCTATTCCAACTGAATTCAGTCCAAGTTTATCTCTGAACCAAAGCTACAAAGCCTGTACTCTAATCTCAAGTCAATGGCTAGAGGAGACTTAAGATTCCTTTTGCATAACATTGGCCAAAGGCCTGCTGCAGCCTCCATTTACTATTGATGCCAAAACAAACTTGACACACTATAAATAGGCCTCAATTGTGATCAGTTTGAGTACACCAAAGCACCCAAACTGATGCTTTCCTCAAAATCTCTCTCTTTAGGACAAAATGCCTTCTTTTGCAAGGTATCTCTGAGTTTTTGAGTTAGAGAGCAATTCCATCACAGCACATGATCCAAACATATCCCATATGTCATATCTAAGTTGTCCAAACTCTAACATGTGACCTGTAACACCAAGATCACAAAGTCCCCTTTCAAAACCTCAAAATTGGTCTTTTTTGCATTTTTTAAGCCATGTCTTGATTAAGTCACTTTCAAAACCAGATAAAACCTCAAACACACTCCAAATATCATCCTTGAACTGTCCCAAATGGTTCCCCACATCTGGAACACCATTTGAGAGAGTTGCCATATTGGTCACTTTTGCCCCTTTTGCAAGAAAGAGCTCAAACTTGTTTTTAAGGATTCCAGCTGGTTCCAACCATTCTAAAAGCTCCTAAGGGATCATTTGAGAGTGTCCAAAGCATCAAATTGTTTCTGGCACAAGAAACTTGGCAGATAGCACAAAAAGCTCCCAAAGAGGTAAGCATCACACACAAACGCGATTGTATTCGACAATCACAAGGCCACATTCTCCTTAAGGCCACTTTCGCCTTTTCACAAAATACAAGGTTCATACATGTTCCATACTAGTGTTTCACTCTCCTCTAGACCATTACTCGTCGAAGATACACACTTTGGTATCGAACGCACGAGCACCACCATCTAGATTATCTATCAATTCCTAGTCACCTTACTAGGTTCCACTTATAGATTATGGTAAAGTTTCCTCACTCTTCCTATCCCATATTTTAAACATGTTATCACTCAATTTCCTTTTACAATAAGAGGTTAGATGTAACACAATACAATAGAATAACCAAATACATAAAATAAATCAATCCATAAGATTAACACAAATCTTGGGTTTTCTCCGATTTATTTAATTGGGTATCTAAATCAATATTTTTCATTTTTATCACGTAGTATATTTTCATAGCTTCCCAACGACTATTACCATGTCTCGATCGGAATCACGGTCCAAAAGATATGAATTTTCTAAACATTTTTCAAAATCACAACAGTGGTAACCGGTTACCTCAAAGTGAGTAACCGGTTACTCAAGCTGCACTGTTCAAAACAGAATCAAAATGAGAGTTAGAGACACATTTTGGTAACCGGTTACCTCAAAATGAGTAACCGGTTACTTAGTTCATTTTCCACGCAAGAACTCAATTTTTGCTGCATGTAACCGGTTACCTCAAAACGAGTAACCGGTTACCACTGAACCAGAAGCTAAAAAACCTGTGATTTTCAACATAAAAATCCAATAGAATTCTTATAACCTCAATGGATCATAAAATCAATGATCACACATCACATACACACATATATCAGTCATGCTACACATTTTTATTCGCATTTGCACTGTCAAAACATCGATTTCATACTATTACTTACAATCCAACATTTCTAACCTAAACTCTAACATTTCCAATATTTCTAAAACTTAAGTTCTAACTAGAACCCACCTCTAAACAAGATGATGATGAAGATTGAGAGATGATTTGAAGAAGAAATGATGAAGATTCAAGCTTGTTCTTCAACTTCTAGGTTTCTTTCTCTTTCTCTCCTCTTGCTCCTCATTCTCTCTACTTCATTCTATCTTTGTTTCAAATGAAGAGGAAAGGAAATGAATATGATATGTAGAGATATCATTTAGTTAGTAACACTAACTTAAATGTCCAATTTGTCTCTAAAGTATCACTTGATAAAACTTTAGGGTCAAATAATATTAATTTGATATGTTCTGAGCTCATCAGTTACTCTAATTATCTTAACAGATAATTTCTCAAAGTACACCGAACCCAGTTGATCACAACTAATATTATCCAGAGCAAAATAAAATATGGGGTACTACAGGTATACACTTGCTTGATATTTGATATATTGTTGGGTCGCTTTTGTTTCAATGTTGCAAGAATATTTTTCGGTTGAACAAGATTCAAGGTCATATCACTAATACATTCATTCTCTTCCAGATTGAGGCGATAGACACTAGGATGACCGACTAATTTTAAACACAAATCATAATTATGCAAACCACATATCACATTAAATCTCCAATTTTTGTTTGCCAACATGTAACCACGATCCTTAAACGGACACTCACATTTTCTACTACTTGTGTCGTCTCTTTTAAAATTCCGGAGAAAAGTTCGACATTTCCCGCTTCTTTCGCACACCATTGTCTCAAAGGCGCATTTTATATCTGAACAATTATAAGACCTTATGATAACTATACCAAATTCAAGTTTAGAGGCCTTCATACGAATCTATTCAAGCATTTAATCACAAGATTCAAACTCTTGCTTGTCTTTAAAGTCGTTGCCAACATCTACCGCCTTCACAACAACCCCTTGAACATTAGGAGAAACAACTTGTGTCGGGAAAACATAGGGGTGCACCATATCTATTGAAAATAATTAAAACAATAACACAACATTAGTTTAACTACTGCTGCAGAATGACTGAAAAATGAACACATACAACTTCCGGAAATACATCTCTGGACTAGTTCTTATACGTTTCGGAGATACATTTCTGGACACAGCGTAAATTTTTCAGAAAAAATGATGATTAATGTGATCAATGTAGTGGAAAAAGAACAATCTTTACCTGAAATTCTATCTTCTTTTACTCTCTGTAATATGTTGAACCAAAAGGATGGAGATTTTGAGTGAAAAAATGGATTGAGAATGAAGAGTTTTTAGGGTGAAGGGTTTGGTTGAGAATGAAGTAGAACAACAATGGAGGAGTGATCATGCAGCTGGATGCTATATCAGGTATTTTCGGAGATGCATCTCCAGAAATACCTGACATGCAAAGGTGACAGAAAATTTCAAAATGCCGCACATAATTGCTGAGATGCATTTTCGGAATATCTACTGAACTGAACAAAAAAAATATTCTCCTTAAAATATTCCGAAGATATATCTCTGAAATAAAACTAACTCAATCAATGTATGAAACGTAACTCAGAATGATCTTAGTTGAGTATGCAAAAGGTGCGTCCAAAAATATATCTCCGACACCAGAAGACATATGCAAAAATTCAAATGATGCATTAGAACTATATATAGGGTGTAGTAAGAAATTCTCAACATTCAACCCAAATATAATATGGATGGTCCACTAAAATTATAGATCCATTATACGCCCGATTAGATTTATAAAGAAATTAAATTAAAAAAAAAAAGTAATTAAAAGATACTATTATTAAATATAAGAGACAAATTTCAAAAAAAATAATACTAGATGATTTTGCACATATTTAATCATGTACGAAGTACTGCTTCTAAGGTCTTAAATATGATGGGCAATATGGTGTAACATTTTTAGGTTTCCAATTTGTGCTACAGGTTTCCATGCCTTTTGTCTCTCTCAATCTCACACACACAAGCAGGAAAACACTCTCATCTTACCAATCTCAACTAAAAGATTCTGTTTTTCTTTGTTAATAGAAACTTCTGTTACTTTCTGACAATCTTATTACTATAAAATGTTACCAACCCCAATATGCATGCATTGGTTGCACATACTAAGAAAGGTGCAATAAATTGTTCATGATACACTCTTCAAAAAAATACATCTGTATATGATTCTTCTAGTAATAAATTTCCATATTGATCTCAGTGCCTATTCCAAACTTTAAAGCCAATTGCATATTGCTATGTGTTTAATTATTTTCTTTGTTTGACCTTCTAATAATTTTTAAATGCCAAGAAGATATGTATACCCTAATCTCTCCTAAAACTAATATATTTTCACTAATTTTGAGGTTTTGAAATTAGTAGAATTTTTGTTGGTTTTGGATTATAAAATGAAACAGTTTTAGTTTTACTATAAGCTGCGGTAGTGTTCTGTGTACTATTATATTATTATATATTAAAGACATAAGCATGTCTGTCATTTTCCTATGAAAAATTGATGATAGTAATTGTTTTACTCGATGAGAGGTGTTAACAATTTCTCTCTGTGTTGGTCATTGTGAGACTCAAAGAGGAACTTGAAGCATCTTTTATTATATAGATTTAGAAACAAAAATATAGAAAAAATAGGATTATAAATGCATTGGTTCAAGATCTCAATGTTGAACAATGACTCAAGTCAAACACAAAATGTGTTTTTCCTATATTTATTTATTGATATCTTGTCTTCCTCCAACATTTTTTTTGAAATATTTAATTTGTGTACAAAAAACACAACTTAAAATATAGTGTCTATTAAGATTCTTACTTAAAGATAGGTTGTTGTAGGCTCTAGTAAATGTTTCTCTTGTAATTTTTATGAATGGTTTGCCTTTCTGTCACATATTTGAATCAGACGTAATTTTTCTGTAATTTTTGTTGTAAGGGTTTAGAATATCTGCTGTACTCTCTTTTGATATGATATCTTGCTTGTAGGTCTGGCAATGAACCAAATCAACTCGAAAATAGTTCGAAATTCGATTCGAAAATTAAATCGTTGAACTAGGTTCATGAACCAAATGAGCTGAATATGAGCTAAAAACTAAGTTCGTTAACTAAATGATCTGAACTTGAACTATAGATAGTTCGACTCGTTAGGTTCATGAGTCAATTCGATTATATATGAGATAGATTATATTGTCTTTAAGAGTAGGTTTAAAGATTTGTTCTAAATCTTAGTCTCATATTTTCTTTTAATCTAACGGTTTTAATTGATAATTTATATTCTCAAGTGAGTAAAATATTTCTACGAATAATTATACAAATAAAATTAACATCGTATAAATTCCAATCTTATAACTTTTATTTTATTTCTATATTTTTATTTTTTATTTAAAAAATATTAATTTAAAATGTCAAACATATATATAAAAAATAGATTTTAAAAAATTACTTTTAAGTCTGTGAAATAAGCGAGTTGAACCTAACAAGATAAACCTAACGAGTTGAATCGAGATATTCGTGAACTTCTAACAAGTCGAGTTTGACCTGAAAAAAAAGTTCGTGATGAACTCGAACTCGAACTCGAACTCGGCCAATTCTTAACGAGTCGAGTTTGAGCTGAAAAAAAAGTTCGTGATGAACTCGAACTCGAACTCGAACTCGGCTAATTCTTAATGAGTCGAACTGAGCTAAGGCGAGTTCGACTCGACTCGACTCATTTCCAGCCCTACTTGCTTGTAAAAAAACAAGTCAAATATTTTAAAAAATGTTAGAAAAATAATTAAATAATATTTATGATCAAGAAAATGATGTTAATTTTTTTAGTAAATATATATAATACATATTTAATTTCACACACACACACACATATATATATATATATATATATATATATATATATATATATATATATATATATATATATATATATATATATATATATATATATATATATATAATAAAAAAGTTATTTTAGAAGAAAAAATTAAATAATAATGTTTGGTTGGATTCAAGCCTTCGAAATATATTTTAAGCAATTTAAAGTTAGGGTATTCAAACATAATTTTTACCTTCTTGAACTCAATTTCATAACTCCTAACTTTTGTTTTCAAACATAGTTTGTTTTTGTTCGCGTTTAGGTTGAATTAAGTTAGTAGAATTAATTTTGGTTTAAAATGTTTATGTTTTTATTCATTAAAAAGTAACCGTTCGTGGAACGTTGGGAATGTTAATGGATTAAACGTTCAAGAGTTAAGGGATTTTGATACTGCATATCAAAAACCTTAACGCATTAGGGGTATGGATCATTCTTCTTATATATCCAATATTTCTTTAATTTCTAGTCGATATGAAACTTAACCACTCACACATGAAACCCAACAATCTTCTGGAATTTTTTTTTACCAAAATAACTCACTTTTTCAAAAAAAAATCCCAAAATATTCCACATTTCAAAATATTTTCCAAACTACCCCAGTTTGAGGTACTGATTGCATGTAGGCGCCATACCAAGTGGCGGCCCTTTGTTAGGGCATGAATGGAGTCGCCAATTGGATTGGAGACACCTCATGTAGTCTCCAATTCAATTGGCGACTGGGTATTATACACATAGGGGAGTCGCCAATTCATCTAGAGACAGGGTGCATTCTGTAATTTTTTTGTTTACCAAAAATAAATTACAATATCATTAATTAAAAATACTATTACATAAATTAATGTTGGCAACCAGGTTGGTCATACCGGCCACCGGTTCCACATCCCCTAGGCATTCTCACTCGTTCCCCTCGTTCCTCTCGTTGTTGATTTACGTCAGGTGTTTGAGGAGTTGAAGTCTCAGGAACATTCCCAGATGGTTCCCCAAGAATTTATTGCATTTTCATGAGGTTTTGTGTGTTGAAACTGAGCGTGCGACCCATGCCAGAGTAGTTTAGATGTGATGAAGGGGCCATTGGTGTGCGGCCTGAACGATTGAAGGGGGAAATTGGTGTGAAGGATTCGTTGGTGAAAGGTTGAAATGGTAGTGGTGTTTGAAAGCCATAAGGTTGTTGAGATGTTTGAGTGTGTAGGCTAGGGTATGATGTCTGAGCGTTTTGGCTATGGAAAGATGTTTGAGCGTTATGGCTATGGTATGATGTACCTTCATTTTGGCTATATCTTGATGTTGTGTTGGGGGCATAGCCATATTGGGTTTCTTGATAGTAATCATTTTGTTGGAGATGGTATGGGGACGCTCTTGGTATTGTGGTTGGGTGTTTGGCATGTTTGAATGGTTAATGGGTTGGTAATTTTGCTGGGTAGGGGGTGTGAGTAACATGGCCTTCCTGGTGGGTTAGACGCTGAAGCATCTTGTGTGTAGATGGTTTGGCGTGGGTCGTATAAATACCTCTCTTCGGAGACAAACCCAGTTGCAATCGATCTGTATCAAGCCATATAATTATTAGTTGGTATAAACGGGGTTGCCATCACCGAGTCACGTAAGACATGGGCGATGCGGTTCATATATTTACGATGCTCAGATTTTGCAAAATCCTTCCAGTTGGGAAAGTCACATTGATCATTCTTTTTAGATGCCATTTACCGAGGCCAACAGGAGGATCTGGGATGTTTTGATGCATTCCAAATTGTAGTTTGACACGGTAACTGTTGTACATCTCCACAGTTGTGAATCTGGTGATCGCCACGCATGCAGTCCAAACGGCAACATCTTCCTCTCTGACTTCATGTAGGTGTTCCATGTTTAGATATGGATGCCAAATGAACTGCAGAAGAGAAAAATATTTGATCATAAAATAGTTGATATAAAAAATAAATTGATTTGTTTATAGACCTTACATTTGTAGGTGTTAGGTGATCCAACAGATTGCGATATTGAATGATACAATGTCTAGGACATCTATTGTAACTCATACCCTTAGCCGACCATCTAAACAACAAAAAGTTCAAATTCAATTAGTTAGACAAAATAATTGGTAAGGTGAAATAAACTAATATTAAGTTATTAACTTACTTTTGTGCATACGGGAAGGAAAAACTGTTATAGTTGACGGGTTCTAGGGATGACAATCTAGACCAACCCCATGCTTGGAGCAAAACGGTGCATCCAGGAAAAGTATATGTGTTTTTTTTGGCGCACTTACACAAAGAGCTATACAAATAAGATAGACAAGCGGAACCCCAACTATACTCTCTTGTTTTATCTAGGTTTCTCAATAAGGGTAAATACATAATGTGCATCGAAGAACCAGTGCTTTCGGGAAATAAAAATAAACCAATTAAAAGCATAAGATAACACCTGGTTTTTATTATTTTCATTTCTTCTGTAGAATCTTGATCTAATATAAAATCAGTGTACCATGATTTGAGGCGCGAAAGTAAGATACCTTGGCCTCTAGAGTTCTCATCTAGCAAGTCGGCACCCAAACGTTCCTCACAAATTGAACCATCAAGTTTTGTTGGTACTTTGACCTCCTTACCATCAATACGCAAACAGAGTAACATGTACACTTCCTCTAAGGTCACGATACATTCATCGGTTGTAAAAAAAGGTGTTTGTCTCTGGGCGCCATCTCTCTTGCAAAGGTAGTATAAACTTTGCATCAACCGACTAAGACATGATTTTACTTACATGTCCAAAACCGGCAAGCTCAATATATGGTTTAATTAATTCGTCGGGTGCAACGTATTCATGGGAACTAGGATGAAACTTAGAGACATCCTACATAATTTTCAATTTAAAAACGAAATTAATAGAGACATTAAAAATTAACAGAGACATTAAAAATTAACACTTAAATAATTATCGATATTTGCGACAGTGCCTCTATGCGTTTCACCCATTGTCAACAAAGCCATTATAACTGATTAAATGTGAACTGGTACTACTGACACTCTAGACTTGATATTATTTCTCTGTAACAATTATGAATCAGATGATGTATGACTCCATACCTCTAGCTTCCTTATATAGTGAAATAGGAGTCACATGTGAACATTATGCATTGTTCCATGTCGCCACATGAATTGGCGACTGCACTAATTCATTACAAAGGGTCGCCAGTCCAATTGGAGACACATGGGAACCTGTAACATAGATGTGCACGTAGATGATCATGTCTCATGCATGCATAACATACCCACATGGCGACACAGTGTGCTCAGACTTCACCTTGCCTCCATGTGAGTTAGCGACTCCCTTTCCCACATTGTACCATGTCGCCAATTCATGCGGCGAGCTCATTAAGTGTCCCATGCATATTTATATGTTCCCATGCATGCAAACATAGATAGAAACCAAAACAACCAAAATTAGCAAGTCTCTAACAAGTGTTTTTACTATGTCATCTGCACCGAGATACTTTGTTAACGCCCACTACAACGGAGAAACATATGTCTCAAATGACACTAGGTTTGGTTTTCAAAACACCGATATTGTCTTAATCACAATCAATAGAAACATAAGTTTCTTGCATTTCAAAGAAAGATTGGAACCGAGATTAGGGTTTGGTCCTATATCATAAATAATATATCAAAACCCAGTTTTTTTTAAACTAACCACGTTAAATTTTATCCACTTAAAGTGCGAGATGATGAAGATGTTGAAAATATGTTCGTTAGTCACGAACATTCTGGTTTCAACTATATTGAGTTGTATACGTTCCTCCAACAAAATATTCCATCTCAACAGTCTCAGATCATCGATCAATCAATATGTGTAGACTCAGATGAAACCGAAATAGAATATTTAGATGAAACTGAACCGGAGGTCAACGTCGTTGATGAAGAAGAAGAAGGAAGCGAGACACTGGTCGATCAGCTGTTGAACAACAACGTTAAAGATGAAGAACAAGTGCCAATACCTCTAGGTCATGTATACTGTCCACCTCAGCATATGACATACTTAAGAATCTCAGAACACATGTCCCTCCATAAGCCAATCTCTGTTTGATTTCATACAGGCATGCTGCTATAGAGAGTGCTTACAATAAACATGATAACGGGTGGCATAATCCTCCTTCTACCCATGTATATTGCATTAGACATATTGCACAAAACTTCATGTGTGCAATCAAATACAAGAACCTTCACAAAAAAGTTGTGAATGTCGGGTATGCTCTAACTCAACCAACATTTCAATACTACCTTAACGAAATTAGGATGTCAAATGCAGATGCAGGAAGCTGGTTGGATAATATTCCACTGGAAAAGTGGACAAGGGCTTTTGATGGTGGATGTCGCTGGGGCCACATGACGACAAACCTTGTGGAGTCTATGAACGGGGTATTCAAAGGAACTAGAAACCTTCCAATCACCGCTTTGGTGAGATCAACCTATTATTGGTTGGCGTTACTTTTTGCAACAAGCTGCAAAAGATGGAGTGCAGTGTTAATGTCGGGTCAAGTATTCAAAGAAAGCATAATGAAAGTGATGAAAGAGGATACTATCAAAGCCAACACACATGCAGTTACAGTTTTTGACCATCATAGGAAAACATTCAGTGTACAAGAAATAATGGACCATAATGAGGGAAGGCCCAATTTATCCTATGCTATCAGACTAAACAGATGTTGGTGTGACTGTGGCAAGTACCAGGAATTCCGTGTACCTTGCTCACATGTCATTGTGGCATGCGCACATGCTCGTCAGGATGCTTATAGCCATCTATGTGATGTTTACAAGGCGATTAATGTTATGAATGTCTACAACGAAGGCTTTGCAGAGCTACCTGAAAGCACCTAAAGTTTGACTAAATTTTGCTAAAACATTCTGATGATAAACTTGAAGAATCTGCAAAAGAAAAAGATGTCGAAGGAAATGTCTCGACATCCTGACTGACTTACTAAGTTAGCAGGTTTTAGTATTTTGCAAGAATTAAGGAGCGGATCAAGGAATCACAGGAGAAAAGATAGAAAGCCCAAGACAGCAGAAGACTATATAAGGAGATTTAGACCTAGGGTTAAATATTGTACTTTTGTATCACTTATAACTTTGTAACCTAGTTCTCTTGTGTTGAATAAGGGTTTAGGGTTTGAGAGTCGTTGGCTCTCTTAGGAGTTGTAAGTCTCCACTCTGTAATATGGGATGCAGAGTGGAATGCATAGGTACAGGGATACAACCAGAAGCCTGTAGGTAATGGTTGTTGTATTGTTCTTGGACGAAGCTTTGAAGCAAGTCCAAGATAACTTGGAGGTCAGGAAACTGTGACAGGTTCTATATTGGCATAAGACAGAGATTTTACAGGTTGTGATTAGGATTTGAGTGGGGTATCTCATAACAGGGTTGTAAACGTTTGAGTTTAGCCTTGATAAAGATGTTCATTGGGTAGATGTTAGGTATAAAGTTGTAAACGGGGGAGTTTAGCTTTGTAACAGTTCTACAGATAGTGAAGTCTTCGTCCTGGATTGGTATCCCCCAGATGTAGGTGAATTGCACCGAACTGGGTTAACACATAATGTCTTATTTAACATTATGCAATTTACAGTTTTGTTATTGTTCTTAACTGACATGTTGGATCAGATGTCGTGACATCTATGATTGTGCAGTTCTGATATTCAAGGTATCAGTCAGCTGTTGCGCCTCTGAGTTTAAATGATTATGTAGCACAATGTCCTGACATGTGTTAGGACATCTGCTGTCTGTATAGGCCAGAATTTCAATTGGTATCAGAGCAGGCATCCTGTCTGGTTCTGGATGAGATCTTTGGGAGATACTTTCTGCCATTTAAACAAGGAGGATTTTTGAAGATCAGATCAATTAACTCATACATACTCAAGGGTATTAATATATGAGATGGATGTTCTGGATCGAAGGGAGAAACCCGGAGGTTGTTCATGTTGCTGAGGAGATTCTACAACAACTACAGGGGAAGTGGCTAGTTCTCTTGTTGGTGTGCCTTATAAGATGTTGTGACATCTTATTAGGGCAAGCAGGATCTATTCCTTGGTGGTTCTTCTGCATGTGTTTCAGATGGAAGAACTCTAGAATTATGGGATTCTGGAGTTGTTACTGAAGACAGTTAGTGGAAGGTCTCAATCGTCGGCCTCTATATTTGAAGATATATGCATTCTTTTATTCCATAGTCGGCGACGATGGAGTGAAGGGAGTTGTGGTTAGATATATGGTATGGTGACTTGGTACTTGGAAGCTTGGCTTCTTGGTGCAGTTGAAGTCAGTTGAAGAGGAGAGGAGTTGAGTTTAAGTTTATCAGGTTCTTACTCTAGGAGTTTGATAAATTATTGATCGGCTAGGTTGTCAAAGATACTTGAGAATTCTCTCAAGTCCACTCATAAAGGCATCTCAGTCGTGTATCTGGAGTCTTCTAGTTACTCTTCTGACTAGAAGGTGTTTCTTTGAAACACAATCTGAAGAAAGTGGAGGTGATTTATTTTCACCATCCAAAAACAACAAGGAAGGATTCATCTCTCTTGACCCTAAGAGTGGATCCAATCTGATTGAAGAATTGTTGAGGTAAATAAGGTTTATTCAGAGAAAGTCTTAGTTACTTGAGTCAAGGGTGGCAGCCTTGGTATCTCAACATTGTCCTTTGAAGAAGATACTTGCAAAAAGATTGAATACTTTACAAGTGTTCATGACGTGATCTGGTGGAGCTCAGCTACAACAGTGAAGAATGGTTATTGGACAAGGATTTAAGATCAATTGATATTTGTGGATTCCACAAGTATTTAATTGATTATCCTTGAAAGTCAAGATTGCTGATGTTCAACAAGATGTTGGAACATATCATCATCAGAGTTTGTGCAGAATCATGGGAGGGGTACTGCATACGCTTTAGCATCTGTTTTAGTCTTAGGTGGTGACCTAAGAAGTGGCTTCAGTCGGGTGTGACAGAAGCATGTGTTCTCTGGAGAGTTTCCTGGCAAGAAACTAGTCTGGACTTTGATGCTGTTGAAGATGAAGATGGAGACATCATAATCTTGATGGTTACAGCTTGGATCAGTTTATTTCTGATCTAGGTGCTTTGGAGCATGGATCTTGATCTTCTTGTTGAAGGTCAAAGTTAAGTGGCAGTTATCTCTGACTTTCTACAGTTTGCTCTACTAAGGAAAGTGGAATTCTTTGGTATGGCTATGGTGTAGTCTTGGACTACTTATTTTCTGAAGATTCAGACGTGGCAGGTTTAAAGTCTTTGGAGTTCTAAAGCAGGATGGAGGTTGTCAACTCAAACTTGGTTGTTGAATTAAGTCTATGAGAGCATGAAACTCTTGTTCTGCGAAGGGAGGAAGTTCTTCTAAGTGGCAGAAGGAGGAGCTGAATTCAACAATTAGATGTTATATCAGAATGTTCTGACATCTAGCTTAACATCAGAAGTCTCAGCTAGTGATGTGGCACATCAGCTTAAGATAAGGTGATATACAGGAGAATGGAAGTTGTGGATGCTTTAAAAAGGTCTATCTCATGCAGTTTGTGGGAGTTGTGGATGGGAAGATGTTACATGACTAAGAGGCTTGGTGGATCCAAGATGTCTTGCTATGGGGCAAGTAGTTCATGTGACTTGAAGGTCTGTTTTCATTGGTGGATCAGTGTATCATGTGGGAGTTCTGAAGAAGATTGAGATCAATCAAAAGGTGGCATCACTACTACGAAAAACCCATTTAATAACGGTTGGGAATGACATATAATGACGCGGGCGAAGACGTTGTTATTTAGATTGTCGTTATAAGTTCGTTGTTTCTACAACGGTCTGGAAACCGTTGTTGTATTCTAGAAGCGCGCGTTTTATTGCAACGGTTAGGTATTTCAACCGTGTAATATATATTAACTATCACAACGGTTATGAGTATTAACCGTTGTCATATATATTAACTATCACAACGGTTATGTGTCTCAACCGTTGTGGAATGTACCCTTAGTTTATTAAATACAAATGTATATTGCTTGTTTTTACCATATACCTAATTAAAGAAATACAACCATTAAAATTGGTAAAGAACTATATAATCTGAAAATTAAACTGTTCTTGAAAACCAACTTAAACACACCACTATTTTCTGAATTAAATCCATTTCATTCCTCACATTTTATGTTCCTTAACATAAAATTTATGGTTCAATGGTCGGTTTCCTTCAATCCATCGATATCTTTTATTATAGTTTACCTCATCATCACCAAAAATCATCGCGATTTTATCATCATAACAATCATGATCTTAACGACCACGATGATTAGTGACGACGATGAGGTAAACTATAATAAACGATATCGATGAAATGAAGCAAACAGACCATTGGACCATAAATTTTATGTTAAGGAACATTAAATGTGCTGAATGAAGGTTGGTTTTCAAATACATCTTAATTTTCAGATTATATGTTTCTATATCAATTTAACTGATTGCATTTTCAATAAAAGGATAGTGAAACAAACAATATACATAGTATATAATAAACTAAATTTAATATACAATATCAGAATGAATTCATATATATGTATCTTATCAGAATGATGAATTCATATATATGTACCACCGTCATCATCACCATGTGAAACAAACCCTAAGAAGTGGGAAGCAATGAAGAAAATTAGTTAGTATTCAATTTAACTATATACAATATACATAGTATATAATAAACTAATGTTCTATATCAATTTAACTGATTGCATTTTCAATAAAAGGATAGTGAAACAAATAATATATATATAGTATATAATAAACTAAATTTCATATACAATATCAGAATGAATTCATATATATGTACCTTATCAGAATGAATTCATATATATATGTACCACCGTCATCATCACCATGTGAAACAAACCCTAAGAAGTGGGAAGCAATGAAGAAAATTAGTTAGTATTCAAAACAAAACAACCAAAAGTTGAAACAAAACCCTAAGAAGTGGGACTGTACCATTACAATGAAGTTCACCTTGCTTGTGAAGCATTGAAGTTGAATCTGCACAAAATGAGAACAATCAACAAAAACAACATCAAGCAAACGAGATAATGGGAACTATCTAACAAAAAGATTGAAGTAAGAGAATACCTTATTTTCCATAAACAATATGTACATTACACTTGCTACCCCCAACATCATCACCATGTTCATCTAGTTTTAGATTCTGCAAGAAGAAATACAAGGAGAAAGAAGCTTAAATCAAAATATTCATACTTCTTGTATTTCTTTTTGCGGATTCTATAAAAAGATGAAGTTTGCTGCCAAAAATGGGTGTTAGGGTTTCACTGTGAAGGAAACGGCGCTACTGTCAATAATAGAAAGTTAATTCCCTTATATAGGTAAATATTTCACAACGGTTTTCTAAAATAACCGTAATGATAAATATATATATTATTTTAATAATATCACAACGGTTAGTTATATTAACCGTAGTGATACCCCTTATAACGTAATTATAGAAAAATGTTGTTGCCTGGAGTCGAACCTTGTACCAAGTATAAGGGGTATCGCAACGGTTATTATTACTAACCGTTGTAATATTATAACCCTTGCTCTTCCCGGAGTAGAGAACACTCCGGCCATAATGATTTAAAATTTTCTCCGTTTTTCAAAAAATATCGTTCCAGAATATCAACCATTTACAAGTTATCATCATTGCAAGCATTAAACTATCAGACTTTTCATCTTCAACCTCATCTATAAATAGACAACTTTACATTTCTTCATAATATATTCTTCGTAAGAATGAGTTCTACAAATGAGAATGCTAGAATCATCACGAATGAGGAACGTCAGGTGCCAATTGAGGAGGTCCAACCAGCGGCCAACGTCAGGGATGCCTTAAGGGTGAGGAAGGATAAGAAGAAGAAGAAGAAGAAGAAGAAGCTGAAGAACAAAAAGATAAAGAAGAAAAGGAGGACTGTTTATTATGATTCCGATGAGGGGAGTGAGGAGAGATGTTTGGATTATGAAGATGCATTTGCAGCTATGGTCTCTGACATTGATAAATATATGTAATATGATTATCAATGTACTCTTCTTAATGGAATCTTAATAAAATGTTATTTTATATATGCTCATCTCTTACAGTTTTATTTTTAAAGTTATATATACTATTCTCTTGCACTTAAAAACACTAACAAAAGAAATAAAATATATGTTTAAAAGAAAAACAATGATGAATTTTGAGTTTTGAGGTTAAATCCACGTAACACTAACAAAAGAAATAAAATATATGTTTAAAATATAAAAATATGACAAAAAATATGAAATATATGTTTAAAATATAAAAATATGACAAAAAATATAGTTGCTGGGAATCGAAGCTTGTTACATGTATTGCAACGGTGTTTTAATACAACCGTGTTTAAACTTAAAAATATGGAAAAAAATGTAGTAGCTGGGAATCGAAGCTTGTTACACAGCTTGTATTACAACGGTTCTTTAGTACAACCGTCGTTAAATATGGCGTTATAAATTTTTTAACCTATTACAATGTTGTGATACGAATCCGTGGTAAACCTGGCGTCGCTAAATGGGTTTTTCGTAGTAGTGCATTTGGTTGGTTTCATAGTGTGCATTCAAGCAGAATGCTTGAAACTGATTGCTCTTGTGCAGAAGAGTAGTTAGTTAAAAATGTAAGGAGGTTCTGGTTCTCTGGGAGCTTGTGGCAGAAGTTCTGGGTTGAGGATGGAAGTATACCTTCTTTTGGTGGATGAGAGTTTATTTCTCTCTGGGTTTCTGAAGTTCTCTTTGTTCAAACTGGTGGCGCAGTGTTGTGTGAAGATCTTCAGTTTGGATTACTATGCTGATAGTAAGCCCAGTGGTGGACATGGTGTCTGTGATGTGTGGAAGATGTCCTAACTGATATTATAACATCTTTGGGTTGGTTATCCTTGAAGAAGGATTTCAGGTTCTGTGAGGAACTGGTTACTTGCATCGTGTCTAAGAAGTATCTACATTGTCATATGGGAGAATGATGGAGTAGAAGAACTGTCTTGGAAGTCTGATGTAAGTGTTTGAGAAGACTGGAGTGGATAATATGTTGATTGTATGAAAGTCTGGTTTCTGATGCGTTCAGAAGTGGATATTCACCAGAAATTCAGAAGTATTCCAAGTTATCATACGGGAGAATGATAAGGAATGACTGTCTTGGATTGTGGGGTGTCTATCTCTATTGCTGGCTTGGTGAAGTCAGTGGAAAATCTTGTGAAGGGGATGTTGCCCCTGGCTGCAAGTCAAGCTAGTAGTGGATCAGTTTGGCAGCTGTGAAGTTTTGGAGCATGCATACAATATCTGACATCGTTATAACAATCTAAGGGGCCATGTGCGTCTCTTTGAGGGATGTGAAGCATTCTGATTCAATTGCTTTGTGCCTCAAGTAGCTAGAGGTCTATACATGAGAATTCAAGAGGAGTTCGTGTAGTGTGTAGATGGTTGCAGGATGAGGAGGATCAATGGGACTTTGATCTTAAGCCAAGAGTTTGTTATGGTAGGATTGTTATCCTTTTATTATTTCCTCACGAGTAGCATGATGGTGATCATGTGTGAGTGATTATTGGTTCTTGTCAGAAGAAGCAATAAGAGAGTTGATGATTGTGTTCAGCAGGTGGCTTGAAATGAGGGGGCGCTCTTGAAGACATGAAGATGCGTATTATGTTTTCCATTCATTAGCTAGGTGTTATGTGGAGGAGCACTGGTTACCTTAGATAGGGGAGTTACTCCTTGATCTAAGATGTTTTACTATGAGGATGCAGTTAGAGTTCCGGTTTGTATTTGTGCGTCAAGCAAGCTGTGATTATGTGTTCATCCTGGGAGGATGAGATGTCAAGAAGGATGTCTTGACATTTTGTATTGTTGCAAGTTGGGGGAGACTTGGCAGTACAATTTAAATGGTTCTTACTGGATGCTTAAGAATCATTGGTTAAGTCTGGGAGAATTTATTTATCTCTGCAGACTGTGATCATAATTTTGTGAAGAAATCTCTGCAATGTCAAATCAGAAGAAGAATCTAGGAGGGATAGACAATGTCTGACATAATGTCAGGACATTGTTATAAAATATGTGTGCATGTAATAGGTTCTTTGGTCGGCGTTCTTAAAAGAAGAAAAAGTCAAAGCAGTCTTGGTCAGTGCGGTACTGGTGGAGTTATTGCCTTCGATTAATGGCCCTTTGAATTGACTAGCGTTGTTTTATGTGGTTCGTTACTTTTTAAGAAATTGGCTCAACTATAAATAGGATTGCTTTGATCTTCTTTAGTCTCAATACTCTCTCTTTGGTTGGTGGCAGATGTGGTTCTTCAAAATCTGGGTATGTTGCGTCTGGATTTGGGGTTGTCTTGGTCACTTTTGCCAAGTTTTGGCTAAAAAAGGGGAGAATAGTTTTCTGATGTTGTCTAGGATTGGGTACATTCCTGCAGTTGTTTTACAAGAATGTTGGTTAAGTTGTTCTGACATCTTAACAATATTTTCGTGTGCCTTGTGTCTTGTGATCTGAGTTGTGAAACAGGTTGTGTCTTGTGAGCTGAGTTACGCAATCTATGCTCTCAGTGCTACGAAGCCTACAACTGCTGTTTCTTTCTGGAGGAGTCTTATGGGTCTCAAGATCTCTCTTGAAAGGAGGGGGAATATGTTGAGGGGGAGACTCTCTCAGACCTTAGCTCCAATCAATTCTCAATATGAAGGAGTCTTGATGAAGGAGTCTTGCTAATTGCAGAATGCAGAAGAAAATGTTTTAGCCAAAATTTGTCAAAAGGGGGAGATTGAAAGCACCTGAAGTTTGACTAAATTTTGCTAAAACATTCTGATGATAAACTTGAAGAATCTGCAGAAGAAAAAGATGTTGAAGGAAATGTCTCGACATCCTGACTGGCTTACTAAGTTAGCAGGTTTTAATATTTTGCAAGAATTAAGGAGCGGATCAAGGAATCATAGGAGAAAAGATAGAAAGCCCAAGACAGCAGAAGACTATATAAGGAGATTTAGACCTAGGGTTAAATACTGTACTTTTGTATCACTTATAACTTTGTAACCTAGTTCTCTTGTGTTGAATAAGGGTTTAGGATTTGAGAGTCGTTGGCTCTCTTAGGAGTTGTAAGTCTCCACTATGTAATATGGGATGTAGAGTGGAAAACATAGGTACAGGGATACAACCAGAAGCCTGTAGGTAATGGTTTTTGTATTGTTCTTGGATGAAGCTTTGAAGCAAGTCCAATATAACTTGGAGGTCAAGAAACCGGGACAGGTTCTGTATTGGCAGAAGACAGAGATTTTACAGGTTGTGATTAGGATATGAGTGGGGTATCTCATATCAGGGTTGTAAACGTTTGAGTTTAGCCTTGATAAAGATGTTCATTGGGTAGATGTTAGGTATAAAGTTGTAAATGAGGGAGTTTAGCTTTGTAACAGTTTTACAGATAGTGAAGTCTTCGTCCTGGATTGGTATCTCCCAGATGTAGGTGAATTGCACCGAACTAGGTTAACACATACTGACTTATTTAACATTATGCAATTTACAGTTTTGTTATTGTTCTTGACTGACATGTTGGATCAGATGTCGTGATATCTGTGATTGTGCAGTTCTGATATTCAAGGTATCAGTCTGCTATTGCGTCTCTGAGTTTAAATGATAATGTAGCACTATGTTTTGACATGTGTTAGGACATCTGTTGTCTGCATTGGCCAGAATTTCACTACCAATGGAGGAATATTGGCCTCCATACCAAGGTGACATAGTTTGGCACAACGATGAGATGCGAAGAAAGAAAAATGGACGCCTAAACAGTAAGCGTATAAGAACTGAAATGGATACAGCTGATAAAATGATAAGATTATGCAGTATATGTCGTCAGTCCAAACACAACCAAAAAAATTGTCCCAATGTCGGATCAACATCTGCATCATGATTTAGATTATCGTTTCAGTTGTTGTAACATAATATTTTCCTATATTGACGAGTCTTTGTTACAACAATGTTAACAACAAACAACACATACTACGAACTAACAACACACAACACATAAAACGGCTAACAGAAAAGAAACATAAAACATTCCTAACTAATTACAACAATCAAACTAATTTCATTCGGTCCAAACATGACTTCCCTCGCATCCTTGTCAGTCTTAACACAAACTCATCCACGCAGCCGATCAAGTCTCTCGATACTTTGAATTTTTTCCCCTTCACTAATGTCTCCTTCTAACCACTGATTCAACTCCCTCTTAAGTTGATTGAAACTTTGTATGTTCCAAAACAGCATGTCCATCAGAGGCTTCTCTCTCGAATATACAACTTTTCCCCACCGACGACGATACATGTTATCAGTGGAGCAAAGATATGAGATGAGTTGTGGAACTAAATGATCAGAACACCTCTATTTATAGAAAAAAATTCACTTTCTAAGTAGACTCTAGATGAATTGGTGACTCCCCTATGTGTATAATAACCAGTCGCCAATTGAATTGGAGATTGCATAAGGTGTCTCCAATCCAATTGGCGACTCCACTCATGCCCTAACAAAGGGTCGCCAATTGGTATGGCGCCTATATGCAATCAGAAACCCTAACTAGGGTAGTTTGGGAAATATTTTGAAATGTGGGGTATTTTGGGATTTTTTTTTTGAAAAAATGGGTTATTTTGGTAAAAAAAAATCCATCTTCTGTGTTTTCCAGACTTTCCAACAAGTGGTATCAAAGTCTGGTTAGGTTCGATAGAAGAGTGGAAGTCGATCCTAGTGTGGATCAAAATTAGTGATGTGGGTGACTCTCACTTGTGGGGGATATTGTTATGATTCAAACGTGATTAGTTAAGTCTAATTGTCTTAAGGTTTTGAATTAATATTAGTTAAGTCGATCCATCTATTTTTTTTAAATAATTGAATATTATATTAAAAAAGAGGTGTAAATCGGCAAATTACAAAAAGGAGGGTAACATATACCACAAGGAGTGTTAGATAGCACAAGGAGTGTTACACGAACCACAATAAGATAAAACAAAAGGACAATTAAAAGAAAGAAAAAAAACACTAGAGTAGCGAAAAACTCAAATGAGTCTCATAGAAAAACACTCAAACTGTTAGAAACCTCACCCCAAGGATTTATGCTAGATCTCAGATTGTCATAACCACCATTAACAGATTCGAGGACACCAAGAAAGAACCAAAAATCACAAACAAATTTGAGGGAGGAGGAATTAAGGAGAGTATATGAAATCAAAAGTCTAATCACGGGTATAGTTCTGAAGGAAAACGAGATCGATAAGTGGTATTGGAATAAGAAAGTGTATTCGGCTAAGGATGCGTACGCAGTTATTATGGAGAGTATGATAAATCAAGTAGGGGAAAATAAAGAGCTGAAGGAAGTGTGGAATAATTTCGTTCTGCTCAAAATTTGGTTGTTGGTTTGGAGAGCTTGGCAAAACAGAATCCCAAGCAAAGATAATTTAATTCGTAGGGGCTGCCTAGTAGAATCTCAAAATTCATGTCCGTTCGGCTGCGAAAAAGAGGAAAGTGTAGCTCACATTTTCTTCCAATGCCCGTTGGCTTGGTTGACATGGAGCGAGGTCCTAGGTTGGCTCCGTATCAATTATGTTATTCATAATTCTCTGGTTCAGAACTTTTACCAATTTGCAGGTATTAGCAGTGGAGGAAGAGTGAATAGGGAGAGGTGGCTAGTTATCTGATATTCGTGCATATGGTCCATCTGGCGGCGGAGGAATGACAAGATCTTCAGACCATCAAAAAATCGAACGGATAACTGTTTAGAGGAGATACAATTTCTGTCTTGGAGGTGGCTGAAGACAAAGATTAAAGGTTTTGCATTTGATTCTAATCAGTGGATCAGTCATCCTAGGGACTGTCTTGGCTGGACTTGATTAAAATCGGTGTTGCAGTTACTGGTGTCTATGAAATTCGTGTGCAGGAGTTCATTTGTTTTTGGTGTAGGGGTCTGTTTCTGCATTGTTCTGTTGTCGCTATTGTCGCAATTCGTAATTTTCAGATTTGATAGCATTTGATGTTGTAGCATAGCAGGCTGCTTGGGTGGATCTGTTCAAGTTGTTTTTCGGCGGTTTTAAGCTTGCAGTAGTTTTGATTGTTTCTATCTGGAGTCATGCTCAAGTCGTTGGCATATTCTACCAAATTTTTTGCGCAGGCTTTTTAGTTTGTTAAGCTGCATAGGTTGATGTTTTGTACTGGTCTTTGGTCTGGTGCAGTTATTTCTCTGTAAGCTTGTAGATTGTTTTGGTGTTGGTAGAGGGGTAGATTTGTTTTTGTTATGTTGTTTTGGACAGGTTGTATCAGTTTGTGGCATGTAAGCCTGCAGTTTATTTTGGTGTTAGTGAGGGGCAGCTCTGCTTTTTGTTTTTTTGTTGTGGTGGACAATTGTATCAGTTTGTGGCATTGCTTATACCATTTTTATTAATTGATTTTATTTGGCATTAAAAAAAACAAATTAGTACCAACCTCCGAATCAAGACAAATACTCAAGTACTATTGACTAAGACAAATAATAAGATTCTGAAATTAATTAGAGAAAATACATAAGTCCATCTCTATTCTATTAAAAATTATTTTTCAAACAAAAAAAAAAATTTCCCCCAATTACTTCTTGAGCATTTCTTAATACACCACCCAAGTTTCTTAGGCACCACGCGAAATTTCTTTTTTTCCCCTGATTCCGGATGTGCACATCCAGACGCACCAATTTTTTAAAAAACGTTGATGCGTTCCGGATATGCATATCTGGAAAAAATCTGATCTGTAGATTCGGAACAATGGTTTATTAATTCGCGTCAAACCTTCTTCCTCCCCATCATTCTTCACATTTTCATATTCCAAACACCAAACTCTCTCAAACTCTCAAATTCTCAATCCCATAAATCTCAACTTTTTTCACTCGAGTTCGGCGCAGAGCAACTTCTACAATGATCAAGACACTCTAAATCCTCCGTATCTCAATTTAATCGGTAAGTTTTCGAATTTTAGAGTTTTGGAGTTATTTTCGAGTAATCGATTTAGAGTAGACATTTAGGTGTAGAAATTGTTAGGTAGTATGAATAACATAGGTTAGAGACAATATAGGTATTGTTTGCTGCTTCAAACAGACGATCAGGGCATTAAAATGCCCTTTTCCATGGTACAGTAGCCATGGCTGCTATTTTTGAACTTGAAAATATGTACCGGATGTGCAGATCCGGAAGGATTTTAACGTTAAATATTTTGAGTGCTTCCGGATGTGCAAATCCGAAAACACCTAACGTTAAATATTCTGCGTACTTCTGGATGTGCAAATCCGGAAGACACTTGGTTTTTTCTGTTTATTTTTTTTAATTATTTTTAAAAAATTATAATTTATTTATATGCTTTGCAGATTACATGGATGGCAGAGACAATCGTATCATACATGGACGGACAACTCAACACGCATATGTCCGACGTAAGCGGACGCAGTCTACAGCCAAGGCTTCTGGCGCAAAGGGAGTTGGGGTAGCCCCTACAGCTGAGGGACGTCCTACACCACATCCTACAACACAGCCTTCCACATCACAGGTTCAGGCCACTTCCACATCACAGGTTCAGGCCACTCCCCCGTCAGTCGCCGATTCTACATCTTGGAGGCGTCGGGCTTCTACTGTTGGTTCATCAGGTTCTCATCCCCCACGTAGGCGTCGTCGGGAGACTCCAGTTCCATCAGCTACTCCTATTTCATCCCCTGTTCCTGTTCCTGAGGGTGATCACCCAGCACATGAGGGTGGTGACGGCGATGACGATTTCGATGAGCTGGACGGTTACCCCGGGGGACCGTCTGATATGTCCCTACTCGTGGGGTACTCTGAGCATACTGCCAGATGTGTCTGGCTAGGACAGGTAACCTTTCTCGGTTTATTTATAGAATTGTTTTGGTTGAAAATATTTTCATTTGTAACATTGTTTTATTTGGAAATTTTCAGGAGAAGGATTCCCAGAAGTTCTATAACCATGGGGGCAAGGTTATAGACATGATGGCAGAGCTGCCAGGGGATGAGTAGTTCCAGTCTGCACTTGCTACCTCTGGTCTCGAAGGCCTTTCTAGGATTGGGTATCCCCAGATCATGTACGGTATACTGATGGCCTTTGTTGAGAGATGGCACCCTGAGACATCCTCATTCCATCTACCGTACGGCGAGCTCAAGATCACACTCGATGACATCTCGTACCTTTTACATCTACCGATCACGGATACCCTTCTCCGTCACGGTAAGATGTCGAAGGTGGAGGCGACGGAGATGCTGATTGAGGAGCTTGGGGCTACCCCAGATGAGGCACTTGCGGAGGTGACGCAGTTGAGAGGCGCACACGTCTGGTTCTCCTTTCTGACACACAGATTTCGTGAGGAGCTTGCAGAGGCAGGACAGGCAGCAGGTGATACAGCTGAGGTGGTGATCCACAGGCAGCGTGCCCTGAGATGCTACTATCTGTTTTTACTCGGCACACAGTTGTTTGTGGACACCAGCGCCACTTACGTTGATATCGTTTACCTCAGGTACCTTTTGGATCCCACAGAGATCCATGTGTACAACTGGGGGCGGCTACGCTGGCATTCACCTATTCTAGGCTCTCAGATGGTTGCCGCTGGGCAGCCAAGACTGTGGCAGGCAGTTGTACATTATACGTGGTAACAATCTTATATTCTAAGTCTTTTTTTTCTTCATTTTTTTCTTTCTATATTCATTATAATGTTTTACACCGATGTTATGTTTTCCATTTCAGGCGTGGATATTACAGCATTTTCCCAAGATTACTGGTTGGGGGAGTGTCGAGGGGTACACTGAGGATATGCCACGTGCTGCTGCATTTCTCCTGCTCAGAGGGAACCAGGCGCCCGACCCCTACAGAGTTTATCTTGATCGGATGGCCGCTGAGGACATTTTTTATGATGCCTATGCCGATCACCGTGTGACGCGCCCGTTCGATGAAGTTTCGCTGTTCTCAGGATGGTTGCATGCAGTTTGAACATTACTGCTCGATACCTGCTAGAGCGCGTCTTGCGTCAGTTCGGTTACACGCAGACGATCCCCAGGATGCCTCATGAGTCTGCTCCTCTAGGCTTGACCCGCGTGCAGATAGATGAGTTATATGTTGACTTCCAGTCCCACTTAGTACCGGAAGAGGCTCGGGCGACCAGAGCGCCGAAAGACTGGAGCGTTGCGGCCGGGTACATCATGTGGTTCTATACCATCTCACACCCATGCATGGTGCCCACTACTGAGGGATCGCCACCGAGACCTGCTCATCAGGAGATATTAGAGGAGCGGCAGTCTCAACTGAACCATACTCAGGATGTCCTACCTAGCTGTCATGAGATAGAGGAGATAGTGCGGCAGGCCATTGCGGACGGTCACCTCCCTAAGGGCTCTGGTGGCAGACTTGTCGTTGATAGGATTATTGAGATTGCTCGAGGGGCACTTCAGTACCGCAGACATCTAGTCAGGACAGCGGGTAGGGGCAGAGGAGCAGGGGAGCCAGGACAAATCATTCGTCATACACAGTAGTTTTTTGTTTGATGTATTCTATTTTTATTACATTTATGTACTGTATTTTGACAGAAGTATTATTATGTATATATATTATTTTATTTGATATATGGATGTTTTCGAATGTATATTAAGTTGCGACGATATATTAACATATGTGACCAAGCAACAAAAGTGATTTAAAAAAAAATAAAGTTCTGCTATTTTTCGAATCTGCAGATCAGAAATTTTTTCGGATTTGCACATCCGGAACACATCAACATTTTTCTAAAAAATTGGTGCGTCCGGATGTGCACATCCAGAATCAGAGGACAAAAACAGAAATTTGCGTGATGCCTAAGAAACATAAGTGGTCTATTAAGAAATTGTCTTACTTCTTTCACATTTGTTGAAATACCGTTTAATATACTATAATTACGACTTTCTAAATTGACCAAACAAGAAGATAAATCGTAGCAAAACCACTTTAAACTTATCCCTATCATCTAAAAATAGAAAATACTCAAACAAATAAAGAGAAACTATGAGCATTACCTATCAACCCAACCACATATCAACATCTAATATCTTAAAAACTATATTGAATGTGATAAAAATACTTATTTGGCTGTATTTGTAAATACAATAGAGACAATACTTATAGTATACTAGTATTATTTATACCGACATGCAAATATATTTGGCTGTATTTGTAAATACAATAGAGACAATATTAGATGCCCTTCCCTACGTGTATAACACCCTCTATCAAATAGTAAAAGGTATCCAAATTTTTCCTGTAAAATTAAATTGAGACAGCCCACCAAAACCAGTCCTTTCACATCAAAATTTCTTCCTTTGACGATTAACTTTCAGCCCTTTTGAGACTCTCTTTTCTTTTTAAGTGCGTCTTCTCTTTTTTTATTCCATTCCAAGTGTCTCTCACTGTATTTTCATCTTCAATCTTCCCGGATATGCTACCATTAGCTAGTGGAGATCATGCTGTAAGGTATAGCTGTCACAAAACACATCTCATATATATATATATATATATATATATATATATATATATATATATACACACAGTGGCGGAGGCAGGACTCCAGACCAGGGGTGCAAAATTTTATATATATATATATATATATATATATATATATATATATATATATATATATATATATTTTGACAACACTTGTACTAGATGTAGTGATATAATAACATTGTGATATTAACTAATACCAGTATTATTTATAATACTAGTACTACTCATTAACAATTTATTAATAAAAAATGTTGTACATACTGTTTTAACGTTGCATCTTAAAATTTTGTGGCTTGTGGTGCATAAGGTTTTGTGGCTTGTGGTGCAAAGTTCAAAAGTCAGGGGGTGCAAAATATAAAAATATAGAATTATAGGTGCAAGCTTTATGAATTCAGGGGGTTCACTTGCACCCCCTCAGTACCATGTGGCTCCGCCACTATATATATATATATATATATATATATATATATATATATATATATATATATATATATATATATATATATATATATATATATATATATAGTTTTGCTAGGATACATTCATCTATTTTTATGAAAGTGTGTTTTAGCAACATGCACCTTAGGATGTATTTAATGAATTTTTAATTATTAATTATTAACACACTCTTTCTAAAAAATAAATAGGTGTATTATAGAAAATACCTAAAGCACATGTTAGCTTACACCCACTTACTTTTTAGAATGTGTGTTTTAGTAACATGCACCTTAAGGTGCCTTTAACCATTTTTTAATTAACGCTTGTTAAAACACGCCTTCATAAAAATAGGTGGGTATATCCTAGCAAAACCTATATATATATATATATGAAGAAAAATGTGAAAGGAAAATTAATTTGTTTATATTATACTTCACATTAGTTAATATTGTTAATGATTAAGATATTTATTTGTACACTATTAATTTGACTAACAATTACTTACAATGTCTTACTATCTAATCAACTTAGTTAGTTAACTATTTGTATAACAAATAAATTAACTAAAACCTTTTTAAACTTAAATTACACTTCAATGGTATCTCTTAATTTAAAGTCTCTACATTTATTAATTACTTTGAACATGTTTTCCTTCTCTTCAATTTCTTTTTTTTTTTTTTTTTAATTTGAGGTAATTTGGTAAAAACAACTGCTAGTTGTTTCTATGTTTTGCGGTATGTTAAGGTAATTTCATCATTGCTTACTTTTTTTTTAATAATCAAAATATCATTAATTAAGTCTTAAGTGTAGACCAAATTACAAGGATGTCTACAATTATGCTGGGAAAATAGAAAGTTGAAGAACAAACTAAACCAAAAGACCAGTATTGGTTTGCAATTCCACCTCCACTTAACCTTCCTCTATGACTAATACAAATACAATTCAAGAGGCATTTTATACCATTCATACAGAGAGCCTATTGAATTCTTTTTTACAACCATCTTTCTCCATCTCAAAGTCCATAATACAATGTCGTGGAAAATGGTTTTTGGGGATGTGATGAGATCATTAAAAACAACTTTGTTCCCTACTCTCCAAAGACACCACCAGGTTACCATCCAGAAATATCTTAGAGACTTTCCCCTCCCTAGATGATGACTCCAAGTTATAAGGTCCTTCATACAATTAGGACCTCTATGTAAGTTGATTCCTAACCATGAAGTAACCTCCCTCCAAACCAGTCTGGTTTTGTCACAATTTAAGAACAGATGTGTTGTATCTTCTATGACCTAAAAGCAGAACACACATGATTTCTGATGTGGATCTGAGATTATGCCTCTCCTCATAAGGTTCTCTCGAGTTGGTAGCTTGTTTTGCAGTAATCTCCATCCAAATATTGAAATCTTGAGAGGAATCTTGATATTCCACATGGAATCAATAGCTGTAATCATATCAACATCAGCATTGCCTACTTCCTGGTTCTACACGAAATTTACATAGCAAGTCTTCACACTAAAGCTATTACTAGTGTCCCTGGGCCAAATAATTTCATCAGCATTCTAAATATCCAAAACTACCTCTTCTACTAACTGGCATATATCTGTTTCTGAGTCATCCTCCCCTCATTCAACTGGTCTGATGATGTTTCTTCCAATCAAATCCCAAGACCACATATCACCACTCCATTCTCCACATTCTGCTATTATAGCATTCTGATTTAAAGAGGAATTAAACAGATTTGGAAATTGAGTTTTAAGGGCCTTTCCATCCAACCACCTTGAGTGCCAAAATAAAGTCTTCCTTCCATTGCCCACTTTCCAGATCAGTTGCTTAAAAATCCCTTGTTCATTTGAGTGTTTGGCAAGGTTTAAGAGATCTTTCCACCATCTGGACCAATGTCTTGAATTTACCTCTAATTGATTATTCAGCATACATATAATGGATTCTCCATACCTGACTTTCAAAATTCCACTCCACAAGGCATCTGGTTCATGCATCACCCTCCAAATCCATTTAGATACAAGAGCTTTGTTGAAAGTAGATACCTCTTTAATTCCTAGACCTCCAAGTTGTCTAGGTTTCCAGACTTGATTCCATCATTGCTTACTTGATTTATAAGAAAGTGAAACTTAGTTGCATTGTGCCCGCTGTTTCCATGAGCTATGAAATTCTTTACAAGATTATGGGCCAGTTTGTTTTAGCTTTAAAAAAATGGATTTTTTCTTTGTATTTTTAAAATGGATTCTACAAAAACGTTTTTCAAAATATTACAAGTTTTTTTAAATTTGTTTTTTATAAATTAAAAAGACTAATTTTGATATTCTATAACATTAATATACATTATTGTAATTCAAAACATAGTCAAAATCACAATTTTTTCAAAAAGTCATATTTCAAAAATGATTTTATGAAAAACTATTCGAAATAACTTCAAAATTAAGTGATTTTTTGAAATTTTGATATCCAAAAAAAATTTCGATAAAATGATGAAATACCTAAAATAACATTTTAAGAATAACTATTCAAACCAAATTTTCATTTGAAACTTTTATAAAAAGTTCCTTTGTAAAAATTTATTTCACAAAATTATGTTACACTATAAAAATCATTTTTTAAAAAAAAGCCAAAACAAACGGGCCCTAAATATTAATTTGTTGTCTACCATTAGTTCCATTTATTTCTCTTCGTATATCATCATCTTAATCAACAGAAAACACAATCACCCCCTTTGATAACATTACAAAAAAAACTGGATTTTGCCACGTGAAATTCACTTCAGAACATGAAAAATCACGTCACAAATTGGGATTAGCGACGTGACCATTCACGTGGCAGGAGCGTGTGTGGCAACTCTGTTGCCACGTGAAAAGCACGTCGTAAGTTGTGACGTGATATTCATGTGACAAGCTGTGACGTGATATTCACGTGGCAAGTTGTGACGTGAATATCACGTGGCTAAACAATTTTTTTTTTTTAAAACTGATTAATATTTGTTACGTTTTTATTTATAATTTAAAATTTTAAGTATAGTTTGTTTTTTTAATTATTTTAAAATACACAATTAATATTAAATTTTTTTCAATAATAATTTAAATTGAAAAATTAATAAATATAAATAAATACCAAAATTAAGAATACAATTTTTAAATAAAAAGTGTACAATATACTAAAATGTAATTGTTGAGAATCTGTATATAATCAATTAGTATTGATTATTAATCAATTAGTCATAAGTGTAAATTATAACATTACCTATTGTGTATATCTCTTTTATCTATAAATATATATCAAGTGTGATCATATTCGACACACAAAAATACAATTACAATATGGTATCTAGAGCTGGTTGACCTACTATCTTCCACAAAAAAAATTTCGGTTTTCCGTCGAAATTTTTTTTCCGGCCGTCTACGGCACTGCTCCGAGCGCCACCGCTCCCGAAGACTTTTCGGCGACATAATCACACCACTGGACTCGTCTTCCTCCGATTGACCGGGATCTGAAAATCCTGCCGTCTTCTGCCGCCCGACGCGATCTCACGCGCCTCCCTTCCAGCAGCGCGTCCCACCGCATTCTCTGTCGCCGTTCACTCCGCCGACACCTCATTCCCGAGCTATTCCTAGATCTGCTCTCGTTTTTTCCGTTCCAAGTCATCAAAAATCATGGGAGATACCAACTCCGGCACGTTTACTAAGGTTCTACTTATCCCGTGCGAAAAATTAACCGGAAGAGCTAACTACAACATATGGGCTGGTGCTGTCAAAATGTGGTTTCACGGTCAAGGCTATAAGGATCACTTGACTACAAAATCTGATAGTATTCCCGCCGCCAAACGCGATAAGTGGAAACAAACCGACGCTTCTTTATGCACTGTGTTATGGTTTTTCATAGCTACTAATCTCCAAGCACAGTACCAAGCCTTTACCACTTGCTATGAGGTTTGCGAAAGGCTAAGAAAGTCTTCTCTAATGATGTCCATAATCTTTATAGTGTCATCACCAAGCTGAACTCTTTGAAATTGGAGAATATGGATATGCAAGCCTATTTGAGTAAGCTTGACGCATTAAAGGCAAACTTTACAACCCTAATGCCTTTTACAAAAGATGCTACAACATATGCTGAACAACAAAGTAAGTATTTTATGATCGTGGCACTTGCCGGACTACCATCCGAACTTGATTCCGTTCGGAACCAAATTTTATCAGGATCCAATGTTCCTAACTATGAAGCAGTTAATGAACAACTGTTGCGCTTGGCTACCCCTCATGCTTTTGGACCAGTTTCTACCCCATCTCCTACTGAATCATCTGCTTTTGCTTCCCACTATCATGGTCGTGGTGGACGAACTGGAGGACGGGGTGGACATTGTCATGGTATTCGTTGTAACTATTGCAATCGTTATGGCCATATTGAAGCTGATTGTCTTACAAAGGTAAGAGACCAATAACGACAACCATGGGTCGCTGCTGTTGCTCAATCGGATATCTCTAAAGACGTAACTATTTCCGCTGTTGATTACAATGATTTTCTTCAATTCAAAGCAGCCCAACAACCATCATCATATGCTGCTGTTGCTCAGTCGGGTAATCCTGTAGCTTTTGTCTCTACATCTTCTCTTGGCCCTTGGGTCCTTGACTCTGGTGCCTCTGATCATATGACTGGTAATAAATATCTTTTATCTCACTTGTCTTATTCTGATTCTTTGCCTTCTGTCACTATGGCGGATGGTTCTAAAATCAAAGTTCATGGTCTTGGTCAGGCACATCCACTTCCAAACTTGTCTCTAGAGTCTGTCCTTTACATTCCTGGTTGTCCTTTTAATCTAATATCTGTTCACAAGCTGATTCGTACTCTTGATTGTTCTGTTCTTTTTAATGATAAATCTGTTTATATTCAGGATCGACGTACAGGACGGACGATTGGAGCAGGGAGTGAATCTGGAGGATTATATCATCTATCTCAACCGGTGGCATGTGCTTCTACTACTTCTCAAGACCTCACACATCAACGTTTGGGTCATCCTAGTCTTAATAAAATGCGTCTTTTAGTCCCCAGTTTTTCTAAGCTTTCATCTTTTGAGTGTCAGTCCTGTCAATTAGGCAAACATACTCGTAGTACTTAGTCTCAACGAGTAAATAAAAGTGTTGCATCACCTTTTGCTTTAGTTCATTCTGATATTTGGGGTCCCAGTCGTGTGAAGTCTACCTTAGGATATTACTATTTTGTAACTTTCGTCGATGATTTTTCACGATGTACTTGGTTATTTCTAATGAAAAATCATTCAGATGTTTTCCTTATATTCCAAGAGTTTTATGCTGAAATTAAAAACCAGTTTAACACTTCCATTAAAATTTTACGCACTGATAATGCTCGTGAATATATGTCATCCCAGTTTCAATCTTTTTTAACATCACAGGGAATTATTCACCAATCATCATGTGCTCATACACCACAACAGAACAGTGTTGTTGAACGGAAGAATCGTCATTTAGTTGAAACAGCACAGACTCTTTTACTTCACCACAATGTACCTTCTCATTTTTTGGGTGATGCTCTCCTCACAGCTTGTCACCTTATTAACCGAATGCCTTCATCAGTCCTTCAAGATCAGATTCCATACTCTATCTTGAATCCACAACATGGCCTCTACCCCATTCCGCTTCGCGTCTTTGGTTGCACATGCTTTGTTCATGATCTTAGTCCAAGTAAAGACAAACTCTCTGCCAAATCTCTAAAATGTATTTTTCTAGGCTACTCACGCATACAAAAAGGATATCGGTGTTTTTGTCCTCAACTTCAATGGTACATTGTTTCCTTTGATGTTACATTCTTTGAAGGTTCCCCATTTTTCTCTGCCTCTGTGTCACCCGATGAGACTTGTAACTTAGATGCTCAAGATGTCCCTTCTGTCATTCCCACGCCCATTAAACCCCCATTGAAGGTTTACCAATGACGAACACCCCTTCCATCGGAAGTTAGAGATGATATTAATCCACCAGCACCACCTCCTGCTCCAAATGTTCCTCCAGCTACGTCACCTGAACTTGACCTCCCAATAGCATTACGAAAAGGTATTCGATCTCATACTCCAAATCCTAAATATGACTGTGTTTTAAATTATGACTGTCTTTCTACTTCCTATGTTTCTTTTATGTCTGCTTTGGATTCTGTGTCTATTCCTAAGTCTACAGGTGAAGCTATGACTGATCCCAATTGGCGTCAGGCGATGATGGAAGAAATGGCTGCATTGCATTCAAATAAAACTTGGGACATTGTTACTTTACCTTCAGACAAAACTACAGTGGGATTTCGATGGGTTCATACAGTAAAAGTTGGACCAGATGGTCAGATTGATCGTTTCAAAGCTCGTTTGGTAGCCAAGGGATACACACAGATATTTGGTCTTGATTATGGCGACACTTTTTCTCCAGTTGCCAAGATTAGTTCAGTCCGTCTCTTCCTTGCAATGGCTGCTATTAATCATTGGTCGCTTCATCAGTTGGACATTAAAAATGCCTTTTTACACGGAGAATTGGAGGAGGAAGTGTATATGGATCAACCTCCAGGTTTTACAATTCCTGGCAACTCAAGGCTTGTTTGTCGACTTCATCATTCTCTTTATGGGCTGAAACAATCTCCGCGTGCTTGGTTTGGCCGCTTCAGTTCTGCCTTGATACAGTTTGGTATAACTAGATGTGAAGCAGATCACTCTGTTTTCTTCCTTCATTCCTCCACCGGTCAGCGCATCTTTCTTGTGGTCTATGTTGATGGCATTGTTATTATTGGAGACGACACGGAAGGTATCCTGCGACTCAAAATTCATCTTTTCAAAAACTTCCAAACAAAAGATTTTGGTCCACTCAGATACTTCTTAGGTATTGAAGTTACTCAGTCATCATCAGGCATTGCAATTAATCAACGTAAATATGCATTAGACATCCTAACTGAAACGGGTATGCTTGACTGTCGTCCGATTGATACCCCTATGGATCCCAACGTCAAACTTCTTCCGGGTCAGAGGGAGTTGTTGAAAGACCCAGGAAGATATCGACGTTTAGTGGGTAGACTGAATTATCTTACCGTCACCAGACCGGATATTACTTTTGTAGTGAGCATTATGAGTCAGTTCCTGAATGCTCCGTGTGATACTCATTGGAATGCAGTCATTCGAATTCTCAGATATATAAAGAATGCACCAGGAAGAGGTCTATTATATGAAGATAAGGGTGATGCTAAAATCAAGTGTTATTCAGATGCAGATTGGGCAGGATCACCGTCAGATAGGAGATCCACTTATGGATATTGTGTTCTTATTGGAGGAAATATGATCTCATGGAGGAGTAAGAAACAAAACACAATTGCACTATCGAGTGCTGAAGCTGAATATCGTGCTATGGCAGCAACATCGAAGGAACTTGCATGGCTGAAGAATTTGCTCTCAGAACTTAGGTTGGGAGACCTTCAGGCCACAAAACTCATATGCGACAATCAAGCAGCACTTCATATTGCATCCAATCCGGTTTTTCACGAACGGACCAAACACATAGAAATAGATTGTCACTATGTAAGAGACAAGGTACTTTCAGGAGAAATAACCACAGAATTTGTCAAATCTGAAGATCAATTGGCTGATATGTTTACCAAGTCTCTCAAGGGTTCTCGAGTGAATTATATTTGTAACAAGCTCGGATCATACAATATATACGATCCGGCTTGAGGGAGAGTGTTGAGAATCTATATATAATCAATTAGTATTGATTATTAATCAATTAGTCATAAGTGTAAATTATAACATTACCTATTGTGTATATCTCTTTTATCTATAAATATATATCAAGTGTGATCATATTCGACACACAAAAATACAATTACAATAGTAATTAATATTTTACAAAAATTAAAATTTAAAATTACAATAAATGTTTCGGATTAATCCGGATTGGGGAAGTTGTCAATGTCAAAATCATCGTCATCTAAGTCATTCATCTGTTGTTGACCACCACCTTCTTCATTTCCAACAACTGAATTACCGCCACCTTGCGATTGCATAAATTGGCGCAGCATCGCCTCCATTTCAGCTTGCCTTTTCTTCATTGCCTCTATCTGCCTTTGTTGCTCCTCTAGTTGGGCCTTTAATGTCGCCTCACGTTGCTTCGTTTCGCGTCTCGCTTCAGTGAGCGCCAGTTGTCTTACCGTTTCTAGCATCTCGGGGGTCAATTGTGGTGGATATGACGTTCCCTCACCATCTCTAACTCTTTGAAATAGAGTTATGTCCCCTTTTCTCATACCACCAGCCAAAGCTCCAACACCAAATAAACATCCATTCGGTCCCTTTCCGCCAGTTACTAAACCCCAAATATAAAAATCCACTCGTGGATTATGCGGCTCGGAATCTCTTGGAGTATACTGAGGATTCTCTACCAAAAATTGTGTGAGCAATACCTGGTAATCCTCCTACACATAAAATAAAAAAATTAAATTAAATATAGATTAAACAATTTAAGTTAAATTAAATAATAAATTTTGCCACGTGATTTTCACGCCACAATATCTCAGTTGCCACATGATAATCACGTCACAAAATTTTCATTAAATTAAAAAAAAAATAATAACAATTTAAATAAAATGAAATGACTTACTTACCAAAGCTTTTCCAGTGCGTTCGTCAACAAAGTCCCCAGATTTTTTTTTTAGTTTTAACAACTAGCTCCGTCATGAGTAGAGGTCTCCCCAATTTCTTTTCCTAAATAATAAAATTAACTTTAATTAAAAATATATAATAAATCATAATATAACTTAAAATAGTAGTAATAATTACCATGCATCGAGCATGTTCGGCAACACTTATACTTCCAACTGCATTAAGGCTACCCCCTTTTTCAGATGCTCTCATTTTCTTTGCTTTTTCAGATCTTGCCTTAAAATCAGCATCTGAATCCCAATAAATAAAAAGTTCATCGAATACTTCTTTGCCTATCCAGTTGGGACGAATATTTTCAAGTTCCCAACGCTTTCTAGAACGTCGTAGCATGTCAGAAAGTCGAACGACTGTTCTGCCAAAATAATTTTTTCTAACCTCTTTCACATTCATTTTTTCCCACGTACACTTTTCCTACAATGTTGTAAGACATTCAAATAAAATAGTTAGACAATTATAATATAAAAATAAATTACACAAAAATAAGTTAACAAATAAATTACATAACTTAACAAAAATAAATTAATTATACCTTAAATAAATTAAACCAAGCTTCTCTTTCGTCCCCCTTAACTTCTCTAAATCTCTTCCAAGGTTTTTTATACTTTTGTTGAATAACATAAATTATACACTAGGCAGCAGTCCGACTCGGCTCAAAACTAAACATCAATAATTGATATTAATATGAAATATAAATTAATATAAAAAATGGAAACATGTATACTTAAAAATTTAAAACTTACGACTTTCCGCTGGGCCAAATAAAATATCTTCCATTAATGATATGAACCACCTCATCATTGGGAGCCTCCTCATCATCGTCCTCAGCTGCCGCCTCCTCATCATCCACCTCATGATCATCCTCAGCTGCCTCCTCATCATCAACCTCACGCATAGGTACATGTGTGGATGGTAAGGGTACCTGTGTGGGCTGTGCGGGGTGGGATCCCCCAGACTGTGTGAAGGATGAGGGTTGTGCATGGTGGGATCCCCCAGACTGTATGAAGGATGAGGTTACCTGTGAGGGAAACTGCTGGTAGGGAGGTGAAAAGCTAGATCCCCCAGACTGCATGAAGGGTGTGGGAACCTGCTGGTAGGGAAGAGGAAAACTAGATGGATAACTAGGGCCCCCAGATGGGCTATTGAAAGCTGGCCCCCCAGATGGGCTAATGAAAGCTGGTCCTCCAGATGGGCAAATGAAAGCTGGAGCCCCAGATGGGCTAATAAAAGCTAGATACTCCTGAGGGGAGAGTAATATCATGAAAGGTTGAGAACTGGCCATGGACATAGAATCTAACTGACTCTGCGGGAGAGGACACATGGCCGACTGAGGTGTCTGACATACTACTACTCTCGGACGTTGGGATTTCTTACCCTTATTCTTATCAATTCGTGGTGGCATTTTACCTATTTATAAAGAATACACATTTAATATATATTCATAAACAACACAAATAATAAATCTTAAAAAACACAATCACATAGATATATATTGATAACACATTCAATACAAGGTTTCATCAAGTTAAATTACAAAAACAATTTATTCAAAATCATGTTCATCCATATCGTTATCATAATCTGATGTGATATAATCCTCGGATCCAAACTCTTCATGCTCGTCGTCCATTTCATTTTCATCCAAGAATATAGACGCGTCAACTTGATGCCCCTCAACAGTTGTATCAGATAAACTTGTAATTTGTTCAACTGCAATCACATCATTAATTGGTTCAACTTCATCAACTTGGTAAGCAACATCTTCCACTAGATCGCCAGTTTCAATATGACCCAATGGTTTTGTTTTGATTACAACAGACCACCCTCGTTTACGTGGTACAATTGAAGGATAAGGAACATAGTAAACTTGTCTAACAATATGTGACATTATGAAAGGGTCGTACTCTTTGTACCTTCGGTCCATTCAAATCTCAACAGTACCATATGACTTATCTATTTTTGTACCTCTGGCAGATGGATCGTACCAATCACAATAAAACAAGACAACTTTATTTTCTGAGTCCAAATAATTGTATACCAACTCGTAGATATGTTTAAAAAAGCCATAGAAGTCGTCATCACCACCATCTGTAACTCCTTTTACAAATACACCACTATTTTTGGTTTTTTTCCCTTCAGTCCATGTCTCAGTGTGAAATTTATATCCGTTCACGAAGTATGCGTGCCATTCATTTGCGCTTTGAATAGGGCCTTCAGACAAGTTTCTCAAATGGAGTATTTCTTGAGTCGGTGCAACAATGCATGACAATTTCTCCTTGAACCATGTTGGAAAATGAGCATGTATGTGACCGGTGCTATGAAATTAGGAGATGTTAAATTCCCTATAAAGAAACAGACTATAAGATTCAAGGTAATAAGTTTTGTATTCATAAGGTAAATAATATTAAACAGTTGGGATATACTTACTCAAGATATGGTTTAACTTCAACGCAGTTAATTAAGACATGAACATGTGCAGATTGCATTTCTTTTTGAGTTAACCAATGCATACCCTTCTTTCCAGAGGGACGACCAGGAAGCCCGAAGACTGATAAGGTAAATTGACTTCTTTCGTTAATATTTACAGGATTCCTTATAATTCTTGGAGTTAACATCAAGTGATTGAAATAGTGACTGCAAAAATGAGATGTTTCTCGATGCAAGTAATGCGCACATATTGATCCTTCAACTTTAGCTTTATTTTTCACTGATCACTTTGAATCACCCATGAACCTTTCAAAGGGATACATCCACCTATATTGAACTGGGCCGCCAAGAAAAGTTTCATATGCAAGATGCACAGGTAGATGTTCCATAGAGTCAAAAAAACCAGGCGGAAATACTTGTTCCAACTTACAGAGAATGACTGGAATATTTTGGTCCAACTTAAGGATGTCCTCCATTCTTAAAGCTGGCGCACAAATATCTCTAAAAAATTGACTAATTTCAATTAGTGGATTAAGCACATGATTGGGTAGTGAACCGAACGCAATTGGAAGCAACGGTTCCATAAAAACATAGCAATCGTGACTTTTCATACCATGCAACTTCCCAGTGTTAACGTCGGCACACCTTGCCAAATTTGAAGAATAACCATCGGGCTTACTCAATTCTTTTAACCATCGACAAACCGTTTTTGCTTCTTGGGAAGTTAGACTGTAATTCGCTTTGGGTTTTAACAATTTTCCATTTGGTTGACGCTTCAACTCCAACTCTTTTCGAATACCCCAAATTTCCATGTCTAGTCTAGCCTTCTCATTATCTTTAGTTTTGTCTTTAACATCCATCATTGTGTTAAATACATTATCAAAAAAAATTCTTCTCAATATGCATAACATCAAGATTATGGCGCAATAAATTATCTTTCCAATATGGGAGGTCCCAAAATATACTTTTTTTTGTCCAATTGTGTTTGACCCCATATCCTAGAATTCTACATGCTTTACCAATATCTGTGAATTTTGGTAATTCACAAATTTGGTTCCATACTTCACCTGGTGACAATCGAGGCGGAGGCAAATCTGTTACTCGTTCATCTTTTTTGAAATCAGTCTTGTTTCTTCTATAGGGATGATTTCTTGGTAGGAATCTACGGTGAGAGTCAAACCACGAACTCCCCCCCCCCCCCCCTTTTCCAACGTAAACGCCTTGGTGTTCCCCATGCAATGCAGACATCCCATTTTGCCATGTGTACCCCATCCAGACAACATCCCATATGCTGGAAAGTCGTTAATAGTCCACATCAAGGCAGCTCACATAGTAAAGTTTTGTTTACTTGATATATCATAAGTTCATTCTCCAATCCACAACCTCTTCAAATCATCAATTAAAGGTTATAAGTACACATCGATTCCGGCTTTTGGACTCGACGGTCCTGGAATGAGGCAGGTCAAAAACATGTATGGTTTTGTCATGCACATCTCAAGAGGGAGGTTGTAAGGGGTTACAATAACTGGCCAACAAGAATACTCACTTCCAGACGCTTGGACATATGGAGTAAAAACATCAGAGCATAATCCAAGCCTTACATTCTAGGTTCTGCGGAAAAATCGGTATGTATGCAATCAAAGTGCTTCCATGCCTCGCCATCAGATGGATGTCGCATAGTGCCTGAACTTATTTTGTTTGTATGATGCCATGTCATTTGACTTGCACTGCGCATTGAAGCAAACATTCTTTTCAACCTTGGTATTATCGAAAGATAAAACATGGACTTCACTGCTACACGTTTTTGCTTACGGTCAATGGCTTTACTAAGAACTTTATATCTTGGACTCTTACAGAACTTACATTCCTCCAACGCTCCATCATTAGTACCAAACTCATTGTCATAAAACAACATGCAACCACTAATGCAACAGTCAACCTTTCTTACTTCTAAACCCAACTTCGACACCAACCTCTTTGCATCATAAAAACTTGTAGGCAAGTTGTCTTTCGTAGGAGTCGAATCGAGCATCATTTTTGTGAAGAATTCCAAACACTGATTAGGAACATTCCAATTTGACTTAGTAGCCAATAATCTCATACACATTGATAACTTTGAGTCCGACGACCCCTCAAAGAACGGTGTATTCATCTCATTCAACAACTGATAAAATCTTTGAGTTTCCTCATTCGGCAACTCTTCCCCATCAAAATCTCCAGGTTCGTCATAGGTCACGTTCACACCAAAATCATCGACCATCATCTCACTGATCAGATTAATGTTTTCCCCATGTTCCATCGGTGATCGACTACTTGAAGCATGCGTATTACTGGTCTCTGGTACGCTACTGGGCAGTTCCTCTCCATTATATGTCCAAACACAATAATTTTCAATGAAACCCCTTCTCTTTAAATGACGTTCTACTTCCTCAGGGTCATTAATTATAGGCATGCATCCACATTTAATACAAGGACACATTACTCCTCATTCGCTTCAACAACACTCCTAAGAAAATGCCCACCTAATAAACCCTTTAACTCCTTCCTCAAAATTGGGTTTAAGTCCACGTCTTCCGGGATACAACCTATCGTACATCCAACTACGATAATACCGATAATATTCCATACTGCACATTTATACAATCAGTCTTTTTAATTAATTATATACTATTCTTAAACATACTACTAATAAACATATATTATTCTTAAACATACTACTAATAAACATAAACACATATTAGACATAATATTAAACATATACTACATATACTTTAATATAATTTAATATACTTTAATATTAATTTAATATAATTTAATATAATTTAATATAATTTATATTAAAAAAATTTATTCTTAAACATAAACTATTAAAAATTTATACTATTCAAAATATATATACTATTCTTAAACATACTACTAATAAACATATATTATTCTTAAACATACTACTAATAAACATATATTATTCTTAAACATACTACTAATAAACATATATTATTCTTAAACATACTACTAATAAACATAAACACATATTAAACATAATATTAAACATATACTACATATACTTTAATATAATTTAATATACTTTAATATTAATTTAATATAAGTAAATATAATTTATATTAAAAAAATTATAATTTAATATACTTTAATTAAAAATTCTTTTTTTATAATTTAATAGACTAAGATAAAAATTTAAAAAAATTAAAATACTTTAAATAAAAATTCTGTTTTTATAATTTTATATATTATGTTTTTAAAAAATATATAAGAAATAAAATATAATAAATATTAAAAATTTAAATATTTGAATAATATAATCTGTTTTTTATAAATATTCTGTTTTTTTATATTCTGTTTTTTAATAAATATTATATATTTTGTTTTTTTAAATTCTATTTTAAATAATACATAAAATATGTTTTTAATAAATATATAATATATAACATATTTTGTTTTTAAATAAATATATAATCTATTTTTTTATATTTTATTTTTTAATAAATATTATATATTCTGCTTTTTCATATTCTATTTCAAAAAATATATCAAATCTATTTTTAATAAATATATAATATATTATATATTCGGTTTTAAAATAAATATATAATATATATAATAAAAATATTTATTCTGTTTAATAAATATATTTATTCTGTTTAATAAATATAATTATTTTTAATAAAAAAAATCATATATTTTCGTCTTAAATAATATATTAAAAAAATAATACATTTTTTGTTTTATTTATTAAAAACGAAATAATATATAACAACAAACACAAAGAACAAATATTTTTGTTTTTCATTCATATATATCACAATAAACAACAACAACTCAATAATATATAAAATCCAGGAAAAAAATAAAAGACAAAAATACCTCTTCTTCAATCTCCTTCAATCTTTTGCTCCAATATTATATCTTCAATTTCTTGTTCAAAAAATCTCCTTCAAATCTTTAAACATTTGACAGAAAAAAATGAATAAATTATGTCAGATATATTAAAATAACAGTACGTGGATTTGGAAATTGAATGAAAAAGAGGAAGACCATCAAAGAACCAATATTACCTCTAAGTTAAGTATGGAGATGAAAAAATTGATTGAGTGTTGCAAAGAGGAAGAGAAGATCAGAAGAAGAAGAAGAAGGAAAAAGAGGAAGAGAAATCGTTTTGGAAATAGGAAGATAAAGAGAAAGAGTGGAGAGAGAAAGGATAAGAAATACAGATAATAAGTGGTCTGGGAATGAGTAGCGTGTTGCATTAAATAACCCAAACTAGTGACGTGAATTTCACGTCGCAACCTTGCAAAATGAAATTCACGTCGCAACACCAACGGTTATAATTTAATAATAACTTAGGAAATGAAATTAATGTGGATATTTAATTGCCCAAATTAGCGACGTGAATTTCACGTCACAACGTTGCGAAGTGAAATTCACGTCGCAACACCCAACGTTCATATTTTAAATTTTAAATTTGCGAAGTGGAAATCCCATCGCAACTTTGCAAAGTGAAAAACACGTCGCAACATTATAATGGTCAAAACTTTTGTCAATCCCAACTTGCACACTCTGTGCCCCATCATTTCACCGTCAGACATTTTTTCCCTCTAAAAGCTTGCGGCGTGAATATCTTTCACAAGCAAAATTTTAAAAATTTCAAAATTCCCTCTTCTATACGCCATTAACCTTTTTATTTTTTTTATTTAAATTTAAATGTTGCGACGTGATTTTAACGTCACAAGGTTTTTTTTTAAATAAAAATCTTTTAACCCACGTTCTATCCTGGAATGTATTATTTTAATGTTAAATATGTTAGTGACGTGAAAAACACGTCGCAAACTCCTAATTTTAGCCACATATTTTTCACTTTACTAAATCACGTGGTTGGATTCAACATTTCTTGTAGTGTAAGTTGCATCGCAGACTGAGATATACTCAATTACACAAGAAGGCAGAGCCACCACTAATTGGTGGACCCATAATTCACATGTCTCTAAATTGTATAAGACTCTAATACCTTGCGTTAGAACTATATTAAGACATAGACATATGTGAGAAATAGAGAAAGCATAATTAATTTTGTGTATTGCACATCACATTGGTTTCTTTCTTTTTCTATCTTGACGAGTACTATTGTTTCTTGAAGAAAATTCATATTGATTATATTTCTTGGATTTATCTTATTGAGATCCTTTTTTTTATTATTTATCATTTTCTTTCCATTTCGAACCACGACATTTCTCAGATATTTAAGCCTGTGGAGCCTGCTTGGTCACCCGTTATTTGGTTTTTTCAAACACCATTTGTTCATGTGCTTCCAAGATACTTGCAATTCTTTAACCTTTATTACAAACATATCCATTGATTCCTCAATTGTCATCACAATATAATCAAATTTAAAGGAGACATTGCACATCACTTTGCTTAAAATGGGTTGATCATAACAATTTCGACGTAACTCTTCATCTGATTGGTGACCGTTGTAATCTTGTTGAAATACTCAATAAGCTTCTAATTATTCTCCACCTGCAACAACTCGAATTGTCTTCTAAATATTTATTGAGTTTGTCATCACCAACATGTCCTCTCTCAAAAATATCACACACCTCCTTCAATAAAGTAAAATATACAATTTTTTAGAAATTGAAAATATCAACACATTAGTGAATTAAAAACATCTCCTTAAATTCCTTCTTCTTTGATTTTTTATGGGCGTGAATTTGAACATTTGATGCATCGTCGGGAAGATTTTGCAAACATGTTTGTATTATTTTATCACATTTTAGAACTCTAAGATCACATTCATTCATTTGCTCTATTTATCCTAATTCTTACTCTCAAGAGTTTTTCAATAAAAAAGTTTTCAAGATTCTCTAAATAATTATCTTGTTCACTCATGATCAAATAGAATGAACACTATTGTGAATTGGTGTCGTCAAGAACAAACGAAAATATGAGAAAAAGATTGAGTTTCTTGAACAAATACATGAAACCCTATTAGGTTTTACGGAAGAGAGGAGAAGCAATGAAAAGAATAAGAATTGGTTAAAACTGTTTTACTATTCACTTAATCAATAAGGGTTCAAAGATTACAAGTGAATAATAATAATTAACCTCTCTAAACAACCTGAGAGAACTAGTCTATTTATAGACTACTATGCTAACTTAGGCTACAAGCTAACTTAACAATTGGGCTTACAAGCAATGCCCAATTTGACATGCTAACAATCCTAGCATTTTGACTACTGCATTCTTAAGCATACTTCAACTAAAGCATACAGGATCAACATGTGAACAAAATTCGACTACATGTTAAACCTTTGTTGAACCATGAAGCTATCCTTGTCGAGACTATGGTTTGATCCAAAAATACCATAAATCTCCACCTTGGAACAAACTCTACACTAACAAGGGAACAAACTAGCTTTCATCATGCAGCTTTATCAACTACATACAGAGGGAAAACTTGTTACTTAGCAATGTTTTGGTGATCATATCAACATTATTTTCATATGTCGCAACCTTCAGCACTTAGACTTCTCCATGCTCTATTATCTCTCTAACAAAGTGCAGCCTCACATCAATGTGCTTGGTTCGCTCATGATAGGTTGAATTATTCGACAGGTGTATTGCACTTTGACTATCACGTTTAACAGTAATAACTCGACCTTGAGGTTTCAGCTCCTTAGAAAAACCTTCATGTCATAATGCTTCTTTCACAATTTCAGTGACAGAAATATACTTTGCTTCAGTGGTTGATAAGGCAACAACCTTCTGAAGTGTTGCTTTCTAACTGTTTGTTGTGTCAAACATAATAAACACATATCCAGAAATAGATTTTCTGGAACCCATACTTTCTCCATAATCAGAGTCGGCAAATCCTTCAATTTCGACTTTGCTATCATCACCACAAGCTCCACCATAAATAAATACTCTACTCAGAAACCTATTTATGTACCTTAAAATCCATTTTAATGCTTGCCACTACACCTTCCCAGGATTGACCATATACATGCTTACAAGGCTCACTCTGTACGCTATGTCTGGCATTGTACAAACCATAGCATACATCAAAGAACCTAATATACTAGCATATGGGATACTATTCATACAAGCTCTTGTAACTTCAGTACTAAGACTTTGAGTCATACTTAGCTTATATTGAGGATTAGTTGGTGATACAACATGCTTTGAATTCGACATACCAAACTTGTCGAGAATTTATTTTAGGTATCTCTCTTGAGATAAGCATAATATTGACTATTTTCTATCTCTTCGGATGTCAATCCCAAGAATCCTAGAGGCAGCTCCCAAATCCTTCATGTCGAACTCCTTATCGAGTTCAACCTTCGTCTTCATAACAACTTCGACACTATTGCTTGCTATGAGGATGTCATCCACATAATGCAACAAAATAACAAGTGAATTTCCAGGTCGAAATCAGAAGGAAACACAATGATCGAACTAGCTCCTAGTGAAACCTATGTGTGCCATGAACTTGTCGAATCTCCTATCCATTATCGAGGAGATTATTTCATGCCATACAGAGACCTATTCAACTTGCACACCTGATTTTCCTTTCCTTTTTCTGCATACCCTTTAAGTTGCCTCATCGTGATTGTTTCATCTAGATCACCATAAAGGAATGTTGTCTTCACATCCATCTATTCAAGTTCTAGGTCGAACTTTTCCACCATAGCAAGTAACATTCGAATGGATTAATACTTTACAACAAGTGAGAACATATCATTGAAGTCAACACCTTCTTTCTGAGTGAACCCCCTAGCAACCAACCTTTCCTTAAACCACTTCGACATCACTCCTTCGATTCCTTCCTTGACCTTGAAAATCCACTTAGAACTGACTAACCTGGCCCCTGCAGGTTTCTTGATCAGCTCCCAAGTGTTGTTATCATGAAGAGATTTTATCTCATGATTCACGGCTTTAAGTCATTCAGTCTTGTCTCGAATTCTCATAACTTCCTTATAGTCTCTAGGTTCTTCATCAAGAACCTCACTTGCAGAAATTAAGGAAAATGTTATGAGGTCTGCATAACCAAATTTCTGAGGTGGCTTGATGACTCTTCTCGACCTGTTTCTTGCCAGCAGGTAGTCATTATCAGTCTTCTCATCTTTGTCAGCAACTTATGCTTCTTCTTCGACTTCATATGGGTTATGCAATTCAGTATCACTATGCTCCACCTCAACAAGAATCTCTTCTTATTCCAGCTGTTCTTCAGCGATCTTCAAACTTCGACCATCGTCATTAGTTTTCTTGAAAGCCATCACAGCTTCATTAAAAACTATATCTCGACTTGTGATACATCTCATGTGACTTGGCTATAGGCACCACAACCTATATGCTTTGACTCCTTCAGGGTATCCAAGGAACATACATCTCAGAGCTTTAGGTTTGATCTTGTCTTGCCGAATGTGAGCATAAGCCAAACAACCAAAACACTCTAAGTTTGTCAAGACTAGGATCATGTCCCGATCAGACTTCTTCATGTGTCTTCATTCCCAATGCAGACGAAGGACACCTATTTATCAGGTATACTGCAGTCACTACAGCTTCTACCCAAAATAACTTCTTTAATCCCGTACTAACCAACATGCACCTCACTCTTTCCATAATGGTTTGATCAAACCTTTCAGCCATACCATTTTTTAAGGAGTACCTACAGTAGTTTCGTGCCTTGCAAAACTGGACATAACACAATAGTTGTCGAAAGCCTCATTGCAAAATTCAAGACCATTGTCGGTCCTTAACCTCTTGATCATCCTGTCAGTTTGGTTTTCAACCAAAGTCTTTCAAAATTTGAAAATTTCAAAAGTTTCATCCTTAGTCTTTTGGATGAATACCCATAAATTTCTAGAATAATCATCAACTATGGATATGAAATATTTTGCACCTGAGTGTGGAGGATTCCTTGTAGGCCCCCAAAGATCAACATGAATATAATCAAGGGATCCATGTGTTCTTTATTTACCTTTGTTAAACTTCACCCTACATGATTTACCAAATACACTAGGTTCACAAAACTCTAGTTTTTCGAACGTGTCACCACAAGGAGATTTTGTTTCAACAAGAATTTCAACACTTCTAACAAACCCTGCTGAACCAATAGGGTTTGCTTCTTAAAGCTCCACAAACTGAAATCATTCACACCGGTGAATTTCTCAATCTCATACTTTGTTAACGACATCTTCCCCTCCACGCTCACCACACCAGTTTGTTGTGAATTGATGTCATCAAGAACAAACCAAAATATGAGAAAAATATTGAGTTTCTTGAACAAACACAAGAAACCCTATTAGGTTTTACGAAAGAGAGAAGAAGGAAGGAGAAGAATCATAATTGGTTAAAACTATTTTACTATTCACTTACTCAATAAGGGTTCAAAGATTACAAATGAATAACAACAATTAACCTCTCTCAACAACCTGAGAGAACTATTCTATTTATAGACTACTAAGTTAACTTAGACTACAAGCTAACTTAACAATTAGGCTTACAAGCAAGACCCAATTCGACATGATAACAATTCTAGCATTTCAACTACTGCATACTTGAGCATACTTCGACTACAGCATACAGGATCAGCATGTGATCAGACTTTGACTACATGATAAATCTTTATCGAACCATGAAACTATCTCTGTCGAGACTACAGTTCGATCCAAAAATACCACAAACACCAATTTTAAACACTTAGGAATCCAAGAGTTTTAAACTCGGGTACCACTAGTTAAAAATATATTAAAATACGCATAAGAGAGAAGAGATAAAGCGGCATTATTTTTTATTATACTTCACATTAGTTCCTATTGTTAATAATTATAATATGCTTATTTATACACCACTAATTAAGCTTACCATCATCACTAACATGGTCCAATTACCTAACTAACTTAATTAATTTATTATCTATGTAATAAGGAACCTAACTATCACCTTCTATATTTGAATTACACTTCAAAAAATCTTATATGAAACAATCCTAACAGCCCCGAGCTTGATATGGTGGCTAAAGAAACATGCTTTAATATAGACTCAAAATATTTTAGCTAAGCTCGACACTAAACATAATACAAACTACTCGAGTTTAAACATATAATTTTTTTAAAAAACAAAAGTATAATAAAATTCATTTTAATATATGTGGTATTTTGGATCGAACTCTAGTGTCGATAATGGTAGCTTCATGGTTCGACAGAAGGCTTAGTATGAAGTCGAAGTCTATTCACATACTGATCTTGTATGTTGTAGTCGAAGTATGCTCAAGCATGCAGTAGTCAAAGTGCTATGATTGCTAGCATGTCGAATTAGGCCTTGCTTGTAAGCCCAATTGTTAAGTTAGCTTGTAATCTAAGTTAGCTTAGTAGTCTATAGATATAGTAGTTCTCTCAGGTTATTGAGAGAGGGTTAATTCTTGGTATTCACTTGTAATCTTTAACCCTTATTGAGAAAGTGAATAGTAAAATAGATTTAACCAATTCTCTATTCTTCTTCCTTCTTCTCTTTTCCATTATAAAACCTAATAGGGTTTCTTGTGTTTGTTCAAGAAACTCAATCTTTATCTCATAAATTTGTTCTGTTATTGACGACTAGGGGTGGCAAACGGGCATGCCCGCCCTGCAAATGCCCGCAAAAAAATGGGGCAGGGCGGGGCGGTCATAGTTGAGGATGCGGGCCTAAAACTTAGGCCCACCCCGCAAAAAAGTGAGGGCGGGGCGGGGAAAACCTACGGGCACTGCACCTTTTAAGCTTAAAAATGCAAAATTTTATGTAAATGCTCGTGCCCGCAAAAGCCCGCGAAGAAAACGGGGCGGGGCGGGGCGGACACATTAGAGGGTGAGGGCCTAAATCCTTGGCCCACCCCGCACTAAAGTGAGGGTAAAACGGGCATGCCCAACGGGCCGTGCCCGTTTTGCCACCCCTATTGACGACATCGTTTCACAACAAACTGGTGCGGTGAACGTGGAGTAGAAGATGTCGTCAACAAAGTATGAGATTGAGAAATTCACCGGTGTGAATGATTTCGGTTTGTGGCACTTGAAGATGCAAGCCCTTCTTGTTCAACTGGATTTGTTAGAAGTGTTAAAAGGATCAGAGAAGATAAAAGTTGCCCTAACTGAGAAGGAGAAGACAACGATGGTTGAAAAAGTCCACAGTGCCATTGTATTGAGCCTTGATGATAAGGTTTTTCAGAAGGTTTCAAAGGAGAAAACTGCAGCAGGTGTATGGACGAAACTTGAAGGTTTGTATATGACAAAATCGTTGGTTAATCATTTCTACCTGAAGAAAGCTTTGTATTCATTCAAGATGAGTGAAAACAAATCCTTGGCTGAGCAGTTGGATATGTTCAACAAGTTAATTCTTGATCTTGAAAATATCGAGGTCATGATCGATGATGAAGATCAAGCGTTGCTGTTGTTGTGCTATTTACCTAAGTTTCATGCTCACTTCAAAGAAACTCTCTTGTATGGAAGAGAGTCGGTAACCTTTGAAGATGTTCAATCTGCCTTGTACTCTAAGGATTTGAATGAACGAAAGGAGTATAGGTCATCTTCTGTTGGTGAAGGTTTGTCTGTTAAGGGGAAATTCTTGAAGAAAGATGGTAGGTTTGAGAAGAAGAAGGTTAAAGTTCTACAGAATTCTTATGGTGGTAATACTTCTACTATTAAGTGTTATCATTGTAAGAAGGAGGGTCATACAAGTAAAGTATGCTCTGATCGAATGAACAATCATGGTGGAAAGGATAATGGTAATGCTGCCATTGTGCAAGATGGTTATGAATCATTTGATGTCCTAGTGGTTTCAAGCAGCGACTCTAGCAAGGAGTGAATTATGAATTCAGGGTGTAATTGGCACATGACTCCAAACAAAGACGTGTTTTAAGAATTGTGTGATCAAGATGGTGGATCAGTGCTATTGGGAAACAACAAAGCTTACAAAATTCCAGGTATTGGATATGTGAGATTCAAGCTCCACAATGAGTCAATAAGGTTATTGACTGATGTTAGGCATGTACCTGATCTTAAGAGGAATTTGATTTCTCTTGGTGAATTCGACAAGAAAGAATATGTTTTTCAAAGGAGAGCAAAGCATCATAAGGGTAATGAAGGGGTCGAATGAAGTCTTGAGAGGCGTGAAGAAATAAGGCTTCAATACCCTTGAGGCTGAGGTTGTAAGTGACATCCACAAAACCTGTATCGAAGACTGAGCTATGGCATAAAAGACTTGACCATGCCAGTGAAAGAGGTCTGGTCGAATTGTTGAAACAAAATCTGCTGGGTGGTGACAAGGTCGAAAAACTGGAGTTTTGTGAACCTTGTGTATTTGGTAAATCCTATAGAATGAAGTTTAACAAAGGTAAACAAAGAACACACGGATCCCTTGATTACATTCATGCTGATCTTTGGGGCCTTGTAAGGGATCCTTCACACTCAGGTGCGAAGTATTTTCTATCCATAGTTGATGATTAATCTAGAAAGTTATGGGTATTCATCCAGAAGACTAAGGATGAAACTTTTGAAAACTTCAAAAGTTGAAAGACTCTGGTCAAAAACTAAACTGACAAGAAGGTCAAGAGGTTGAGGACCGACAATGGTCTTGAATTTTGCAATGAGGCATTCGACAACTATTGTGATGCATCTGGTATTGTAAAGCACATAACTACTGCAGGGACTCACCAACAAAATGGTTTGGCTGAAAGGTTTAATCGAACCATTCTAGAAAGGGTGAGGTGTATGTTGGTAAGTGCAGGTTTAAAGAAGGTGTTTTAGGCAGAAGCTGTTGTGACTGTAACTTACTTGATAAATAGGTGTCCCTCGACTGCCTTGGGAATAAATATACATGAAGAAGTCTGGTTGGGACATTCACCTAGTCTCGACAGACTTAGAGTATTTGGCTGCTTAGCTTATGCTCACATTAGGCAAGACAAGGTCAAACCTAAAGCTATGAAATGTATGTTCCTTGGATACTCTTAAGGAGTCAAAGCTTATAGGTTGTGGTTCCTAGAGCCAGGCCAGAAGAGGTGTATCACAAGTCGAGATGTAGTATTTAATGAAGCTAAATGACTTTCAAGAAAACCTGATGACATTGGTCAAAGTTCGAATATTTCTGAAGAATAGCTGGAACAGGGAGAAATTCCTACTGAGGTGGAGCATAGTGATGCTGAATTGCATGACACAGATGAAGTCAAAGAGAAGAAGAAGCTGTTGTCAAAGATGAGGAGACTAATAATGACTACCTGATAGCAAGAGACAGGTCAAGAAGAGTCATCAAGCCACCTCAGAGACTTGGTTATGCAGATCTCATAGCTTATGCCTTAATTTCTGCAAGTGAGGTCCTTGATGAAGAACCTAGAGATTATAAGGAAGTTATGAGGAGTCGAGACAAGAATGAATGGTTGAAAGCCATGGATGATGAGATAAAGTCTCTTCATGATAATAACACTTGGAAGCTGATTGAGAAACCTGCAGGAGCCAAGTTAGTCAGTTGTAAGTGGATTCTTAAGGTTAAGGAAGAAATCGAAGGAGTGATGTCGAAACACTTTACGGAAAGGTTGGTTGCTAGGGGGTTCACTCAGAAAGAAGGTGTCGACTTCAGTGATGTGTTCTCACCTATTGTAAAGCATAAATCCATTAGAATGTTGTTAGCCATGGTGGTGAAGTTCGACGTAGAACTTGAACAAATGGATGTGAAGACAACCTTCCTGTATGGTGATCTAGATGAAATGATTCCGATGAGGTAACCTGAAGGGTATGTAGAAAAGGGAAAGGAATATTATGTGTGCAAGCTGAATAGGTCTTTGTATGGCCTGAAACAATCTCCTCGATAATGGAATAGGAGATTCGACAAGTTCATGGAACACATTGGTTTCACTAGGATCCAGTTCGACCACTGTGTTTATTTCAAATTTAGACCTAGAATTTCACTTGTTATTTTATCGTTTTATGTGAATGACATCCTCATAGCAAGCAAAAGTGTGGAAGATGTTATGAAGGTAAAGGTTGAACTCGATAAGGAGTTCGACATGAAGGATTTGGGAGCTACCTCTAGAATTCTTGGGATTGACATCTGGAGAGATAGAAATCAGTCGAGATTATACTTATCTCAAGAGACATACCTGAAGAAGATTCTCAACAAGTTTGGTATGTCAAATTCAAAGCCTGTTCTAACACCGACTAATTCTCAGTATAAGCTGAGTATGACTAGTACTAAAGTCGAAAGAGCCTATATGAATAACATCACATATGCTAGTATAGTAGGTTCTTTGATGTATATTATGGTCTGTACGAGGCCCAACATAGCGTATGGAGTGAGCCTTGTAAGCAGGTATATGCCCAATCCTTGGAATGCGCACTGATAAGCATTAAAGTGGATTGTTAGGTGCATCAATGAGTCTCTGTGAAGAGTCCTGATTTATGGTGGAGCTTGTGGCGATGATAGCAAAGTCGAAATCAAAGGATTTTTTAACTCTGATTATGTAGGTTGTATGGATTCTAGAAAATTTGTTTCTGGATATGTGTTCACTATGTCCGACACAACAATTAGTTGAAAAGCGACACTTCAAAAGGTGGTTTCCTTATCAACCACTGAAGCAAAATATATTGCCCCCACTGAAGCTGTGAAAGAAGCATTGTGGCTTAAAGGTTTTGCTAAGGAGCTGAAACTTCAAGGTCGAGTTATCACTGTTAAATGTGATAATCAAAGTGCAATATACATGTGGAAGAATTCAGCCTATCATGAGCGAACCAAGCACATCGATGTGAGGTTGCACTTCGTCCGAGAGATAATCGAGCGTGGAGAAGTTCAAGTGCTGAAGGTTTCGACTAATGACAATGCTGCTGATATGATCAACAAGACATTGTCGAGTAGCAAGTTTTTCCACTGTATGTAGTTGATAAAGCTGCATGATGAAAGTTAGTTTGTTCCCTTGTTTTGTGTAGAGTTTGTTTCAAGGTTGAGATTTATGGCATTTTGGATAGAACTCAAGTGTCGACAAGGATAGCTACATGGTTCGACATAAGGTTTAGTATGAAATTGAAGTCTGTTCATATACTGATCTTGTATGCTGTAGTCAAAATATGCTCAAGCATGCAGTAGTCGAAATGCTAGGATTGTTAGCATGTCGAATTGAGTCTTGCTTATAAGCCTAATTGTTAAGTTATCTTGTAATCTAAGTTAGCTTAGTAGTCTATAAATAGACTAGTTCTCTCAAGTTGTTGAGAGATGGTTAATTATTGATATTCACTTGTAATCTTTAAACCCTTATTGAAAAAGTGAATAATAAAACAAATTTAATCAATTCTCTATTCTTCTTCTTTCTTCTCTTTTCCTTTGTAAAACTTAATAGGGTTTCTTGTGTTTGTTCAAGAAATTCAATCTTTATCTCATAACTTTGTTTTGTTATTGATGACATCGTTTCACAATAATATATATATATATATATATATATATATATATATATATATATATATATATATATATATATATATATATATATATATATATATATATATATATATATATATATAATTGATTTATAGGTATCAACAACTTTTTACATAAATATATGAGAAATTAAAAAAGATGTGATTATGAATTGAACTTTAAATTAATAAACTTACATTCATATAGGCTTGTTATCCCACTCTATTTTAATATAGAAATATTAAATACAATAAAAAGATAAAAGTTAGTGAACCGAAGAAAGTCTAAAAGGGTTGGCAGTTATGGTGGAGTACGGTACAGGTGAGACTAGTTTCATGGCATGCAGGGCTCCCGGCCAGCGTGGTATCAGAGCCTGCCTAAGAAGAGGGGGTGCATATGGTGTGAACATGAAAACAAGAGTGAGTAAGAGAGAAACCCAGTTTACCATGAGCACAACTGAAACTACAGACACTCAACCCATTGTAACAACTTCATCCCTCTCGCTTCCAAAACTTTGTAAAAAGACCCTTTCTAACAAAATAGAAAACCTAATAGAATATTCCCATGTCCCGGATGATGCTCAGATCGCTGAGACCATTCCTCCATTTCTGAATCCGTACAATATATTCAGAAGACACAAAACCCTCACTAGATCCATTAGAACTCACATATCTACAAACATACCAAATATCAAAGAATATATCCGTTCATCTAGACTGGATCAGTGTAGTCTTAGGGCTACCAATCAAGAGCAATATGTAGATCTGGAGATTCCCCAAGATCTCATCAATGGATGGAAACATGAAGGTTACACAGCCCACTACTTTGGTGTTGTTAGACTTATCCTTTCACTGCACGGAAGGAAGAACCAACCGGTTTACTCAAATATAGCTTTGCTGGATTCTAGCTATCTAAACTATGAAAATGCCGTCATAGGAACTGTCTTAACTACACTTCATGCGGGAAGTGTCATCCTTACGGTGTATCCTAATTACAATGTTAGCCTCAGCGACATCACTCTATCTACAAGATTAAAAGTCCAGATCCAGATCACTGGATCCGACCAAGTCCCTGATGCTATGGTGGCTACTCTTCACCACCAGATCATCTACCGTCTGCAAAACCATGCTATAGATCTTCCAACTACAGGTTGCTCTTCTGATTCCTTGCTAGTTATGGCTGACAGAGAAGAAGAAATACCTTCGATTGTCCAGATCCCTAGGAGAATTACTAGAGAAGAGTTAACTCATCTTATTCCTCTGGAATGGATGACTAACTACGAAAAGCTCCATGAGGATAGAAGGAAAATCCAATCTAAGGAAGCTTCTTTCCGGAGATTCCCAGACAAGACGGACAAAACAATATTCAAGAAGCCTGATGAAGAACCTAGCTCATCTTCTCAGATCTTCTAAACTATGATGATCAGACATGTCCTTGAAGAAACCTGGTGCCCTATTCATGCCGCTACATCAGATGCTAAGCCCATCTATACGGACAAGATTAAAGGACACTTTATATAGGATGTTGATCCCTCGATGTGTGACCCTGATTGCGACTGTTGGATGCACGACAGTGATATCGGCCGAGATATCATTCGCCCTAAACCAAAGAAGAAATGAGCGTGCAAGCCACACCCTTCTCCTCAAAGAAGACCTGATCCTGAAAATGTCCCATGGGTTGGTATCCATGGAAAGAAGAAGCTGTTATCGATCTATGAGGAAGGACTAGAAATCCTCAGAAAGGAAGGACTTCTACCACCTGATGACCCAACTCTCACAATATGGTCTCCAGCAGACCATTGCATATCAGCAGATCCTCCTCAGCAAGTTCAACCAATTCCTTGCTTCATGTACCATGCCACTACACAAGAGTACGACCATTATTTTCCTCTCCTGGATAGGAAGATTGACCCTATCACCAACAGGACATCAAAGCCTTTCATTAATCCAGCTGAGATTCAGACAGATGGAAGGATGAAACCTTTGACCCAGGCTGAAGAAGTTCTCAACTGGCAATCTGAGAACATGGTGGCACAGAATGAGATGCTCCAGAAACTTGACAGAAAGGTGGACAAGATCGCAGAAAACACAGAAGAGTATCTCAAAAGGCTTTCAACCAAGATGAAAAGAAGTTATAAAACTCTCAAAGCCCAAGTTGTCTCCTTAGATCACGAACTAAGCCAAATACATGGCATGGAAGTCTTCAGCCATGACTTCAACCAAAAGGAGAGAGAATTCTTGCAACTAAAAGCCCAAGTAGATGAAATAGAAGATTACGCAAGAAGAATCTATAAACCAGAGACTAAGCATATCCAAGAATCATTTCATGGCATCCCTGCTTATCCTTCATACTACTCGGGACCTACCCGGCCCTCAGAGACGGACATATCCAGTTTTGTGACTCCTTCACCAGCCAGGTCCCCAAAACCTGACTATTCTGGATTTGCAACCACACCACGTCTTAGTTACCAGGCGCTAGAACCCAGAAGGCTCAAGCATACCAGACCTTTGGATCCTTCAACTTCAAGATATAGGGAAAAGGTTGCTCAAATGAGTACCTCATCATCAGACTCCCAGGATGTTTCCAAAACACCTCCTACAATATTCCCTAGAAATGAAGAAGATCCTAACAAGGCCTTTGAAGCCCTAGTTATCACAGCAAAAGACGAATCTTCTCCAGGGTATCAATCCCCTGTTGAATCCTCAATAAACAAAGAAGAAGAAGATCGTTCAGCCTCTGAATCTGAAGAAGACAAGTCCTATCAGAGCACATGCTCTGAAGAAACTCAACCAACAATGTCTCTAGAATCGGAGTCTGGAGAAACTGAACCAGAACAAGATCTTATCCCTAAACTCTTTATGACAAACATAAAAAGTGAAGAGACCTTCTATGAAGACTCCTCACAGGATGCTCCAGAAGCCGAAAAGATCAAACTAACTGGTGGACCCTGGTTCACCCTTGATGATATCCCTCCTAACAAATGGAGAAAAGGGATTAATGATTTCGATGCTTAGCTTGACACTCAGTTGATGAAAACCACTTTTGATCCTTATAAAGTTATCGAAGAATTCTGTTGTCGTATGATGGGAACAATGAAGGAGTTGTATATCAACCTTGGAACTGTTAAGCAAGATGAGCTACATAGCCTTCGAACTTCAGCCAACGTTCTTGGTATTCTTCACCATGTTTTTATTGGTGACATGGACATTTACAACCGGAAATACAGACAGGAGTTTTTTGAGATGAAATGTTGTTCTCTCAAAATCAAAGACATAGAAAAGCATTACCAGCGAATGCTCCAAAGGCTCTATGTTCTAAATGGTTATAATGATCCAAGCCTCAAGAACACATATGTAGCATCTTTGCCTCAGGAGATTCAACCTGTTTTCCACAAGATGATTGCTGCAGCAGATAAAGATATCCCTTCTATGAGTATGGGACAAGTTCATCAAATGACTTTAGAAGGCCTCGACAAGATATGCAATCTTCACAAACAATTCTCTGAGGTCTTAAGTCAAAAGTCCAAATACAAGAAAGCTTGAAAAAAAACCTATCTGGAGATCAAATGCAAAGACAATAAGTGTAGTTGTCCCAACAAGAAGAAACATCATCAACAGAAACTTAAACCCTATAAAGAATATAAAGGAAAAAAGAAAAAGGGTGTGAAGTTTTTCAAGAAGAAACCCTTTCGTGGAAAGGGAAAGCAACAAAGATGTTTTATTTGTGGACAGAAAGTACACTATTCCAAAGAGTGTCCTAACAACAGACACAAGGCTGCAAAACTGATCAACTCCCTCCATCCTGTTAAAAGAGATCTTGAATCAGTTTATTCTGAACAAAGCTCAGCCGACGAAGAAACGGTCTTCGCCCTCCAAGATTATTCATCTGGAGAAACCTCCCTCTCAGATTCTGAAGGAGAAGATTATGTCCCTATATTCTCCTATAAAGAAATAGGAAGTTCTCTTCCTACTCCTCCTTTACCTTGTGTAGAAATCCATATCCTGGCGGAAAAGTTCTCTCGACCCAAGAGGATTATGGCATACATGGATACAGGGGCACAGATTACCATGATGAATCCAGAAATCTTGCCAATTGAGCTCTAGAAATACCATACTGCGTACTTTATGGCAGCAGATGGAGAGACCTTTACAACGAACTTGATAACAAGAGATAAAATAGGAATCAAGTTCTTTCCAGATTATATTATCTGGACAAACGTTATAGGAACAAAACTCCCAACCAAAGACATTGTGATTAGCATGGACGTTTATGTGGCAGCCAAAATACTTCTAATTCTCGCCACAGGAATCAAGTATAAAAGGGAGTTCAGACCCTTCTTAGAGATTATGAAATTATACTCCGTATCCAATGTACCTACGGGATATGAAGATGTCAAGTTAAAGCTCCTCAAGCTTTGTGCTCACACTCATGAAAGGTTCCGCCACCCGAAACCATTATGGAAGGATGAGAAGTTCTTTATCCAACTTCCATTCAAGCTCAATGGAGATGTTAATCCTACAAAGGCCACTCATCCTAGAATGAGTCCTTCTGATTATGCCTTGGCAAGAGAAGAATGCAACCAGCTGCTCAAACAAGGTCTCATAGAACCCACGAAATTTGAGCCGGCTTTCCAACCATTCTACGTAGAGAAAAGGTCAGAAAAAGTCAGGGGAAAGAAAAGACTTGTAATTGATTACAAACCCCTGAACCATTATCTACAAGATGATAAGTTTCCTATTCCAAAGGCCTCATCTCTGAACGTGTTCATCAAAGACGCTCAAATCTATTCCAAGTTTGACTTGAAGTCAGGTTTTTGGCAATTGGGTATTGACCCAAAGGATCGTCCAAAAACAACCTTTTGTATTCCTAATGCCCATTACCAATGGACTGTTTTACCTTTTGGGCTTAAGGTTGCTCCATCACTATTCCAAAAGGCCATGATAAAAATATTTGAGCCTATCCTCCACAGTGCTCTCATATACATTGATGACGTGTTACTATTCTCCAAAGACGAGAAGACTCACAAACAGTTATTGGGCCAGTTCCTAAAGATATCCCAACAACATGGAATAATGCTTTTTGAGAAAAAAGAAAATTGGGCCAAACTGAAATTGATTCTTAGGAATGCATTTCTCTCAAGGGAAATATCAACCTCAACCTCACATTGCTCAAGAGCTGTTGAATTTTCCCAATGACAATTTTAGTATCCAGCAGATTCAGCAATTTCTCGGTATAATCAATTATATCAGAGATTTCATTCCCAGATTAGCCAAGTACACCAGTACTCTGTCAAAATTGATGAAGAAGAATCCACCACCATGGGGAGAAGAACAAACCAAAGTTGTAAAAGCTTTGAAAGAAATAGCTCAATCTCCTCCTGCTCTCAAAATCCTTGGAGAAGGAAAAAGAACCCTCCAAACTGATGCCAGTGATCACTATTGGGGAGCAGTCCTTATTGAAGAAACAAGTGGTAAGAAACATTACTGCGGCCACGCCAGTGGTCAATTTAAAGAAGTAGAAAAGCATTACCACACCACCTATAAGGAAGCACTTGCAGTCAAGATGGGAATCCAGAAGTTTGATTTCCACCTCAGAGGTTACTGTTTTGAAGTCCAGATGGATAATTCAGCCTTTCCAAAGATCCTGGAATTCAAGAACAAGATGCCTCCGGATCCTCAAACTCTAAGACTCAAAGACTGGTTTTCCATATATGATTTCACAGTGAAACACATTAAAGGAACCCAGAACGTGATCCCTGATCTATTATCCAGACCCATGAAACCCATCCAGATCATCACCACCAGGCATACCTTTCCATTAATCTTAATGGTCCGTCCTATTCCAACCAATGCCTCAGTCAGCAAGAATCTTCCTCCAGGAGTTAATTACTCTTTCTCTGTATCTCAGCTCAAGGAATATGCCAGGAACAATCTCTTTGACTTTCTGTTCATGATCATAAGAAAGAAAGCTCTTCCTGACCATAGCCCTTTCCTCCCGAATACTCCATTCCACCTACCATTTTTTATAAATCCTGCATTCAAATTTACTAAGAATCAACTATGGTATCATTGGTGTGCTACTAGCTTATACGCTATGTCAGTTCTTATCCCTACTGTTGCAATGTATGAACATCTGATAAACCCTAAAAAACACAGATCCTTAATCTGGACTGCTCTAGAATGGTTTTCTCCATTGAACTGGTGGAGAGAAAGTCTTAGCCTAGCCGTCAAAGATCTAAAGGATAGGAACCTAACTGTTGAAGCTCTTAGTAACTTCAAGACAGTTTATATCCTTCATCGTCCTTACCAGACAGATCCCAAAACCCAACTGCTAGTTTGCAAAAGTTACATCAACACTTGGGAAACCATTAATGATTATCCCACAAGTTTGGAAGGATTAAAAGCCTTAATGGATTATGTTAATTTAATTAATTTTTATAATTTTGTTTAGAGTCAGATTAATACAACTTGTATTAGTCATGAAAACCTTCCTCCTCAATGGAAATCTGTAAATCCATCATAAGTTCTTGATTCTCAATACTGGAAACCTCCGTGGACAACATGGTCAACATATGAAGTGGGTGAAAGCTCAGGATCAATCAATAAAGAATCTCAGATGATCATGGAAGAACAATTTGCTAATATGAACTTTCTCCAAGGAACTGATCTCCCCGAAGAAAATGTTGAAGACTTGATTGCAGACATCCACCAGTATGAGTCACGCTACCCTCCAAACTACTTTGAGCAGAATCTTTATGAAGATCTGATGAGAGATAGCAGATCCTGTGAGTCATACTACAAGACAAGCAACTTTTCAGAAGAATCCTTATCTGACCCCAATATGTCACCATCACATGAGCCCGTTATCAAAGACTGATGTGACATTTACCTAATAGGGGCCACATGCGTGTATTTAAATAGTTGTGTTTTATTAGTTTGTAATAAGTGTGTCTACCATTATTGCTTAGTGGTAGGGTCCCTGAGTTCTTAAAGTCAAAAGGCGGCATGTGCTTACTTTTGACGTGTCTGTTTTTAGTGCTTGCTTGCTTTGTTTTCCTTCAGCCTCCTCACCTATAAAAGTAGGACTATTGTATCATATTTCTCAAGTTGAAGTTGAATAAACAATATGTGTGCTTTCAGTCTAAACTAGTTCTAAACATTTCTCTTCTCTCTGAAAACTTAAGTTCTTATGTTCTATCTATAGTCACCCCATGGAGACGTTAGTATGCTCTACACTTGCCTCTCTGAGGAACTGGTGTATCAGAAAGCCTCTGACCACCGATCCTTGCTACGGTCCTTGCTATTATGAAATGGTAGTTGAACTGAGTATGGGGAAACACCTTGTAAGTCCAAAAGGGTTGGCAATTATGGTGGAGTATAATACAGGTGAGACTAGTTTCATGGTATGCAGGGCTCCCGGCCAGCGTGGTATTAGAGCCTGCCTAAAAAGAGGGGGTGCATATGGTGTGAACATGAAAACAAGAGTGAGTAAGAGTGAAATCCAGTTTACCATGAGCACAACTGAAACAAAAGACACTCAACCCATTGTAACAACTTCATCCATCTCGCTTCCAAAACTCTGTAAAAAGACCCTTTCTAACAAAATAGAAAACCTAATAGAATATTCTCATGTCCCGGATGATGCTCAGATCGCTGAGACCATTAGTCCACTTCTGAATCCGTACAATATATTCAGAAGACACAAAACTCTCACTAGATCCATTAGAACTCTCATATCTATAAACATACCAAATATCAAAGAATATATTCAGTCATCTAGACTGGAGCAGTGTAGTCTTAGGGCTACCAACCAAGAGCAATATGTAGATCTGGAGATTCCCCAAGATCTCATCAATGGATGGAAACGTGAAGGTTACATAGCCCTTCACTATGGTGTTGTTAGACTTATCCTTTCACTGCACGGAAGGAAGAACCAACCGGTTTACTCAAAGATAGCTTTGCTGGATTCTAGCTATCTAAACTATGAAAACGTCGTCATAGGAGCTGTCTTAACTACACTTCATGCTGGAAGTGTCGTCTTTACGGTGTATCCCAATTACAACGTTAGCCTCAGCGACAACACTTTATCTACAAGATTAAAAGTCCAGATCCAGATCACTGGATCCGACCAAGTCCCTGATGCTATGGTGGCTACTCTTCACCACCAGATCAACTACCGTCTGCAAAACCATGCTATAGATCTTCCAACTGCAGGTTGCTCTTCTGATTCCTTGCTAGTTATGGCTGGCAGAGAAGAAGAAATACCTTCGATTGTCCAGATCCCTAGGAGAATTACTAGAGAAGAGTTAACTCGTCTTATTCCTCTGGAATAGATGAATAACTACGAAAAGCTCCATGAGGATAGAAGGCCAGTCCAATCTCATGAAGCTTCTTTCCAGAGATTCCCGGACAAGACGGTCAAAACAATATTCAAGAAGCCTGATGAAGAACGTAGCTCATCTTCCCAGATCTTCCAAACTATGATGATCAGACCTATCCTTGAAGAAACCCGGTGCCCTATTCATGCCGTTACATCAGATGCTAAGCCCATCTATACGGACAAGATTAAATGACCCTTTATCTGGGATGTTGATCCCTCGATGTGTGACCCTGATTGCGACTGCTGGATGCATGACAGTGATATCGACCGAGATATCATTCGCCCTAAACCAAAGAAGAAAGGAGCGTGCAAGCCACACCCCCTCCTGAAAGAAGATGTGATCCTAAAAATGGCCTATGGGTTGGTATCCATAGAAAGAAAAAGCTGTTATCAATCTATGAGGAAGGACTAGCAATCCTCAGAAAGGAAGGACTTCTGCCACCTGATGACCCAACTCTCACAACATGGTCTCCAGCAGACCATTGCAGATCAGCGGATCCTCCTCAGCAAGTTCAACTAATTCCTTGCTTCTTGTACCATGCCACTACACAAGAGTATGATCAGCATTTCCTCTCCTGGATAGGAAGATTGACCCTATCACCAACAGGACATCAAAGCCTTTCATTAATCCAGCTGAGGTTCAGACGGATGGAATGATGAAACCTTTGACCCAGGCCGACGAAGTTCTCAACTGGAAATCTGAGAACATTGTGGCACAGAATGAGATGCTCCAGAATCTTGATAGAAAGGTGGACAAGATCGCAGAAAACATAGAAGAGTATCTCAAAGGGCTTTCAACCAAGATGAAAAGAAGCTATAAAACACTGAAAGCCCAAGTTGTCTCCTTAGATCACGAACTAAGCCAAATACACGGCATGGAAGTCTTCAGCCATGACTTCAACAAAAAGGAGAGAGAATTCTTGCAACTAAAAGCCCAAGTAGATGAAATAGAAGATTACGCAAGAAAAATCTATAAACCAGAGACTAAGCATATCCAAGAATCATTTCATGGCATCCCTGCTTATCCTTCGTACTACTCGAAACCTACCCGGCCCTCAGAGACTGACATATCCAGTTTTGTGACTGCTTCACCAGCCAGGTCCCCAAAACCTGACTATTCTGGATTTGCAACTGCACCACGTCGTAGTTACCAGGCTCCAGAACCCAGAAGACTCAGGCATACCAGACCCTTGGATCCTTCAACATCAAGATATAGGGAAAAGGTTGCTCGAATGAGTACCTCGTCATCAGACTCCCAGGATGTTTCCAAAACACCTCCTACAATATTCCCTAGAAATAAAGAAAATCCTAACAAGGCCTTTGAAGCCCTAGCTATCACAATAAAAGACGAATCTTCTCTAGGGTATCAATCACCTGTTGAATCCTCAACAAACAAAGAAGAAGAAGATCGTTCAGCCTCTGAATCTGAAGAAGACAAGTCCTATCAGAGCACATGCTCTGAAGAAACGCAACCAACAATGTCTCTAGAAACGGAGTCTGTAGAAACTGAACTAGAACAAGATCTTATCCCTAAACTCTTTATGACAAACATAAAAAGGGAAGAGACCTTCTATAAAGACTCCTCGCGGGATGCTCTGGAAGCCGAAAAGATCAAACCAACTGGTGGACCCTGGTTCACCCTTGATGATATCCCTCCTAGCAAATGGAGAAAAAGGATTATTGATTTCGGTGCTTGGCTTGACACTCAGTTGATGAAGACCACTGTTGATCCTTATAAAGTTATCGAAGAATTCTGTTGCCGTATGACAGGAACAATGAAGGAGTGGTATATCAACCTTGGAACTGTTAAGCAAGATAAGTTACATAGCCTTCGAACTTCAGCCAACGTTCTTGGTATTCTTCACCATGTTTTTATTGGTGACATGGACATTTACAACCGGAAATACAGACAGGAGTTTTTTGAGATGAAATGTTGTTCTCTCAAAATCAAAGACATAGAAAATAATTACCAGCGAATGCTTCAAAGGTTATATGTTCTAAATGGTTATAATGATCCAAGCCTCAAGAACACATATGTAGCATATTTGCCTCAGAAGATTCAACCTGTTCTCCACAAGATGATTACTGCATCAAATAAGGATATCCCTTCTATGAGTATGGGACAAGTTCATCAAATGAATTTAGAAACCCTCGACAAGATATGCAATCTTCACAAACAATTCTCTGAGGTCTTAAGTCAAAAGTCCAAATACAAGAAAGCTTGTAAAAAATCCTATCTGGAGATCAAATGCAAAGACAAGAAGTGTAGCTGTCCCAACAAGAAGAAACATCATCAACAGAAACTTAAACCCTATAAAGAATATAAAGGAAAAAAGAAAAAGGGTGTGAAGTTTTTCAAGAAGAAACCCTTTCGTGGAAAGGGAAAACAACAAAGATGTTATATTTGTGGACAGAAAGGACATTATTCCAAAGAGTGTCCTAACAACAGACACAAGGCTGCAAAATTGATTAACTCCCTCCATTCTGTTGAAGGAGATCTTGAATCAGTTTATTCTAAACAAAGCTCAACCGACGAAGAAACGGTCTTCTCCCTCCAAAATTATTCATCTCGAGAAACCTCCCTCTCGGATTTTGAAGGAGAAGATTATATCCCTATATTCTCCTACAAAGAAATAGGAAGTTCTCTTCCTACTCCTCCTCTATCTTGTGTAGAAATCCATATCCTGGCGGCAAAGTTTTCTCGACCCAAGAGGATTATGGCATGCATGGATACAGGGGCACAAATTACCATGATGAATCCAGACATCCTACCAATTGAGCTCTGGAAAACCTATACTGCGTACTTTATGGCAGCAGATGGAGAGACCTTTATAACGAACTTGATAACAAGAGATAAAATAGGAATTAAGTTTTTTCCAGATTGTATTATCTGGACAAAGGTTATAGGAACAAAACTCCCAGCCAAAGACATTGTGATTGGCATGGACGTTTATGTGGCATCCAAAAGACTTCAAATTCTCGCCACAGGAATCAAGTATAAAAGGGAGTACAGACCCTTCTCAGAGATTATGAAATTGTACTCCTTATCCAATGTTCCTACGGGATATGAAGAAGTCAAGTTAAAGCTCCTCAAACTTTATGCTGACAGTCATGAAAGGTTCCGCCACACGAAACCATTATGGAAGGATAAGAAGTTCTTTGTCCAACTTCCATTCAAGCTCAATGAAGATGTTAATCCTACAAAGGCCACTCATCCTGGAATGAGTCCTTCTGATTATGCCTTGGCAAGAGAAGAATGCAACCAGCTGCTCAAACAAGGTCTCATAGAACCCACGAAATCTGAGTGGGCTTGCCAAGCATTCTACGTAGAGAAAAGGTCAGAAAAAGTCAAGGGAAAGAAAAGACTTGTAATTGATTACAAACCCCTGAACCATTTTCTACAAGATGATAAGTTTCCTATTCATAAGGCCTCATCTTTGAACGTGTTCATCAAAGACGCTCAAATCTATTCCAAGTTTGACTTGAAGTCAGGTTTTTGGCAATTAGGTATTGACCCAAAGGATCGTCCAAAGACAGCCTTTTGTATTCCTAATGCCCAGTACCAATGGATTGTTTTACCTTTTGGGCTTAAGGTTGCTCCATCACTATTCCAGAAGTCCATGACAAAAATATTTGAGCCTATCCTCCACAGTGCTCTCATCTACATTAATGACGTGTTACTATTCTCCAAAGACGAGAAGACTCACAAACAGTTATTGGGCCAGTTCCTAAAGATAGCCCAACAACATGGAATAATGCTTTTTGAGAAAAATAGCCAATTGGGCCAAACTGATATTGATTTCTTAGGAATGCATTTCTCTCAAGGGAAATATCAACCTCAACCTCACATTGCTCAAGAGCTGTTGAATTTTCCCAATGATAATTTTACTATTAAGCAGATTCAGCAATTTCTCGGTATAATCAATTATATCAGAGATTTCATTCCCATATTAGCCAAGTACACCAGTACTCTGTCAAAATTGCTGAAGAAGAATCCACCACCATGGGGAGAAGAACAAACCAAAGTTCTAAAAGCTTTGAAAGAAATAGCTCAATCTCCTCCTGCTCTCAAAATCCCCGGAGAAGGAAAAAGAACCCTCCAAACTGATGCCAGTGATCACTATTGGGGAGCAGTCCTTATTGAAGAAACAAGTGGTAAGAAACATTACTGCGGCCACGCCAATGGTCAATTTAAAGAAGCAGAAAAGCATTACCACACCACATATAAGGAAGCACTTGCAGTCAAGATGGGAATCCAGAAGTTTGATTTCCACCTCAGAGGTTATCGTTTTGAAGTCCAGATGGATAATTCAGCCTTTCCAAACATCCTGGAATTCAAGAACAAGATGCCTCCGGATCCTCAAACTCTAAGACTCGAAGACTGGTTTTCCAGATATGATTTCACAGTGAAACACATTAAAGGAACCCAGAACGTGATCCCTGATCTATTATCCAGACCCATGAAACTCATCCAGATCATCACCACCAGGCATACCTTCCCATTAATCTTAATGGTCCGTCCTATTCCAGCTAATGCCTCGGTCACCAAGAATCTTCCTCCAGGAGTTAATTACTTTTTCTCTGTATCTCAGCTCAAGGAATATGCCAGGAACAATCTCTTTTACTTTCTGTTCATGATCATAAGAAAGAAAGCTCTTCCTGACCATAGCCCTTTCCTCCCGGATACTCCTTTCCACCTACCATTTTTGATAAATCCTGCATTCAGATTTACTAAGAATCAACTATGGTATCATTGGTGTGCTACTAGCTTATACGCTATGTCGGTCCTTATCCCTACTGTTGCAATGTATGAACATCTGATGAACCTTAAAAAACACAGATCCTTAATCTGGACTGCTCAAGAATGGTTTTCTCTATTGAACTGGTGGAGAGAAAGTCTTAGCCTAGCCGTCAAAGATCTAAAGGATAAGAACCTAATTGTTGAAGCTCTTAGTAACTTCAAAACAGTTTATATCCTCCATCGTCCTTACCAGACAGATCCCATAACCCAACTGCTAGTTTGCAAAAGTTACATCAACACTTAGGAAACCATTAATGATTATCCCACAAGCTTGGAAGGATTAAAAGCCTTAATGGATTATGTTAATTTAATTAATTTTTATAATCCTGTTAAGAGTCAGATTAATACAACTTGTATTAGTCATGAAAACCTTCCTCCTCAATGGAAATCTGTAAATCCATCAGAAGTTCTTGATTCTCAATGCTGGAAACCTCCGTGGACAACATGGTCAACATATGAAGTGGGTGAAAGCTCAGGATCAATTAATGAAGAATCTCAGATGATTATGGAAGAACAATTTTCTAATATGAACTTTCTCCAAGGAACTGATCTCCTAGAAGAAAATGTTGAAGACATGATTGCAGACATCCACCAGTATGAGTCACGCTACCCTCCAAACTACTTTGAGCAGAATCTTTATAAAGATCTGATGAGAGATAGCAGATCCTGTAAGTCATACTATAAGACAAGCAACTTTTCAGAAGAATCCTTATCTGACCCCAATATGTCACCATCACATGAGCCCATTATTAAAGGCTGATGTGACATTTACCTAATAGGGGCCACAGGAGTGTATTTAAATAGTTGTGTTTTATCAGTTTGTAATAAGTGTGTCTACCATTATTGCTTAGTGGTAGGGTCCCTGAGTTCTTAAAGTCAAAAGGTGGCATGTGTTTACTTTTGACGTGTCTGTTTTTAGTGCTTGCTTGCTTTGTTTTCCTCCAGCCTCCTCACCTATAAAAGGAGGACTCTTGTATCATATTTCTCAAGTTGAAGTTGAATAAACAATATATGTGATTTCAGTCTAAACATGTTCTAAACATTTCTCTTCTCTCTGAAAACTTAAGTTCTTATGTTCTATCTATAGTCACCCCATGGAGACGTTGGTATGCTCTACAGTTGCCTCTCTGAGGATCTGGTGTATCAGAAAGCCTCTGACCATTGATCCTTGCTACGGTCTTTGCTATTATGAAATGGTAGTTGAACTGAGTATGGGGAAACACCTTGTAAGTCCAAAAGGGTTGGCAGTTATGGTGGAGTATGATACAGGTGAGACTAGTTTCATGGTATGCAGGGCTCCCAGCCAGCGTGGTATCAGAGCCTGCCTAAAAAGAGGGGGTGCATATGGTGTGAACATGAAAACGAGAGTGAGTAAGATAGAAACCCAGTTTACCATGAGCACAACAAAAATATTAGTTTAATTTTTAAAGTTTGTAGTAATGCAAGTCATATTGATTATCTATGACTCATACATGATAATCCTAATAGATAACAAACATTTTATATCAAGACTAGAGAAATGTGAAGAAAAAGAATTCTAATTTGAAAGTTCAAGCCTTATATTCCTTCGAACTTTCAAGTCAGAACGTATTGTCTAGGTAACTTTAGCACCTCTATTTATAATATTAAATTGTTCAAAAAGTTTGATTATTGAGATAAAGAGACCGATGAAGATTTAGTTAAGATTTTGAAGTTTCAAAAATTGAAAATATATTTATTTTAATTGAACTTTGAATCCTAAATATTTTTTAATTTTCTAACATACTCTCTTCTTTATTTTTAATTGTCATTTTTGCATAAAAAGTATGTTTATTTATATTTATTGTTTTTAATGTACAATATTGTTTATTATTTTATTGATAATATATTCATAAATATAGTAAAATATAATAAATTAAATAATTAATAATTACAAGTATTATTAAAATAAATAAATAATAATAATTTTATAAAAACTAAAAATTTATGAATTTTATCAGTATATATGTATCCTAAACTAATCTCTAAATATATAAGATAAAGTACTAATTAATATTTGTCTATTAAAAAACACGATAATAAGCAATACAAAAAGTATCATACTTTTCCATCTATCATATAAGAAAATCTAATACCACCAAAAATACTATTTTACCCTTTTGTACACGTGTCACATTCTTAAGCACACTTCTGTTTTGTAATCCACATATTTTGAATTCAAGAATCTTTCTCTCACTCTCCCTCTTCTTCTTCGTATTCTCCATTTTCTTCTTCTTTCTCCGTCTTTTTCTTCCTCTTTCGTCTTCTTTAAGATTAGGGGAAAAAATACCCATATCTAATATTGATTGTTAAGGTTTTGACTGGTTTTGTTTTTGTTGTAGGATTTTGTGGGTTCGGGTTAGGTTTTTTGATTTTTTAGGTTCACCGGAGAATGTCGGAAGCTGAAAGAGGAATTACGGCTGGAAGAGGAAGCTGATAGAAGAGATTCTCTAAAGTTGAAGATTATTGAGGTAAAATTTTGCATTTTTTCCTGAGTAAACTATTGCTAATAGTCGATTTTGTGTTTTTTGGGATGTTTGTTACAGAAAATAGAGATATATTTTCGTATCTGAGTTTTTGTTGTTGTTCTTTCAGGAAGAATTGAATCGGGTTTCGACGAGTAAGTCAATGTTTTTGATACAAAATTTATGTTGGTACTGAAACCCAATATTCTCCAGCTATTGTTGTATGATTTTAGGCGAAAAATATCCATATGTAATATCGATTGTTAGGGGTTTGATTGGTTTTGTTGTTGTTGTTGTAGAATTTTGTGGGTTCAAGTTAGGCTTTTTGATTTTATGGGTTCACCGGAGAATGTCAGAAGCTGGAAGATGAATTAAAGTTGGAAGAGGAAGCTGGTAGAAGAGATTTTCTAAAGTTGAAGATTATTGAGGTACAATTTTGTATTTTTTCTTGAGTGAAGTATCACTAATAGTCGTTTTTATGTTTGTTGGGATGTTTGTTACAGAAAATAGGGATATATTTGAGGAAAATAACACAATATGGATGTAAATTCACTTTTGAATTTAAGGTGTTTCTTATATTGGTTAACATTAGTCTATTTTTTATAATCAGACAATTTTGTGGAAAAGTAAAAGTTTTGATAAGTTCACAAGCGATTGCTAACAAAGCTGCCGCTACATGCTCACACCACATTGCAGACACACTCTCATATGACCCAACTGCTCTTACTATTCATATAATAAGATTGTGCATGTATCGGCATTATACCTTTCATGACTTATCTTACATATTGTTATTTTCTTGTCTCTCAGGTTACAAATTATGTGAAGGAATTGGAAGAGATGAAAGTTGTAACAAAGCAAGAATTCATTGCGTCATTGCGAAGGTTAGTTTGAGTTAGGCAATTAAAATTGTATCACATTTTATATTTAGCTACTAAAAATTGAATATATGTTCTTGCAGGAAGAGTAATGGCTTTTCAAGAGGAGCTTCCACCTATAGGGGTGTTACTAGGTTTGTAATTTTAATTGATGCAACAACTAAATTATTCAAATTATGTTGTTAACACCATTAACAGCAACAACAACAACATCAATTTCTCAGCCATTCATCATCATCAACAGCAGCCAATGCCTTCAATCCCGTACGAAATTCCATATGATTCAAACACAGCATATTATCATCACAACCTCGTCCAATATTTTCATCCTAATTCCAATAATGCCACTGCAGAATCTGTTGTCACTTCCACCAATGCAGCAAATGCTGGACTCAACTACTATTAGTCGGTTACAATCAAACAACCCTGTTAGATAATTAAGAGAGGTTGCCAAAGTGAGTAATAATATACCTAATGAGTTTTCTCAAATGCAGCCACTCAATTATGCTGAAGCTTCTTCTTGACAAATTGATATTTTTTTATAGGGACTAACAAAACGAATTTGAGGCACTATACATAAACTGTTTTTCTTAGGTGTCTTTGTTTTTCATACTGTCTTTTACTTTGATATACATATGCTATTTATTTGTTTAATTTTTCTTTTTTTTACCTCTTTTTCGTCTGGATTTTAGTTCCAGCTTCAGAAGGTATTATTGTCTGAAGATGACGCATTTACCTTTTTGAAAGACGACAACTGTGCTGATTCTGTTAAAGCATTTACTTTTTTGAAGGGAAACAGCTGTGTTGGTGCTGTTACGTATGTTAGATTTTCTGAAGCACTCCGCCAGGTACCTCATATCCGCTATTATACATACAACTATTATACATACACCGTTATAGATTTCCATTGGCATTTAGCTAAAATTCACCAAAAAGTCTCACTATCTCATAACTTCTACAGGTTAAGTTAATCGTTGTTATGATCATAACTTCATTTTCCCCTTAGATTGACGTGGAGACACATATGTAATGATATGAATTATTCCCGTCATAGAAAATTGTCGCTTTCTGATTGTTGCGAGGCAGCCTTATCTTCAATTTTTATGATTTGCTTATAATTTGATATGGACACATATATTAGCCAGCAATATCAGTGCAGCAGACATTGTGACTGCTCAGGATATCAAGGTACGCAGAATTTGACATGAGCATGGTTCCAATAAAAATGGGATTACCAATGTTTCCTAATAAATAATCGTCAAATTTTAATAAAAAACACTACATGTTACCAATGTCCATTTTTTGCATTGTATTAGTTGTACTCATGTATTAATTTGATTTATAAACTTTGCAGATGGACTGAAATTGGTGAAACTGAGGGGTGAAGTCATGCAGTTGTTCACCGAATCTTGCAAGTTACCAAGTTTTTATAGAAAACATGAATTGCAAGCATGCACATGATATTGGTCTTTATGCAAAAAGAGATGTGAGTACTCTCTTCTTTATACGAATGAAAAATTTCAGTATTGTTAGAAGTTACTGCTTGGTTATGAATACTTGACACCAAAATGAATTAGATTTGACTTTGTTAATTTCTTGATGATAGATTGCTTTGGGTGAAGAATTGACATATAGTTATCACTATGAGTTTGTTGCTGTAGAAGGATGTCCTTGCCTTTGTGGATCCTTGAAGTGCAGAAAGTTATGCATATGCTAAATATCTCAAACATTGCAGGAGATTCTCTTCAGATGGGCACTTTGAGCCTGAATAATTATTATTGGCCATAAATCCATCAATAGATGTTGCTGTTGTTTCTGAAACACCAGATGAACACAATAATATCAGAACTGATTTGCATCACATTAGGATATTGACATTCCAAAGAATTAAAAGCATCGGAAGAGAATCTTCCAAATAACAATAAGACATAACAATGCTGAGAAGAATATCCATCCACTATTTCAGGGTTAAATTAAGTATTAATAGTAATATCAAGAATGTCATAAGCATATGTATAACTATTATCTATTAAATCCTGTCGTATGACATGTAAAAGCTGAATTGTAGGCTCTAAAATTGTCATCTCAATCTTCAACCCATTTCCTTTACCTATATTTTAATTTGATTTTATAAAACTAAGGCACATAATATATGAAAATTAAATGTATTGTCGAATTTAAAAGAAACTATACATCTAAATAATTTCTATTTGAAAATCAAGAATGTGTCCACATTATAAGTACATTATATAAAGCCTTATTAAGTGTTGTTTGGTGGTCTTGATTGCATAGAGACAAATAGGATAAGGATATAACTATTTGAGATAGAGCCAGTATTGTCCATCAAACAAACCCTTATTTTGTTTTTTTTTTTCATTAAATGTAAAAATTTATTGATCATATTAAAACCAAATTATAATATAAGCAAATGGGTTTCTATCAAATTCATGGTCCAATAGAGAACCTACGAGAAACATACAAAGAGCATATCTAAAACTTCACCCTAATGAATGATAATGACAAATCCATTATGACTTGAAAAATGTAAAACTGAGTGATGTAAGTGATAACTAATTAACTTATCAAAACCATAAAATCATTGTTCAAGATTATTGTACTTCTTTCTACGCATCTCATGTACATCATGTACTTCAATGATGGACTCTTATACAACTCCAGTACAAACAAGAAATAATCAAGAATGTGCATACAAAGTCAATTTATATTAGGACATTACTTAGAAAACCATAATCTTTTATAATGCTAATAATTGTAATGAGAAATATATGACTAATATTTTTCTTATATTTATGTCCAAAGTAAGTGGTGTTAAACAAATAGGTCTTCTTATATTTGTGTCCAATGCTAAACGAACAAAACGGCTGAAATGAATAAACTGATCATGCCTTTCTGTTTTTCTGTTATTTAAACTTAAAATGTTGTGTGCTTAGGGTTTTAAACACCTATTATTATTAAATAAACTAATTTCACTCATTGTTTAGAACGACGGGCAAACTAACTTGAAAGTGGCCCAATTTGATTGCAAAGAAATTGGTGATATAATATGACTAAAGTAGTCAACGATCATTAGAAAACCATGCTATATATTTTATATAAGAAAATCATAAAAAACTTTTTCATGGTGGATGTAACAACTAAGAGGTGATGTTCACTTTTTGGACACTCTATTGATTCAGACGACATGAATGTAATACACATCAAGTATAATAATGGTCTGACTTTGGAGGAGTATATGTCCAATATCAACTGCACACATTTTGTAGGGACTCAATGATACCTAACCTAAATTTTTGCGATTTGATTTAATTATTTAGATATTTCACAAACTATTAGTTTATGCTTAGTATATTAAAATACATATTGATTTGCTTTAATTAATTAAGTAGTCTAGTGAGTTGAATGAGCAACATAACACAATTTTGTTTGGATTTTAACGGGAATTTGAAGTTATTGCTCGAAAATTTGAATATTAACGGGAACACGAAGTTACTGATTAAAATATTGAATATTAACGGGAACATGAAGTTACTGATCAAAATATTAAATATTAACGGGAGCATGAAGTTACTGAGCAAAATGTTGAATATTAACGGTAACATGAAGTTACTGATCAAAATATTGAATATTAACGGGAACATGCAGTTACTGATCAAAATATTGAATATTAACGGGAACATGAAGTTTCTGATCAAAATATTGAATATTAACGGGAACATGAACTCACTGATCAAAATATTGAAAATTAACGGGAACATGAAGTTTCTGATCAAAATTTTAAGTTGTGGAAAATAAACATAAAGTTGCTGATCAAAATTTTGAACACGTTTGTTTTTTTATTAGGTGTTATGATTTTAATTTTTTTCATTTACAACAAAATTTTTATATTTTCAATTTTTTTTATATTTTATAACGTAACTGATGACGTATCCGCGGTCCACTCCAGAACCCGTGCGGACGTACGGGTTCCACTAGTTAGTTTACATAGCTAGTAATTATGCATGTCTTTTATATTATTGTTTATACATTAATTATATTTCTTTGCACGACATGTTTCTGACTTTAGACTAAATTCTGATAATTGAAACATGAGCTTTATTAGCTAAAAGCTTCACCTTCTATTAAGATAATTAAACTTGTTAAAACTATTAATAAAGTTTTTTTCAAATAGTGGCAAATGATTTATGAAATATATTACCTAGGAATTTGGCCATGCACGAGTGAATGAAACTTTATGCATTATGAAGGTCCATTCTCCAATAAACTACTAATCACCACTCTCTCTATTTTTGTCACTTTGCTCCATGCAAAAGGTGAATATCTTGACTTTTGAAAATTGTTACAAAAAAGATAAAATAAAATAAAATAAAATAAACCAAGCTGGTTTTGGTTCTTTTAATGCAATGCAAAAAAATTCATCCACTCACAAAAAGTCTATAAAATTTGTATGCCTTTAAACATGCATGGATGATTGTTGATTGCATAATCTGCCATGAATATAAATCTCAGTCAGTCTTCATGGTACTTGTCTTTTTCTTCTTTTATAATCCACAAGCTTTACTTTAAAAATATACTAGTACTTCTTTCCCTTATTATAAACACCGTTTTATAATTGACTGCTTTTATACTTTTATACATGTACATCTTTTATTTTCTATACGCTCGTTTAACAATTAACAACGCTTTAAGATTAAGTTTCTAGTTACTCATGTGTCTCAAATTATAAGATGTTTTAGTATTTCACACGAATTAAGAAATAAAATTATTATTTTATGAAAAAGACAAATTATATATGATTTTACAGTAACGTCCTTCTTAATTACACATGAGAGAAAAATTAAAAGAGTTGAAAGAACAAATAATAATAAATACTTGAAGGTATATTGGTAAAAATGTCATTAATATGACATTGGAAATGTAAGGTAACTTATAATTTAGGACAATTTTTTTTGATAAAGTCACTTATAATTTGGGACAGAAAAAATATTTTATTTTATTTTCCGGGCCAACTTTAGGCCCAAAAGCGGAGAGGCCCAATCATATGGAGGACCAATCCAAAGGCAAAAACTCTGAGTTGTCGTAGGTTGAATGGTCCTAGAGTCAAGAGATCAGCACTCGATCTTTACTCCCAGATGATTCACGACCTTCAGATTTAATCAAATGGTCTTCTGCATTCTATATCGAATGATTTAGGGTGGTTTTAACCGCCTTCAATACTAGAGACAGAGCTAAGTGGACACGCCCCCCACTATGTTTAAAAATAAATAAATATCATTACTATACATTTATATGATAATGAATAAAAATATTTTGTCGTATAGTTTATTAATAAATTGAAAGATATTTTTTCTATGTGTCTATTGTTGCTTATGGTCCTCTTTAAGATGTTTATGAGTTTTTGATATTGAAAGATTATTTTAAAACTAAAATATATTTAGCTAAAATATAATCAAATTTATTTTATGCTTCATTTTAAAACAATTTTTTTATTATTTTTAATTAAAAATAAAATTTGTTTTATATATTTTAATTATAACACCAAAATGTTATCACAAAAGTTTGCAAACTACTCATACCATCCTTAGCTACTTATATGTAGACATAGATAAATAAATATTTTTGTTGAAATAAAATTGAAAAAATTATACAAATAAAAAATTGAGAAAGTTTTCAAATATATTTTTAAAAAGATATCTCATAAAGATTAAATACGATAATATTTTTGCTTTAAGAAAATAAATGATAAATATATCATATTACATATTCATACATCACAACTTAAAATCTTTAGCTCCGTCCCTGTTTCATCTATAAAGTTTTTCACGTGCTAAGATTCAGGTATGTTACTCATTTTCACATTCAAACTATTTTTTATTTGTTTATTAGTTAAGACGTTGGAGTGTTATTGTAAATCTGCTCCGTTCCACCGTAATGAACCAAAACAATTTTTATTAGGTTTTGGACGAGAGATAAAATAGGTGGATGAATATAATGAGGGTGTGCATGAAACATTTTCTTTAATAATTAAGTTTTTTTATATAAAAATAAAGATTTAATTTGTATATATATTATCCCTGGAAATTATTTCACACCTATATAGGGTAGATTCTGTTAATGAAATACAAAAAAGCATAACTTTACCGAAGGCCTGAAAAGGGTAGGTTAGTTTTATGAGACTAGTCAAAGCTAAAAAGTTTCATTAACTTGATAGTTTGTCAACAGCAGCACAGTACAACACAAATATAATCTCATGTTTTGCTGTTACCATTATGGTTGAAAATAACACTTACTGTGTTTGAAGTTCATATAACTGAGCTCTCATATCTTTTTTTCATCCACAAAACTCCTCTCTCTGAGAAGTCTCACTCCATCAGAAGTGGGATTCTCCTGTTTCTCAACACAGATTTCTACTAATTAATGCATTTTGGATCCATCTTACGTTTTCAGATTGTCACTGTCAAAATCTTGTCCTTTTTTGGGTAGCATTTAATGTAGTTTTTGGTTTATTCATGGACATTATTTTAAGCCAATTCTGTCTTTAACATGCATGAAATAATGTGGCATCAATCTGGTTGCAAGCAATGCAAGTTATTCATATATATGCCAAACATTTTTCTATTTCTAGTCACAAGCGCTCCGACAAGGTTTTTTTGACAGAACCGCATTCGTATTCCATAATTGAGCATTTTTGTTTTTCCATTTCTAGTATTTCTGTCTTAGTCTCATTTCATCAACTTGTGTTCTCTCTAAACAAAATAATAGTTCTTTAAGATATCTCCAGAATTCTTTAAATATAGAGACTCTTCATTTCTCATGAGCCATAACAACAGATCAACAGATCAACAGTTAACAGTTCCTTACTTATACATATCAGTTGCAAAACATGATAAATTTATGTTAACTTTAATAATGTTTTATACTTTAAATATGATTTTTTGACATTTTTTTAACTGTTTGGCAGTGATCCAATGAAATGGAGGGTAATGGAAGATGAATTTTTGAACATCAGAGAATCATCTTATCAGCCTAAACCGGTATTACTCCCTGCTTTTCTCTTCTTGCTGCATACTTCTGAGCACTAACATATGAATATTTTTCTCATAAAAGAATGACTTTCACTCGTTTTTTTTCTTCTTTCTTTCTGTTTGTTTTATAAAAAGGAACTGAGGGATCTAAAGAGAAGCATTGAGTCCAAGAAGAGGCAGTACAACAACATGGATCTTCAAAGTTCTTTGACTCAAGAGGTAAACAATTTGATCGATTTTTTTGTCTGATTATTGTTCAGCCATGGAGTAGGGTTGTCCTTGTTATATGCATAAGTCCTGAATCAAAGCATGTAGTATTCTGTTAAATAATATATTTTTTGTATCTCACAAGATTATACAACTTCAAAAAGGGTTACATCAACAACTTATGATGCGGCGTGCGTTCGAGAAAACGTGTTATCAACCATTTTCACAGGAAACTACAGTAGAAAACTCAATACCTAAGGTTTCCTTTTAAACAGTTACATACATGGAATTGGAATTCTTTTCTATTTTTTTTAAGTTTTTACTGGTTCTTGCTTCTAACTATCATTTTATATTCATCTCTAAACTTTAGGCTGCAAAGGAACTTATTAAGGAAATTGGGATATTAGAGTTAGAAGTCAGGTATTTGGAACAATATCTGCTCTCTTTGTATCGGAAACGATTTGATGAACACATTTCATCTTTATCAACCAAAGAAAGAAGATTGGATTTAGCTTCATACATTGACAAAGATACTTCTGCAGTAATCGGAAACGATGCTATTCCAGACAAACAAAGAAGATTGGAATTAGCCTCACACATTAACAAACGAACATCTGAAATACCTGTCAGTGGTGCTTTGTCTGACAAAGAAATTTCAGTTCGACACTCAAGTGATATCATTTCAACAAGTAATTTAGGCGTTTTAGACTCTGGTATTCATCGGTGTTACTCTGCGTTATCTCAACAAACAGTTTGCTCAATTGATGTTTCTCCGGAGAACATTAAGACCATAGCTGCAGACTCTTACCATTCTCTACCGTTATCGATGCTAGAGGTAAGTATATTTAAAAACAGAAGAGAACTTGTACATTACTTCCTTATATTTCATTTACAGACCTCTAAAATCTAGCTTCTAAATGTTATTTCACCAGCAAGCTCGGTGCGCTAAATCCAACTCAACTAGCCTAGCAGAACACCTTGGGAATAGCTTCATCGATAACGCTCCAGAGACGCCAAATTGGATTTCTGAGGAGATGATCAAATGCATATCAGCAATATTTTGTGAACTTTCAGAGTCACCTTTTCTTTGTCATAAAAACGCGTCATCCCTTATTCCGTTCTCATCATCCATTTATGAGGAGGTATCTTCAAAGATCCAGAGCAGTAAGTGGGGATCACAATGGAAGAACCATTCGTTATCCAGTTTAAACTCTAGTAACTCTTTCCATGTCAAAGGGTCAAAAAAATTTAGTGGACCTTATTGTTCAATGATAAGGATTCACAAATTATGCACAGATAGTCAGAAATTAAAAGAAGTTGAGTACATGCTACGCAGATTTAGGTAAGCCATCTTACCCTGCTTACCCTTTTATACCATGTTTAACTCAAATCCGCAAGAGATTGAACAACTTCATATCCTATGCTTTTGCAGGTCACTTGTTTCTAGGCTTGAAGAAATTAATCCGAGAAATCTGAAACACGAAGAAAAGCTAGCCTTTTGGATTAATGTACACAATGCCTTAGTAATGCATGTAAAACTTCTAAATCTCTATCCTGCTTTTTCTCGTGCAATTTGTTTCTCAAAAATCAACAAACCATTCCTACCATCTTGTTGTCTATCCTCCACAGGCCTTATTAGTTTACGGAATTTCAGCCAACAATGTCAAGAGAATGTCTTCGGTACTTAAAGTAAGTTGATCACTCATAAAACTCAGTTAACAGAAATGAATTTTTGCTGAAACAAGCTAGTGGATATTTCAGGCTGCATATGATATTGGAGGTCATACTGTAAGTGTGGAAATGATACAGAACTTAATTCTCGGGTGCAGATTGCCACGTCCAGGACAAGTAACTACGAATTCCATAAACTTGTATATCAAATCATGTTGCTCAAACAACTTTCATAATGCACTTTTTTTTTTCTTTTTTTTTCCCCTTCTAGTGGCTACGGTTGTGGTTTCCTTCAAAGACAAAACTAAAGGTCAGAGATGTAAGAAAAGGATATGCTATACATCGTCCAGAACCTTCAGTATTATTTGCTCTTAGCACAGGAACCCATTCCGATCCTGCGGTAGACTTCTGGTCCTTCTGTTATTATTTGTGAATTTGTGTTTGTGTAGAAGGACATGTATAAACTTTCATTTTGTTGTTTACATCTCTGACCTTGGTTGTAATTTTCTCAGGTACGTTTGTACACGTCCAAGAGAGTCTTGGAGGAGCTACAATCTGCAAAAGAAGAATATATTCAATCCAACATTGTTATAACCAAGGAACATAAAATAATTCTCCCAAAGATAGTTGATTCCTTTGCAAAAAGTGCAGGTCTAGGAGTATCTGATTTGGTAGAGATGGTTAAACTATATCTACCCGAGTCTCAAAGGAAGAGCATCCAAGAGTTCCAATCAAAATCAAGCTGGAAAGGAACTGAATTAACCTCTCATGACTTCACTTTTCATTACCTGCTTTCAAAGGAATTAGCTTGGGAATGACTTGCCTTAGTACAATACAAGAAGGAAATTTGTATGGCTAAAGCATAACTGGTAAATAATAAATGTATGCCATGTATGTATGAAAATATTTAACACAGAATGAACATTCAAGGCGAGAGCATGGAGCAGGATGTGATGTTACAACAGATAGAAAGCAACAATCTGGAAGTTTTGGGAACCTAGCCTGAACTTCATTATTGTTACTGAACTCTGGGAGCTTGGGTTTAAGTATTTTACTAATGCTAAATTGGTTGTCACTTTATGGATGTATATTCTTTGCCTCAATATTTGCTTTAGCCAATTGATCAATCCTGTGTCTGCGAAAATACTAAGAAGTTTTTAGTCATATATCATGACAAGATAATAAGGGAGAATCGTGGAAAGGAAAAAAAAAAAGCAGCAACTCCTTAAATTTCTCAAACTTCTCGTACTCCTACAAATATTAACAATCTAGTTAGAACTATGATTTTTTTTGGATATGGAATCAGTACATTTCCATCTAGATTAAAATAAAGAAGCAAGTATAGAGTACTAAATAATTAACTACTGACAAATGTAACAATAAAATCTATCAAAATATATTCAGAAACATGAATTTTCACAAGCCCTTCAGAAACATGTATAGATGAAGAATTCCTGGCTTGACATTGTGGGTGGTATCTGAAACTTTATACCCGCAGAATGTCTTACTGTAAGACTCTTACAATCAGAAGAACTGAAGAAGAGCAAATCAGCAGGAACAACAAAATGATAAAATCAACCAACAAGAATGAAGGAGCTGACTATCTCCTGGATCCTCGATGTGCTTGTAAACAAACCCACCAATAAAAATCAGAGCATGCTCCTAGTTTCCACTTGCATGCTCAAAATCACTCACAGTAGCACCAACTTGCTTAAAGGTGGAAACAACATAAACTTTCATAAACTCCTAATTACTGAGTGTTAGTTTTAGTCCTTCATGTTCCATATGTCACCAAATATGAGACATTGTAGATCATATAGAATGAAGCCTTTTTTGACTTAAATTAGTGCCTTCAAAGAACTTCTTATCTAGCAGACCTTCACTTTGAAAGGAATAAGGCAGTTTTTCTGTATGTGTCTCCATAAAAGTTTGCATGCCTCCTGATAGCAAAAGTATAACTCATTGTCAACATATTCTGCGTCGTTGTTACACCATTTGCCAAGATATCTACAACAATACTATAAAATAATGTATTGGTTTAGTCATTCATTCCTACAATACCAGTTGCTAATTACACAAAGACTGCAATGGGTCATGAATTGGATATCTATGAGTAAGGGCTTAAATGCTATATGTGTAATAAGGAAGACATGCCAGTTACTTGGCAGTTAATTATCATTGATTCAGTCTCTACATTTAGGTTGGTTTAAAGACATAGGAGTCTCTGCTTCTCAAAACTTTCTTACCACTTTTCCCTTTGGGAGTTTGAAATTCTGGTACAGATGTGTAATGTCTTTGTGCAATGTCACAACATCGCAATCTGCTGAACAAGGCAATAATAAAAACAGTAAATAACACACTGAATTGTTCACCCAGTTCGGTTCAACAACCTACATCTGGGGGCATACCAAGTCAGGAAGGAAGTCCACTATTAGTAGTATCAAATTACAGACTCAACAGACCAGTTGACAATCTACCTAATTTAATCACTACCCAATGACGCTTCTACCTAAGTCCTCCCTAGGTAAGAGACTCCATCTCACTTCCTATCTTCACAATGATGTCTAGCAGTCAACTACACCGTTACTGCATCAACAGCTCGATTACCAACAACTGTACAACCATAGAAGACACCCTTCCATGACACCCTTGGAGTTGCTTCAAAGCTTCCTCCAAGAACAATACCAAACTCATTACCTACAGGTTTCTGAGTTAAACACAGTGACCATCTCACAACCCGAGTGGTTCACTTAGACAAAGCCCTAATGATCTACATCTTGGACCCGTACCTCTTCTAGGTTACAAGCATTCTATTTATAATATAATCCCAACTGGATTTGGGCCTTCAAATCATATCAAATCTTCTGTAACAAATCTGCAACAGATCCTGCTTCTAAATAGATCTTCAATCATATCTTCAATTAAATCTTCAATAATTAACTCTGAATATTCTCCATATCTTTGTGCTTTAAATTCGCAACAAACTGATCTTCATAACTGATTGCAACAGAAAATATCTCTCCCTTGATCTTCGCCTGCATTCTCTGATTCTCTTTAGCAGAATATCTCATTCACACCAAAAACACGTGCAGCCCTAAACACATTACAGTCTGATGATTTAATGTTCTGGTATAGTGATGTTAAGACATCGCATGTGACATCACTGTTCAGCACTATAACTCTTCAACAATATTCACAAACCAGAATGTTAGCCAAAACATACCTATACTGTTAGAAGCTCATGTTGTAACATCACCCATGACAACAACATTGTTTTAACAAAATTTCAGCCAATTACAAGAACTTACAATCTCCCCCTTTGGCTAATTTTGGCTAAAACATATATATATATATTACAACTCAGATTACAGCAGTAATTACAACCCTACACTACTGTTAGATGTCATCTGATCTTAACAATAAACTCCAGTATCTACTGTGTACTGCATCCATGGAGAATCATCTTCTTGGCTAATTTTGAATGATGTTAGGACATCACATCATATAACAGCAAGCCCAGGCAGCACATCAGGAGGTGCACATGAGGAAGAAGATATCCAACACTCCCCCTCAAATACAACACATTTCTTTTTCCTTCCTGGTCAGACCCAGACCAATTGTAGAAGACTCCTCCAGAAAAGAAATGTTTGTCTATTCATCAAAGACCAATGGTGGCATGAGATAATTCTGCACACCTTCATTGATCAGACACTGGGTTTAGTCCATGGCATAAGAGGAAACTTAAGAAGTGCCATTCTGCTAACCCAGGTAACTCAGAACACAAGTCACAACTGTGTTCATAACTCAGGACACAAGTCACAAAGACTCAACACCAACTAAAGGGTGTACCATCCTCTTCTGCAGCATCAGAAACTGCAGACTCCAGGCATAACATCTGCACAAACCACTTAGCCAGATCCTTTCCTTTCTCCCCCTTTTTAGCCACAAATTGGCAAAGGAACCCCTCACAGAACCAGACCCAGGAAGTGCTCACCCAAACACGAATAAACACCATAAGACTTATGAGATAAGAACACTCACTGGCTGAGGGAGAACAGAATAACCCCTATAAATAGCTTACCAGTAACTTAGAAAATAACGAGCCTTGAATATGTCAATGTTCTTGGTCAAACAAACGCTATTTTAGGTATCAAAAACTGCATTCAAATTCAATGCCTACCTTCCAAAAATTGCCTTGACTGCCTTAAATATTTCACAACTGAATCTTACCATAAATTAGGCCAATAACGCTCCATGCATAGTCGAAGCCGCGTGTTCCACATTATCCTAACACCACCGTCCAAAATACTTCCCTGTTTGGCTCAAGAAAAACATGTCCTATATCATGTTTTGACATCACATCAGACATTGTCTGCTGGCTCATTAACCCAAGACTCTACAAATACATCTTCTTATCTAATGGGTATTGAGACGACTTCTCACAACCTCTGCTAGATTCCTTCAACCCATCAGGGAACAATAAAATCACCCATGTACACCACTTTTGCTTTTCAGACCTCCCCTGCATAGGCACTATCCCATCACTGCACAAGCTTGACCAGCACACATGCTGAAATAGGCTATAGTTAACAGCCTCTTATGATATCCCACCAATAATGCCACATTCCTCATGGGGATTTTAGATACAAGGTCTGCCAAGTCCAATAAACCAAGGCCCATTTGATTGGAAATTTCTCACACAAGATAAACACCCTTCTGTCCTTACATTCACCAGCTCCTAAAGAAGTCTTCATCATGAAAGTAGCCATGTATTTCCTGAACTACTTACCATCAAGATTAGAATCTGCCCATTCTAATCCACACTATGTCAGAACTGCCACTTCAGACGATAATGCTGCTTCTTCAAACTTCATAAGTATGGTACACCCAACCATAATGTTGTAACAACATGTAGGACATCAGCACGAGACTAGAGACCACCCCACTTAACCAGCACCAGCAGTTACATCAGACAACTAGACAAGACCTAGCCTCATCCTACTAGGACCATTTCTACTAAGGCACCAAACACGAAGTCCTGGTAACCAATGTGCCAAGAAAAACAGGTTCCCAAGAAAAACAGATTCCCATACCAAAGATTTCTCTGACTGGTCAGGCGATACAAACAATGACATTTTATCCATTATAAATAACAAACCTCCTTGCTCCTATCAGCACACCAAGGAAGGAATCATGAGTCAGTCTAACAAAAATGCAGCAAAGAGACACATGCAGGAGGACAAGAAGCCAGATCCTCAGAAGTTGAAGGACACAACACTGTCCACAGCTGGAGCATCTTCAGGAGCAACAAGAACACGCAAGACATCAGAAACAAGGACGAAGACTATCAAGAGAAACCAAGTGCAGCTTCAAGCATCTGATGATGAATGGGATGAAGATTGGAAGACATTTCTTGATTCAGGGGGTTGGGATAATCTTTAGACTCTTTGCTTGTTGTTTTTACTGATCTTGTAAGCTTCCAAAAAGCAATAAACTTCTGTTTTAATTCTGTTCCATCTATTCTAAACAAAAGCAATAAGGAACACAAATGCACAAGACACTAACTCCTCATGTATGCAACCTCCCAATAAGAGCCATCACCAAAAACTGCAGACATATTCGTCACACGTCCAGCTGCACAAACTTTTAATAATCTCCCCCTATCAAGGGTAACCTGTGCTTCTTTGTATCTTTATGTCTTCAAGAGTTCACTCCTCACAAGATTCAACCAATCTTCACAATCTTGATCATCATTCAAGCTTCATAATATATGCACCTTTGCAGCATAATCCCTAGACAAGAACTCCCCCTGTCATGGTTAACTAATGTTCTTGATGAAGATGAACATTTGAGCACACTTGCTGAGCACATGCATTTTGGTACCATTGTCCCTTACTCCAAAGGCATTCATTCCTTACTATGCTCTTCATCTTCAGACTTCCAATCAATACCTGAACTACATTTTCCATCCAAGGTAGACCTTCTACTTCATCATCCTCCCGTATGACTAGGTAGACGCTCCTTAGTCATAATGTAGGCACCACGCTTCTGAACCAGAGCATAATCATCCTTCACCAAGGATATCCAACCAGATAATGTCCCAACACACGTTAGAACATCTGCCACCCACCAAGACATCATCACCATGATTCTTGATATGCTCCACCAACTGGACCATGCTGTAACCATCAAGATGTGATGACTTCATATCTTACAGCCTCAGCCGCTGTCTGACTTAGATACGTTGGATGTCATCAACATTCCAGAATCTATCTGCCTCTTACCCCAGACAATATGGATAATACTCCATAGTCACCAATCAACTCCACCAGTTGATTCAACTCCAGGATGCTTAACCCTTGAAAATAATTTCAACACAATCACATAGAGTAAATTCTCAAACCTTCTGCAGACCTGCACTTTAACCTCAGACAAATACATAGTCTCCCGTCAATGTATAATGTCATCAGTTGAATGCACAACACTATCCAAAGCAGACAAATATTCAACTATTGTCTGACATCCTTTTTCTGCAGACTTGAGGCACTGATTGATCCTTCTTTTGCTAATCCACCCCACTGATTACTTTAGATTGGGTAAGTGGCTTGACCTGATACTTCACCGTGAGCATAACAAACTTCCTGTGGCAAAGACTGAAATAATTTTTCAACATCACCAATCACATGAATCAGCGTACTCTAATATTTCAAGAATCTTCAAACTTTTGATGTCATCCTCATTCAGTTACCACAACTAAACTTAAGAGATAACTTATCAAGATCTTCACTCCCGCATGAAAACTTTGACAGTGATCCTCTTTAGCTTTGGCTCTACCTTCTTCTTTCACCATCAAAAGGATGAAGGAGTCACAGTACTGAACAGATTGGTCTTCTTCTTCTGATCCTTCCAGTCACAAGGCTAACGCAGACACCAATTCCAATTGACCAAAGGCTGATTGACATATTAAGCTCAGCTTCTTTCTTGATGAATCCTCACACAGCCCAGATGCCTCCTCTTCCAAGACAGGAGTAGGTTCCAAACAGATGTGATCAACACATTTGTTTAGCCCTCAAGCATTTGTCATGTCACAATCTGCTGGTAGGACATAAGTTCTTTTCACACCAACACACCCCAGAGATTGACCTTGTAAGGTTGGATGCAAGAATAAATTACTTCTACCTTTCTACAGACCTCTTTTCAACATGCTTATAGAAGAGTTCCTTTATGAGTGGACTTGGGATGAACAAGCTAGTTGAAGACGTCCTCACATATCACCACATCTTCAGAGGAGAGCAGACTGTTGCAGTCTTAACACCAAACCACAAGGAATTTTCCATCAGATATATATGTGCAGCGGAACATACACCAGAAAACTCCTATACTACCTTCAGGCAAAACATAATAACCCTTGCCCAACACTCCACGTGCACTAGGTCATTATAGGTTTGAATAACAGCTTACCACCAAAGCTACATGCCTTCATTCTTCACTCCAAGGGATCATACGAAATCCTCTATGAACTAACTATCTTCCTTGCTCATGAACCAGAAAGTATCTTCCCTAGATCTCATCCAGAAACAGACAGGATGCCTGCTCTGATACCAATTGAAATTCTGGTACAGATGTGTAATGTCTTTGTGCAATGTCACAACATCGCAATCTGCTGAACAAGGCAATAATAGAAACAGTAAATAACACACTGAATTGTTCACCCAGTTCGGTTCAACAACCTACATCTGGGGGCATACCAAGCCAGGAAGGAAGTCCACTATTAGTAGTATCAAATTACAGACTCAACAGACCAGTTGACAATCTACCTAATTTAATCACTACCCAATGACCCTTCTACCTAAGTCCTCCCTAGGTAAGAGACTCCATCTCACTTCCTATCTTCATAATGATGTCTAGCAGTCAACTACACCGTTACTGCATCAACAGCTCGATTACCAACAACTGTACAACCATAGAAGACACCCTTCCATGACACCCTTTGGAGTTGCTTCAAAGCTTCCTCCAAGAACAATACCAAACTCATTACCTACAGGTTTCTGAGTTAAACACAGTGACCATCTCACAACCCGAGTGGTTCACTTAGACAAAGCCCTAATGATCTACATCTTGGACCCGTACCTCTTCTAGGTTACAAGCATTCTATTTATAATATAATCCCAACTGGATTTGGGCCTTCAAATCATATCAAATCTTCTGTAACAAATCTGCAACAGATCCTGCTTCTAAATAGATCTTCAATCATATCTTCAATTAAATCTTCAATAATTAACTCTGAATATTCTCCATATCTTTGTGCTTTAAATTCGCAACAAACTGATCTTCATAACTGATTGCAACAGAAAATATCTCTTCCTTGATCTTCGCCTGCATTCTCTGATTCTCTTTAGCAGAATATCTCATTCACACCAGAAACACGTGCAGCCCTAAACACATTACAGTCTGATGATTTAATGTTCTGGTATAGTGATGTTAAGACATCGCCTGTGACATCACTCTTCAGCACTATAACTCTTCAACAATATTCACAAACCAGAATGTTAGCCAAAACATACCTATACTGTTAGAAGCTCATGTTGTAACATCACCCATGACAACAACATTGTTTTAACAAAATTTCAGCCAATTACAAGAACTTACAGAGTTCATGAAAAAGTGCAGCCATCCAATCATTTTCATAGTAGTACTAAAACGCCGATGGACACCATATTCAATTCTCTGCTGCAATGTTTAGTATCATTGGCTAGACGAGCATCAAGATATATTTACACGGACATTACCCCAAATTTCATGAAATTGCTTCAGTTCTGTCCCTATTCAAGCACAACAAAGTTGAATATATTGCATCTGCTTTTGCATGAGATTTATCACCAGAAGTAAATGCATGAACACCATTTTCCACATATATCCAACTGCAACCAGCAATCTTTTTTGCCTCCTTCACTCTCATTTTCTTCCTTATTCTTCCCATCTCATCCCACTTTCCCTCAGTAGCATAGACATTGGCCAATTGCACATACCGAGACCCATTATGAGACTCAACTTTTAACAGTTTCTCTTCTGCCAGGTTGACAAGGGATGTATTATTGTTTATCTGACAAGCATTAAGAAATGCTCCCCAAATTGTTGCATCTATTTGTATGGGAATCGTCCTCATGAATTCTACTGCCTTTTCTAGTTGATTAGCCCTTCCATACATATCAACCATACATGCATAGTGGTATATCTCGGGCAATACATTGTAATCTTCTTGCATAGAAATAAACAAATTCTCTCCTTGTTCTACAAGTCCACGGTGCCGACAAGCAGATAGAAGCGCTACAAAAGTGACTGCATCTGGCTTGACACTTTTCTTTAACATGTCCCAAAAAAGTTGAATAGCTTTATTTTCAAAACCATGATGAGCATAACCAGCTATCATGACATTATATAAGATTGCATCTCTATCCTTATCAGTCATTAATTGGAAGCTTTTCTCGGCGTACATGATATTACCACATTTTGAGTACATATCAACAATGGCACTCAGCATTTTTTTATCCATATTAAGTCTCATTTTCAAGATGTAAGTATGAATCTGTTTCCCAAAACAAAGAGCGGCTTGTGTTGCACAGGCACCAAGCACACTGACGATGATCATTGCATCAGGAATTAGTGCTTCGGTATTTATAAAGTCTCTGAAAAGTTTGAAGACTTCCTCAAATTGTTGTGATTTGGCATAGCCGGAACATAGAGCTGTCCAGACAACATAATTTCTTTCCAATAGAGTATCAAAAAGCTTTTGGGCTTTTGTCATGTTGCCTTGAGATGAATAGCCTACAATCAATGAAGCAACTTCAAATTGGCTTTTAATACCAATTTGTTCATACACCGACTCCGCATACCTAATATTCCCACACTTACAATATAAGTCTACGATGCCGCTGCTAATGAATTGATTTGTACTGAAGTCATTTTTCAACACCCACGCATGGATGCACTTGCCAAGTTTCAAATATTTTAGGCCAGAGCAGGCGCTTAATACACTTGCTAAAGTATGTTCATCATACCTAATACCTCTTTCAGTCATCTCAACAAACAAGTCAAGTGCTTTATCCATATAGCCATTCTGAGCATATCCTGCAATCAATGTATTCCATGACACAGTATCATTAACCTCAGAATTTTTCCAAAAGATATTCAAAGCCATGTCCATTTTCCCTTCCCTACAACAAGCAGCAACCATTGCATTCTTAGAAACCAAGTCCACCACCCCATGACAACCACTAATCACATTGCACGCGTCAAGAAACAAACCACATTTAGAGTACATATTAATAAGAGAACTCGACGCAAACTTGCTTAAATCATTTGCAGTTTTCACCATATGCGAATGCATCTGCTTCCCATAACACACTACGTGTAGCTTGGCAGTAAGGTTAAGCATGGTTGTCAGAGTGAACTCGTCGATCCCAATTGTGTCCCGAGCAGATTGCATTCTATTAAACAAATCAAGTGCCTCGGCCTCGTGTCCGTCAGCGCCAACATAAGCTGACAACATGGAATTATATGAAACCAAATCTCTATGAGAGGCTGAATCAAAAATGGCTCGTGCTTGTGTCAAGTTGTGTGCTTTTATGTAAGCCATAATAAGGGCATTCCAAGAGTATACATTTCGGTGGGGCATTTCGTCGAACAGTCTGTGGGCATCTTGCAAGAGACCATGGTTATAATAAAGGTGAATTAATTGATTACAAGTGAAAACACTTGATGCAAAACCAGATTTGATTGCTTGAACATGGTCACGGTATACAACTGCATCTCTCACTATTCGAGACCTCATTGCGATTGCTATACAGCGCAATGGTTATTGCTTTTGAAAAAGTAACCAATAGAAAACCCGTTTAATATTAAATTTATTGTTTAGATATTCCGTAAAATATAATAAAAATGATGAATATTATAAGTGTAAATATGTAAATAGTTAAGATACTTAAGTCAAATTTTAATTTTAACTTAAATCATTAGTAATAAAAAATTATTTTTCCTGTGTATTAAAATACTCCCTCCGGTCACAATTATAAGTTAAAATAACTACTTTTACACGTATTAAAAAAGTTAGTTAAGTGTAATTAATTTTCTTGATTTCATGTACTATCAAAGTAAAATTTACGATAATATCCTTAGTTTATTTAATGAATCAACTACCAACATTAAATGTTTTTGAATTAAATTAAGGGTATAATAGTAATACAAGCATTAATTAATCTAAAATTTAATGACTTTTGCTTATAATAGTGACCAAGATTTAATGTGTTTTTTTTGCTTATAATAGTGACCGGAGGGAGTAGTTGTGTTTGTATGTATCTTATTGTATTTCAATAAGTGTATTTCTGTCATCTATAATATAAGAACTCACAATGTTCTTGTAAATACCATTATAACTTTTACTAAGATGCTGTCAACACACAATTAGATAAAATTTGTCTAAAATAAACTAAATCGAACAGGCTTATAAGATAATTGAATCTCAACCACTATTTTCCCACTAAACAGGCTTGATGTAAAGGGATTGTGAAAGATGGGAACAACTTCCTAAGTCTGCTGCTGCTCAGAAATTACATGCCCGAAAATTTTGTCATTTCCAATGAAAAATAGTTCATACATTGCTTTTCTTCAATTTCAAATTCACAGCATGTAAATATTGTATCTGTGAAACTCGCTTATGGATTCTGAACGTCACTTCTCAAATCTCACTTCACTTTCTTCTTCGTCATTCTGAAATCTTTCTTCGTCCCTCAAATCCTATGTCTGAAAATCAAATTGGTTTATTCTGGTGGTAAACATTACGGCAATACTGTTTGAGCTGGTGTCTCGTTTCCATTGCCCTAATACTGTTTGAAACATTTATGTCTTTGTTTTGTTGTTATCTGGGTTGATTTTGGGATTTATTTTAGTGAGATTGATTGGTTTAGGATGTAAAAATTTAACCTTTTGGGTTGTTTTTTTATGTGGGGTGATGAACCATGAATGAATGATATGTTTGAAATTAGTGAGGTTTGAACTGTTTAAGTTAACTGCATGATCTATTTACTTAAACATCTAATGGGGATGTGTTAAAATGTTTTAGTGAGATTTTGATGTTTGAACTGTTTTAGTGAGGTTTTGATGTTTGAATTTTTTCTTGCTTTATTTCAGTTGTGCATATGCACATCATCTATTTGATAAAATGTTTTAGAGGATCACATTTAAAAAAATTATTTTTCAAGTTTCAATTGAATGCTTATTGCTTTGTCATGTTTCTGACAGGATATATTTGATACTCCGCATTTGAAAGGCGTAGTTGGATTATGGCCCTGTTGGTTATTAGGCAGAGGTTTTAGAAATATAATTATCATAACATTCATTTAAGATGAACAAGGGGAAGACATTTTCATTTTTATTATACATGCAAGGGTGCACACACAGTCATATAGAGATAAAGAAAACATTTACATATTAGACACATATACATATTTCTATATTCTGATTAGCATTATCTTGCAAAACTGTGTTGAATTTTTCTTTTTAAATCTCATACTTATTTTATTTTTATATTATTATGTCTTAAATTATAATTTAATCTATCAATATGTTTCTCAAAAAAGGTCAACTTTATTCCAATTAACAAATTACTATATTGTTTATTAAATTACTTAATTAATTCCAATCAACTTTATTAAATAGTTATTTCTACCTTATAAAATTAAATATAATTAAATATATTTATGATTTTTTAAATATAACACCTATAAATTTAAAAAATTGATACTATAAATATTTTATTACCAATTTTAGTATTTAATTTTTAAAATAAAAGTTCACATTCCATGTTGTACGCCATTATAGAAATGTTAATGATACAAAATTAAAATATTATTAATTTAATAATTAAATATTTAATTAACTTTAATAAATTTATCTAATATTTTAAAATAAATATTAAATTTTTAATCTATTATGTAAGTTTAAGTCGGTAAGTATTTGCTTATATAATTACAAGAATGAGTACAATTATGATTCTTTTTTGTTACATATTATTATTTATTGTAGTTTAAATTAATTTATTATCTCATTTATATGATTTTTAATAAATAAATTATGTCACATATGTAGTTAATTTGAGTAAATTGTTTATGGTTGAATATTTTTATTTATAGTAACTTTTCTGTTACATTTTATTTATTATAATTTAATTGATTAATTAATTTATTAAATTTTTATTTATATTAAATTTTCTGTTACATTTTATTTATTTATTATAGTTAGATTAACCAATTTATTATCTCAATTATATATTTTTAAATAAATAAATAAATTTATTATAATTCTAACACGGGAAAAGTATGTTGATACAAATATTTTTATAAAACATTATTTTTTCACAAATATTATATTCTATAAATATATTTTAATTTCTTAATGTGTAAAATTAATTTACACTGTCAGTGTATAATCTCTTTTCTCATAAATATTATATAATTAATACAATTATTTCAAATAATTAATACGTTTGATCATGTTATATATTTTGTGATATAAGAACGATAACCAAATTTTGAAATCCAATTTTACTTATATTTTTAAATTTATATATTTTTATTTTATGCAATATTTACTATAAATTTATTTATATTTTTAAATTTATATATTTTGATGTTATACAATATTTACTATACATATATTTTTAAATTTGTAAATTTACATCTACTTTAATATATTGTATATATAAATTTCATTATTATTTATATTATAATAATTAAATATATTGATTTATAGAAATATACAATTTTAAATTTATAAGGGCAAATAACATTTTTCGTCCCTTAACTTTACTCCAGAGTCCAAGTTGGTCCCTTAACTTTAAAAAGTGGCGATTTAGTCCTTTAACATTTTAAAACGTGCCATGTTTATCCTTCTGTTAGCTTCCGTTAGTCCCTTTTTGATAATGTTGTCCACGTGGGAGATATGGCTGTGACGTGGAAGTGTTGAATGTTTTAATTAACCTTCAGAAATTAAAAAGTCCATTCAATCTCTTTCGCAGTGGTGTAGCACTCTGCTAAGGCATGCGAATTGGAGAAGACGAAGTGCAAAACGAACGATTTCTCACCAGACGAGACGGTTCCAGACGAAAAGGAGTGAAGATCTTCATCTGTCATTGATCAAACGGTTAGTTAATTCGTCTTTCATATTTGTTAGGGTTAAAAGTTATGAAAATTAGGGTTCGTATTCAGTTTTAGTCTTCTTGTAGATTTGATAGGGTAAACCCTAATTTTGTAGATATTTTGGTCTGGTTAGGTATCATGGATGAAATTATTGAACTCAAAATTCATCATAGTGGGGAATTTACTGATGAGGGTCTGACTGTATATGCGAATGGTGTAGTTGATGATTTAAGGGTAGATGTAGACAGATGGAGTTATTTTGAGCTAGTGGGTGTGTTAAAAGATTTGGGTTATAGGGAGTTTGAAACAATCTACTACAAGGATCCGCAGTTTGGTATGAATGCACTAATTAATGACAAGGGTGCATTAGAAATAGCAGACCTGTATAGGGTTCACAAACGTGTTGATATTTACATTCAACACACGTTGTCTCAACCTGACTACTGTGACAAAGTTGATGTGGATGACATAGTTGGTGAGGGCCCTGAAGAAATTGTGGATGAGGTGGAGGAGTTACTTAGTAAGCTGGTTGATGAAGTTGTTCATGGTGAAAATACCACCCCTGTTCAGGTTAATGTAGAAGAACAAGTTATTGTTGAGGAACAAGATAATGGTGATGAACAATTTAATGGTGATGAACAAGTTAATGTAGAGGAACAAGGTATAAATGTTGAGGAACATGTGACTGGTGAGAAACAAGTGAATGTTGAGGAACAAGTGACTGTTGAGAAAGAAGTGAATGTTGAGAAAGAATTGGAAGTTGGAGTTGATGATGGTTTAAGTACTGATGATAGTAAAGATGAGGACTACAAGTATGATAGTGCACAAGATGTGTCTTTTGATGATGAGTCTGATGGGTTTGATGAGGTTGAGCAGGATGAAGTTGAATCCCTAATTCATGATGAAATTGAAGGTAGTAGCAAAGTTCATAAACACAAAGGGAAGGCTGGTGAAGATAAAGGCAGTGACAATGATACTGATGACATGGAGAGTGGTTGTGATAGTGATGAAAGTATTGGACTTCCAAGAAAAAAACATCCTATTTTTAGACAACCAAAAGACATGGCTGATTACAAGTGGGATGTGGGAGTCTATTTTAGTTCAAAGGGTGACTTTAAGGAGGCAATAACTACTTATGTTGTGCAGAATGGTAGAAATCTTAGGTTTGTAAAGAATGACAAAGTTAGGGTAAGGGCTAAATGCAAAGATGGTTGTAATTGGGAGGCATACTGTAGCAAGCTGCCCAATGAAGACACTTGGCAACTTAGGAAAGTGGTTGATGAGCATAGTTGCAGTAGGGAATATAATGTGAAACTGATGAGTACCAAATGGTTGAGTAAAAGAATCCAAAATAGCTTGAAAAATAATCCAAAGTTGAAGATAAGGGATATCAAAGAAAAGGCCAAAAAAAAATGGAATGTTGGGGTGAACAAAACAAAGGCAATAAGAGCAAGGTTTGCTGCAAGGGATTTTGTTGATGGATCATTCTTGGGAGATTACACAAGGGTGTATGACTACTGTCATGAATTGTTAAGAGCCAATCCTGGATCAACTGTGAAGCTCAAAGTGGATCCTGTACCAGAAGGTGTTGAGGATCATAGACCATGCTTTAGAAGGCTATATGTATGTTATGCTGCATGTAAAGAAAGCTTTAAGCTGTGCAGACATGTAATAGGTTTAGATGGATGTTTTCTCAAGGGGTTGTGTGGAGGCCAGATTCTGGCTGCTATAGGGAGGGATCCTAATGATCAGATGCTTCCCATAGCATATGCAGTTGTGGAGGGTGAAAACAAGGACAGTTGGACTTGGTTCTTAGAGCTCCTAATTGATGACCTTGGAGGCAAAGAGCAATGCATGACTTACACCTTCATATCAGACCAACAAAAGGCAAGTTTTTCTTATCATTTTCCTTATCTTTTTCTTATATTTTTCCTTATGTTTTTCTTATGTTTTTCCTATTGCAGGGGCTGTTACCCACTATGGAAGAGCTATTGCCTAGGGTGGAGCACAGGTTTTGTGTTAGGCATCTGTACAACAACTTTAGGAAGAGGTTTCCTGGAAAAATGTTGAAGGATATTATATGGAAGGCTGCCAAATCAACTTACCCACAAGCATGGGAAAGAGAGATGAAGGGAATGAGGGCTATAAATGAGGAAGCTTTTAAGCATATGATTAAGACCCCACCAAGGTTTTGGAGTAGGTCATACTTCAGGACTGAAAACAAATGTGATGTTGTTCTCAACAACATGTCTGAATCATTCAATAGTGTGATTCTTGAGGCAAGGGCCAAACCTTTAATCACTATGCTTGAAGACATAAGAATCTACATGATGGAGAGATGGGCTATCAACAGAATGAGGTTTGGTACTTTGGATGAGAATGACATATTGCCTAATATTAGAAAGAAAGTTGATATCACAAGCACCTACACCAACAATTGGCTTGTAAGGTATGTCAGCTTAATACACTAGTAATTATTCAGTTGAATTAACAATGGCATGCAAGTGAATCATTTGTTCTGTTTTCTTTGGTTCTTTAGGATGTCTGATGAGCATATGTTTGAAGTAAGGCACTTGGAGAATCAGGCTGATAAGTATGTTGTGAACCTGAAAGACCATGTGTGTTCATGCAGAAGATGGGAACTTACAGGACTCCCATGTGTGCATGCATTGTCTGCTATGAAGAGTAGGAATTTCAGGATAGAAAGTTACATCCCTGAATACTATAGAGTTTCAAAATACAAGGCAGTTTATAAACATGTCATCTACCCTGTTAATGGGTCTAACTTGTGGGTTAAGACACCATATCCTGATGTGCAACCACCCAAGTTCAAGAAGATGCCTGGTAGGCCCAAAAAGAGGAGACATTTAGAACAAGGAGAGATTGATGGATCTGATAACAAGATGAGAAGAACTGGTTTCTCGGTGAAGTGCAGCAGGTGTAAGAAATCAGGGCACTACAAGTCCACTTGTAAGGACACAAGTAGTCAGGCTGCACAACGGAGTACTCAAAACTCTACCCAAGAATCTACTCAAACTGTTACTCAGCCTGTTGTGCAACCCAGTCAAGCATCTCAAACTGTGCAACCCAGTCAAGCATCTCAAACTGCCCAAGAATCTACTACTCAGAAGACTCATGGTCCTGCAAAGGGGAAGACTCAGAAGCTACCAGTGAAAAAAGCCCAAGGCCATTTATTCCACCAGGCCCTACAACCAGGCTGTCTGCATCAAAGAATGTTGTTGGTCCAGTCACTAGAAGATCTACTCCCACCAAGAGAACAGCAGCAAAGAAGAATCCCTAGACATATTTAGGATTAGGTGTTTTAGTCACTATGGTTTTGTGGTTTTTGTTATGAAGTGAACCTGTTTTTTGTTTGCACTTTTAAGGTTGTACTGTAATGAACAAGAATGTTATTTTGGTTCTGAACATGTTATGAACCTATTTTTAGTTATGTTTCTGGTCTGTTATGTAATCAACAAGAATGCTGTTATGGTTCTTAACCTTTTATGAACCAGTTTGTAATTATGTTTCTGTTATAAACCTGTTTTGAATCTGTTATAGGTCAATCTGATATAAGTCCCAATTATAGGGCAATAACATTCAGAATATTACAACTCCAAATTATAGGTCATGTACCATATACTTATAGGTCATGTCCAAATATTATAGGTCATGTCTAAATATTACAAATGATACAATATAACAGCAAATCTTTTTCATTAATAAAACATTCAAAAACAACATTCAACCTTACAAACAACATTCAAACCAGAAAACATTTAAATGGGGACAAAACATACTTTCACATACACAACATAAGTGACCTAATTCAACCTAAATAACATTACAACAATAACAATTAGAAACAACAAATTCCATATTTTTTTCCACTTCATCATCATCTTCATTTCAGCATCAATATTCATCAGCTTTTTCCCAAGTTCTTCAATGTCTTTTTTTGCCTCATCTAATCCCTTTACAGCCACCCCAATCCTATGCATTAAAAGCTCTTCTTTCTCATCAAATGCATCTTCATGGTACCAACCAAAGTAATTGCATCCATCTTGCTTAAAATTGGGACAACCCCAAAATAACTTTCCCATGTTCTTCACTGTTTTTGCCCTTTGCAGAATAGCCATGTCTCCACAATAGCAAGAGGGCTTCCTCCAACGATTTCCACTGACTGTTGAATCCACATTTTCTGCATTTCTCTTGCTCAAAGAAGAAGAAGAAGAAGTACCCGATTTCATTTTCCCTAAACCCTAGCTTTTGCTTTGGAAAAAAATTGTAAGGATGGAAGATGATTTGAGTTTGCCCTAACAAGGAAGAAGAATGGGCGTCTGCAGAATGCACAACCAAGGAAGAAGACGATAAATAAATTCCAAGTCACCTGCCACGTAAGTAAATATAAACAGACGTTTGGTCAAACTAACGGCAGGACTAACTTGGCACTTTTTAAAAAGTTAAAGGACTAAATCGCCACTTTTTAAAGTTAAGGGACCATTTTGGACCATGGTGTAAAGTTAAAGGACGAAAAAGATTATTTTGCCAATTTATAATATCTTATTCGTATAAATAAAATTACTCTATCAATATAATAACATATTTTCACAATTTTTCTATTTTTATGTTTGCAATCAATATCCTATTTTTAAATCTCTTTCACTTTCGCATTTCTCATAAACTTTATGCTCCCTAGCGAACGAACAAAACACCATTGTTGATATGCTCCACCTAACGAATATTGAAACACAATTCTTCATCTATTCCAAGTCGAACGAAATAAACAAAGGAGGAAGGAAACTCAAATAAGGAAACTCAGACCTCAAACCAACACATTTATTTGAATCTCTCATCACGTTTATGGTATGTAAAACTTTTTCCATGATTGTATTTGTAATGTTGTTTTTGTGGTTGTTGTTGTCGTTGTTATCGTCGTCGTCGTTATCATCATTGTTGTTAGTGGTGGTGGTGTTGTTGTTGTTGTTTAGACTTAGAGTATAATTTGTTGTTGTTTTTGTAGTATTTGAAATTTTTGTGTTAAGAATGAACATTTAGTGTTATTGTTGTCTTAGTGAGATGGAATGTTCATTGTTGTTGGTTGGGTATGATTTTTTATTTTATTTTTCAGAAGCTGTATGTGATTATGGATCGTAGTTTGATGAAATCCCATAAATTAAGTAAAAAGTGTGAGATTGGAGTGATTCAATTTTTTGAATTCGTGAAAAAAAAAAAACCTTTCTAATAATAATTGGATTTTTTATTCTCCTTGTAAAGTATGTCAAAATATGCAAAAGCATTTGAAGAAAGATATATTCAGTCATTTAGGTTGTAATGGAATTATTCAAAATTACACGAAATGGGTATGGTATGGTGAAGTGACAAAAAAAAGACATGTGTCACCTAGAGGTTAAGTTAATGAATATATGAATGATAAACTAGAAGATATGATTTCTGATATTGGAATAAATTCTTTTAAGAAAGCTCATGTGGATGATACTTTACAATGAAAGAGTCGTTATTTATAAGATGCAAATTTTTTACAAGATTATTAGATGTGTTAAAACTATTCAATCTTAAGGTAAAAGGTGGGTGGACAGATAAAAGTTTCACCATATTTCTTGAATTGTTGTAAGAAATACTTCCATAAGATAACACGTTGTCGAACTGTAGTTATGAGGCCAAGAAGATATTGTGTCTAATGGGTTTGGACTATGTCAAAATACATACATGTCATAATGATTGCATATTATACAGAAAATAGTATGAAAACTTGAAGGAGTGCCTAAGGTGTGGGGAGTCATATTTCAAGTTGAAGGACAATGGTGTTGAAGATGACGATTATGTAACCAAAAAGGGTGTTTCTGCCAAGATGATATGGTACCTAGCGATAATTCAAAGGTTCAAGAGTTTGTTATCTAATCTAAATGACGCCAAGAATACAAGATGGCATGCAAATGAAAGAGTAAATGAAAATTTTTCATGTAGTTGATTCATTGCAATGGAAGAAAATTAGTTTCTTGTTTTCATATTTTTCCCTTGAGCTAACGAACCTTAGACTTGGACTTACCACCGAAGAAATGAACACATTTGGTAATATGAGTACTAAGCATACTCCATGATTTGTTCTTCTCATAATTTACAACCTATCTATGTGGGTTATGCATGAAGCGCAAATATATGATGTTATTAATAACGATATCGGGTCCAAAATAACCAGGGAACAACATAGATGTTATTTAACTCCATTTATTAAAGATTTAAGAGTTTTGTGGGAGGAAGGTGTTGATGTTGATGATGTGTATACAAGTCATAACTTTAAGGTGTGTGCCATGTTGTTTTCACAATCAATGTTTTTCCTGCATACGGTAATTTGCATGGTGTTCTGGACTGGGCCAGCGCCTGCCCTTCAGACGGGCAGGCCTAACCCGCACGACCCCGGCTGGCCCAACAAGGCCCATGTAAACTGTCTACGTCGAGCACGTAACAACCATCAGTAGGGTCGAGCACACATACACCTGAACCCGTCGAGCAGAGGCACCAAGTCCTGCAGGTCTCGGTTCTCCTCAACACCCATGAGCCTCCCCGCGAGGACACGTCCTACTGTAACCTCCCACCTCCAAAGGATTCGGTCTGCCCTACTTCCGGAGATCTCGGGACCGTTACCCCAGGGAGAAGACCACGTGCTGGTCTTCACTATGCCACGTAAGCCCTGGCAATTACTTGGATTGGGCCTTGCGATCCAGCCCAGTGCAAGTAACCGTTGGCCCCGCGCTAGGGGTTCTCTATAAATACCCTCTCACTTGAGAGGGTCAGGTTACGCATTATTCTAAACTCACACCTGCTTCTTTGTACTTGTTATTCTCTGACCATTACCTGACTTGAGCGTCGGAGTACCTTACAGGTACACTCCCCCCCTCTGTTGTCTCACCATCACCGAAACTGAAGGTTTCACGACGCTGTTGGCCACTATCGAACTGTCTGATCCAGGTACGATCAGTTGCGCCGTCTGTGGGAACTCATTGCTTCCCCATTTTTCCTTCAACGAAAAATCAAAGCAATTTCTCCATTCATCACCAGCATGACCAATAACCCGTCTGCGAACAAAGCTCTGGAAACCGTCCTCACGCAACTCGAGAACAAAAACCACCGTGAGGATAATGCTGCCCTCAACGTCGAAGAAGGCAACGTAAGAGATGGGCAGACCGCCTCCCCAGACTCCGAAGACGCGACATACGACGCCGCCCAGTAGGACGACCAGCAAGTCGCCTTTCAGCCAGTTGCTCCTCCGCCTAATGCAGATCCGAGCACCGTGGCCCTATTCGCCTTGGTCAACCAGACCAACCAGCTGATCATGCACCAGAATCTCAGAATTGAAGCGCTCGAGCGAGGGCGAACACGACGATCTTCCCCGCGAAGACATCATCGTCCACCTTCACCTCGCCGTTCTCCTTCCCCGCGAAGGACTCCCCCGAAAGAATCTCGGACCCCCTCACTGGTGCGCGAGGGCCGCCGGTCGCACCTGAAGCGCACCCAGCCAGAAACCTCCCAGAAGCGCCATCATTCCCCGCCTCGGAAGGAACCCAGGGACTCCTCGACTACCAAGAGGATCAAGACCGCCGAAGAGAGGCCGAGGAACTGTTCTAGGAACTCCCCTCAACCACAAGGACCTGGTCGACACCACCGATCCCCATCAGGGTCCCCATCCGGAAGCGACGAAGACGACCAGAGGACCCCCCTGTCATGGGAGATCATGGACGTCCCAATCCATGCGGGCATGGAGAACCCCCCGCCACTAGGGACCTACGACGGCCTGGCCGACCCCGACAATCACGTCGAAAGTTTTGAAGCCATGCACAACTTCAGAAACGTCAGGGGAGCCATTAAGTGCAGGCTTTTCCCCACCACCCTGCAGAAGGGCACCATGACCTGGTACATGAGCCTAGAGCCTGGGTCGATCACGTCCTAGAAGTAACTAAGAGAACGCTTTACCAAACACTTCACGACATCTCGCCGACACCCAAAGACGGAGGTCGCGCTAGAGAGCATCTTCCAGGGGAAGAACAAGTCTCTCAGGAACTACATTGAGAGGTTCACCAGGGAGGCTGTCGAGGTCCACACAACCGACGACATGAAAAAGTTTCTAATCATCCAGGGACTGCAACTTGGATCCCATTTCGCCAAGTCTGTGGGCCTCCACAGACCTCGCCGTTTAGAGGACTTCCTCCAACGAGCTCAGTCATACATCGAGTTCGAAGAGTCGGAGGCAGCACAGATTGCCCTCGACTCGAGCCGGAAGGTAGGCCCCCGCGGCCACTGTAACACCCCATTTCTACCCAGTAATTATATTAAAATCAGAGTTATAAATTTTTTTCGACATAAAACGGGATATCACATTTTCAACTTTAAAGATCAACCACATAATAGTTATTCATTAAAGATACATAACGCTTCAGGGAAACATAAAACCACAACTGATCTTCAACTTTATTCAACTTAAGTAAACACAACGCAGCGGATTCTTAAACAACTTAGTAGCATCTTTATTCAAGATAAAACAACTTCAAATTAAACAACAAAGTGTTTTTCAACCAATTCACTAAAAATTCAGCATGTAGACAAATAAATAAAAGACATGCGTCATCCCCCCGAGTGCTACGTATCAGAGCGACAACCACCGACTCGAACTAAGGTAACCGGCTACTCCTCTTGATTACCTGCACGTTGCCAACATAGGGGCAACATTCAAACAGAAGGGATGAGTTACCGAAAATTATAAACGGAGTATGATAAATAATACATAGGCAAGAATCATACAAATAATCACCACTTCACATCAACAACCAATAAACAAAATCAAATCAACAACAACTAATAAAAATCAACAACAACTCATAAAAATCAACAACAACTTAAGAGAATGCGACTTTAATGCGACTCGACAATGTTATGCATGTGGTACCATCGGAGTAAAACTCCCAACTTAATATTGCCAGTTTATCGAGGCATCAAGGCATAAGCCTTCAACTTTCAACGTTCAACATATGCCAATCCAGGCCAACGTGGTGTGAGCAACGCTCCGACACAAAATGCAATGTATGTTTATTGACATGCACAACTCAACAACACAAACAACTCAACGACATCCACAACATAATTAACTTAAACAACATAGCAACTTGTTCGACATCAACAACTTATATCGACGTTGGCTTATCGAGCCTACAACTTACAATTCGTCCGTAAACCGGAACAATGTTACGACTCAGCTGTACCTGAAATTCCACTTTTTCAACATAATTCCAACAAACAATTCAACAAAAGTCACCTCATAATTTACCCGACTTATCCCAAAAAATTTCGTTAAATTCCGGACAACTAAGCTTTTCACCTAAACCGGCTAAACCGACTAAAACTGCATTGTTTTTAACTTCTGTGATTAATACCAGTTTATTACAAAATTCTACCTTCTGTTACAATTTCCATAAAAATCAATTCCAAGCTTCTATCATGAATTGTTATTAATCCTGTTTCTGTAAAAAATTCTGTTTCTGCTACTTGTGTTATTTTCTGTCAAAAATTATCACTGCTACTTATTTTCACATAATTCTGATTCCAATTGGTTTTCTGCTATGAAATCTATTAAGTTTTCTACTACATACTGATACTAATATATCTTGATTCAGTAGCATGTGGTTGCAATTAATCCATTAACTTTAACAATTATAATTTAATAATATGTGATGGTTTAATAATTATGACCTCATGACTTTCTGTTCATTAAGCCTATCATTAAAAACAAACCAAATCTCTAAAGAGACACAGTGGCTGCGCCACATTTCTATGAAATTCCTAATGAAAACATGATTTTGATGGTGTAAAGAATTTAAAATAGGGACCCACCAACATGTACCAATTCCTCTTCTGATATTATATCCTAACACATTCTAACAGTAAGGCTATATAAAGCAAAACCACTACTTTTCATTAAAAAAAAGGTGGCCACTGAAGGTCAAGTGGCTTGCGCCACATCAAATTACTATACTGGTACAAAAACTAAATTTGGATACTTTCACATGGGTCAATAAGACAACACGCATAGAAAACAAAACCAAACAATTATTACAATCAATTACTTAATTAATTCACCTAGTTTCTATCATATATATATATATGCGCTACCTTGAAGGTAGAAACAGTGGGAGTATTTCCCAGATTTTCAACATCAGAAGTTACCCCAAATATTAAGTGGGTCTCTAAACTATCACCAAAACCTCAGTTTCCAAACATCAAACTAATAATTTCAGAGATTAATTTTAATCGAAATAACTTCAGCTTTCACAGGAAATTTTTAGGGTAATTCTAACACTAGTTCTACACAATAATCATCACCCAAATAACATTCATTATAGCCCAGTTATAATAATCGAACCCACCCTTACCTGATTGGATTGAAGGTAGCTCGAAACTTCGGATTCCGGAAATTCGTCACTGGCCGTGGTTTCTCTCTCGATCCCAACTTCTCTCACGTTCTTCTTTTCTCTTCTCCTTTTACTGATATCCAACAACTGCCACTCTTTTCTATTTCTCTTGTTTTATTTGTTTTATTAAAATAATATTATTCAATTATAATATCTAATGGGCCTAAAACATACACCCCCTAATTTACTAATTCCGACACGAAACCAAGCCCACTTAATTCGAATACTCTCCTACGACTATAATATTACTACTAATATTATTCCGCGACTATAATATTATTTCTAATATTATTTCTACGACTTACCAACTTAATATTTCCGACTTAACGACTTAATTCACCGCAACACCAAAAATCAACAGAATAATTCACAACAATTAACTAAATATTCAATTAAATAAATAATTAAATATTTGGGCGTTACAACTCTCCCCCACTTAGAATATTTTCGTCCTCGAAAATTTACCTGATTCAAACAGCTCGGGATAGGAGTCTCGCATCTTGCTCTCCAACTCCCACGCCATGCTTTCTCCGGTAGGTCCCAACCAGACAACTTTCACCAACGTGATCTCTTTCCCTCGTAAAGTCTTCATTTCACGATCCGCGATTCGCACAGGCTTCGTCTCCACCGTGAGATTATCCCGTACTTGCACATCATCCATATTCACCACATGAGACGGATCTGAAATGTACTTCCGAAGCTGCGACACATGAAATACATCATGCAGGTTCGAAAGATTTGGCGGTAACGCCATTCGGTAAGCAACCTTCCCAACTCTGTCCAAAATCTGATACGGACCAATAAAACGAGGAGTGAGCTTTTTAGACTTCAAAGCTCTCCCAACACCAGTCACAGGTGTAACTCTCAAAAACACATGATCACCCGCTTGGAATTCCAAATCCTTCTTCCGCTTGTCATGGTAACTTTTCTGTCTACTTTGAGAAGCTTTCATTTTCTCTCGAATCAACTTCACTTTCTCGGTAGTTTCTCGAACTAATTCCGGTCCAAGTACTACACTTTCACCGGATTCATGCCAACACAACGGAGCTCTACACCTCCGACCATACAGCGCTTCAAAAGGTGCCATTCCAATACTAGAATGGTGACTATTATTATAAGTGAACTCGATCAATGGAAGATAAGTATCCCACGAACCTCCCTGCTCAAGAACACACGCTCTCAACAGATCCTCCAACGACTGAATAGTTCTCTCAGTTTGACCATCTGTCTGAGGATGATACGCCGAACTCAACCTCAGCTTAGAACCCAACGCCTCCTGTAGGCTCTTCCAAAACTCCGACGTAAACCTCAGATCTCTATCCGACACAATACACAAAGGAACACCATGCAACTTCACAATCATTCGAATATAAATCTCTGCCAACTTCGCAATCGGATAGGTGATGTTAATAGGTAGGAAATGAGCTGACTTCGTAAGCCTATCAACAATCACCCAAATAGAATCATGTCCTCTTGAAGTCATAGGCAACCCTGTCACAAAGTCCATAGAAATGCTATCCCATTTCCATTCTGGAATCTCTAACGGTTGCATTAGCCCAGCAGGTTTCTGATGCTCAACCTTCGACTTCTGACAAGTCAAACATGCATACACAAAACGTGCCACATCTTCTTTCATTCCGGACCACCAAAATATCTTCTTCAAGTCTTGATACATTTTAGTAGCTCCCGGATGAATACTCAGATTACTTCTATGACCCTCTTCAAGAATCTTCTTTTTCATATCTGCATCATCTGGTATACAAATTCGATCATGCAGTCTCAACACACCTCGTGCATGAATCTTAAAGTCACTCTTATCCGATTGACCACAATCATTCATGATGTCCACTAGTTTCACATCCAGCTTCTGAGCCTCTCGAATACTGTCCAGAAAATCATTGTTAATCTTCAACATACCCAGCATAACACTCTGCGGTGTCACTTCGCAAACCAAACTCATATCTCGAAACTGCTCAATTAATTCCAATTCCTTAATCATCATTGCTGACATATGCAAGGTCTTTCGGCTTAAAGCATCAGCCACAACATTAGCTTTTCCCGGATGATAATTCAAACCGAAATCATAATCTTTCACCAATTCCAACCACCTTCGTGTCTCATATTCAACTCTTTCTGGTCAAACAAATACTTTAAGCTCTTATGATCACTATAAACTTCAAATCTAGAGCCATAGAGGTAATGCCTCCAAATCTTCAGCATAAAAACCACTGCAGCAAGTTCTAAATCATGCGTAGGATAATTCCTTTCATGAGTTCTCAACTGTCGAGACGCATAAGCAATTACTTTATTATTCTGCATAAGCACACCTCCTAAACCCATCAACGAAGCATCACAATAAACCACAAACGGTTCTTCTGGATTCGGTAATGTCAAAACCGGAGCCGATGTCAACCTCTTCTTCAATTCTGTAAAACTTTCTTCGCACTGAACATCCCACACAAAAGCTTTACTCTTACAAGTCAATCTAGTTAACGGAAGTGCCAACTTAGAAAATCCTTCAATAAACCTTCTATAATAACCAGCTAGTCCCAGAAAACTTCTAATCTCAGTAGCCGACCTTGGAGTTTCCCATTACAACACAACATCTACTTTAGAAGGATCCACGGCAATACCACTACTTGAAATCACATGACCCAGAAAACTAACTTCTTCCAACCAGAACTCGCACTTGGACAGCTTCGCATACAACTGCTTGTCTTTCAAAACTTTTAACACTATTCTCAAATGTTCCTTATGCTCTTCTTCTGACTTAGAGTAAATTAGAATATCATCAATGAATACAACCACAACACGATCCAAATAAGTATGAAAAATACGGTTCATGTATTCCATGAATACTCCCGGCGCATTTGTAACACCGAAAGGCATCACTGAATACTCATAATGTCCATACCGTGTTCTGAACGCCGTCTTCTGAATATCCTCAACTTTCACTTTAATCTAGTGATAGCCCGATCTCAAATCAATCTTGCTAAACACACGAGCACCTACTAACTGATCCATCAAATCATCTATTCTCGGAAGTGGATACTTGTTCTTGATTGTTACTTTATTCAGCTATCTATAATCAACACAAAGTCTCATACTTCCATCTTTCTTCTTTACTAATAACACTGGAGCTCCCCACGGCGATACACTTGGTCTTATAAACTTCTTCTCAAGTAACTCTTCCAACTGCTTCTTTAATTCAGATAATTCGGATGCCGACATTCTGTATGGTGCCATCGAAACAGGTCTAGTACCAGGTACCAGATCAATTGTAAATTCAACCTCTTTCTCTGGCGGCACATCAGGAATTTCATCAGGGAAAACTTCAGGAAATTCATTCACCACTTGCAATTCTTCAATCTTAGCTTTACTCTCAATAGACAACGTTGCCATCAACGAAAACATCTGAGCTTCTTCTTTCATCAATTGCTGTAACTCTCTGAAAGACAACAACCCAACTCCTTCCTCTTCAGGAGTAGAAAACCTCACCGACTTACGATAACAATTTATATGAACATAGTTATACTCTAACCAGTTCATACCTAGGATTACATCCATTCCGGTCAGTGACAAACAAACCAAATCGACATAAAGGTCTTTATCGAAGATCGATAAAGGACACCTTAAACACACAAGAGAAGTAGTCACCGATCCCTTAGCCGGAGTCTCGACGACCATTTCTCCATTCAAAGCAGATAACTTAAGACCCAATCTTTGAACACAATCAGCAGAAACAAAACAATGTGTAGCACCAGTATCAATAATAGTAATTAAAGGAGTACTATTAATGAAACATGTACCTCTGATAAGTCTGTCCTCATTAGCTGTTTGAGTTCCTGCTAACGCGAACACTTTTCCAGTCTGAGCTTTCTTTGGCTTCGGACACTGATTACCAATATGTCCCTCTTCACCACAATTAAAACAGATCATCTCTTTGTGCCTGCAATCAGATATTGCATGCCCAATCTTACCACATCGGAAACACCTCTTTGCCTCAGCAGTACACACTATACTCTTATGACCAGATTTTCCACACCTGAAACAAGTTATGCCAGCAGGAGCATCTCCCCTACTAGTCTTCTTGCCCTCATTCGCTTTCTGTTTACCTTTTCCAGCTGGAGCGTCATAAGGCTTACCACGGTTCTGTTGTTGCTTGCCTCTTCTATCACTAACAATCTTGTAGTGAGCATTATTGTCTTCTTCATAAATTCTGCAACTATCGACCAAGTCAGAAAAGACACGAATCTTCTGATACCCAATAGCTTTCTTGATCTCAGAGCGCAACCCGCTTTCAAACTTAATGCATTTAGAAAACTCAGCATCATCACCGGTATAGTACGGATAAAACTTAGCCAACTCAACAAACTTCGCAGCATAATCAGTAACCGACATAGTTCCTTGCTTCAGCTCAAGAAACTCAATTTGCTTCTTACCACGGACATCCTCTGGATAATACTTCCTCAAAAACTCTCTTCGGAACACATCCCACGTGATAACTTCACCTGTAGTCTCCAACCTCTGACGAGTCTCTAGCCACCAGTCATCAGCTTCGACTGCTAGCATATGAGTCCCATAACGAACCTTCTGCGCTGGAGTGCAGTCCATCACACAGAAGATTCTATCAATCTCTTTCAACCAGTCCAATGCTCCATCAGGATCATACTTGCCCTTGAAGGTAGGCGAATTTTCCCTCTGAAAAGTCGCAAGACTACGAAATCCATCATTCTCGCCAACATTCGGTAAATTCTGCACAGCCTGAGCCATTGCTTGCATTGCAGCAGCCATTGCAGCATCGTTCCTTCCAGCCATCTCAAATTATCACTACAACATAAACAAAAGTTAGAACCAAATAACAATACTCGATTGTTAAACAACTACGACTCGACACTTGGCCGGACGGACCGACCTGCTCTGATACCACTAATGTAACACCCCATTTCTACCCAGTAATTATATTAAAATCAGAGTTATAAATTTTTTTCGACATAAAACGGGATATCACATTTTCAACTTTAAAGATCAACCACATAATAGTTATTCATTAAAGATACATAACGCTTCAGGGAAACATAAAACCACAACTGATCTTCAACTTTATTCAACTTAAGTAAACACAACGCAGCGGATTCTTAAACAACTTAGTAGCATCTTTATTCAAGATAAAACAACTTCAAATTAAACAACACAGTGTTTTTCAACCAATTCACTAAAAATTCAGCATGTAGACAAATAAATAAAAGACATACGTCATCCCCCCGAGTGCTACGTATCAGAGCGACAACCACCGACTCGAACTAAGGTAACCGGCTACTCCTCTTGATTACCTGCACGTTGCCAACATAAGGGCAACATTCAAACAGAAGGGGTGAGTTACCGAAAATTATAAACGGAGTATGATAAATAATACATAGGCAAGAATCATACAAATAATCACCACTTCACATCAACAACCAACAAACAAAATCAAATCAACAACAACTAATAAAAATCGACAACAACTCATAAAAATCAACAACAACTTAAGAGAATGCGACTTTAATGCGACTCGACAATGTTATGCATGTGGTACCATCGGAGTAAAACTCCCAACTTAATATTGCCAGTTTATCGAGGCATCAAGGCATAAGCCTTCAACTTTCAACTTTCAACATATGCCAATCCAGGTCAACGTGGTGTGAGCAACGCTCCGACACAAAATGCAATGTATGTTTATTGACATGCACAACTCAACAACACAAACAACTCAACGACATCCACAACATAATCAACTTAAACAACATAGCAACTTGTTCGACATCAACAACGTATATCGACGTTGGCTTATCGAGCCTACAACTTACAATTCGTCCGTAAACCGGAACAATGTTACGACTCAGCTGTACCTGAAATTCCACTTTTTCAACATAATTCCAACAAACAATTCAACAAAAGTCACCTCATAATTTACCCGACTTATCCCGAAAATTTTCGTTAAATTCCGGACAACTAAGTTTTTCGCCTAAACCGGCTAAACCGACTAAAACTGCATTGTTTTTAACTTCTGTGATTAATACCAGTTTATTACAAAATTCTACCTTCTGTTACAATTTCCATAAAAATCAATTCCAAGCTTCTATCATGAATTGTTATTAATCCTGTTTCTGTCAAAAATTCTGTTTCTGCTACTTGTGCTATTTTCTGTCAAAAATTATCACTGCTACTTATTTTCACATAATTCTGATTCCAATTGGTTTTCTGCTATGAAATCTATTAAGTTTTCTACTACATACTGATACTAATATATCTTGATTCAGTAGCATGTGGTTGCAATTAATCCATTAACTTTAACAATTATAATTTAATAATATGTGATGGTTTAATAATTATGACCTCATGACTTTCTGTTCATTAAGCCTATCATTAAAAACAAACCAAATCTCTAAAGAGACACAGTGGTTGCGCCACATTTCTATGAAATTCCTAATGAAAACATGATTTTGATGGTGTAAAGAATTTAAAATAGGGACCCACCAACATGTACCAATTCCTCTTCTGATATTATATCCTAACACATTCTAACAGTAAGGCTATATAAAGCAAAACCACTACTTTTCATTAAAAAAAAGGTGGCCACTGAAGGTCAAGTGGCTTGCGCCACATCAAATTACTATACTGGTACAAAAACTAAATTTGGATACTTTCACATGGGTCAATAAGACAACACGCATAGAAAACAAAACCAAACAATTATTACAATCAATTACTTAATTAATTCACCTAGTTTCTATCATATATATATATATATATATATATATATATATATATATATATATATATATGCGCTACCTTGAAGGTAGAAACAGTGGGAGTATTTCCCAGATTTTCAACATCGGAAGTTACCCCAAATATTAAGTGGGTCTCTAAACTATCACCAAAACCTCAGTTTCCAAACATCAAACTAATAATTTCAGAGATTAATTTTAATCGAAATAACTTCAGCTTTCACAGGAAATTTTTAGGGTAATTCTAACACTAGTTCTACACAATAATCATCACCCAAATAACATTCATCATAACCCAGTTATAATAATCGAACCCACCCTTACCTGATTGGATTGAAGGTAGCTCGAAACTTCGGATTCCGGAAATTCGTCACTGGCCGTGGTTTCTCTCTCGATCCCAACTTCTCTCACGTTCTTCTTTTCTCTTCTCCTTTTACTGATATCCAACAACTGCCACTCTTTTCTATTTCTCTTGTTTTATTTGTTTTATTAAAATAATATTATTCAATTATAATATCTAATGGGCCTAAAACATACACCCCCTAATTTACTAATTCCGACACGAAACCAAGCCCACTTAATTCGAATACTCTCCTACGACTATAATATTACTACTAATATTATTCCGCGACTATAATATTATTTCTAATATTATTTCTACGACTTACCAACTTAATAATTCCGACTTAACGACTTAATTCACCGCAACACCAAAAATCAACAGAATAATTCACAACAATTAACTAAATATTCAATTAAATAAATAATTAAATATTTGGGCGTTACAGCCACAGAGAAGAAGACCCTCCTCCCCGATGTGGATGAGAAAGAAAGAAGGAAGGCTGCCCTCGGGACTCTCGCGAACCGAGAGGACCAGCTGGCCGGTTCACGGAATACACGCCGCTCAACGCTCCCCGCGCGCGAATCCTCTCCGAGTGCTCCAAATCAGAATTTCTAAAAGGAGGCGTCCGCTTTCCAAAGCCAGCGGTCCCCAAATCAAACACGGGAAAGTCCAAGTACTGCAGGTTCCACCGGAGCCACGGACATGTCACGGAGGACTGCATCCATCTAAAAGATGCAATTGAGATCCTGATCAAGGAAGGGCACCTAAAGAAGTATGCCCAGAAGAACGACGCCCCTCTTCCCAGTGCCCGGGAAACCCAAAGCATCGAAGAGACAACACCTCCTCCCGACGAGAGTCGGCTCCAAATCTCCCTCAGCGTCACTCGACACGAGGACTTTTTTGTCCCCGACGACATCGTGGGCCTAGAGGCAGTTCGCAGCATGTGGGCGAACTTCCCCTACGAAGACCCCGTTGCTGCCCGCAGCACGTGGGAAGGCTTCCCCAAGACGATGGTCATATCCGGAGGTGGTTACGAGAAGGTGTCCATCGGGTCGATCAAGCGAAAATTTGACGAGCTGGAGTCCGCAACCTCGGCGAAGACCACCACTCTCGAGAAGGTGCAGGAGAAATCAAACCCTATCACCTTCTATCTTGAAGACCTATCGGGCGAAGTTCCCAACTCCACCATCCCCCTCTTGGTTAGGGCACAGATGGCGAACTTTGACGTTCGCAGGATCCTGGTCAACCAGGGAAGTTCGGTCGACATCATGTACGCTCACCTGTTTGGGACCCTCCAGCTCGACGAGAGACATCTGACCTCGTACGTCGGTTCAGATCTGTAGGGGTTCAACGGCGCCACCACCAGACCATGGGGCTACGTTGAACTGATGGTCACATTCGGGGACGAAGACACTGCCCGTCAAGTCAAGACATGCTTCCTAGTGGTCGAATATCCGTCCCTCTACAACTGCATCCTCGGGAGGACCACCCTGGCCGAACTCACAGCAGTGCCATCAACGGTCCCTCTCAAGATGAAATACTACACGTCCAGGGGTCGGGTCGTTACGATGCACGGGGACATAGACGCGGCCAGGAGGTGTTTCGATGCTGCAGTCAAAGGCATGAGTTCCATCAATACCAGGCCCAAGACCGGAGCAAAGTCATCTCGGGACGCTGTGCAAAAGCCACTCCCGCGCGTCAACACGGTCGACCTCGACAGCAGGTTCCTGGGCGAACATGAAGAGGGCGGAGCAGCGGACCTCGACCTCCAGGAGGAAAACAACGGGCAGCCTCTCCACCCAACGCGCCCCATCCCAGACGGAGACTTCGAGCTCGTCGCCCTCGGGGACGATCCAGACCGGAACATGAAGATTGGCACCGGGCTCCCCGACTTGGCGAAGAAGCAGCTGAAGGCGTGTCTCCGGGAAAACGCTGATCTGTTCGCATGGAGCGCCTCCGAGATGCCTGGCCTTGACCCCGAGGTAGCTTGCCATCAGCTCGCAGTAGATCTGGCCACTAGGGCCATAGTTCAACGTAGGCGTAGGCAGTCTCCCGAAAAAGTGGAGGCTGCTGAAAAAGCTGTAAAAGACCTCGTAGAGACGAATTTTATTTCGGAGGCCAGGTACACAACCTGGCTGTCCAACGTTGTACTTGTCAAAAAGAATAATGGAAAATAGAGGATGTGTGTTGACTACACCGATCTTAACCGGGCGTGCCCGAAAGACTGTTATCATTTGCCTAACATCTACCAGCTGGTCGACAATTCTGCAGGTTACAAGCTATTATCCTTCATGGACGCCTACTCGGGGTACAACCAAATCCCCATGGATAAGGCCGACAAACAGCACACAGCCTTCATGACCGAGTTGGGCAATTACTACTACAACATGATGCCCTTCGGCTTGAAGAACGTCGGCGCGACCTACCAACGGATGATGAACAAAGTCTTTCAGGGAGAGATCGGTGATATGCTCGAAGTCTATATGGACGACATGATCATCAAATCTGCTGAGGAAGTTGACCACGCTGCCCATCTCAAGAAGGTGTTCGACACGGCGAGGAGATGCCGCATGAGGTTCAATCCCGACAAATGCACCTTCGGCGTTCGGGCGGGCAAGTTCCTCGGCTTCTACCTCAAAGAGCGAGGAATCGAGGCCAACCCTGACAAGTGTAGGGCCTTCTCCGAGATTCCAACCCCGGACTCAAAGAAATCAATACAATCCCTAAACAAGATGCTGACCGCCCTCTCCCACTTCGTCGCCAAGTCCGCACAATACGCCCTCCCGTTTTTCAAGCTTCTTCGACAAAAAGCCACGTTTGAATGAAGCGAGGAATGCGAGCAGGCTTTACTCCATATCAAACGAGTCCTGTCACAGCCCCCGGTCCTCTCACGGCTAGAGAACAGTGAGACACTTTTCTTGTATCTCGCCATCACGAGCGAAGCGGTCAGTGCTGTCCTCATACGGGAAACCCCCGACGGGCAAAAACCGATTTACTTCACGAGCAAAGCCCTCTAAGGTCCCGAGCTCAGGTATCAGCAGATCGAGAAAGTTACCCTGGCCCTTGTCACCGCGGCCAGGAGGCTGCGCCATTACTTCCTAGCCCACGCGATTGTCGTAAGAACCGAACAACCTATAAGGCAGCTCCTTGGACGACCAGATATGGCGGGAAGGATGCTCAGATGGTCGCTCGAACTCGCCGAGTTCGACATCCAATATGAGGGAAGGAAAGCCCTGAAGGCTCAGGTATTAGCTGACTTTGTGGCGGAGATGACAGTCCCGGAACCTTCGACCAATGGATCCCAAAAGTGGACGATCTATGTCGACGGAGCATCCAGAACGTAGGGGAGCGGGGCAGGAATTATCCTCGAAAACGAGGAAGGCATCCTGATCGAGGTCTCCCTCGAACTATCCTTCCCGACTTCGAACAACCAGGCAGAGTACGAGGCTTTCCTCATCGGGCTTCGGTTGGCCGAGGACCTCGGCGCCAAGGAGGTCAAAATCTTCACTGACTCCCAGCTCGTAGCCTCTCAAGTCCGAGGAGAGTATCAGGCCAAGAACGACTGCCTCATCGAATACCTGACCTTGGTATAAGAAAAGATGAAGAATTTTGCCTCCGTGGAAGTGACCGACATCCCGCGCGAGCACAACACCCGATCAGACATTTTGTCCAAATTGACGAGCACAAAGAAGAAAGGTGGGAACAAGTCGGTCATTCAGGAAGTACTTTGCCACCCGAGCATCGACAAACCCGCCCCGACGACGGACGTAAATGCCATCGGGGACAACAATTATTTGATTTGACCCCAGTATACGAATACCTCACGATGGGCAAACTTCTCGAAGATCCCAAGGAAGCGGGGATGGTCAAGCGGCGAGCGTGCTCGTACATAATAGTCGACGACAAGCTGTACCGCCGTGGGTTTTCTATCCCCCTCCTCAGATGCATCAAAGAAACCAGGGTCCCTGGTATACTCCAAGAAATATATGAGGGGATCAACGCCCAACACCTCGGGGGGCGATCTTTAACCCGCAAGGCACTTCGGGCAGGGTATTACTGGCCCACCATGCAATAGGACGCCAAAGAGCACGTCAAGAAGTATGATAGATGCCAGCGGCACGGAGACATACACCTCGCTCCCCCTAACGAGCTCAAAACACTGTCATCCCCGTGGCCGTTTGCGTGGTGGGGAATGGATATCCTCGGGCCCTTCGTCATGGGGTCATACTAAAACAAATACCTCATCGCGGCGTAGATTATTTCACGAAGTGGATTATTTCACGATCGTCACCGACAACGGGACACAGTTCACCGACAACACTTCCAAGACTTCGTCACCAAATTGGGCACGAAGCAGCACTTCACGTCGGTCGAACATCCTCAAATGAACAGGCAGGCCAAAGCAGCGAACAGAGTGATCCTCCGAGGATTGAAACTTCGACTAGGCGATGCCAAACAACAGTGGGTCGAGGAGCTACACATTGTCCTCTGGGCCTACCGAACAACCCCACATTCCACGACCGGGGAGACCCCTTTTTGTCTGACCTAAGGAATGGAAGCGGTGATCCTTGTGGAGATCAAGGAACCCTCGAGGAGGACGGAAGCCCCCCTCAATGAGGATGCGAACAACGAGGCCCTAAGGGAAGAGCTCGACTTTGTCGAGGAGATAAGGACGGGCGCATCCCTCCGGGAGGCATCACTTAAACAGAAAATAACTTTACGTTATAACAACAAAGTTATCAAACGTGATTTTCAGGTAGGCACCCTCGTCCTACGAAGGAACCAGAAAGATTCACGAGAAGGCAAACTCGCCGCGAACTGGGAGGGTCCGTACCGCGTCCGCGTGAAAACGGGGACAGGAGCCTACTTCCTCGAAAATCTGCACGGGGAAGAACTTGCTCGACCACGGAATGCTGAGAAGATTAAACAGTACTACATTTAAGCACTGCCCATGACACACTAGTGTCGCGGTTACGGGGACGCACTAGGGTACAAGCACAACACCCCTATACAGAACACGATGATCAAGGGCCGTGTTGTATGTGTGCGAGGACTTTCGATCCGACGAGGACATCTCGATTGAGCTCTGTCGTCGCTGTACCAATTAGGCAGAACACCCAGCTCGCGATGGGAAGTTCATGCCACGAAGCTAAGACCTCGACCGAGCTCTTAGCCTCGTTGAAGGTCAGAATACACCTCTGACCACTCGGCCAGCTCTCCACGGAGTCGAGGATCATCAAAGTCGAGCAAATTCCCAAAATTACCAAATCACTTAGACAAAAATAAGTAAAGCAAATACACAAGCATCACACACACAGATAAGCAAAAGGAAAAGTATTAAAGTCGGGCAAAAGCCATTGTACAAGTGTTACAAACATGTCAGAAGCCCCTGGCACGCAAGCCGGGCAAAAGACAACAAAATGAAATGGCTCGCAGGCCAAACAAAATTAGAAAGTAAAAACCTAGTCGGCGACGGTCCCCTCTGGCTGCTCGTGTTCGTTTTCCCCTCCGCCAACCTCTTCCTCTTGCATCGGCTGCACGATCTGACCATCGACCACATCGTAGTCGGGGTCAGCCCCTTCAGTAATAAGGTCGGGGTTGAGAACCCAAATCTACTGCATGGCATTCTTGAAACCTATGTCAGCCACCACGAGGTTATCCTGCTCGATTTCCCTGAGTTTCGCTATCAGCGCTGCCCGCGAGGTCAACAACTTGTCCTCCTCAGTTTCCTCTTCAGCGGGGTGAACAACGTCCTCCAACCCGGCAATCCTCTCCAAGAAACCCTTTCTCTCCTCGTCAGCTTTCTTTAACCTCTCCTCCAGCTGCCTCTGAAGTTCAGCATGTTCCCTGTTCTGCTCTTTACACTAGTTCAACTCCTTGCTGGCTCTCTCCATCTCAGCAGCAACGGACTTGAAGTTCTCTTGTAGCTTGGCCAGTTCAGCTGCTGGACAAGTTTCGTCATTCAAGATCAAAGTCGTCGAATAGACTCGCATCACCGCGGACAAGTCCTCGAGCAGAGCCTTCCTCCTCGAAGCCTGAGCAGTACCCAGGACGGCGTAGACCTCGGCAGCTGTGATGCTCGGAGAGTTGACATCCGAGAAGAAACGGGGCCTTGAATAACAAGGGGGGAGTACGAACTTCTCGGAGGGAGGCCTGTCGGCCACCACCGTCAAGTCAACATCAACCTGCCCGTCTGTGCATTGTCGCTTCGGGGATCCTTGGCTGCTATGAGACTGACTCCCTTGAGGAGAGCTGGAGGAGAAGGAAAGGGGCACGGTTGCCCCGATCTTGAGGTATTTACAAACAAGCTCGAAGGCGCGGATAAAGGCGAGGGAGTTAGGATGGAGCTGCGACGGCGCCAAGCGCTGCCAGACGAACACCGACTGTTGGAAATCTGTGAAGGGCAGGTGCCATCCCGCCTCATCGAACATAAATGAGTACAGGGGAAACCTCATCCCTCGGTACGTCGAGCATATACGATGGTGCTCCAGTGACCGGAACACTTTCCACGTCTTCGCAGAGCCTACCAGGCGGTGCTCGACAGTACATAATATGTCGTCCTCATCTCCGTCAACAAACTGGGAGATCATATTCAGGGGCTCGTCACTGACCCACTCATTCAGCGGTCATTCCTCGGCACTAATGATCTCGGCCATCGGAGAGTCGGGTTGGTCGTCGACGTGTAAAGTTCCCACGGCCATGGCCAAGGCCTCCATTTACCTGAAAAGCAGAAGGAAACGGTGAATTCGATGACCCATATCAAATTCACCCCTCCACCACTGGTCAAGTGAAAGGGCGAAGAAGGAGCGTCGGGATCAAGCGACTTCCGCGCTCGCACAACGTCCTCGGGGTATCCAACGACCGACCCCGTGACCATCTTCAGGTCACCGGTGCTTCGCCCCCCCCCCCCCCCCCGAGGACTCGTCCCACAATTAGAGATACTGTCGAAGACCCCGGGATATTCATCCTGTGTCCTCGGGACATTCTTCTTGTCCCCGTAATTCTCGTACCTTCTCTCCGTGAGATTCAACAAGAAAACAAAGAAACTCTGCCGTATTCGCCGAAGATTTCACGGTCCCCATGGGAACTTCGTCAGTTCACCGTAGGACCACTGTACAAAATGCGAACGAAAAGAGAATGATCAGAAAACTTACTTGAAATACAGTTCTGATAGGGTTCCGGCGCGACAGTCTGTGGTGGAAAGCGGCGGTCTGTGGCGGAGAGCGGCGGTAAAAACAGGGAAGGAAGAGAGAGAATATGAGCAAGGGAGGGCGAAAAGTGCAAATGAAACGGGATGACCCCTATTTATAAGACCCTCACGGGACTTGAGGGGTTTCCTAGGCACTCGATTACGCTACCCTAACCTACCTGCCCTAGGTAATGATGGCGTGTGACATGTGGCACGCACTTTCCCATGCACGTCCCTTCGTTCCATCACACGCGTCCTTCCGTTGCTTTGCTGCTCGACTTCAAACTTCTCGTATCCCCGTAGAGTCGCCCAACACGGTCTGTCAAACTCGAGCAGACCGATGGAGGTCCGCCCGATTAACCAATCGCTCCCCGTATAGAGGACTTTCCCCGACGAAATGCATCCTCGACACAGTTGCTGACCCTTAAGTCATTACTCCGACACCTCAGAGCAACGACTTGGGGGGATTCTATTCTGGACTGGGCCAGCGCCTGCTCTTCAGACGGGAAGGCCCAACCTGCACGACCCCGACTGGCCCAACAAGGCCCATGTAAACTGTCTACGTCGAGCACGTAACAACCATCAGTAGGGTCGAGCACACATACACCTGAACCCGTCGAGCAGAGGCACCAGGTCCTGCAAGTCTCGGTTCTCCTCGACACCATGAGCCTCCCCGCGAGGACACGTCCTACTGTAACCTCCCACCTCCGAAGGATTCGGTCTGCCCTACTTTCGGAGATCTCGGGACCGTTACCCCAGGGAGAAGACCACGTGATGGTCTTCACTACGCCACGTAAGCCCTGGGAGTTACTTGGATTAGGCCTTGCGATCCAACCCAGTGCAAGTAACCGTTGGCCCCGCGCTGGGGGCTCTCTATAAATACCCTCTCACTTGAGAGGGTCAGGTTACACATTATTCTAAACTCACACCTACTTCTTTATACTTGTTTTTCTCTGACCATTACCTGACTTGAGCGTCGGAGTACCTTGCAGGTACACCCCCCCCCCCGGCGTCTCACCATCACCGGAGCTGAAGGTTTCACGACGTTGTTGGACACTATCTAACTGTCTGATCCAGGTACGATCACCTGGGTAGAGCGTTAAAAGACATAAAGTTTGTCCTATATATGAAGATGATACATGCTACCACTAACTACAAAATAGAAGAAAGACTCTTTACCTTAGACCTCAAAATTTTCTAAGACCCAATAATCAATACCGTAGATTGTAGAGGGCTTTTAATGGAGAGCAAGAGTTTGATAGTTCTCTAAAGCCCATAATCAGGGAGGAAGTTTATAAAAGACAACAACACATTAATGTTGTCTTTGGAACGAAACAAAAAGGTCCCATTAATAAAAATATTTGGAAAAAGAGGTTGATGTTCTTTGATATTCCATATTGGTATAACCTTGATGCAAAACATTGTCTCACTACTTCAAAACGCGCAAACAACGCCCAAGTCACTACGGTTATTCCATAAACCGTGGTGACATCTCTAAACTCATGCGCTAACATTTTATTTATTTTTTAATTATAAATTTGTATGGTATATTAACGGTTGATGTTATTACCGATATGATACAACCTATCTTTTATGGGTTCGAACCTCAACGCTCTCAAAAAGTTTATTCATTTAACGTTAAGGCGCTTCTTTCTGTTTTATTTATTTTTAAATAAAATAATAAAAAGGATATCACTACGGTTATTATGAGTAACCGTTGTGATATTAAATTTAATTCATTTAACATTAAGGTGCTCCTTTCTTTTTTATTTATTTTTAAATAAATAATAAAATGGATATCACTACGGTTATTATGAGTAACCATTGTGATATTTTTTAATATATAAACAAAAGTATCTGTTGCCCAGTTCATACCAGTCGTTTCTCTCTAAAGAAAACCCTAACACAACTCTCTCCTCTCATGAAGCTTAAAGGATATCTGACGGGAGCAACCTCCGGTGCAAACTCCTACGACATCGAAGATGGTATGTGTTCTGGACTAGGCAGGCGCTTGGCCCACAGAAGGGCAATGTCCAATCCAGTCCAGCTCTTGGCAAGGCCCAATAGCCAGAAACTAGCCGTTGGGCAGAAATTAGCCGTTGGACAGAAACTAGCCGTTTGGCACAATATGACCGTTAAGGATGTCCCCTTCACGCGCTTGACAGTTCACACGACCAACTACTTCCCTGGATCTCACGAAAACAGTTGGACCAGGTCAAAGGGACACGCGCCTGACCCTCCACCTGGCAGCCTCCCATTGGTCGACCAGATATTTCGGCCACACTGGAGACATTGGCAAGTTTGATCACTATTTAATACTTGAAATCATACTTTAGTACTTGCTTTGCTCTCTTGTCCAATCGCTTACTTTGGCATCAGAGTACCTTGCAGGTACAACCTCCTTTTCTCTCCTAGAAGCATCAGCATCTGCCCTACGCGAAGGCCACGACGATCCAGTCTGATCACCTCAGATCAGTGGCGCCGTATGTGTGAATCATCGCTTCCCCATCTTTTTGATTCAAGATTCCTCATCTTTTTCACCTAAAAGACCAAAGCTTTCTCCAAAATTCATCTGATCATCATGGCCTCCAACAGGAACGATGATGCCCGTCAAGAACCTGTCGTCGCCGTTATCACTGATAATGTCGATCACCTCGTCCCTGGAGCTACGTTCCCGGAGACAGACCATCGGGATGGAAAGACCGCCTCTCCTACCCCCGATGACGTGAAGTCACGCGCACAGTTTGCTGGTCCCGTTTTTGAGCCTATACCTGTTCCTCAAAACGCGGACCCAAGCACTGCTGCCCTCACGTCTCCCTCAACAGGTCTAACTTCCTGATCTTCCAGCAGGGCAAAAAGATCAGCATGCTCGAGCACGCCCTCTAGGAGCAGCGTCCCTCGCAGAAGCCCAACAGTCCTTCTCCACGGCCGCAGTCTCCTCCTTAGAAGCGTAGGCGAGACAGATCCAAGAGTCTTTCTCCCGCTCGGAGACGCTCAAGATTGGAGGAACCTGATTCAGAAGTTTCTAGACGACGACACCGATCTCCCCTGCGAAGATTCAGATGTTCTCCTACTCCGAAGAGGACCAGACCTTCGAGGAACCGTCACGAGCACCGCAGGTCGCGTAGACATTCTTCCCGACGCAGCAGAAGCCCCGGGCGCAACAATTCCCCCTGTCGGTCATCCAGTGCAAGCAATGATGACGATGTCCATGGACCCCTATCTCAAGAGATCATGGACACGTGCATTCCTCGCAGATTGGAGAAGCCACCTCCTCTAGCCACTTACGACGGGACCACCGACCCAGACGAGCACATAGAAAATATCGAAGCCATGCTCCACTATCATAATGTAAGCGGGGCTATTAAATGCAGGTTGATCCTCATCACTCTCAGGAAGGGGGCCATGGCCTGGTTCAAGCGGCTTCCCCGAGGTTCGGTCACGTCTTGGAAGGATCTAAAGAACCAATTTGCCCGCCACTTTACCACCTCCCGGCGTCATCCCAAGTCGGAGGCCATGCTGGAAGCCCTTATGCAGGGCAAGGATGAGCCCTTGCGTGCATATATCGAGCGTTTCTACAAGAAGGTTGTCGAGGTCCGCACGACGGACTATATGAAGAAGTATCTCCTCGAAAAAGGGTTGAGACCGAAGAGCAAATTTCGTAAGGCGGTGGGCATAGAGCCTCCTCGCACCCTGGCCGAATTACTCCATAAAGCCTAATCATACATACAATACGAGGAGAAAGAGGCAGCGTACAAAGACCAGAACTCTAGGGATCAAGAGAGTTCCCGGGCAACAAAAAAAGACGAATCAGAGGCCCCCAGGCGCGATAAAGAGAGACGACGAGACGATCGTCCTCGTGAAGGCAAGGGACCTGCTGGTCGTTTTACAGAATATACTCTGCTGACAGCTCCCCGCGAGCGCATTCTCTCAAATGCATCAACGCAGAATTCAAGCAGGGAGGTGTCCGGTTCCCCAAACCAACATCGTCTAAGGGCAACACGGACAAGAGTAAATACTGTCGCTTCCATCGCAGCCACGACCACGTGACCGAAGACTGCGTGCACCTAAAGGACGCCATTGAAATCCTCATCAAGGAGGGTCACCTAAAACAATATACGAAGAAGGGTGAATCCTTTCGACGAGTCCTCCCCCTCAGGTCGCTATGTCCATCACGCGGCCAGAGGACTTCATCACCCCCGACTATATTGAGGATCCTCCTGAGATATTCACACACAACACTTGGGAGACCTTCCCAATGGCCATGGTTATCTCGTGTGGGGGATACAGTGAGCTCATAGTAGGGTCGGTCAAGAGAAAGTTTGACCAGCTCATCGACTACAGCCCCGACCAACTGTCCACGCTCGAGAAAGTTCGGGGGCATTCTCAGCCAATCACGTTCTACTATGAGGAGCTGCCTGGGGGCTCCCCGAACTCACACATTCCTTTACTCATCAGAGCGAGACTTACTAACACTGACGTTCGGCGGATCGTGGTCGACCATGGCAGCTCTGTGGACATCATGTACATCGGATTATTCAGAGCCTTGAAGCTGGACCAGAAGAACCGGCCGCCATACGTAGGATTTGACCTACAGGAATTCAACAGAGCCACCGCCAGACCCTGGGGGTACGTGGAGCTTCCAGTTACTTTAGGGGAAGAGGAGGCTTCGAAGTCGATCAAGACTCCGTTTCTGGTAATTTACTATCCTTCACTATACCAATGCATCCTGGGCAGACCAACCTTTGCAGAGCTGATTGCTGTTCCTTCAACCGTTGATCTCAAGATGAAATACTATATGGAGAAGGGCCACGTCACTACCCTACACAAGGATATAGAAGTTGCGAGGAGGTGCTTTGAAGCAGCTACCCAAGGACAAAGCTTGATCGATGCAGCACCCAAGGCCACCAAGCGGGCAAGGGAGGAGGACCATCCCAGTGAAGAAAGCCAGCCTGACAAAAAGCCAGCTCTCCCCGTGCAAATCATCAACCTCGACAGCCGAATTTCTGAAGGAGGTGAGGACCGTGGTGAAGGCACATCAATGGGGACAGGCAGTTCCTCTGCAACAGCCATCATGCGCCCTGTACCAGATGGGGAGTTCGAGGTCATCACCTTCGGAGCCAACCCAAACAGAGGAGTGAAGATAGGCGTAGGGCTGCCCGATGAGATAAAGTAACAGTTGAAGACATTCCCGGAGGACAACGCTGATTTGTTTGCATGGAGCGCCGCGGACATGCCCGGCCTGGACCTTGAGACCGCATGCCATCAACTGACCATTGATCCAGCTGCTCGAGCCGTTGCACAACGCAGGCGCAAGCAATCCGACGAGAAGGCACATGCTGCCAAAAAACTTGTACAAGACCTCTTAGAGGCAAAATTTATCTTGGAGGCCAGGTATACAACCTGGTTGTCCAATATTGTACTTGTCAAGAAACATAGTGGAAAATGGCGCATGTGCATTGATTATACTGATCTCAATCGGGCTTGCCCGAAGGATGCATATCCTCTACCCAACATAGATAAGTTCGTAGACAATTCTACAGGTTTCAAGCTCTTGTCCTTCATGGACGCCTATTCGGGGTACAATCAAATCCCCATGGCCGAAAAGGACAAGAAATATACCGCGCTCATGACCTCGTCGGGGAACTATTACTACAATGTAATGCCCTTTGGTCTGAAGAACGTTGGGGCCACATACCAGCGCATGATGAACAAAGTCTTCCGATTAGAAATTAGAGACATGTTCGAAGTTTATATGGACGATATAATCGTGAAGTCCCAAGAGGAATCCGATCACACAACCCACTTGCAAAAGGTTTTCTACCAGGCAAGAAAATGCAAAAAGCGTTTTAACCCAGAGAAATGCACCTTCGGCGTCAGAGCAGGGAAATTCCTCGGCGTCCGAGCAGGGAAATTCCTCGGCTTCTACCTCACCGAGAGGGGGATAGAGGCCAACCCCGAAAAATGTCGGGCATTCGCTAAATTTCCCACACCCAGGTCGAAGAAGTCCATGCAGTCCCTCAACGGGATGCTCACTTCACTTTTTCGCTTCGTGGCCAAGTCTTCCCAGCATGCTCTCTCATTCTTTAAACTCCTCAGAAAGGAGGCCACATTCGAGTGGACTGAGGAATGCGAGCAGGCTCTGAACCACCTCAAGAGAGCCTTATCTGAACCCCCGTACTTTCACGACCAGAGTGCAGGGAGACATTGTACATGTACCTCTCCGTCACTAGCGAAGCCATTAGCGCCGCCCTCATCCATGAGACAACGAACGGGCAAAAACTAATTTACTTCACAAGCAAGGCCTTACAAGGGCCATAAATCAGATACGCGCTGATAGAGAAGGTCGTTCTCGCCCTTGTCAACGCTGCAAGAAGGCTCAGGCATTACTTCTTGGCCCACACCATAGTAGTACGCATGGACCAGCCCATAAGACAGCTGCTTTGTCGACCAGACATGGCCGACAGAATGCTCAAATGGTTGTTGGAGCTGTCAGAGTTTGATATCCACTACGAGGACAAGAAGGCCCTCAAGGCACAAGTCCTAGCCGATTTCGTGGCATAGATGACTCCGCCCTCATCCCCACCAAGCAGAACGCATAGATGGACCATCTACGTGGACGGGGCATCCAGTTCCACGGGTAGTGGCGTAAGCATCATCCTCGAGAACGAGGAGGAAATCCTAATCGAAGTGTCTTTAGTCCTATCCTTCCCTACGTCTAACAACCAAGCCAAGTACGAAGCTTTCCTCACAGGATTACAGCTGGCCGAAGACTTGGGCGCCAAGGAGGTAAAGATTTTCACCGATTCCCAACTCATAGCATCTCAAGTACGAGGAGAATATCAGGCCAAAAATGATCAGATGGTCGAGTATCTGACGTTGGTAATGGAAAGAATTACTAAGTTCGATGCATGGGAAGTCCAGCACATCCCTCGGGAACGAAACACGCGGGCAGATGTCTTGTCGAAACTGGCTAGCACCAGAAAGAAAGGAGGTAACAAATTCGTCGTACAAGAGATACTCGCTCGCCCAAGTATTGAGAAGCCATCAGAGCTGCTCAACGTTAATGCCATTGGAGATAGCAGCTGCTGGATGACCCCAGTGTACAATTACCTTACCACGGGGGAATTGCCTGAGGACAGCAAGGAGGTCAGCGTGACTAAGCAAAGTTCCTGCTCGTACGTTCTGGTCGAAAACAAACTCTATCGGCAGGGATTCTCCATCCCCCTCCTGAAATGCGTTGAGGAGGACAAGGTCCCCGAAATTCTCCAGGAAATTCATGAGGGCATCAACGCGCAACACTTGGAAGGGAAATCATTGGCACGAAAGGCCTTGCGGGCAGGGTACTATTGGCCGACCATGCAACACGATGCTAAGGAGCATATCAAATATGTGACTGATGCCAGTGCCACGGGGACATACACTTGGCACCCCCTAACGAGTTGAAGACTTTATCCTCGCCTTGGCCCTTCGCCTGGTGGGGGATGGATATACTCGGCCCCTTCACAATGGGGTCTTATCAAAATAAATTTCTGATTGTGGTCGTCGATTACTTTACGAAATGGATCGAAGCCAAAGCTCTCGCCAAGATCACAACCTTCAATATACTTCATTTCTACAAAAGGAACGTCCCCGCACGATTCGGAGTACCCCAGGCCCTTGTGACCAACAATGGAACCCAGTTCAAGGATGGGAAGTTCCAAGACTTCATCTCCAAACTAGGCACGAAGCAACACTTCACTTCCGTCGAGCACCCCCAGACTAACAGGCAAGCGGAGGCTGCAAACAAGGTAATCCTTCGGGGTCTAAAATGAAAGTTAGGTGAAGCCAAAAAGAGGTGGGTCGAGGAGCTACACAACGTGCTCTGGGCCTACAGAACAACCTCACACTCCACCATCGGGGAAACCCCTTTCCGACTAGCTTACGGAACCAAGGCGGTGATACCGATGGAGATCAGAGAACCTTTTAAAGGAACAGAAGCTCCTCTCGACGAGGAGATGAACGATGAGGCTTTAAGAGAAGAGCTCGACTTGGTCGAAGAAATATGTTCGGGAGCAGCTCTCCGTGAGGCTTCGCTAAAATAAAAAATAACCTTGCGCCACGACGCTAAGGTTATAAAGCGCGACTTCCCCGTTGGCAGCCTGGTCCTACGCAGAAACCAGAAGGATTCACGCGAGGACAAGCTGGCCGCGAACTAGGAAGGTGATAAGTGGTTTTCAATCGTATATTTTCAGTCGTCTGTGTCATTCGTTTTCCATGTTAGGTTCGATATTTAAGTTTAGTTGTTTGTTTTTGCACTTTGTTTTCATGTTTTTGTCGAGTAAGTTGTTTATGAATGTTTTTATTATTTTGTACCATTGGTGCCTTTGATGTGGTTGTTTTCAGTGTATTTTCAGGTTCACAATAACAAGTTAATTGGACGCATCCAAAACAGCATTTCGGAGCATGAGAGGGACAAAAAAGTGGTGTCCCAGAGGCCTGACACGGGTGCCCGTGTCACCTGACACGGCCCATGTCAGGAGGTATAGGAGAAGGGGAAGATTTGAAGAGAAAATTGCCAAGTCAGAAGCTTGACACGGGGGCCCGTGTCACAGGACACGGCCCGTGTCAGGACCCCTGAAGGATAAAATGCACCAGCCTAAGTCAGCAGCCTGACACGGCTGCCCGTGTCACCTGACATGGCCCGTGTCAGGGCTCCTGGGAGTGAAATTCCTTGTATTGTATTTTATTCAAGTTTATGATTTCTGGGGGTATTTTGGAGAATTTGCGCAGTTAAAATGTGATCTGATATTTATGCTGAGAGGAAGGATGGAAAAAGGACTTTTGGGGATTTTGGTGGAATTGGACGATAGAATTTTGGGTGTATAGATTTCGACGAATTCTCGGAGAACAAGGATCGATCAAGAGCGGAAGCAATTGACGATCCAAGGAAACCGAATTTCATCGTAATGTTTATTTTTCATTGTTATCCTGTTTTTATTTCAATTATGAACATGAGAGGCTAAACCCCCCAATGCTAGGGGGTGTCCCTGATTTGCTTTTGTAATGACTTTTGAATTTCTTAATCTATGAGATTGTGTGTTTCATTTTATTCTTTATTTTATGCAACGTGCATAATGCTTTATCTTTTTGGAAGATCTGATAATTGATCGTAGTTAGGGTTTGGTCTGACCAACCACCCTAACCTTGTTGCATAATTTTTATCACGATAGATATTACCGAGGAATTGGAATATCCTGTGAAAACCTTTTTATGTCAGAACTATTTCTTGATATTCTTCCTTGGCCACTGAGGAATTAGGGTCGAGGAAGAATACCAAAGGTTTTTCTTTAAAGGAATTTTAGAAAAACAATCTAGAACATAGGAAAGATAAGGTTTGATACATGTCTCTTTAGAGTCGAGGAAAAAATTAAGTCATTGCTTTGCAAATTATACACCGTCCCTAGCACGATTCTCGTATTCGTACAACCTTTGTTTTTTTTATTATTACGTTTTAGTAGTATTGATTCTATTTAGCTAAAAACAAACTATCAACCAAAACTTTTGTTCAATTGAAATTGTGTGGAAAAAGACTTATTTCACTGTGTAGTCCTCAAGAGACCGACACTGGGGTTTTCCCCAATTATTACTACATCGAGAAAAATAGTACACTTGCTATTTTATCGATCAAGTTTTTGGCGCCGTTGCTGGGGACTGCCAAAGATTTAAGTTTCTTTTCATTATTTAAATTGAAATTTTGTTGCTCTGCGACTAAAATTTTTAATTTTTCTGTTTATTAATTTTTTGCTTATTATTACTAATTTTTGTCTAACTGTTTATGCGAGGTCAGGCCTCAACTAAATTCTCTTTTGACGCAGAACCCGAGCGATCACTGCACGAAAGGCGCCGCAAAGCTAAAGAAGGAATACTGGCAGCGTCAGGTTCAGGGGGTGGAGTTCTGTTTAGAGAAAAAGAGGAAGAGGTATCTGTGCATTCTGAGCACAGTGATTCAGACGCAGATAGTGAGACATCACTTGAAATCATTCACATGGCTGTTGTCGCTCCCGAAAGATTCGCATCCAACGGTACAAACGCAAGAGTGGCGCAGAAAACACAGAGTCGCCAGCAATGTGTATTTATCCCAAGAGAGGGAAAGGAAACACTGCATAAACCAGAAGAGAAAGGGGGAAAGACATGGTCATCGCAACCATAGTCCGGGTTCGGGAGTCGGTTATACGAGGGGAAGGTGTTAGCACCCCACGCATCCATCGTACTCGATGGGATCCACGCTTGTTGTCTAAACGGAGGGTGAGCTGTCCTACTATCTATGGCTGAACAAAAGAAAACGGGGATGGGGATGACTAAGACGGACTCGGTAGGACATATTCGATGCCCTAGGCCTACGTACTCCCTCAGTGCAAGGGGAAAGTCAGAGTCAACGTAGTTCAGACGGGAACTGTGGGGGAAGGTTGCTCGCCAAGACAATCGATGTCTTGTGCCTACATATCCTCAATCGGACGAGAGAGAGGAATCAGAGCTAATGTAGTTCGTGGGTACGACCACGAATGGGTAAGTGTTTTTTACGTGAGCGACGAGCTCTTTTCTGAAAATGAAGTTTGAAACCCAACAATCCCGAAGGATAAAAAGATTTGAATTTGTTTTGTGTTTTTTAGACAGAAGTGTTTTCTTAGTTAGTTCATAACTTGCATTGCACCAAAGTCTAGGGCACAGGGACGAATACTTAACGAATCGTCCCAAGACAGGACGCTCGCTAAGAACTCTAGAAAGATGAGAGGAAGCCCCTCATTTCTCATTCCCCACGCTTAAGGTTCGTGCGCAATACACTTTATCTTTATTAAGTGTTTTCAAGAAGTTTTGAGATGAGAAGAGAGAAGACCCAAAGGAAACTCTAAAGGGAAACTAAGAGTCATAATGTTATCATGAATGGATGACCTATGGTTAGTGAGGTTTAGGAGAGACGACTACCTAAAGCCTAATGCTAATCCTACTCCAAGCTTAATAAAAAATTAAGTTGGACTAGGTAGCTCTAAGGGAAAAGAATCCAAGACTTAATCAAGTCTTGAGATTCATGGGATGAGAAAGAGTGAGAGAGAAGAAAGAAGCATCTTAAATGCTAAATCAAACACAAGTATGAAAGGTTAAAAGAGAAAGGAGAAGTTAGAATGTGGATAACTATCCACATCCCATTCACTCACCATTAGCCCCTACATGGTTAGCAAAAACAAACATAAGCAACAATAAGACAAATGAAACCCAAACAAGTCACAACCCAAAGAGAAATGGTTACAAACCAAATAAAAATAATCCAAGTCAGAATATACACCCTAGAGGTGGCTCATAATGTTTACCAAACAAACTCAAGCAAAGAGAATGCAAACAAGTGGCAAAACATCCAAGAAAGTCATCAAAGAAAGAGTAGAAGAAGAATGAGTGGATATGCAAGGTGATCATGCAAGAATGCTTCAAATAAAATCTAAGTCAGAATGTGGATGACCTAAACATGTGCCTAAACATGCCATACAAGTGTCACATAAGGCATACAAGCAAGTATCCAAGCATTAAGAATCATTAGAAGAAGAAGAAAGAAGCATGTAAATGAAAAATGTTAAAGGATGCAAAATGAAACATGAATATCATATGACATGAATACAAAGCTTCAAGGTCAGAAACATACTTCATATGAGATGCAAAGAAGAGATATGGTATGACATACACAAACCAAACATAAGTCAAGAAGAGGCATAGATGAGAAGAAGTGAAAAGATAAGTCAAAAGAGGCATGTAAATCAAACATTGAACATGTGCACAAAATATGCAACAACCTCACACCAATGACCTATAATTGCAATAAAATGACCTATAATGATTCAAACATGGTTCATGAAGTCAAAGAAGCAGTCCCAAACAATGGCACAAGTGCCTAAACAAACAAGTAATCAAACATGATCCAAAGATGTGCCTAAAAGAGACCTCAAACAAAGAGCAATCAAACAATTAGCAAATCAACTTCAGAAATTACCAAATTAGTTCTCAGAACACCTCAACTAGAAGCAAACATCATATTAAAAACTCATGCAAAAATTCACAAGATAAGCCCTTCAATCAATCATGCAAAGTCACAAAGGAACCATAAACCAATATACAAAAGAGAGGGACCAAAATGCAATGTGAAATGATTTTAAAAATATGAGAAATTTTTTTTTATGTACTTCAAGATGTTGATGAAACAATACAAAAAGAATGGGTTCAGAATGTTTTGTATGCTATGAGAAATAAAATCTACAATGCAAAGTATGCACGTATGAAACAATTCAAAAAGAAATCAATTAAACAATTAATTCAGATACCAAAAATAAAATAAAAAAGGAAAATAAAATTTGGAAAAATTTTATAAAACCCTAAACATGCTTCATGAATTTTTTGGTAATTTTTGGATGCATAAAACTATTTTTAAAAATTAAAAATGGAAATGAATCAATTAATGAAAAAAAAAAGTTGAAATAAACATGGGGGTACAATCAGTAATCAAATCACGTTCAAATATCACATTGGGCTTTGAAATTCTGGCACAAATATCAGATGTCCTATACGGATGTTGAGACACTGATATCTAACACAATGAATAAGATAACAATTAAAAATAACAGTGCAGAAAATAAATAACACAGCAATATGTTTACCCAGTTCGTTCTAACACACCTACTCTGGGGGCTACCAAGCCAGGGACGAAATCAATATACGATAGTATCATTTCACATATCATACACCAACCGAATAATCTGATCACTTAATCACTACCCTTCCTATGACTTCTACCTAAGACTCACCTAGGTATGAGGCCCTCCTCAAATCCCTCTACAACCACAACCCGTGATTGGTACCTTTCCACACAAGAAACAAAAACGAAAGACACACTTTCAAAACACACAATCCTCAATACTTCACAGCTTATGAGAATTGACACACAAGAAACTCAATGCTTAAAAGCTTATGAGTAACTTGACAGAACTTACAACACAAAAAATAGTCCTTATACTGTTATCAGAATGATACCAGTTAGGCTCACAAAAATACTCGAAAACCCTAACAAAAACACAAGTAAGTTCCACACCTAAAACTAGGTTTACATCAGTCAATATATATCAATTAATCTGGACTGAATTGGGCTTCAAAAATGCAGCAAATAGACTGCTCACAAATCTGCAAAATTAACTCCAACAAAATAGGTCTTCAATCCAAAGTTTCCTATTATGTCTCCATAATTAGAAACAGCGGCAAATCCGAAAACCAACAAATAACCACAATCCAAAAATGCTTTGGATGCCACATAGGATAACCAAATATTCACAGAATATTCAGTAACAATTCCCACAAACAGAATCTGCATTAAAACTGAATCCACAACGCGATGTCCTATGAGCTGGTATGGGACATCTTCATCCGACATGTTGAAAGCAGCCACTTAGAACATTAAGGTTCAACATCTTGCTGCTATAATAGTTTTAGAAAAATAAATGCCAACCACAAAAGCACAGAAATAACAATCTCCCCCTTTGGCTTATTTTGGCTAAAACTACACACACGCAAAAACTTGTAAAGAAGCACAAAACAGCAAAAAAAATATCCATATATCCATATATCAAACAGTAGCGAAAACACCAACAACACACAGCAACAACATCCAGCAAAAACATTCAGCATAGCAGCACTCCCCTTCAGCTGCATACAACACTCAGTACAGCAAACAACTCATCATAGCAGCATAGCAAAAAAAAACTCCCCCTCAACAGCAGCAATATTCCACATTCTCCCCCTCAACTACTGCAGCAGCACAAGCACACAAGCACTCCCCACACACACATACTACTCCCTCTTTTTAGCCATAAATATGACAAAGGCAAGTAGAACAAGTCAAAGAAAAAATAAACCAGAGAAACTTCAGAGGAGATACAAAGCAAAGTTAGTCAGGTGATCCAGACAAAAACAACAAAAGCAAAATAAAACTTCTGCAAAAGTTAAGCTATTATTCTGCAGCAGCATCATCGCCAGATTCAGCAATGTCTTCACTCTCTCCATCCGCAACAGCTTCAGTATCAGTATCACCACTCCTAGATCCAGAGTCATCTGAACTCTGCTCACATTCTCTATTAGATTCTACAAAAGCATCATCTTCAGCAGTTCGTTGGTCCTTACTAGTTGTCCCAGCAGAAGCCTTCCTTTTCTCCATAAAGGTTTTGATCAACTGTTCCAGTTTGGCCTTCCGATCAGTGTCTCTTCTAATGGATTCTCCCAGTTCTTTGCAGGTTTCTTGCAACTGAGTAGTGACTTCATCATCAAGATTAGCATTACTGGAAGTCTGTGTAGATGTCCCAACAATGTCTGAGACATGTGCACCACCCAGTAGCTTGTAATGAAGGGACATAGGAGGTTTTCTTTTGAGCGCAGTGTCACCCCTCAACACAAGATTAGGACACTGTTCTAGAGTAATACCACAGATCAAGGAAGGGAAACAGATAGGCATCTTGACAGCAGGTGAGCTAGCTTGTTTCAAAATTTGCTCAAAGATGTATGATCCAAAATCAAAGGAAATCTTCTTCCCTATAGCATATATGAATCTGCCAAGTGTGGATGAAATAGTAGATGTGTGATTTGTAGGAACCTAATTTACCACAGCAATCCTGTGGAGGATGGCATATTTGACACTTAGTTTTCCAGACGACAACTTCTTTGCATTTGTCCAATGTCTCATACAGCCACCTGTAATCTCCTTGCAAACAGTATTATCAGTAACCTCTAACTCAGGTTGAGGTTCATTACTCCTGCCCAGATAGTTGTTGATAATTTCAGGTGAAAAGGTGACAGCTTCTCCTCTCACACATACTTTCCTGAGATTGTTTCCCCTGTTCTCATCACACTCTTCAGATATATTCACCACAAATTCTTTGACTAGATTTCCATAGCAGGGTCCAAACTTGGACACTGTTCTCATCAATCCAGTCGCTGCAATGAGCTCCATGATTTCTTTGTACTTTTCGAAATCCTTCCCCAATTCTCTCTCTAGAGCAATCCTCCTTTGATCTATAATTTTCCATATATCTGTATTTCTCATAGAACTTTCAGTAGCAGCCTTCTTGCAGGTGGAGGTTTTCATACCAATGATGTCCTGGACATCTGTTTTAACTTCATAGTCAGATTCACTGTGATCAGTGATTTTTCTCTTCTTAGTGGGCACTACAACCTTGCTCCAATGTTTAGGATGTCCTGCTCGAACTTTTCCTTCCCCTCCTTCAGATTTTCCATGCAGTTTCGAAGACTTGGAGCCTTCACTTATCACCATTTTATCTCTTCTTCTCTTAATCTTTCTCAGCATTCCAGCAATAGGTTCCTCATCAGATGTGAGGTCATCAACATTAATAACATCACCAGTCCTTCTTACATCCGCTTTCTTCTTACTTCTTCTTTCACGGTCCACATGCACGGGAATACCACCATCAGTCCTATAAGTAGGACTGCTATTGATATCTTATGTCACGGATGTTGGGACATCAGACCCGACATCTGCCTTAATTCTACTCAGAATCATGGCAACAACCCTTCTAAGCTCCTTATCCTTTTTAACATCATCATCATCAGTGGAATTCTTATTTACATTTCGTGATTTAGAATCTTTTTTCTTCTCAACTAAGCCAGATTTGGACCCCTTTTCAGCCACGTTTTTCTTAGGGCTTACTTGGTCAGCATACAAACTAGTCATGGAGTGGACTTTCTTCCTAGGTGAGAAAGGTTTAGACTTCTTACCTGGAATGTTGACATTCGTTGTGTGAGGAGCTTGCTGTTTGCCTTTAGGGTCAGCCGACATAACATTCAACGGAGCAATATCGAGTACTAGGTCAGAGAGATTTATCATCCGCAGTGATTCTGCATCTCCAGCATTGATTCGTGGAGAACCATTGTTATCAGGGGAGCCGTGCATAGATTCGGAGTTAGGATGTTGAGACATGTTTGACTGATCCCACGGTACAGTATTGAGAATGTTAGGAGAAAACCCTAAGACGCGTGAGCTTTGAAGAGAAAGGGCAAGAGGAATTTGTGTAGAGTAAGTTTGATGAAAATATGGTGTGTTTGCCCGCCTATTTATACTTTTGAGGACTGGGCCCAGAATAGAGCGGTATTCACAGAATTTGATTATCCAACTCGCCTCAAGTCCACATTTATCAAATTCTTCTTCTAAACTTACCTTGCTGGCATACTTACTAATTTTAAGCTCATTATTACATTTCACCAAGCAAACATCATGAGTGGCTTTACAATTTATCAGCACCTGTTCTAACTTGATAGTCTTTCCAATATCTTTCTTAGTCTCCAAGCTTAATTTAGTGTTCTCAGAACTCCACAGATAACAATTGTCCGACGCTCTCTTACCTCTCATGATAACCTTACCCTTCTTGTTTGTTATCAGACATTCAGAATTGGTAAAGTTGACCTTGAGACCTTGATCACATAATTGACTTATGCTGATCAAGTTTGCATCTAAACCTTCAACAAGTAATACCTCCTCCAGATTGGGTTGACCTGCACAGTCCAGTTTTCCAACACCTATTACTCTCCTTTTTGATCCATTACCAAAGGTCACGTAGTTAACAGGATGAGACTCAACATCTGACAGACATCCCATGATACCCGTCATGTGCCTGGAACATCCACTGTCGAAGTACCACTTTTCCCTTGCAAAGACACTGAAGGACTTATGAGCTATGTGTTCCTCTGCACTACTCTTAGGAGTCCACACTTTTGTTGCCCTAACCCACTCTTGTTTCCTACTAGACTGTAAGCCAGTCTTGGGGTAGCCATATAATCTGTAGCAGAAGGGTTTTATATGGCCAAGCCTCCCACAATAGTGGCATTTCCATCTTTGATTCTTTCTTCTTGTCACATTCTTCTGATGTATATAAGGATGTTGCAACATGTTATACGACATCTTTGACTCTTTCTCAGGTTGAGCAGGTGTCACTTCAGGCCATTTTTCCTTGTCCATCTCGCTGGAACTTTCAAACCCGAGACCCCTAACATCTCCAACATCTCTCCCTGACTTCAGAATCTCATCAAGCACGTCAGAGCTGCTATTAAGCATTCTGACTATCTTGATGACATTATCCAGTTTAGAGTTCAGAATGACCACTTCACTTTTTAGATCAGAGATAGTAGCCAAATGCTCTACCTTTTCAGCTTTTAGATGAGCAATGATTTTCTTTTGTTCTTCTTTCTGCTGACACACTTCTTCACTTTTGATGCATAAGTTCTTATAGGAAGCAGCTAGCTCTTCAAAAGTAAGATCATTACTGACTGATTCTTCATCAGACTCACACACACCTGTTAATGTTGTGACCCTCTTTCCAGATTTCTCATCAGTTTCAGTTTCAGAATCGTCTTCTGACCATGAGACTGATAGGCCCTTCTTTTGCCTCTTGAGATATGTGGGGCACGCAGACTTTATATGCCCAAAACCTTCACACTCATGACACTGAGCTCCTTTCTCTTGGTTAGAATTACCTTCAGCACTGGTATTTCTCGTAGCATTCTGATTTTTACTGATGTCAGATGGCTTGTCCTTAACATTTGATCTTGACTTCCAATCCACCTTTCTGAGTACTTTGTTAAATTGTTTGCCTAGTAACACCAGATCTTCTGAGAGGCCTTCATCTCTATCCAGATTACTTTCCCTTTCTGAATCACTTGCCTTTGACACAAAAGCTATACTCTTCTTCTTTTCAGTCTTTTCACTGATCCCCAATTCAAATGTTTGAAGTAATCCCACAAGTTCATCCACTTTCATTTTATCTATGTCCTGAGCTTCCTCAATAGCAGTCACTTTCATGTCAAACCTCTTCGGTAGAGATCTGAGGATTTTTCTGACCAGTTTGCTGTCAGACATCTTCTCACCTAGAGCACTTGAAGCATTAGCTATCTCAATAATGTTCATGTGAAAGTCATGAATGCTCTCATCTTCCTTCATCTTCAAATTTTCAAACCTGGTAGTGAGAATCTGAAGTTTTGACATCTTTACTTTAGAGGTCCCTTCATGAGCAATCTTCAAGACCTGCCAAGCCTCTTTAGCAATGGTGCAATGTTCGATCAACCCGAATATATTCTTGTTAACACCATTGAACAATGCATTCATGGCTTTGGAATTCCCTACGGACCCTTTGTAATCTGCATCATCCCAGTCTTCCTCTTCCTTCACCACATCAGTAGGGGTACCTTTTTCATCTTTAACCTTAGGGGGCTCCCATCCTTTTATAACAGCTTTCCATGCTTGATCATCCACGGATTTGATGAAAGCTATCATCCTTGGTTTCTAATAGTCATAGTTGGAACCATCAAGCAGAGGTGGTTTGTTCAGAAATCCTCCATCCTTGTCCATTGTACCAGAAAGTACCTTCCCTGAATCTCACCCAGAACCAAATAAGGGTGCAAGCTCTTGATGCCAATTGAAATTCTGGCACAAATATCAGATGTCCTATACGGATGTTGAGACACTGATATCCAACACAATGAACAAGATAACAATTAAAAATCACAGTGTAGAAAGTAAATAACACAACAATATGTTTACCCAGTTCGTTCTAACACACCTACTCTGGGGGCTACCAAGCCAGGGACGAAATCAATATACGATAGTATCAATTCACAGATCATACACCAATCGAATAATCTGATCACTTAATCACTACCCTTCCTATGACTTCTACCTAAGACTCACCTAGGTATGAGGCCCTCCTCAAATCCCTCTACAACCACAACCCGTGATTGGTACCTTTCCACACAAGAAACAAAAACGAAAGACACACTTTCAAAACACACAATCCTCAATACTTCACAGCTTATGAGAATTGACACACAAGAAACTCAATGCTTAAAAGCTTATGAGTAACTTGACAGAACTTACAACACAAAAAACAGTCCTTATACTGTTATCAGAATGATACCAGTTAGGCTCACAAAAATACTCGAAAACCCTAACAAAAACACAAGTAAGTTCCACACCTAAAACTAGGTTTACATCAGTCAATATAAAGCAATTAATCTGGACTGAATTGGGCTTCAAAAACGCAGCAAATAGACTGCTCACAAATCTGCAAAATTAACTCCAACAAAATAGGTCTTCAATCCAAAGTTTCCTATTATGTCTCGATAATTAGAAACAGCAGCAAATCTGAAAACCAATAAATAACCACAATCCAAAAATGCTTTGGATGCCACATAGGATAACCAAATATTCACAGAATATTCAGTAACAATTCCCACAAACAGAATCTGCATTAAAACTGAATCCACAACGCGATGTCCTATGAGCTGGTATGGGACATCTTCATCCGACATGTTGAAAGCAGCCACTTAGAACATTAAGTTTCAACGTCTTGCTGCTATAATAGTTTTAGCAAAATAAATGCCAACCACAAAAGCACAGAAATAATAATCTCCCCCTTTGGCTTATTTTGGCTAAAACTACACACACGCAAAAACTTGTAAAGAAGCACAAAATAGCAAAAAAAATATCCATATATCCATATATCAGACAGCAACGAAAACACCAACAGCACACAACAACAACATCCAGCAAAAACATTCAGCATAGCAGCACTCCCCTTCAGCTGCTTACAACACTCAGTACAGCAAACAACTCATCATAGCAGCATAGCAAAAAAAAACTCCCCCTCAACAGCAGCAATATTCCACATTCTCCCCCTCAACTACTACAGCAACACAAGCACACAAGCACTCCCCACACACACATACTACTCCCCCTTTTTAGAAATAAATATGACAAAGGCAAGTAAAACAAGTCAAAGAAAAAAGAAACCAGAGAAAGTTCAGAGGAGATACAAAGCAAAGTTAGTCAGGTGATCCAGACAAAAACAACAAAAGCAAAATAAAACTTCTGCAGAAGTTAAGCTATTATTCTGCAGCAGCACCATCGTCAGATTCAGCAATGTCTTCACTCTCTCCATCCGCAACAGCATCAGTATCAGTATCACCACTCCTAGATCCAGAGTCATCTAAACTCTACTCACATTCTCTATCAGATTCTACAGAAGCATCATCTTCAGCAGTTCGTTGGTCCTTACCAGTTGTCCCAGCAGAAGCCTTCCTTTTCTCCATGAAGGTTTTGATCAACTGTTCCAGTTTGGCCTTCCGATCAGTGTCTCTTCTAATGGATTCTCCCGTTTCTTTGCAGGTTTCTTGCAACTGAGTAATGACTTCATCATCAAGATTAGCATGACTGGAAGTCTGTGTAGATGTCCCAACAATGTCTGAGACATGTGCACCACCCAGTAGCTTGAAATGAAGGGACAGAGGAGGTTTTCTTTTGAGCGCAGTGTCACCCCTCAACACAAGATTAGGACACTGTTCTAGAGTAATACCACAGATCAAGGAAGGGAAACAGATAGGCATCTTGACAGTAGGTGAGCTAGCTTGTTTCAAAATCTGCTCAAAGATGTATGATCCAAAATCAAAGGAAATATTCTTCCCTATAGCATATATGAATATGCCAAGTGTGGATGAAATAGTAGATGTGTGATTTGTAGGAACCCAATTTACCACAACAATCCTGTGGAGGATGGCATATTTGACACTTAGTTTTCCAGACGACAACTTCTTTGCATTTGGCCAATGTCTCATACAGCCACCTATAATCTCCTTGCAAACAGTATTATCAGTAACCTCTAACTCATGTTGAGGTTCATTACTCCTGCCCAGATAGTTGTTGATAATTTCAAGTGAAAAGGTGACAACTTCTCCTCTCACACATACTTTCCTGAGATTGTTGCCCCTGTTCTCATCACACTCTTCAGATATATTCACCACAAATTCTTTGACTAGATTTCCATAGCAGGGTCCAAACTTGGACACTGTTCTCATCAATCCAGCCGCTGCAATGAGCTCCATGATTTCTTTGTACTTTTCGAAATCCTTCCCCAATTCTCTCTCCAGAGCAATCCTCCTTTGATCTACAATTTTCCATCTATCTGTATTACTCATAGAACTTTCAGTAGCAGCCTTCTTGCAGGTGGAGGTTTTCATACCAATGATGTCCTGGACATCTGTTTCAACTTCATAGTCAGATTCACTGTGATCAGTGATTTTTCTCTTCTTAGTGGGCACTACAACCTTGCTCCAATGTTTAGGATGTCCTGCTCGAACTTTTCCTTCCCCTCCTTCAGATTTTCCATGCAGTTTCGAAGACTTGGAGCCTTCACTTATCACCATTTTATCTCTTCTTCTCTTAATCTTTCTCAGCATTCCAGCAATAGGTTCCTCATCAGATGTGAGGTCATCAACATTAATAACATCACCAGTCCTTCTTACATCCGCTTTCTTCTTACTTCTTCTTTCACGGTCCACATGCACGGGAATACCACCATCAGTCCTATAAGTAGGACTGCTATTGATATCTTATGTCACGGATGTTGGGACATCAGACCCGACATCTGCCTTAATTCTACTCAGAATCATGGCAACAACCCTTCTAAGCTCCTTATCCTTTTTAACATCATCATCATCAGTGGAATTCTTATTTACATTTCGTGATTTAGAATCTTTTTTCTTCTCAACTAAGCCAGATTTGGACCCCTTTTCAGCCACGTTTTTCTTAGGGCTTACTTGGTCAGCATACAAACTAGTCATGGAGTGGACTTTCTTCCTAGGTGAGAAAGGTTTAGACTTCTTACCTGGAATGTTGACATTCGTTGTGTGAGGAGCTTGCTGTTTGCCTTTAGGGTCAGCCGACATACCATTCAACGAAGCAATATCGAGCACTAGGTCAGAGAGATTTATCATCCGCAGTGATTATGCATCTCCAGCATTGATTAGTGGAGAACCAGTGTTATCAGGGGAGTCGTGCATGGATTCAGAGTTAGGATGTTGAGACATGTTTGACTGATCCCACGTGTCATACCCCAAATTTTGACCACTAAGATTTCCCATCATTGTGCAAATCATCAGCACAATATGGATGTACTTTTGTACCTCATTAGTCTCCCCAAAGGTGGGTGAGCATTCACTACAAACAGGATTTAGGGTTTCAAGCCCTCGCAGAGCTCTTAGACAAAGGATCAATCAAGGAATGACATGGTCTTCAACTTGTCTAGCCTCTCAAATATCCATAATGGATCAAGAGGACTCCCACTTCAAGGATTAAGCACAAGTTTGCTCCCTTATAGGTGGATCAAGCCTCAGGATCGCCAGTGTCACCAAATTAGGGTTTGGTCGACTAGGGCCTCCAGATGGAAATTTTCCTCTGGGCATGAGCCAATGCATCAAAGCATAACCTAAAATGCTCCATGAAACATCATAAACCCCATCATCAAGTCAATTTAGCCTTAGGGGATGCATACATCAAAAATCAGGAATTAGGGTTTCTTGACCTAATTCACCCCTAAGTTGACTTTTGGGACAAATCATGAGCCAAGACCTCAAGACATGATTTGAGGGTCTCCAACATACCACGTTGATCCATTTACAACAATGGATTGACCCAAGAAGCTTGAGCAACAAGTTTCATTTTCATCTGAACCACAGTTAGGGTTTCGCGAGAAAAGTCAACTGTAGCTTTGACTTTTGACCAGGACATGCTCCCAAGCCGTGGGACACGATTAAATACACCCTATAACACCCATGGAACATGTCCATCAATTTTGATTTAGGTCAAGGACATGATTTCCTGAAGAATCGCACAGTTTGGAATTCATCTGATAAAAAGTCAACTGTGCACAAAAGTCAAACTTTGACTTTTTGAGATTTTTCATAAAAATGGTTTTTTAACCCTAAAATGATGTTAATGTGTGATTGGAATCATCATTCATCAAGAAAAATCAAAGAAAGTGGGATAACTTGTAAAAGGGGTAACCATAAAAACTTAGAAATTTTTCAAAGTTATGAAAAAAAGTGGCAAGGGTACCAACTTTGGAGGATCATAACTCCTAAACCACAAAGCCATTTTTCTCCATCCAAAGCTTGATGTGTAGCCCTCATTACCCTCTACAAAAACTTCAACTAGACCTAAGTCCAATTCATTAAGGATTTTGAGTTATGCTTGGATCAAAATGGCTAAAAAGTTAAAATTGACATTTTTCAGCACTTAGCCAAAAATCTGCCTTGTAATTTCAGCACAATGTCCCAACTTCAAGGCTGTTTTTCTCCATGATCCAAGTTGAAACAGGTCTAATGTTAAACATCAAAGTTGAAGTACGTCATCTAAGCTTTCCGAAAAGTCCTAGAACGTCCATATAGCATACTCGAACAGGGAGTTATGGATCTTACAAAATGGCTTGCTGAAGCTGAATTTTTCAAGGCAGATTTGCACATTTTTTGTGCCACACGAATTTTCAAGCCTTGTCATCAGTTTGGACACATCTAAGGATCAAATCCAAGTGGGATGATCTGATCCATGAACCTCCCAAGTCCAAGGAACAAAGAAAAGCATGCCAAAGCCTAGAAATCCCTAAAAGAGGGACAAAACTCCAATTTTGGTTTGGAGCATTTAATGGATGCTTAGAGGTGGCATGTACTGAGCCATTCTCATCTGAAATTAGTCAAGACTTATCCAAGACCAAGGGAACCAGCAGCCTGTGCCCTAACCTCTAGTCAATGGCTAGAGGAGACTTGGATTTCCATTGGCCAACATGGAACAAACACCTGCTGCAGCCACCATTCACTGTGGATCCCAAAACAAACTTGTTCCACTATAAATAGAGCTCATTTGTGTTCAGTTTGAGTACACCAAAGCCATCAAACAGATGCTTTCCTCAAATTCTCTCTTTCACTCCAAAATGCCTTCATTAGTAAGGAAATTCTGAGTTTTTGAGCTAGAGAGCAATTCCACTCATACTAATCACACACACACCTCATATATATCATATTTAAGTTGTGCAAACCATCAAAAGTGACCTGTAATCACAACATCACAAAGTCACCTCTCAAAACCTCAAAATGACACTTTTTTGCATTTTTCAAGCCATGTCTTGATTCAGTCACTTTCCAAGCCAGATAAAACCTCAAACACACTCTAAATATCATCCTTGAACTATCCCAAATGGTGCCACACATCTGGAACACCATTTGAGAGAGTTGACATTTTGGCCGTTTTTGACCATTTCGCGAGAAAGTGCACAAACTTGCTCCAGAGGTTTCCAGCCGATTCCAACCATCCTAAAAGCTTCTAAGAGGTCATTTGAGGTTGTCCAAAGCATCAAATCATTTCTGGAATAAAGCACTTGGAAGGTTGCCCAAAATCTCCAAAAAAGAGGTAAAATCCACAACTTGAATTCTTTGAATCATGCTTTCCTTTGTTGTCCACATACATGCATCATATTGAATAATTCTTGAGGTAAAAATGTATTCCTTAATGTGTATGTTGTGATCCTCCCACTGTTTGCATTTTGACATGTTTTTATGTGGAATTTTGGTTGTTTTGAAACCATGTTCAGTTCTGTCTTTTCTTCATTGGTGTGTTCTATACATTAAGTTTTAGTTTGCATGAGTAACACCATTGGATCCCTTGCGAAAAATCGGTCAAGATAGGTTTTTACGGATTTCAATTCCGATGAAAATTGAGAGAGTTACGCGCGTTGGAAATTTTACGCGAAACGACGTCGAATTAACGATAGCGGTTCTGTTTTTTTCGCTTTGTACAGTGAGTTTCCGAGTGCGTGAATAATACCATTAGATTCTTTGCGAAAAATTGGTCAAGATAGGTTTTTACGAATTTCAATTCCGATGAAAATTGAGAGAGTTACGCGCGTTGGAAATTTTACGCGAAACGGCGTCGAAAACAATGATAGCAGTTTTTGTTTTTTTTTTTATTTCTATATTTTGTGTGTCGATTTTCTGTGTGCGTGAGTGATACCATTGGATTCCTTGCGAAAAATCGGTCAAGATAGGCTCTTGCGGATCTTGATTCGGTTAAAAATCGAGAGAGTTACGCGAGTTGGAAATTTTACGCGAAACGATGTTTTTAACAACGCAGCAGCTCTGGTTTTTTTATCGCTGCGTTTTGTACGTTGAGTTTCGGCGTGCGTGAGCGATACCATTGGATTCCTTGCGAAAAATTGGTCAGGATAGGCTTTCGCGGATCTTGATTCGGTTAAAAATCGAGAGAGTTACGCGTGTTTGAAATTCAACGCGGAACGATGTTTTTAATCGATAGCAGTTTTTGTTTTTTAATTTCTGCGTTTTATATGTCGATTTTCCGTGTACGTGAGTAATACCATCGGATTCCTTGCGAAAAATCGGTCAGGTAGGTACTTCCAGATTTTGATTCCGATAAAAATCGAGAGAGTTACGCGTGTTGGAAATTCGGCGCTGAACGATATTTTCAAAAACGATAGCAGTTTTTTCTGCATTTTGTGTGTCGATTTTCCACGCGCGTGAGTAATACCATCGGATTCCTTGCGAAAAATTGGTCAGGTAGGTACTTCCGGATTTTGATTCCGATAAAAATTGAGAGAGTTATGAGTGTTTGAAATTTGATAAAAACGTGTTGAAAATTAAAGTTTCGGTACTCGTTTTTACCCCAAAAAATGTCGAAAATGATATTTTGATATCTTTTCTCTTTTTCTTACTTTTTATTTTCAAAACTCAACCAAATTTTTTCACATAGCAAAAAATCATCATTTTCCAATTCGTACCCCATAATATTTTAATCCAAAAAAATAAAAAAAAAGTATTATTTTTAATATATTTAAAAATAGTGTTATAAATTGTTTTAAATGCTTTGAAAATGATTTCTTTTTTTTTTTCTTGATTTTTAAAACCAAAATGATTTTAAATATTTATGTTGATAAAATATTTTTTTTCATAAACTTTAATCATTATTTAATAATTTTATTTGATATTTTTATCATTTTTTACTTAATTTTTCTTGAAAAAATGTCTAAAAAATGAAATTGGGGTTTTCTTTGATTTTCACCCTAACAAATCTTTTTTAAACACTTGGGCCTCTAATATAGTGTAAGACCCAATCCTTTTTTGACCAAATCATTTTTGGGCCTCATTCATTGTATAAGCCCCGATACCGTCAAAAACAAACCGCGCGATCGTCGCCTTTTTAAGAAATAACCTTGGGCCTCTCCTCGAGCTATAAGACCTATTCAAAACTTTTGGGCCTCTATTAGAGTGTAAGACCCAATCCCCTTTTAACCAAAATAATTTTGGGCCTCACTTATTGTATAAGTCCCTCTGCGTTAAAAGAAAAATTCGGCGCGATCGCCATTTTCAAACGAAAATCAACTGGGCTTCTCTTTGAGCTGTAAGTCCCATTTCTTTTCATTTTTAAACACTTGGGCCTCTATTAGAGTGTAAGACCCAACTCTTTTTTTTAACAAAACAATTTTGGACCTCAGCTATTGTGTAAGTCCCGATACGTTAAAAATCTCGGCGCGATCGCCATTTTCAAACTGAAAATATTTTGGGCCTCTCCCTGAGTTGGAAGCCCCATCTTTTGTACAAAAATACATTTTGGGCCTCTAATAGAGTGTAAGACCCAACCCCTCTTTTTTATATTTTCTTATTATTTTTTAATAATTTGAAAAATTAATAACTTCTTCAATTTTGATTATTTTTTATTGGTTCTTTTTCTGAAAAATCACAAAAATAGTAAAATATTTTATTCTACAAAAAATTCAAATTTATATTATTTATTTAATATAGTTGGTATTTTTGTGAATAAATTCATTTTTAATTGTTTTTAAGCATTTTAAAAGTGAATATTCATCTTGAAAATAAAGACTATGGGCCTCCCCTCGTGCTGTAAGCCCCATTTCTTTTCTTTAAACTCTTTGGGCCTCTAATAGAGTGTAAGACCCAATCCCTTTGTAAATACCAAAATTTTGGGCCTCAGTCACTTGTATAAGTCCCACGGTGTTTCCAAAACCTCGGCGCGATCGTCGCCCTTTTCAAAATTAACCATTGGGCCTACCCTCGAGTAGTAAGACCCATTTCTTTTCTTAAAACTCACTTGGGCCTCTAATAGAGTGTAAGACCCATCCCTTTGTACTAAAAACCTTTCTTGGGCCTCAGTTACTTGTATAAGTCCCTCTGTACAAATTCAAACAGTGCGCTCACTGATAAAACCCTGGGCATCTCCTTGAGCTGTAAGGCCCAAATCTTTCTTTTTCAAAGCACTTTCTCCTTTGATTTTGAATATACTGTTGTTTTCAATTTTTCTTTGTTGAACAACTAACCAAACAACATGGAAGCTCTACAACCGAGTAAGTGTTTACCCGCTTTCATTTACCGCTTTCATATGTATATAACTGTATTGTGGGGCTGTTTCACTGTAAGTCTCCTTTCATAAACTCATATACATATAACTGTATCGTGGGGCTGTTTCGCTGTAAGTCTTCTTTCATAAACTCATATCAACCGTGTAATAATAGTATAGATATTTAGAGTTTCCCCGGCAACTACGTCTAGAACTAGGTGACGCCGTTTTGTTTATTTGTAGAAATAGACAACTAGATCCCCAATAGGATCACCAGATATAGTCTTCTCTTCGGCTGTCCTCATTAGGAATTGTCAAGAAACTCTACTCCCCAAGATGAATGTCTTCTCCGTGAATGGCATCTTTGAGTTTCTTCCAAATTCTCGAACTTTCCTGACTTGACCTATTCCTTGTGAATAGCTTGCCTAGAATTTCTCGGGGTTTGGGGACCCACGGGCTTCCTAAAAGCATCGGCCTCATCTTGGGCATCGTACAAGGACCCACGGGCTTCTTAAAAGCAACCTCGCCTCCTCTTGGGCTTCGTACAAGGACCTTACGGCTTCTTAGAAGTATTCACAGCCTCCTCTTAGGCTTCGTATAATGATCTCTTTCTTCAGGAATGATAGCCTCCTCTTGGGCTTAGTACAAGGACCCGTCGGCTTCTTAAAAGTTTCTAGTCTCCTCTTGGGCTTCGTACAAATTGTCCCGACGACCTCCTAGAGGTATAGGAACAGAACCTAGTCATTCTCATAGAACAGTCCTTTCATAGAGTCTACTACTGTTTCTCAAAGCATAGTACAAAAGATAAAACTCTAGACTTGGACAGTCTAACTTCCTTGAGTCTCAAAGACATTCTCAAGCGACCCCTTCGTTAAATAGGAAGGAAACCCGTAGACTCGGACAGTCTCAATACCCTTTGGATTTCCCGTTTCCTTAAAGAACAGGAACAACCCAGACCCTTGAATCAAATCCCTGAGTACAGTGTTGCTCATATAAGAACTAATTTTCTCTTTTAAAATCAGTATATTGGACCTGTCACTCAACTGAAACAGTCACCATAGCCTCCTCTTAGGCTTTGTAGAATGATTCTTCCCAGCGAAGCAAACATTTAGCCTCCATCTCGGGCTTCGTACGAGATACCAAAATTCTCCCCAGTGGAGTCAAACAACATTTAGCCTCTCTCTCGGGCTTTGTACGAGACACATAAGAGACTCCCTCGTTGAGTCAATCACCCCTTTCGTCTCCATCTCGGGCTTCGTACGAGATACAAAGACTCTCTTGTTGAGTCAAACATTTCTAGCCTCCATCTCGGGCTTCGTACGAGATACAAAGACTCTCTTGTTGAGTCAAACCTTTTACCCTCCATCTCGGGCTTCATACGAGATACAAAATCACTCTCTTGTTGAGTATAAAAGATTCTCCTGTTGAGTCAACCCTTTTTGCCTCTCTCTCGGGCTTCGTACGAGACACATAAAAACTCCCTCTTGTTGGGCCAATAGCCTCCTCTTAGGCTTTGTATAAGAAAACCACTGGTTGATCCAATCAACCTTTTAGCATCAAAGTTGTGCCTCGTTCACAGTACACAAACATCAACAACTCCTTTCCCTTCATCTAATCGCTGTAAGCGGCAAGCCTCTGGATCATCGATATCTACGCCACTGTCCCTCTTTTAGCATGAGAAATTCCTAAGGAAAGATAGCATTGCTCTACACTGAGTTAAAGTCTTCTCCTTCAGGTTAAAATCCCCTTTAAAGGAAATTATGGCATTGCTAGGATCCACGTATCCCGGTTAAAGTAATTCTCCTTTATAACCAGTCACCCAACAGTTGTGACAGACAAACCCTTCTTTAGAGATGACAAATTCTCTCTAAAGTCGAGGTCCTTCAGCTTCACGTCTTGGGCTTTGAACAAGACACAAATAGACCCTTCAGCTTCACATCTTGGGCTTTGAACAAGATACAAACCACCTTTCGCTTCACGTCTTGGGCTTTGAACAAGACACCAAAATACCCATTTCCTCCCATAGAATAGGAGGAACTACGAATGCTCTGATTTCCCTGTTTCGGTAAACGGGAATACGTAGGCATAAGATCGAAAGAAAAGATCTTAGTGAGCACAATCAACAAAAAACCAAAATCCCATACTCTCACATACCTATCAAAAAGCATCAGTCCTAACATCCTAATCCTTGTTCCCCGCTAGAAACCTTCTGCCCAGGTAAAAAGAAAGAAAACTGTACTAGCGAAAATACAAATAACCAGTACAAAGGCCCCCCACATTGATAGCATTCGTAACCTAACAGACCGCTGTTTAAACTCAGTATGCAAAGCAGGGTTAATTGGAGACATCTATTTCCCTTCCTTATTCAGCTCACAATAGGATAAAAAATGAATCGACCTGTAGTCAAAGCTCAAACCGCAGAGAGCGACCAGCGCTTAAGAACCGCGTCCAAAATCGCTCGCTACAGAAAAATGGCGCCCACCGTGGGGCTTTTCAAAGTTAGATCTAGGCACGGTCTTTTTTCTCTTCACTTGTGTGAATACCACAGATTGGGACTTCCGCCGGGGAACCCATTTTCTGTCAGGAACATAGGATTCATAGCTTTAAAGGTCTAGGATGTTTAGGACAAATATATATACTGCTTTTCCTAATTGCTATACGTGTTTATTTTTCTGCTGATGGGAATGCGGGTGATGCTGTATGTGGAAAGATTGAGTATACACTTAAGATAAGCGATGGCGACAGGGTCGACCATCAACCTCAGTGGAGGCTGACCAACGCAACCCATTCACTCTTCTAGCCAATGGGCCGGTTGTTAAGTCTGAGAAGCTGAGGAGCCAAACCCTTTCGTAGTACGGAAACTATCGGAAATAGTTGTTACGCGATACTACCCTCATTTGAGGCTGGTGATCTATTCTCGGTGAATGGCACTTACTCTAAGATTGCTCTACAACTCGCTGGTGATCCGCTTGTTGTTTTGCTTTCCTGGGAGGAGCTGATGATAATGAGTACAGGTACAAAAATCACCTAGTATAAACCTTTGGGGATGGGTAGAGCCTTGACTTCATGACAACGACCCTTTGACCCCATGTTTTTTCTATGTTTTTGTGTGCTGCATCCATGCATTCATTTAATAAAACATTAAAACATTCAAAAAAACTTCTCTTCTAGTCTCTCTGTTTTTCAAGTTAAACTAAGACTGTGATTGCAAATATCAGAGAAGAGGATTACGCTAATGGATTTCGGTAGAAGGAGAACTCATACGTACACCTTCAAGGTTCCAAAGCTAGAGGATTTGAGAAGGTTGGCAGGGATGATCACTAGCCCCGAGGCTTTCAGAGCCAAACACGGAGGTCTGTTACCACTGTTAAGAGTCCATGTGATTGAGGGAATCATGGATGCGCTCATTCAGTTTTACGATCTGGTTTATCACTGTTTCACATTCCCTGATTACCAGCTCGCACCAACGCTGGAGGAGTATTCTCATCTGATCGATCTACACATTACAGATCGAGCTCCATTTTTTGGACTGGAAGAAATTCCAAAGAATCAGATCATTGCAAGAGCAATTCATTTGGACGAGTCTGAGGTCAAGACTCACATGACTACTAAGGGTGGCATACAAGGTTTGCCAGCCCAGTTCTTGACGAAGAAAGCCCTGTATTTTGCCAGTATAGGGAACATCACTGCTTTTGAAAGCATCTTTGTCTTGCTCACCTACGGGTTATTTTTGTTTCCCAACATCAATAAGTTCGTCGATATTAACGCTATTAAGGTTTTTCTCATTGGAAAACCTGTGCCGACTTTGCTCGCAGATGCGTATCATTCTGTACACTTGGGAAATTTGTACAGCGGAGGGGAGATCACATGATGTGTACCTCTACTTTATAAATGGTTTATCTCTCACTTGCCCAAGTCTGCTGCTTTTTGGGATTGTAAGAGTGCCTTACGTTGGTCGCAGAAGATCATGTCTCTCACCGACTCTGATATAGATTGGTGTAAAAGGATCTATGATGGAATCAGAATCATTGATCGTTGTGGAAACTTCCCCAATGTACCCCTCATAGGAACTAAGGGAGGAATCAACTACCATCCGGTATTGGTTCTTCGTCAATTTGGATACCCGATGAGACACATCCCATTGGGTGTTCATCTGGAAGGTCTTTTCTTCAAGGAAGGAGAAAACGACAGAGCACTAAAGACGGAAATAGTGCATGCTTGGAAACATGTTCATAAGAAAGGACGGGAGTCTCTGGGAAAACCGAATTGTGTCTCGGTGGAGCCTTATCTCCACTAGGTACAAACTAGAGCTCTCAAGCTAAAGATGCCTTATCCTCGTTACGGAATTCTTCCGCCGAGGGAATCTGTCATGTACTTCATGACGGAAAGTGAAAAGCTTCAGGTTACTCTCAATAAAGTTCAACGGGAGAGAAGGTCTTGGAAGAACAAGTACCGCACCCTCGACGTAGAGTGCATCAAAATACAGCAACTACTAAAAGAGAAAGATGCTCTGATTGAAATTTTGGAGCAACATGCTGTAGAGAATCAAGATGACCAAAGGAATTTGCTCACTCATTTCACTTGGCAAAGGAATGACAACCCGACAACGGCCCAAGAGCCCCGGTCAAAGAAAAGGAAGATATCAGGATCAGCACCCGGTTTCTCCTCAGAGAGGACTCGGGACCCTTTAGCTTAGGTTTCTATTTCTGCACTTTGTAATCTACTATATTTCCATTTCTGTAATCCTTTGGAATTCAATAAAAAGGGGTTTCCCCACCGTTTGATATTTGCAATCTAATTGTCGAAGTTTATTTTGATTAAACCAAAAAACAATTAATATAATCATTGCATTCATCATTCTCACATCGTGAATTCTTCTTACCTACGAATCTCACATTTGTGTCTCGGTTCTAGAGTCAAACTGTCTCATTCATACAATACTCGGGCCAATCGTCAGAAAAAGATGGATGATCTTGAGGAAGAAAACAGAGAGTTGAATGAAGAAATCGACGCTCTAAGAGAGGATATGAGAAAGCTTTGTAACGACATGCAAGCCATGGCAGAAGCTCAGCTACAACGAACTGTGATCTCAGAGATCACCTCAACGCCCATAGTGGAAAGGTATGATCCTAGGTATCAGATACCGAAAGATCGTCCTTGGGGCATGCCTGTTAACTATATCCCGGGAGGATATGTTCCGCCGATCACTGAAGATCAGGGAATCTCAACAGAAGCCGCTGGGCCTGAAGGTTACAAACTTCGGGAAAGCGAAGATGCCAGGGGCATACTGAAGACTCCTGAAGGTTACAAACTTCGGGAAACGCCAAGACTCGCTGCCGTAGTCACGGTACCACCCCCTGTGGTGCACACTGTCCCGGAAGGACAGATTCCACCAACACCTTCTGGTAAAAAGGAAACTATGTTTGACCGAATGGATGAATTCCAGGAACAGTTCTTGGAAAAGCAGAAGGAACTGCAAGCCATTCGCGGTCAGGATTTATTTGGGAAGGACACCGCAGACCTCTGCTTGGTCCCAAATGTGAAAGTCCCGCACAAGTTCCAAGTGCCCGACTTTGAAAAATACAAGGGTAACTCTTGCCCTCAGAGCCATCTGGTGATGTACGCTCGGTGGATGTCAGCTCAGACGGAGAATCAGGACCTACTGATTCACTACTTCCAGGATAGTTTAACCGGTGCCGCACTCAAATGGTACATGGGTTTAAACCGTGCCACGATCAGCACTTTCAGAGATCTTGGTACTGCCTTCGTCCAACAATACAAATACAATTTGGACATGGCACCCGACAGAGATCAACTCAGATCAATGTCGCAAAAGGACAAGGAAACCTTTAAGGAGTATGCTCAAAGGTGGCGTGAAATTGCCGCTCAAATTTGTCCACCTCTTGAGGAAAAAGAGATGACAAAGATCTTCTTAAAGACCTTAAGCTCATTTTACTATAACCGAATGGTTGCCAGTGTGCCCAGTGATTTCACCGAGATGGTCAGCATGGGCGTACGTCTTGAGGAAGCCGTTTGAGAAGGACGTTTGGTAAAAGACACTGAATCGACGAGCGGTACTAAAAAATACGGTAGTGCTCTCCCTAAGAAAAAAGAGCAAGATATTGGGAATATCTCTCTCGGAAAGCAAAGGCGACGTTATCAGCCGGTAGCAGCTGTGACTCCTGCTACCAGCCCTACGCCTATCCCTACGTATCAACCTCAGGTTGCGCAGAGCCAACCTGATCAGCAAAGGACACAACAGCCTCTTCAGCAGGCTCGTCCCCCATATAATAACAACCGTACAACACGACCATCAGGGTTTGATCCTATACCCATGTTGTACGCAGAATTATTTCCGTTACTACTGGCTAAGGGGCACATCCAGACTAAGTCTCCTCTTACCGTACCGGAAAATCTGCCTTTTTGGTTTAAGGTGGATCAGACATGCCCTTATCATCAAGGAGGTTCAAGGCATAACATTGAGACTTGTCTTAATTTCAAGTCCGACGTGCAAAAGCTTGTTAGGAGCGGGCTCTTATCTTTCAAAGATACGAATCCCAATGTTCTCACGAACCCGCTGCCTCAACATGAGAAAGCTGCAGTCAATCTGATTGAGAAAGAGACTAACAATGTCTATCAAATTCATGATGTACTCTTGTTAAAGACCAATCTGGTCAAGATGCATTGTAGACAGAGTGGATATGGCCATGTGCCACCTCATAACTATCACCAGTGTGATATCTGCTCTAAAGATAACCAAGGATGTTCGGTAGTGCAATCAGCTTTACAGGAACAGATGGATCTCAGATGGATCCAAGAGCACCGAGTTCGTGGAGTTAACATGGTTTACACGAATTCTAACGTCATTCAGAACCACGACATCCGTGCAATGAATGTCAACTTGGTGGCGATGCACTCAAGGCAAAGCCAGTATCATAATCTGCCACGGCACGATTACAGTTCCTGTCTGATTTGCTCGGTAAACAAACAGGGATGCTCTTTCATACAAGAGGCCCTCCAGCGTCAGATGGATCTTGGATGGATCCAAGACTACCATGATAAGAACCCTTATCAGATCAATATGGTTCAAATCTTTGACATTCGCGTGATGAATATCAACCTGGTAGAGTTACATGCTGAACAGGTCCGACTCAGATTCTTAATATCACACGACTATCAAAGCTGTAAAGCAGGTTGTGAAAACGATCGAGGTTGTACCCTTGTCCACGAGGCACTTCAGCACTTGTTAAATCATTGGTGGATGCCAATCTACATGGATGAAGATACTCAGCAGATTAGTATCAGTAATAGGAATCCTACTCGTCGTCAAAGTCAGGACGTCCGATCAGTGGAAGGTAACCTAGTGAGGTTACATTGTATTCAAAGTGGGCGTGGCCAAGTGCCACTACATAATTATGACAGTTGTAGCATCTGTTCGGAAAGCAACCAAGGGTGTTACCTTGTGAGAGCAGCTCTTCAGGGGTAGGTGGATCGTGGAGAAATTCGTCCATATCCAGGTCCCGGACCCATCAACTGGACGCCGAACTACCTTGCTGATCAAGTTGACGATGTTGTCACCATCTCTGGTCATCACCAGACCAGGGATGTTTTTGCCATTATCCCTCTGCTTGACGAATCTAAAGTTCCCAACCGGGAACAAATCGAGATCACTTACGATGGTTAGAAAAATTAGAAAGTTCCCATAGTCATCTATCTACCGGGACCACTACCGTATGAATCAACTAAGGCTATCCCTTACAAATACGGTGCAACAATAGTCGAGAACGGAAAGGAAATTCCATTACCCTTCATTGTGAACATTGCAGACATCAGTCGAGTAACACTGAGCGGTAGAATCTTTAACCGAGGGGTTGGGGAAGTTAACAAAGAAAAGGAACTTCAGACAGAAGCTCCCGATCCACCAATCGGTCAATCCAGTAATCCCGACCTTTCGAAAAATGATGATGAGATGCTGAAGCTCATCCAAAGGAGTAAATACAACATTGTCGATCAACTGTTGCAGACTCCTTCAAAGATCTCGGTATTATCACTGTTACTCAGTTCAGAAGCCCACAGGGAGGCTCTACAGAAAGTCTTGGAGCAAGCCTTTGTGGAACAGGATGTAACAATCAGACAGTTCGATAGTATTGTCTCTAACATCACTTCCTGCAACAATTTAGGATTTAGTGATGAGGAATTACCCGAAGAGGGTCGCCGTCATAACATGGCGCTCAATATTACAATTAACTGCCAGGAAGATGCTTTAGCCAGCGTACTGGTAGACACAGGGTCAGCCCTGAATGTTATGCCGAAGTCCACTTTGATGCAATTATCATTCAAAGGCCCTCCGATGAGAGTCAGCGAGGTCGTCGTCAGAGCATTCGACGGATCCAAAAAACGGTTATCGGCGAAGTTGATCTTCCCATAACTATCGGTCCTCACACTTTCCAAGTCACTTTCCAGGTCATGGACATCCGGGCAACATACAGTTGTTTATTAGGAAGACCTTGGATACATCAGGCTGGAGCGGTCACTTCGACCCTCCACCAAAAGCTAAAGTTCGTCAAGAACGATCAACTTGTCACGGTTTGTGGGGAACAAGCCTTGCTTGTGAGTAACTTGTCATCATCTACTGGAATAGAACCCGAGGAGGTTATTGGAACTCAGTTCCAAGCACTGTCGGTGAGCAAGGACAATCATTTCAAAGGAGGAACCTCGATTTCCTCATACAACGATGTTATCAAAGCGGTCGAGAGTACCGATACGACAGGATGGGGACAGCTTGTCATTCCTATTGACAATAAAACAAAGAAGGGTCTTGGTTTTTCTGCAACCTGTACCCAGACAACTGCTAGCGATGGAAGTCTTCATCCCCTTCAAAACTTCTTCCACAGTGGAGGTTTCCTTTACCCAGTGTCTCAAACAGTTCATGCTATCAATGAGGAAGATCCCTCTGACACGGATGAAGAATGGAAGTCCTACCTTAACAAGGACGGTTATATGTCTCAGGAAGAGGTGCCAATTCCATTTTGCTTTCCTACGCAGAGTCCGAGATTTATACCCCGGTCAGACGTTGAAATGATATATGGAGATTGTGATCCGGAAGGATGCCGTGCTCTGCCAAATTCATTAGAGGAAGACACTCCGATGAAAGACAATTTTGACTACAACTACTATGGCCCAATGGATGGTCTGCCAATGTGGCAACCTTATCCAGGAAACTTGGGGCAAGAAAGTCAGCCTAGTAATGAAACTCAGCTGAGCATCATTGAACAGAATACCTGCGTCCCCACCATGTCATGGGATCACCACTCATGTCATTCGGAAACTACTCAACATGACGATGAATTTGCAATGTTTGCAGGACTAGAATTCATCAACTATGCTTTTCCTGAGGTCAACGTCATCGAGAGGGATGACTCCTCCAGTTCCAAAAAAGTGTGGGACACCTTGGGACAACCGAGTGGAAAATACAACTATATGGTCAAGTACACCGCTCCCGAAAGCTCTCGTATCAGGCTCGAAGATATCCAGCCAACTGGATGGGGAGATACAGCTGAGAGCACAAATGCTATGCAAAATACAACAGAGGAATCCTCCTACGACAACTCTGCTTGGGAGACAGATTCCAATGATCCTGCTCCACCAGAAATCAGCGTCATTTCTGAAGACAAATCAAGGAAGGTGCCAGACTTTGTGATTCACCGAGGAGTTTGCCGCCAATGGGTTACCGTCGAGGTTCCGAAGGTCGTTCATCAGTCAAAGTAATTGCCATCTTTAACCTTTCACCCTGCTCAGGTGAAACGGATGTTTTGATAGGGCTCGTTTTCTGTAAATTTCCCTCTTCGCTTAGCCCAAAGCGACAGAGTTTTGTTTTATAGGGCTGTAGTTTCAAGAGTCGACTTGTTCATAAATAAAATAATGTCATTCTGTAATTTCCGCATTAATTGCTGTTTTCTCTTTTTGCTTTTTCAGAAAATGGTAATCCTAAAAAAAAATTCAAAAATAAAAACTAGCAGTAAAATAAATACACTGCACACACTTGCGTTTTCTCTATCTCTTCTAAACACGAATCATCACGTCATGCAGATTGCTTGTTTTAAACCCAGTTGAAACATACGATCCGATGCCTTCTCCCAACTTTGAGTTCCCGGTATTCGGGGCTGAAGAAGAAAATGACAACGAAATTCTTGAAGAGATCTCCCGACTACTCAGACAAGAGGAAAGGTCCATTGAACCTCACAAAGAACCGTTGGAAACGGTAAACTTGGGTTCAGAGCAAGAGAGAAAAGAAATCAGGATTGGGGCACTGCTCAATCCAACTGTCAAAGAAAGTTTGATAAAGCTTCTCAAAGAATTCCCCGATGTATTCGCTTGGTCCTATCATTATATGCCAGGGTTGGATACCAGCATCGTGGAACATTACTTACTGTTGAGATCAGAATGTCCGCCAGTAAAGCAAAGGTTGAGACGGACTCACCCGGACATGGCTATCAAAATCAAAGAGGAGGTACAGAAACAGATTGACGCAGGTTTCCTTGCTACATCTGAATATCCTCAATGGTTAGCCAACATCGTACCCGTTCCCAAAAAGGATGGAAAGGTCAGAATGTGTGTTGATTACAGAGATCTAAACAAGGCAAGTCCAAAGGACGACTTTCCTTTACCACACATTGACATGCTGGTTGACAGCACAGCAAAGTTCAAAGTATTCTCCTTCATGGATGGATTCTCGGGCTATAACCAGATCAAAATGGCGCCGAAAGACATGGAGAAAACTTCATTCATTACCCCATGGGCACCTTTTGTTACAAGGTAATGCTGTTCGGTTTGAAGAATGCCGGGGCAACCTATCAAAGGGCCATGACTACTCTGTTTCATGACATGATACACAAGGAAATCGAAGTGTATGTCGATGATATGATTGCAAAATCAAAAACAGAGAGTGAGCACGTTGAACATCTGTCAAAATTGTTCGAACGTCTAAGAAAATTCAAGCTCCGCTTGAATCCCAACAAGTGCACCTTCGGTGTCCGTTCAGGGAAACTACTAGGGTTCATCATCAGCCAGAAAGGAATTGAGGTTGATCCTGACAAGGTCAAGGCCATTCAAGAAATGCCTTCTTCGAAAACTGAAAAACAAGTCAGAGGATTCCTGGGACGTTTGAACTACATCTCCAGATTCATATTCCTCATGACCGCGACATGCGCGCCGATCTTCAAGTTACTCAAAAAGAACCAGGATTGCGTTTGGTCAGAAGATTGCCAAACTGCCTTCGACAGTATCAAGGAATATCTGTTGAATCCTCCGATTCTATCACCTCCAGTGGAAGGAAGACCACTGATCATTTACCTCACAGTCCTAGAGGACTCAATGGGATGTGTACTTGGCCAACAAGATGAAACTAAAAGGAAAGAGTCTACCATCTACTATCTAAGCAAGAAATTCACCGACTGCGAGACTCGGTACACAATGCTTGAGAAAACTTGTTGCGCTTTGGCTTGGGCAGCCAAACGTCTTCGCCGGTACATGATTTGTCATACTACTTGGTTGGTCTCCGAAATGGATCCAATCAAGTACGTTTTTGAAAAACCTGCTCTCACGGGAAGAATTGCCCGTTGGCAGATGCTGTTATCAGAATATGACATAGAGTACCACGCTCAGAAAGCCGTTAAAGGAAGTATTTTAGCCGATCATTTGGCTCATCAACCGATTGACAATCAAGAATCAATCGGGTTTGACTTCCCAGACGAAGATGTCATGTATCTAAAAATGAAAGATTGCGATGAACCGCTACCCAGTGAAGGGCCAGAACCAGGTTCCCAGTGGGGACTTATCTTTGACGGAACTGTCAATCATTACGGAAACGGAATTGGGGCTACCCATTTCTCTCTAGTGTATGGCATGGAAGCAGTGCTCCCCATAGAAGTAGAGATCCCATCAATCTGGGTATTGATGGAAGCGAAACTCACCGAAGCTGAATGGTGTCAAAGTCGACACGACAAACTGAACCTGATCGAAGAGAAGCGAATCACGGCACTATGCCACGGTTAGTTGTATCAACAGAGAATGAAGAGGGCGTTCGACAAAAAGGTCCGACCTCGTGTCTTCAGAAAAGGAGACCTCGTGCTCAAGAAGATACAATCATTTCTCACTGACTCTCGGGGCAAATGGACCCCAAATTATGATGGCCCATATGTGGTCACGAAAGCTTTCTCAGGCGGCGCCTTGAGACTTGCAACCATGGACGGAGAGGAATTTGCCTACCCCACGAATGTTGATGTAGTCAAGAAATACTTCGCCTAAACTAAAAAAAAAAAAAAAAAAAACGTCTCGGTGGATTGAAAACCTGAAAGGGCGGTCCAGGAAAAAGTTAGAGACATGAAAAAAAATCATCCCGGTGGATTGGAAACATCATAGTACAATCCAGGCAAAAATTAGGGATAATGGCAAGTAACTATGTTTAACAGAGGCAAGTTCCTCAGCAGCAGTTACAGCATCCATCGGAGGAAAACTCCAGTTAAGGTCATCTTTGACAGAAGCTCAGGATGTCCCGAATTCAAAGTTGGTAGAAGGATAGTGGTCATTATGTTTCAACGTAGCCCTTTTCCCTGTAAATTACCATTTTCAAACTTTGTAAATACTCTTTGGAATCACGCGTTTGGCTGATCTCCATCTTATCAATAAAATTTGGGCCCTTGCGCTTTTGTTTGTAATTCTTATTTGTTTTAGCTTTACAGAACGACGTTGTTAACATGATTAACGATTCTTGAAATAAAACAAAAATGAATTTACTTGTTAAAACTTTTTCTGCTTTTTAATAAAGATGGCAATTTCTTTTGACTATTGAACATCGAAAGAACATCAATCGCGTCTCCAAAGGTGTTCGAACCTCAAAGTGCAGAATCAAAGTACTCCTTCTAGACCAGTACGCCTGAATGAAGGATCAGCAATGTCAGAGACCATGTTTCATCTGACATCTTCGGCCGAGTTTTCATCTCCTAAGCCCGACCAGCGTCGCTCCCAACAGGGACCGTTTCTCCTAAGCAAGGCAGAATTGCTATCTTAAACCAGCGATATTTCTACACGCCCCGCGATGGCCGAGTATCCAGTCATGTTCATCTCTTAGTCTGTATGTTGCGTCAGTTTTGTCCGCATATACATACATACATCATGCATTATTGATTTGCATTCACATTTCATATTGCATCGCTATCACTCTAGTCGGTCTTATCCCCTAGTGATAAGTCCTCTCAATCGAGTTGTCAGACCTTTCCTCGTTAGGAAGTGAATCATCTAAGCAATCTCTCTCCCGTTTATCTCTGGATTAGAGACGGTCCTTGACCACTGTGATAACTTGAACCTCTGAGAAATAAGAAAACTTTCAACAAACGTCGCTCTTCTCCATCGAAGACGATATCCTTGCTTTCCCGGATTAGGAAAATCCCCAGAGAAAGCCTCTTAATCAGAGATTCGGCGGTACGACAATTTTTCTCCGAAAAAACCACTGATGAAAAGGTCATCGGCACCTCAAAATTGGATTCCATCATATGGCATTTCTCCGGAAAGATCCCGAGAAAAGTATGATGTAAGACCCCAAACAAAAACAATCTCTCAAGAGACTCGCTTTCCCCAGTAGAATCGACAAATGGCGTCTCCAAAACAGAGAAGTTTGTGTACCTCTACAATTCAGACGAATGGGTTCCCCAGCAAGTCTGACATCAAATCTTTTTCCACTCAAATGGCATCTCCCCAGGAAAATTCGGCGAGAAGTTTAAAGGAAAACCGCTACTAATAGCGTTTCTTGTCAAGAAAGTTTATTGACAAAAGAAACTGAGACCAGTTCCTTGGTAGGAAACCAGGATCGAGGGGAAGTTTATTTCAGGAACTAAGACCAGATCCTTGGTAGGAAACCAGGATCGAGGGGAAGTTTACTTTAGAAACCGAGACCAGTTCCTTGGTAGGAAACCAGGATCGAGGGGAAGTTTATATCAGAAACCGAGACCAGATCCTTGGTAGGAAACCAGGATCGAGGGGAAGTTTACTTTAGAAACAGAGACCAGTTCCTTGGTAGGAAACCAGGATCGAGGGGAAGTTTATTTCAAAAGAAAACTGAGACCAGCTCCTTGGTTGAAGACCAGGATCGAGGAGAAGTTTACCTTTTCTAAGCATCTTCGCTTAGCTAAAGAAGATGAATGCGTAAGCTACCATTCATAACCACCATCAAAATTTCGGGTATTCCGATATTTAATCCTCTTGCACCCTGAATGCTCGAATACCTTCGTCATTCATACCTTCGGGTCCAAGAAGATTAAATAGGGGCATCTGTCATACCCCAAATTTTGACCACTAAGATTTCCCATCATTGTGCAAATCATCAGCACAATATGGATGTACCTTTGTACCTCATTAGTCTCCCCAAAGGTGGGTGAGCATTCACTACAAACAGGATTTAGGGTTTCAAGCCCTCGCAGAGCTCTTAGACAAAGGATCAATCAAGGAATGACATGGTCTTCAACTTGTCTAGCCTCTCAAATATCCACAATGGATCAAGAGGACTCCCACTTCAAGGATTAAGCACAAGTTTGCTCCCTTCTAGGTGGATCAAGCCTCAGGATCGCCAGTGTCACCAAATTAGGGTTTGGTCGACTAGGGCCTCCAGATGGAAATTTTCCTCTGGGCATTAGCCAATGCTTCAAAGCATAACCTAAAATGCTCCATGAAACATCATAAACCCCATCATCAAGTCAATTTAGCCTCAGGGGATGCATACATAAAAAATCAGGAATTAGGGTTTCTTGACCTAATTCACCCCTAAGTTGACTTTTGGGACAAATCATGAGCCAAGACCTCAAGAAATGATTTGAGGGTCTCCAACATACCACGTTGATCCATTTGCAACAATGGATTGACCCAAGAAGCTTGAGCAACAAGTTTCATTTTCATCTGAACCACAGTTAGGGTTTCGCGAGAAAAGTCAACTGTAGCTTTGACTTTTGACCAGGACATGCTCCCAAGCCGTGGGACACGATTAAATACACCCTATAACACCCATGGAACATGTCCATCAATTTTGATTTAGGTCAAGGACATGATTTCCTGAAGAATCGCACAGTTTGGAATTCATCTGATAAAAAGTCAACTGTGCACAAAAGTCAAACTTTGACTTTTTGAGATTTTTCATAAAAATGGTTTTTTAACCCTAGAATGATGTTAATGTGTGATTGGAATCATCATTCATCAAGAAAAATCAAAGAAAGTGGGATAACTTGTAAAAGGGGTAACCATAAAAACTTAGAAATTTTTCTAAGTTATGAAAAAAAGTGGCAAGGGTACCAACTTTGGAGGATCATAACTCCTAAACCACAAAGCCATTTTTCTCCATCCAAAGCTTGATGTGTAGCCCTCATTACCCTCTACAAAAACTTCAACTAGACCTAAGTCCAATTCATTAAGGATTTTGAGTTATGCTTGGATCAAAATGGCTAAAAAGTTAAAATTGACATTTTTCAGCATTTAGCCAAAAATCTGCCTTGTAATTTCAGCACAATGTCCCAACTTCAAGGCTGTTTTTCTCCATGATCCAAGTTAAACCAGATCTAATGTTAAACATCAAAGTTGAAGTACGTCATCTAAGTTTTCCGAAAAGTCCTAGAACGTCCATATAGCATACTCGAGCAGGGAGTTATGGATCTTACAAAATGGCTTGCTGAAGCTGAATTTTTCAAGGCAGATTTGCACATTTTTTGTGCCACACGAATTTTCAAGCCTTGTCATCAGTTTGGACACATCTAAGGATCAAATCCAAGTGGGATGATCTGATCCATGAACCTCCCAAGTCCAAGGAACAAAGAAAAGCATGCCAAAGCCTAGAAATCCCTAAAAGAGGGACAAAACTCCAATTTTGGTTTGGAGCATTTAATGGATGCTTAGAGGTGGCATGTACTGAGCCATTCTCATCTGAAATTAGTCAAGACTTATCCAAGACCAAGGGAACCAACAGCCTGTGCCCTAACCTCTAGTCAATGGCTAGAGGAGACTTGGATTTCCATTGGCCAACATGGAACAAACACCTGCTGCAGCCGCCATTCACTGTGGATCCCAAAACAAACTTGCTCCACTATAAATAGAGCTCATTTGTGTTCAGTTTGAGTACACCAAAGCCATCAAACAGATGATTTCCTCAAATTCTCTCTTTCACTCCAAAATGCCTTCATTAGTAAGGAAATTCTGAGTTTTTGAGCTAGAGAGCAATTCCACTCAAACTAATCACACACACACCTCATATATATCATATGTAAGCTGTGCAAACCATCAAAAGTGACCTGTAATCACAACATCACAAAGTCACCTCTCAAAACCTCAAAATGACACTTTTTTGCATCTTTCAAGCCATGTCTTGATTCAGTCACTTTCCAAGCCAGATAAAACCTCAAACACACTCTAAATATCATCCTTGAACTATCCCAAATGGTGCCACACATCTGGAACACCATTTGAGAGAGTTGACATTTTGGCCGTTTTTGACCATTTCGCGAGAAAGTGCACAAACTTGCTCCCGAGGTTTCCAGCCGATTCCAACCATCCTAAAAGCTTCTAAGAGGTCATTTGAGGTTGTCGAAAGCATCAAATCATTTCTGGAACAAAGCACTTGGAAGGTTGCCCAAAATCTCCAAAAAAGAGGTAAAATCCACAACTTGAATTCTTTGAATCATGCTTTCCTTTGTTGTCCACATACATGCATCATATTGAACAATTCTTGAGGTAAAAATGTAGTCCTTAATGTGTATGTTGTGATCCTCCCACTGTTTGCATTTTGACATGTTTTTATGTGGAATTTTGGTTGTTTTGAAACCATGTTCAGTTCTGTCTTTTCTTCATTGGTGTGTTCTATACATTAAGTTTTAGTTTGCATGAGTAACACCATTGGATTCCTTGCGAAAAATCGGTCAAGATAGGTTTTTACGGATTTCAATTCCGATGAAAATTAAGAGAGTTACGCGCGTTGGAAATTTTACGCGAAACGGCGTCGAATTAACGATAGCGGTTCTGTTTTTTTCGCTTTGTACAGTGAGTTTCCGAGTGCGTGAATAATATCATTGGATTCCTTGCAAAAAATCGGTCAAGATAGGTTTTTACGGATTTCAATTCCGATGAAAATTGAGAGAGTTACGCGCGTTGGAAATTTTACGCGAAACAGCGTCGAATTAACGATAGCGGTTCTTTTTTTTGCTTTGTACAGTGAGTTTCCGAGCGCGTGAATAATACCATTGGATTCCTTGCGAAAAATCGGTCAAGATAGGTTTTTACGGATTTCAATTCCGATGAAAATTGAGAGAGTTACGCGCGTTGGAAATTTTACGCGAAACGGCGTCGAAAACAACGATAGCAGTTTTTGTTTTTTTTAATTTCTGCGTTTTGTGTGTCGATTTTCCGTGTGCGTGAGTGATACCAATGGATTCCTTGCGAAAAATCGGTCAAGATAGGCTCTTGCGGATCTTGATTCGGTTAAAAATCGAGAGAGTTACGCGAGTTGGAAATTTTACGCGAAACGATGTTATTAACAACGCAGCAGCTCTGGTTTTTTTATCGCTGCGTTTTGTACGTTGAGTTTCGGCGTACGTGAGCGATACCATTGGATTCCTTGCAAAAAATCGGTCAGGATAGGCTTTCGCGGATCTTGATTCGGTTAAAAATCGACAGAGTTACGCGTGTTTGAAATTCAACGCGGAACGATGTTTTTAATCGATAGCAGTTTTTGATTTTTAATTTCTGCGTTTTATACATCGATTTTCCGTGTGCGTGAGTAATACCATCGGATTCCTTGCGAAAAATCGGTCAGGTAGGTACTTCCGTATTTTGATTCCGATAAAAATCGAGAGAGTTACGCGTGTTGGAAATTCGGCGCGGAACGATATTTTCAAAAACGATAGCAGTTTTTCTGCATTTTGTGCGTCGATTTTCCGCGTACGTGAGTAATACCATCGGATTCCTTGCAAAAAATCGGTCAGGTAGGTACTTTCGGATTTTGATTCCGATAAAAATTGAGAGAGTTATGAGTGTTTGAAATTTGATAAAAACGTGTTGAAAATTAAAGTTTCGGTACTCGTTTTTACCCCAAAAAATGTCGAAAATGATATTTTGATATCTTTTCTCTTTTTCTTACTTTTTATTTTCAAAACTCAACCAATTTTTTTCACATAGCAAAAAATCATCATTTTTTAATTCGTACCCCATAATATTTTAATCCAAAAAAATAAAAAAATATATATTATTTTTAATATATTTAAAAATAGTGTTATAAATTGTTTTAAATGCTTTTAAAATGATTTCTTTTTTTTTCTTGATTTTTAAAACCAAAATGATTTTAAATATTTATGTTGATAAAATATTTTTTTTCATAAACTTTAATCATTATTTAATGATTTAATTTGATGTTTTTATCATTTTTTACTTAATTTTTCTTGAAAAAATGTCTAAAAAATGAAATTGGGGTTTTCTTTGATTTTCACCCTAACAAATCTTTTTTAAACACTTGGGCCTCTAATAGAGTGTAAGACCCAATCCTTTTTTGACCCAATCATTTATGGGCCTCATTCATTGTATAAGCCCCGATACCGTAAAAAACAAACGGCGCGATCGTCGCCTTTTAAGAAATAACCTTGGGCCTCTCCTCGAGCTATAAGACTCATTCAAAACTTTTGGGCCTCTATTAGAGTGTAAGACCCAATCCCCTTTTAACCAAAATAACTTTGGGCCTCACTTATTGTATAAGTCCCTCTGCGTTAAAAGAAAAATTCGGCGCGATCGCCATTTTCAAACGAAAATCAACTGGGCTTCTCTTTGAGCTGTAAGTCCCATTTCTTTTCATTTTTAAACACTTGGGCCTCTATTAGAGTGTAAGACCCAACTCTTTTTTTTTAACAAAACAATTTTGGGCCTCAGCTATTGTATAAGTCCCGATACGTTAAAAATCTCGGCGCGATCGCCATTTTCAAACTGAAAATATTTTGGGCCTCTCCCTGAGTTGTAAGCTCCATCTTTTGTACAAAAATACACTTTGGGCCTCTAATAGAGTGTAAGACCCAACCCCTCTTTTTTATATTTTCTTATTATTTTTTAATAATTTGGAAAATTAATAACTCCTTCAATTTTGATTATTTTTTATTGGTTCTTTTTCTGAAAAATCACAAAAATAGTAAAATATTTTATTCTACAAAAAAATCAAATTTATATTATTTATTTAATATAGTTGGTATTTTTGTGAATAAATTCATTTTTAATTGTTTTTAAGCATTTTAAAAGTGAATATTCATCTTGAAAATAAAGACTATGGGTCTCCCCTCGTGTTGTAAGCCCCATTTCTTTTCTTTAAACTCTTTGGGCCTCTAATAGAGTGTAAGACCCAATCCCTTTGTAAATACCAAAATTTTGGGCCTCAGTCACTTGTATAAGTCCCACGGTGTTTCCAAAACCTCGGCGCGATCATCGCCCTTTTCAAAATTAACCATTGGGCCTACCCTCGAGTAGTAAGACCCATTTCTTTTCTTAAAACTCACTTGGGCCTCTAATAGAGTGTAAGACCCATCCCTTTGTACAAAAAACCTTTCTTGGGCCTCAGTTACTTGTATAAGTCCCTCTGTACAAATTCAAACAGTGCGCTCACTAATAAAACCCTGGGTCTCTCCTTGAGCTGTAAGCCCCAAATCTTTCTTTTTCAAAGCACTTTCTCCTTTGATTTTGAATATACTGTTGTTTTCAATTTTTCTTTGTTGAATAACTAACCAAACAGCATGGAAGCTCTACAACCGAGTAAGTGTTTACCCGCTTTCATTTACCGCTTTCATATGTATATAACTGTATTGTGGGGTTGTTTCACTGTAAGTCTCCTTTCATAAACTCATATACATATAACTGTATTGTGGGGATGTTTCGCTGTAAGTCTTCTTTCATAAACTCATATCAACTGTGTAATAATAGTATAGATATTTAGAGTTTCCCCGGCAACTACGTCTAGAACTAGGTGACGCCGTTTCGTTTATTCGTAGAAATAGACAACTAGATCCCCAATAGGATCACCAGATACAGTCTTCTATCCGGCTGTCCTCATTAGGAATTGTCAAGAAACTCTACTCCCCAAGATGAATGTCTTCTCCGTGAATGGCATCTTTAAGTTTCTTCCAAATTCTCGAACTTTCCTGACTTGACCTATTCCTTGTGAATAGCTTGCCTTGAATTTCTCGGGGTTTGGGGACCCACGGGCTTCCTAAAAGCATGGCCTCCTCTTGGGCATCGTACAAGGACCCACGGGTTTCTTAAAAGCAACCCCGCCTCCTCTTGGGCTTCGTACAAGGACCTTACGGCTTCTTAGAAGTATTCACAGCCTCCTCTTAGGCTTCGTATAATGATCTCTTCCTTCGGGAATGATAGCCTCCTCTTGGGCTTAGTACAAGGACCCGTCGGCTTCTTAAAAGTTTCTAGCCTCCTCTTGGGCTTTGTACAAATTGTCCCGACGACCTCCTAGAGGTATAGGAACAGAACCTAGTCATTCTCATAGAACATTCCTTTCATAGAGTCTACTACTGTTTCTCAAAGCATAGTGCAAAAGATAAAACTCTAGACTTGGACAGTCTAACTTCCTTGAGTCTCAAAGACATTCTCAAGCGACCCCTTCGTTAAATAGGAAGGAAACCCGTAGACTCGGACAGTCTCAATACCCTTTGGATTTCCCGTTTCCTTAAAGAACAGGAACAACCCAGACCCTTGAATCAAATCCCTGAGTACAGTGTTACTCATATAAGAACTGATTTTCTCTTTTAAAATCAGTATATTGGACATGTCACTCAACTGAAACAGTCACCATAGCCTCCTCTTGGGCTTTGTACAATGATTCTTCCCAGCGAAGCAAACGTTTAGCCTCCATCTCGGGCTTCGTACGAGATACCAAAATTCTCCCCAGTGGAGTCAAACAACATTTAGCCTCTCTCTCGGGCTTTGTACGAGACACATAAGAGACTCCCTCGTTGAGTCAATCACCCCTTTCGCCTCCATCTCGGGCTTCGAGGAGATACAAAGACTCTCTTGTTGAGTCAAACATTTCTAGCCTCCATCTCGGGCTTCGTACGAGATACAAAGACTCTCTTGTTGAGTTAAACCTTTTAGCCTCCATCTCCGGCTTCATACGAGATACAAAATCACTCTCTTGTTGAGTATAAAAGATTCTCCTGTTGAGTCAACCCTTTTTGCCTCTCTCTCGGGCTTCGTACGAGACACATAAAAACTCCCTCTTGTTGGGCCAATAGCCTCCTCTTAGGCTTTGTATAAGAAAACCACTGGTTGATCCAATCAACCTTTTAGCATCAAAGTTGTGCCTCGTTCACAGTACACAAACATCAACAACTCCTTTCCCTTCATCTAATCGCTGTAAGCGGCAAGCCTCTAGATCATCGATATCCACGCCACTGTCCCTCTTTTAGCATGAGAAATTCCTAAGGAAAGATAGCATTGCTCTACACTAAGTTAAAGTCTTCTCCTTCAGGTTAAAATCCCCTTTAAAGGAAATTATGGCATTGCTAGGATCCGCGTATCCCGGTTAAAGTAATTCTCCTTTATAACCAGTCACCCAACAGTTGTGACAGACAAACCCTTCTTTAGAGATGACAAATTCTCTCTAAAGTTGAGGTCCTTCAGCTTCACGTCTTGGGCTTTGAACAAGACACAAATAGACCCTTCAGCTTCACATCTTGGGCTTTGAACAAGATACAAACCACCTTTCGCTTCACGTCTTGGGCTTTGAACAAGACACCAAAACACCCATTTCCTCCCATAGAATAGGAGGAACTACGAACGCTCTGATTTCCCTGTTTCGGTAAACGGGAATACGTAGGCATAAGATCGAAAGAAAAGATCTTAGCGAGCACAATCAACAAAAAACCAAAATCCTATACTCTCACATACCTATCAAAAAGCATCAGTCCTAACATCCTAATCCTTGTTCCCCACTAGAAACCTTCTGCCCAGGTAAAAAGAAAGAAAACTGTACTGGCGAAAATACAAATAACCAGTACAAAGGCCCCCCACATTGATAGCATTCGTAACCTAACAGACTGCTGTTTAAACTCAGTATGCAAAGCAGGGTTAATTGGAGACATCTATTTCCCTTCCTTATTCAGCTCACAATAGGATAAGAAATGAATCGACCTGTAGTCAAAGCTCAAACCGCAGAGAGCGACCAGCGCTTAAGAACCGCGTCCAAAATTGCTCGCTACACCACGGTACAGTATTGAGAATGTTAGGAGAAAACCCTAAGACGCGTGAGCTTTGAAGAGAAAGGGCAAGAGGAATTTGTGTAGAGTAAGTTTGCTGAAAATATGGTGTGTTTGCCCGCCTATTTATACTTTTAAGGACTGGGCCCAGAATAGAGTGGTATTCACAGAATTTGATTATCCGACTCGCCTCAAGTCCACATTTATCAAATTCTTCTTCTAAACTTACCTTGCTGGCATACTTACTAATTTTAAGCTCATTATTACATTTCACCAAGAAAACATCATGAGTGGCTTTACAACTTATCAGCACCTGTTCTAACTTGATAGTCTTTCCAATATCTTTCTTAGTCTCCAAGCTTAATTCAGTGTTCTCAGAACTCCACAGATAACAATTGTCCGACGCTCTCTTACCTCTCATGATAACCTTACCCTTCTTGTTTGTTATCAGATATTCAAAATTGGTAAAGTTGACCTTGAGACCTTGATCACATAATTGACTTATGCTGATCAAGTTTGCATCTAAACCTTCAACAAGTAATACCTCCTCCAGATTGGGTTGACCTGCACAGTCCAGTTTTCCAACACCTATTACTCTCCCTTTTGATCCATTACCAAAGGTCACGTAGTTAACAGGATGAGACTCAACATCTGACAGACATCCCATGATACTCGTCATGTGCCTGGAACATCCACTGTCGAAGTACCACTTTTCCCTTGCAAAGACACTGAAGGACTTATGAGCTATGTGTTCCTCTGCACTACTCTTAGGAGTCCACACTTTTGTTGCCCTAACCCACTCTTGTTTCCTACTAGACTGTAAGCCAGTCTTGGGGTAGCCATATAATCTGTAGCAGAAGGGTTTTATATGGCCAAGCCTCCCACAATAGTGGCATTTCCATCTTTGATTCTTTCTTCTTGTCACATTCTTCTGATGTATATGAGGATGTTGCAACATGTTATACGACATCTTTGACTCTTTCTCAGGTTGAGCAGGTGTCACTTCAGGCCATTTTCCCTTGTCCATCTCGCTGGAACTTTCAAACCCGAGACCCCTAACATCTCCAACATCTCTCCCTGACTTCAGAATCTCATCAAGCACGTCAGAGCTGCTATTAAGCATTCTGACTGTCTTGATGACATTATCCAGTTTAGAGTTCAGAATGACCACTTCACTTTTTAGATCAGAGATAGTAGCCAAATGCTCTACCTTTTCAGCTTTTAGATGAGCAATGATTTTCTTTTGTTCTTCTTTCTGCTGACATACTTCTTCACTTTTGATGCATAAGTTCTTATAGAAAGCAGCTAGCTCTTCAAAAGTAAGATCATTACTGACTGATTCTTCATCAGACTCACACACACCTGTTAATGTTGTGACCCTCTTTCCAGACTTCTCATCAGTTTCAGTTTCAGAATCGTCTTCTGACCATGAGACTGATAGGCCCTTCTTTTGCCTCTTCAGATATGTGGGGCACTCAAACTTTATATGCCCAAAACCTTCACACTCATGACACTGAGCTCCTCTCTCTTGGTTAGAATTACCTTCAGCACTGGTATTTCTCCCAGCATTCTGATTTTTACTGATGTCAGATGGCTTGTCCTTAACATTTGATCTTGACTTCCAATCCACCTTTCTGAGTACTTTGTTAAATTGTTTGCCTAGTAACACCAGGTCTTCTGAGAGGCCTTCATCTCTATCTATATTACTTTCCCTTTCTGAATCACTTGCCTTTGACACAAAAGCTATACTCTTCTTCTTTTCAGTCTTTTCACTGATCCCCAATTCAAATGTTTGAAGTGATCCCACAAGTTCATCCACTTTCATTTTATCTATGTCCTGAGCTTCCTCAATAGCAGTCACTTTCATGTCAAACCTCTTCGGTAGAGATCTGAGGATTTTTCTGACCAGTTTGCTGTCAGACATCTTCTCACCTAGAGCACTTGAAGCATTAGTTATCTCAATAATGTTCATGTGAAAGTCATGAATGCTCTCATCTTCCTTCATCTTCAAATTTTCAAACCTGGTAGTGAGAATCTGAAGTTTTGACATCTTTACTTTAGAGGTCCCTTCATGAGCAATCTTCAAGACCTGCCAAGCCTCTTTAGCAATGGTGCAATGTTCAATCAACCCGAATATATTCTTGTTAACACCATTGAACAATGCATTCATGGCTTTGGAATTCCCTACGGACCCTTTGTAATCTGCATCATCCCAGTCTTCCTCTTCCTTCACCATATCAGTAGGGGTACCTTTTTCATCTTTAACCTTAGGGGGCTCCCATCCTTTTATAACAGCTTTCCATGCTTGATCATCCATGGATTTGATGAAAGCTATCATCCTTGGTTTCCAATAGTCATAGTTGGAACCATCAAGCAGAGGTGGTTTGTTCAGAAATCCTCCATCCTTGTCCATTGTACCAGAAAGTACCTTCCCTGAATCTCACCCAGAACCAAATAAGGGTGCAAGCTCTTGATGCCAATTGAAATTCTGGCACAGATATCAGATGTCCTATACGGATGTTGAGACACTAATATCCAACACAATGAATAAGATAACAATTAAAAATAACAGTGCAGAAAATAAATAACACAGCGATATGTTTACCCAGTTCGTTCTAACACACCTACTCTGGGGGCTACCAAGCCAGGGACGAAATCAATATACGATAGTATCATTTCACATATCATACACCAACCGAATAATCTGATCACTTAATCACTACCCTTCCTATGACTTCTACCTAAGACTCACCTAGGTATGAGGCCCTCCTCAAATCCCTCTACAACCACAACCCGTGATTGGTACCTTTCCACACAAGAAACAAAAACGAAAGACACACTTTTAAAACACACAATCCTCAATACTTCACAGCTTATGAGAATTGACACACAAGAAACTCAATGCTTAAAAGCTTATGAGTAACTTGACAGAACTTACAACACAAAAAATAGTCCTTATACTGTTATCAGAATGATACCAGTTAGGCTCACAAAAATACTCGAAAACCCTAACAAAAACACAAGTAAGTTCCACACCTAAAACTAGGTTTACATCAGTCAATATATATCAATTAATCTGGACTGAATTGGGCTTCAAAAATGCAGCAAATAGACTGCTCACAAATCTGCAAAATTAACTCCAACAAAATAGGTCTTCAATCCAAAGTTTCCTATTATGTCTCCATAATTAGAAACAGCGGCAAATCCGAAAACCAACAAATAACCACAATCCAAAAATGCTTTGGATGCCACATAGGATAACCAAATATTCACAGAATATTCAGTAACAATTCCCACAAACAGAATCTGCATTAAAACTGAATCCACAACGCGATGTCCTATGAGCTGGTATGGGACATCTTCATCCGACATGTTGAAAGCAGCCACTTAGAACATTAAGTTTCAACATCTTGCTGCTATAATAGTTTTAGCAAAATAAATGCCAACCACAAAAGCACAGAAATAACAGGCTTAGTCAGGGGGGTGGGAATATCATTAAAGTCTAGGTCCAGTCCAACACGCAGTCAACACAATCCACATAGTCTTCAGTCAATTTCTATGACTCACACACACCACAAGATCAATCCAACGCATGACAAACAGTCAATATATTCACCAAGTATGGAAGATCAATGGCTCAAATCAAGAGAACACCACAACAATCATGAACACACGCGCACATGATCATCTGAAATAAAAAGAAAGCACGCGCAAGTCACATGACTTTTTAATGTGCTGGCGCAACAAGGACCATCAGATCCCTAGATCCAACAGTCAGAACATCATCTTCTCCAAATTTCCTCCGGTGACCTAAAAACAATTCCGGTGACGGAGCTAGGGCTCCGGTCACCATCTTAGATGTACAACAACCTGAAATTCTCCAGAAAAAGCAAACAAGTATCCAGATCTACTCAAAATTACTTGTTGATTCCAAATATCCAGTCAAAAACATCAAACAATGCATAAATTATGAGAATCGAAGCAAACAAGTTAGATCTGAAAAATTTCAAATCAACATTATGAACATAATACACGTCCAAATTCACATCTAAACACATCAATGCACTCAGCAACAATCAGAGAATCAGATGCACATCAAAAATCTATGTTCTTAGAGCATGAAAATTCACCAACCTGAGATCTTGAAGAGCTTGAAATACTCCTAGAAAACCAGTGATAAGCTGCAGATCAAGCCTTAGGAACCTCTAATTGCAAAATAAATGCAATTAGAGCTTGAATATGGTCTGGATCTTGAGTTTTGAAGAAATGGTTTCCAAATTCGAACCCACTGAATTCCTTGATTGTAGCTTCAGATGATGATTGATTTGCGTTCTATGGAGCTCAATGATTCAGAATGTGAAAGAATTTCTCAAAAAACTCTTAAGATGAGAGAGAATCGAAGAGGAGAAGATTTGAGCAAAAATGTGAAATCTGAGCAAATGAGGATGCATGACCTAGCTGTGAAGGCATGAGTTAGCTTATATACATTCCATTAGTCCACTGATCATGATTAGCAATTGGTTAATCCCTTGGTTAATGAATTTTGAGTGGTTTTGCAAAAATGTAATTTGTGTTCAATCCACTAATCCTCACGTGCCAAAGTCATGAACTAAGTGTGATTCACCTCCATTTTGCTTGCTGATCACATCTGAATTGGAATTGGGCCTTGTGATTGATTGGTTCATGAGATTTAATCCAACTTGTAAATTTGCACTTTGTTGAATAAGTGAGAAATATGGCATGAAATGAAATGATTCAAAGGCCAAAAATAATCCTCATGAGGTGTAATTTGATGTTGTAATGTGACATGAACCAATAGAACCAATTACAAGTCCATTTGTACCAAAATGCAAAAAGGTGGAAAAAGTGGTACATGGAAAACCATCAAAATGCACCTTGCATTGTTTTGACCATAATTAGAGTTCCACAAATGATATGGAGATGTTCTAGTACTTTTTGGAAATGGGAGAGAAAGACCTTCAACTTTCATGTTGGAGGAAAATTCATTTGGAGCTTCCTTGATGATGAAAAGTCAAGTTGAATGTAGTGGAAAAACTGCCAAAATAGAAAGTTCTCATTATAGGTCATTTTCCAAATTTAGTAACTTTTGCACAAACTCTTGATTCTTGAAGAATGATGCCATCCATGCTATTCCTTGACCAAATAAAGGTATATGGACTTGGGAGACATGATTTGAACCCTTGATAACCCATGGTTGACTTTCCTTTTGAACTGTTGACTTTTGCTTACTTCACAAGTAACTGATCCACTGAACATCCTCCACAATGAATCACTAGCCCAATCTTCATATTTGAACACTTGTGAGCATATGGAATACCATAAGAACATGCTTGAATCCACAAAGCCCTTCAAGAAGTCATTTGGGCCAAAAACCCTAACTGGTCCCTCTGGTCAGGAGGGAAAGATCCACTTGAAATCCTTTGCCATGCTTGATCTTGTAAAGATATGATGAGCTCCTCAAACCACCTTGAGGCTTGAGACTCCTCTAACATGAACCAAGTACCTTAATCCCATGCTAAGAACCAATGCTATGTACAATGCAAATGCAAGGAATACAGAGAAACATAAGCCAGTTAGCTAAAAACAACAAGGCAAATTTTGGGGTGTTACAGCTGCCCCTATTCAATCAACTTGGTCCTGAAGGTATGATAGTGACTGTAACGCCCCAGTTTTTGCCAGTTTTATTGTATTGAGTCTTTTTGGATTATTTTATTATTATTTTATTCTAATTTCGACTTTTATGTGAAAATATGTTATTTTTCGGCGGGAATATATTTTATCGCGTTTTGGGAACGTTTGCGAGATATTTGAGTGTGGGGGTATTTTGGACATTTCACATTTAATTTCACTAAGTTAGTAAGAAAAGAAAAGAAAAATAGAAATAGAAAGAATAGAAAGAAAAAGAGAGAAAAGAAAAGTAGAGAAGAAGAAAAGAGAAGAGAAAGAAGAAAAGAGAGGAAAAACTTGTGAAGGAAGAAATCAATCTCCCGACTTTCTAGAACACGATTGAATCGGGTAAGGGTGCGAAACTCGGTTATTATATCATTGTGTATGATTATGTATGTTTTGTGTGGATGTTTTGGTTGGTTTTCAACATGTTTCCGTTTATGCCGTATTGGACGAAATCGATAGAAATCGATGTTTTTACGGTCGAAAAGTCGTATAAATACATGTGTTGGTTGGTTATGTGTATGTGAGCTACTGTTTAAAGTTTCATGAAGTTTGGTTATATTTTGGTTAGTTTTCGTTATGTTTCCGTTGTTTTGTCCGTTTAGGTCGAATTGTAGGAAATCGATAAAAACCGATGTTTTCACGGTTAGAATTCGAAATAAATTACGTAGTTGTATCGAGTAAGGTTAGGTCGTCGTATATCGTGCTTTTTATTCAATTTGGTGATGTTTGAAAATTCTGGTTTTTGAAAGGTTGAAATTTAATCGAAAAACCGAACGTCGTAGAAATTTCGTTTATGTGTTCTAAATTGTTCTTATGTATTTGGTGGTTGCGCGTATATGTTTGTTTCGGTGAAAATGTTCGATTTAGTCGAGTTTTCGGACATTGGGAAAAAATGACAGCAAGTGTGTAAAATGAGAAATCTGATTTTTGAGAAAAACAGGGCTATGAATCGATACATAACAGCTATGTATCGATACGAAATGGCTTATGTATCGATACATAACCCTTATGCATCGATACATACTGAAGAAATTTGGGAAAACAGCATTTTCACTACAGCATGTGTCGACGCATGCGTGTTATGTATCGATACATGTGGCTTTTTGTATCGATACATAAGCCTATGTATCGATACATACTGTGCTGAACCATAAAATTCTGGTTTGTCGGGGAAACTTCGGAAATTCATATCTCTTGAACCGTAAGTCGGTTTTGATCCCCGTTCGAAGCGTTGGAAAGCTAACGAGATGTACTTTCTAGGAAAAATAGTTTTGAGGTCTGAACTTGGTCCAATCGGTACAGTTTTTACGAACCGTTTCGTAATGTCGGGCGTCCGATTTATGTTTTCGCATTATTTTGAAATATTCATATCTTGTTAACCGTTTATCGTATTTAAGAGTTCTTTATACCGAATCGAAGCTGTCAATGAGTACTTTTTGATGATGATAGAAAATATTATTTTTGGCCGACTTTTAGCCGATTTTTCTGAGAAACCGTAAAAATGGAATTTTGAGTTATTTTCTATATTGTGCGATAGGATATGATATGTAACGTATGACTTGTGTGAGGGATGTTTGATGGGTATATGATGTTGTGGTGAAGATTTGTGGCCGTTTGGCAATTATGTGCATTGTATTATATGTACTTGAAATGCATGATTTAATATATGAGCCTCGATTTCCATGGGTCATTATATGACATGCATCATGTTGAAGACATTGTAAGATCCCTTCGTGGGTGTAAACAATGCATGAAGACATTGTAAGATCCCTTTGTGGGTGTAAACAATGCATGTTGAATTGTAGATCCCTTATGGGTGTAAGCAATTGTTGTATTGATCGTGTGCCTATTATAAAGGACTAAAAACGATCCATAACGTCGTATGCTTGTTGATAAGTGGTAGCGACGGGGAACATCGTATGCCCGACGGGGAGTTACCCTAAGTAACGAGCGATGATTCCAAGAGTTCCTGGGGGACTAATGGTACCGCATGCGTAGAGTCGTTGTGTCGGTCTCTGTGCATTTGCATAATTCATTACATGAATGTTTATGTGTTGAATTTTGAGAAGGATTTGTTATGCATTGTGTTAATGTATATGCTTATGTGATTGATGTGTGAAATGAGTTTAATATGTCTTGTGTTGTTTACAAGTATCGTATTTGTGTGGTGAGAATAATTGTGCATATTTTGCTAAGTGTTTTATAATGATATGCAATTATATTATAATCCTGTTTCTCACCCTTCTGCTGTGGTTTAATGCTGTAATGGCATTGCAGATTAGACGCTGGAGGTTTTTTGCGAAGATTAGTGTCTTCGTCTTTTTGTCGTTCCGTCGGCTCTGATGTGTAACACGGGTAGTCGGGGTTCGAGTGTAGATGTTTCTTTTGGCTTGTATATAGTGGCCTTGTATGAATATGTATATGACATACTTATATTTTGTGATGACATCAGTTATGGATGTTCCGCTTTAATTCTGTAACTGAATGCTGATATTTTGGAACTGAGTTCCTATGTTTATATGACTATCAGGTTGTTATATATCTACATGAGCAGGTTGTTTTAGTTCACGGTGGTGTGGCATCTCTGGCTATATCATGATAAATTATTCTTTGCTCTGATGTTTTATTTATAAGATTAGTTTATTCCGTTTTTGTACGGGGTATAGAAGGGGTGTTACATTAAGTGGTATCAGAGCCAATGTTTGGTTTGTCCGACCATGTTGTCGTGTCTGTTGTGTCTTGTTGGTCTGTTGCACTCTGTTGAGTGGTTGTTTAACCATAATTTGCTATCGTTGGAAATGTTCAGATTATGGCTGGAAGAGGTGATGCTGCTATGACTGCGGCCATGCAAGCTATGGCGCAAGCGATGCAGAATTTACCCAATGCTGCGGCGGACGAGGAATCGCGTAGTATGGATAAGTTTCAGAAGAATAATCCACCGAGCTTCGAAGGTACTCATGATCCTGAGGGAGCACAGATTTGGCTGAAGAAGATTGAGAAGATCTTCCGTTTCATTAGGTGTTCCGAGGATCAGAAGGTGCAGTTTGGTACTCATATGTTGGAAAAGGAAGCTGAAGACTGGTGGGCGAATGCTTCTCAGAGGTTTGAGGAGGATGAGATAGTGGTTACATGGGCTGTGTTCAAAGATGCTTTTCTTGAAAAGTATTTTCCGGAAGATGAGAGAGGTAAGAAGGAAATTGAATTTCTTGAACTGAAGCAGGATAATTCCTCTGTTGCGGATTATGCTGCTAAGTTTGAGGAACTTGTGAAGTTCTGTCCTAATTATAATACGGCTGGTTCGGAGAGGTCAAAGTGTTTGAAGTTTGTGAATGGCTTGAGGCCAGAAATCAAGCAGGGTATCGGTTATCAGGAGATAAGACAGTTTTCAGTGTTGGTGAACAAGAGTCGGATTTTTGATGAGGATAGCAAAGCGCGTGCTACTCATTACAAGAATCTGAATGATAAGAAAGGAAAAGGGCAGTTCAGAGGTAGGCCTTATGTGACTCCTGCTGATAAGGGGAAACAGAAGTTTACTTTTGATAGGAAGCCTAGTGGAGGAGGAATGAATTCTTCGGTGAAATGTTATAATTGTGGTGGTTTAGGTCATCGTATATCGGAATGTAAGAGGAATTTGAACAAGTGTTCTAATTGTGGTTTGACGGGTCATGTGGCTGCTGATTGTAGGAGGAATGCGATCAAGTGTTATAATTGTGGGGAGAATGGTCACTATAGTACAAAGTGCACGAAACCGAAGCAAGCTCAACCTAGAGGGAAAGTATTTGCATTGGCGGGAGCTCAGCCTACTAATGCAGATCGTTTGATCAGAGGTACTTGTTTTATTAATAGTAATCTTTTAATTGCTATTATTGATACTGGAGCGACTCATTCGTTTATTTCGATTGATTGTGCAAAACGTTTAAATTTGGTGTTGTCTAAGATGGGTGGAGGGATGGTTATCGATACTCCAGCTTCGGGGTCGGTAACTACTTCTTTCGTTTGTTTAAGTTGTCCTTTGACAATTTTTGGTAGAGATTTTGTGATGGACTTGGTATGTTTGCCGTTGAAGGGTTTGGATGTGATTCTGGGAATGAACTGGTTAGAGTTCAATCGTGTTCATCTTGATTGTTATCTTAAGCGGGTGAGATTTCCTTCTCTTGAAGAAGAAAGGGAATCTGGTTTCTTATCTACCAAAGAGTTGAAGAAACTTTTGGTGGAGGAAGCTCAGTTGTTTGGATTGTTTGCATCGTTGTCTGTGGATAGTCAAGTTTCAATTGGAAGTTTTCCTGTTGTGTGTGATTTTCAGGAGGTGTTTCCGGATGATTTTTCAGATGTGCCGCCAGAAAGAGAGGTAGAGTTTTCTATAGACCTAGTTCCTGGTACTAGACCTGTATCTATGGCACCATATCGGATGTCAGCATCTGAGTTGGTGGAGTTGAAAAGACAATTGAGTGAGTTGTTAGAAAAGAGGTTTGTAAGGCCTAGTGTATCACCTTGGGGTGCTCCTGTTTTGTTGGTCAAAAAGAAAGATGGAAGTATGCGTTTGTGTATCGATTATCGGCAGTTGAATAAAGTGACGATTAAGAACAAGTATCCACTTCCAAGGATCGATGACTTGATGGATCAACTAGTGGGTGCAAGTGTGTTTAGTAAGATTGATTTGAGGTCAGGGTACCATCAAATTCGGGTTAAAGAGGAGGATATTCAGAAGACGGCCTTTAGGACACGATACGGACATTACGAGTTTTCTGTGATGCCGTTCGGGGTTTCTAATGCGCCGGGTGTGTTTATGGAGTATATGAATCGTATATTCCATGAGCATTTAGATCATTTTGTTGTTGTTTTTATTGATGACATTTTGGTTTATTCTAAGTCACAGGAGGAACATGCGGAACATTTGCGTGTTGTGTTGCAGATTCTGAAGGAGAAGAAACTTTATGCCAAACTGTCCAAGTGTGAGTTCTGGTTGTCAGAAGTGAGTTTTCTTGGGCATGTGATTTCAGGTAATGGTATTGTTGTGGATCCATCCAAAGTAGAGGCAGTTCTACAATGGGAGGCTCCTAGATCTGTTACTGAAATTCGAAGTTTTCTGGGTTTGGCTGGATATTACCGGAGGTTTATCGAAGGTTTTTCCAAGTTGGCACTTCCGTTGACTCAACTGACTTGTAAGGGTAAGGCATTTATTTGGGATATTCAATGTGAAGAAAGTTTCAACGAGCTGAAGAAGAGATTGACTACAGCTCCGATTTTGATCTTACCGAATCCTAATGAATCGTTCGTTGTGTATTGTGATGCATCTCTAATTGGTTTAGGTGGTGTTTTGATGCAAGATGGTAAGGTGGTTGCTTATGCTTCGAGGCAGTTACGAGTTCATGAGAAGAATTATCCTACTCATGATTTGGAATTAGCTGCAATGGTTTTTGTATTAAAGATTTGGAGGCATTATCTCTACGGTGCTAGATTCGAAGTCTTTAGTGATCATAAAAGTTTAAAATACTTGTTTGATCAGAAAGAGTTAAATATGAGGCAACGAAGATGGTTGGAACTTCTGAAGGACTATGACTTTAGCTTGAATTACCATCCTGGTAAGGCTAATGTGGTAGCTGATGCTTTGAGTCGGAAATCTTTGCGTATATCTGCTTTGATGGTGAAAGAGTGGGAACTTCTGGAACAATTTCGAGACTTGAGTTTGGTTTGTGAGCTTTCACATGAGAGTGTGAAGCTTGGTATGTTAAAGATCACTAATGATTTTCTGTTGTCTGTTATAGAGAAACAGAAGTTGGACTTGAAACTTGTTGATTTGTTGCTTGTTGGAAATCAAGAAGTGAACGGTGACTTTAAAGTGGATGATCAGGGTATTTTGAGATTCCGTGGTAGAATTTGTATACCGGATGATGCAGAGTTGAAAAAGATGATTCTTGAGGAAGGACACCGGAGTAGTATGAGTATACATCCTGGTGCTAATAAGATGTACCAAGATTTGAAGAAAATATTTTGGTGGTCTGGTTTGAAACGAGATATGGCTCAGTTTGTTTATGCGTGTTTGACTTGTCAGAAGTCGAAAGTGGAACATCAGAGGCCTGCAGGATTAATGCAACCGTTGGATATTCTGGAGTGGAAATGGGATAGTATATCGATGGATTTTGTGACGGGTTTGCCTAATTCTCCGAGTGGGCATAATGCTATTTGGGTGATCGTGGATAGACTGACTAAATCGGCGCATTTCATTCCGATTGATATCAGTTATTCTATGGAGCGTTTGGCTGAGATTTATATCAGTGGGGTTGTGAAGTTACATGGTGTTCCGTTGAGTATTGTTTCTGATCGTGATCCGAGGTTTACTTCCAGATTTTGGGAAAGTTTGCAAAAGGCGTTAGGTTCTAAGCTGAGATTGAGTTCTGCTTATCATCCGCAGACTGATGGTCAGACGGAGAGAACAATTCAGTCATTGGAAGATTTACTGAGATCTTGTGTTCTTGAGCAAGGTAGAGTTTGGGACAGTTTTCTTTCATTGATCGAGTTTACGTATAATAACAGTTTCCATTCTAGTATCGGAATGGCACCTTTTGAGGCACTTTATGGAAGAAGATGTCGAACACCTTTGTGTTGGCATGAATCTGGTGAAAGTGCAGTAGTTGGACCTGAGTTAGTTCAACAAACGACGGAAAAGGTGAAACTTATTCGGGAGAAGATGAAAGCTTCTCAGAGTAGGCAAAAGAGTTATCATGATAAAAGGAAAAGAGATCTTGAGTTTCAAGCGGGTAATCATGTGTTTTTGAGGGTTTCGCCGGTGACTGGTGTTGGACATGCTTTGAAGTCGAGGAAGCTTACTTCACGTTTTATTGGTCCATATCAGATATCCGAAAGAGTTGGTGCAGTGGCTTACAGGATAGCATTGCAACCGAATCTTTCGAATCTACATGATATTTTCCATGTTTCACAGCTACGGAAGTATGTTCCAGATCCGTCTCATGTGATTCCGATGGATGAGGTTGAGGTAAGAGATAATCTTACGGTTGAGGTTTTACCGGTGAGGATTTTAGATCGCGAGTTGAAAAGGTTAAGAGGCAAGGAGATTGCACTTGTGAAAGTGGCGTGGGGAGGCGCTGCTGAGGGCAATTTGACTTGGGAATTGGAAAGTCGGATGCGGGAGTCGTATCCAGAGTTGTTTGTATCAGGTATTATTTTCGAGGACGAAAATTTCTAAGTGGGGGAGAGTTGTAACGCCCCAGTTTTTGCCAGTTTTATTGTATTGAGTCTTTTTGGATTATTTTATTATTATTTTATTCTAATTTCGACTTTTATGTGAAAATATGTTATTTTTCGGCGGGAATATATTTTATCGCGTTTTGGGAACGTTTGCGAGATATTTGAGTGTGAGGGTATTTTGGACATTTCACATTTAATTTCACTAAGTTAGTAAGAAAAGAAAAGAAAAATAGAAATAGAAAGAATAGAAAGAAAAAGAGAGAAAAGAAAAGTAGAGAAGAAGAAAAGAGAAGAGAAAGAAGAAAAGAGAGGAAAAACTTGTGAAGGAAGAAATCAATCTCCCGACTTTCTAGAACACGATTAAATCGGGTAAGGGTGCGAAACTCGGTTATTATATCATTGTGTATGATTATGTATGTTTTGTGTGGATGTTTTGGTTGGTTTTCAACATGTTTCCGTTTATGCCGTATTGGACGAAATCGATAGAAATCGATGTTTTTACGGTCGAAAAGTCGTATAAATACATGTGTTGGTTGGTTATGTGTATGTGAGCTACTGTTTAAAGTTTCATGAAGTTTGGTTATGTTTTGGTTAGTTTTCGTTATGTTTCCGTTGTTTTGTCCGTTTAGGTCGAATTGTAGGAAATCGATAAAAACCGATGTTTTCACGGTTAGAATTCGAAATAAATTACGTAGTTGTATCGAGTAAGGTTAGGTCGTCGTATATCGTGCTTTTTATTCAATTTGGTGATGTTTGAAAATTCTGGTTTTTGAAAGGTTGAAATTTAATCGAAAAACCGAACGTCGTAGAAATTTCGTTTATGTGTTCTAAATTGTTCTTATGTATTTGGTGGTTGCGCGTATATGTTTGTTTCGGTAAAAATGTTCGATTTAGTCGAGTTTTTGGACATTGGGAAAAAATGACAGCAAGTGTGTAAAATGAGAAATCTGATTTTTGAGAAAAACAGGGCTATGAATCGATACATAACAGCTATGTATCGATACGAAATGGCTTATGTATCGATACATAACCCTTATGCATCGATACATACTGAAGAAATTTGGGAAAACAGCATTTTCACTACAGCATGTGTCGACGCATGCGTGCTATGTATCGATACATGTGGCTTTTTGTATCGATACATAAGCCTATGTATCGATACATACTGTGCTGAACCATAAAATTCTGGTTTGTCGGGGAAACTTCGGAAATTCATATCTCTTGAACCGTAAGTCGGTTTTGATCCCCGTTCAAAGCGTTGGAAAGCTAACGAGATGTACTTTCTAGGAAAAATAGTTTTGAGGTCTGAACTTGGTCCAATCGGTACAGTTTTTACGAACCGTTTCGTAATGTCGGGCGTCCGGTTTATGTTTTCGCATTATTTTGAAATATTCATATCTTGTTAACCGTTTATCGTATTTAAGAGTTCTTTATACCGAATCGAAGCTGTCAATGAGTACTTTTTGATGATGATAGAAAATATTATTTTTGGCCAACTTTTAGCCGATTTTTCTGAGAAACCGTAAAAATGGAATTTTGAGTTATTTTCTATATTGTGCGATAGGATATGATATGTAACGTATGACTTGTGTGAGGGATGTTTGATGGGTATATGATGTTGTGGTGAAGATTTGTGGCCGTTTGGCAATTATGTGCATTGTATTATATGTACTTGAAATGCATGATTTAATATATGAGCCTCGATTTCCATGGGTCATTATATGACATGCATCATGTTGAAGACATTGTAAGATCCCTTCGTGGGTGTAAACAATGCATGAAGACATTGTAAGATCCCTTTGTGGGTGTAAACAATGCATGTTGAATTGTAGATCCCTTATGGGTGTAAGCAATTGTTGTATTGATCGTGTGCCTATTATAAAGGACTAAAAACGATCCATAACGTCGTATGCTTGTTGATAAGTGGTAGCGACGGGGAACATCGTATGCCCGACGGGGAGTTACCCTAAGTAACGAGCGATGATTCCAAGAGTTCCTGGGGGACTAATGGTACCGCATGCGTAGAGTCGTTGTGTCGGTCTCTGTGCATTTGCATAATTCATTACATGAATGTTTATGTGTTGAATTTTGAGAAGGATTTGTTATGCATTGTGTTAATGTATATGCTTATGTGATTGATGTGTGAAATGGGTTTAATATGTCTTGTGTTGTTTACAAGTATCGTATTTGTGTGGTGAGAATAATTGTGCATATTTTGCTAAGTGTTTTATAATGATATGCAATTATATTATAATCCTGTTTCTCACCCTTCTGCTGTGGTTTAATGCTGTAATGGCATTGCAGATTAGACGCTGGAGGTTTTTTTGCGAAGATTAGTGTCTTCGTCTTTTTGTCGTTCCGTCGGCTCTGATGTGTAACACGGGTAGTCGGGGTTCGAGTGTAGATGTTTCTTTTGGCTTGTATATAGTGGCCTTGTATGAATATGTATATGACATACTTATATTTTGTGATGACATCAGTTATGGATGTTCCGCTTTAATTCTGTAACTGAATGCTGATATTTTGGAACTGAGTTCCTATGTTTATATGACTATCAGGTTGTTATATATCTACATGAGCAGGTTGTTTTAGTTCACGGTGGTGTGGCATCTCTGGCTATATCATGATAAATTATTCTTTGCTCTGATGTTTTATTTATAAGATTAGTTTATTCCGTTTTTGTACGGGGTATAGAAGGGGTGTTACAGTGACAACTATCATGCATTCAAAGGATTCACGGAGATTGAATACCAAAAGAAACCCAAAATTTGCAATCCTCGAAGGAGGGACGACTCCACCGGGGAACAAGCAATAAATGTTGCACTGTCACAACACGGAAGAGTGTTATCTATGCTGGGGATAAACACGGACGGATGTCAAGTAATCAAAGATATCAGATACGGACGGGTATCGAAAAGATACATGGACAGGTGTAAAAAGGGTTCAATACGGACGGGTATCGAAAAAATACACGGACAGGTGTAAAAGGATCCAATACGGACCGGTATCGAAAAGGTACAGGGACGGGTGTAAAGAGGTTCAATACGGACGGGTATCGAAAAGGTACACGGACGGGTGTAAAGGGTTTCAATATGGACGGGTACTAAAAAGGTACACGGACGGGTGTAAAGGGTTTTAATACGGACGGGTACTGAAAAGGTACACGGACGGGTGTAAAGGGTTTCAATACGGACGGGTACTGAAAAGGTACACGGACGAGTGTAAAGGGTTTCAATACGGACGGGTACTGAAAAGGTACACGGACGGGTGTAAAGAGGTTCAATACGGACGGGTACTGAAAAGGTACACGGACGGGTGCAAAGAGGTTCAATACGGACGGGTACTGAAAAGGTACACGGACGGGTGTAAAGAGGTTTCAATACGGACGGGTATCGAAAAGGTTGTAAAGCAACTTATAGGGGATTAAACTCGCTGGGGAATTGAAGGCAACATGGACGAGTGTCATCAAAAGGTCAATACGGACGGGTATTGAAACAAAAAGGTTCAAACACGGACGGGTGCCGAAGGAAACACGAACGGGTGTCTGACGGTAAAAACCTTGAGGGAATAAACCAAAGGACCACCTGGACGAAGGGGTAAAAAGAGATCACAGGTTAACGATCCTGGCAAACAACTCTGCAAGGGAATGTCAAATATTGCTTTGAATGACCAAACCCAACACCTGTGGAGTAAAGTCAAAAGATATCTTCCTGAAATCCGGCCCTCCTGACGAAGGAAAACTCAAACCTGGCTTATGCTTCAGATGCATATGTTTGAATTTTGCCGTAATGCTCCACACGAAGTGGAAATGCTACGCATTTGGGAGGATGCCATGCAAAAAAATGCTTATGCAATGCAACAGAGGTGCCTCAGCAAAATAAATGCTGAAGGCGAAGGCAAACTCCACCGAGGACAACAAACTATATTGTCATCAAACTAAAGAAATCATGTTGAGGAAAACTTCACCCTGCTGGGGAGGATCACAATCATCAATTCTGCTGGAGATAGACGAAACTCCATTAGAATACCCACTCTGTTGGGGAATATCAAGATCAACAACTCTACTGGAGATGGACGAAACTCCGCGAGAATACCCACTCAGCTGGGGAGGGAGATGAATACTGAAGATGGAAACCCCTCCGCCGGGGATGACCAACTGTTTCAGATCTTGGATTTGACGCCTTCCACAAACGGTTGGACTTAAGGCTTGCTGGGGATACCACTCACCACCAGACTCTGCTTGGGGATATGAGCTTAATCTGCTATTAGGGAAATAACCTTACCCTCACCCCACTGGGGATTAGATCAAGCCGTTGTCGTTGAGACTATACTTTCTGACCAACTAAGGAAAGTAGACCCCAAGACTCTGTGGAGATAATAACATCTTTGTCCACGAATCTCCTGCTGGAGATACAACAACATCTACCTTAGAGCAATTAACTTCTGAACGGTTGCTGAGGAATAGTAATCCAAACACAACTTCGACTGGGTATACAATCCTCTGTACTCTACTGAGAAAGACGATCATCAACGACTCCGCTTGGGAGAGAAAGTAGTTGTCAACATCCACTCTGCTAGGGGATAAACACACTATTTCCTGACTAGCTGAGGGAAAAAAACAACTGCCCCATGCTCTGTGGGGAAACACCACCTTTGAAGAAGGGTGAGCCAAATCACAACTCTGGCTGGGGGAAAACCTCTTACATACTGCTGAGGGAGACGATCCTCAACGACTCTGCTTAGGGAAATACTTCTTTATACTCTATTGAGGAAGACGATCCTCGCTACTCTGATGGGGAAGAGCAATAAACTGCTGAGGACGATCATACTTCAAAGTTGGGGAGAGCTCTATTGGGGAGGTACACCTGTCATTCTGCAAAACCAACAGAAAGGTCTACGTGCAAAAATGATTACTTTGATTATCATCATAGTGATTGTCGCCTAAGCAATTGCCACTGTTTTCCCACTTGTTTCACAAAGCTCAACATTTAGCATGTAATGTTTATAAAAAATATCGGACATTTTCACAAACAAAACAGGTAAAACAAAAAACAAAAAGCTCTTTGACTGAAATGCAAACTTTATTGAATGAATTAGCCTGTAAATAGGCATTTACATTTGGAAGCAATTCCTGAAAAGAGGTAATTGCACAAAAAGCAAAAGAAAATACAAATGTCGGCAATGTGGGGAACAGATATCCGCCATGACTCGACTCAGCTAGAACCCATATGACTTGTTTATCCGCAGATACTTTGGCCTTTGAAGATGACTGACTAGACTAATTCCTTTCCTTCGAATTTTCCAAGTGTGGATAGTGATCACAGATCGAACGCGGATCGTAGTCTTTGCTTTTAAATCCCTAACTTTTGCCTGGATCGCCCTTTTCGGGTTTTCAATCCACCGGGATACCCATTTTTGCCAAAGTTGCCTTTTCAGGTTTTCAACCTTGGGGGTTTATTTCTTTTTTCCTTTTTATCCCTAATTTTTGCCCGAACCTTTTCTTTTTATGGTTCGCCAGGATGCCCCATTTTTGCCTGAACCTTCTTTTTATGTTCAGCGGGTCTCTTTTATGCAAAGTATTTTTTGACTACATCCGCGTTCACAGGGGACGTAAAATCTTCGCCATCCATAGTCGAGAGTAATAAGGCTCCACCAAAGAAAACCTGTCTTACTACATATGGCCCTTCTTAATTCGGAGTCCACTTGTCCCTGTGATCTGTTTGAGGAGGAGTGATCCTTTTCAGAACTAATTCACCAGTTTGAAAACACCGAGGACGCACTTTCTGATCAAATGCCTTTTTCATCCTGCTCTAATACAACCGGTCATGCGCAATGGCTTTCAATCTCTTCTCTTCAATGAGGTTCAGTTCATTCAGCCGGGAACGCACCCACTCAGCTTCATCAAGCTTCACATCTGTCAGAATTCTCAAAGAAGGAATCTCAACCTCTAATGGCAGAACTGCTTCCATACCATACACCAGTGAGAAAGGAGTTGCCCCAGTTGATGTGCGTACCGAAGTACGATATCCGTGCAAAGCGTAAGGTAACATCTCATGCCAGCCTTTGTATATCACTACCATCTTCTGCACAATCTTCTTAATGTTCTTATTAGCTGCTTCAACAGCCCCATTCATCTTCGGGCGGTAGGGAGAAGAATTGTGATGTTTGATCTTAAAGCCCTGGCATAGCTCCTTCATCATCTTATTATTCAAATTCGAACCATTGTCAGTAATGATTCTCTCTAGGACTCCATACCGGAAGATGATGTCCTTCTTAATGAACCGGGCTACCACTTGTCTGGTGACGTTGGCATACGATGCTGCTTCCACCCACTTCGTGAAATAATCAATGGCCACCGGGATAAAACAATGTCCATTCGAAGCAGTCGGCTCGATCTTCCCAATCATGTCAATGCCCCACATGGAAAAAGGCCAAGGTGACGACAAAACATTTAGAGGAGTAGGCGGTACGTTCACCTTATCAGCATAAATCTAACATTTATGACATTTCCGGGCGTATTTAAAACAATCAGATTCCATAGTCATCCAATAATACCCCGCTCTCAACAGTTTTCTTGCCATAGCATGCCCATTGGCATGAGTACCAAAGGAACCTTCGTGAACTTCTTCCATTAACAGGCCTGCCACGTGTTCATCAACACAACGTAGCAAGACAATGTCAAAGTTTCTCTTGTACAACACATCGTCTTTGTTCAAAAAAAAGTTTCCTGATAACCTCCTCAATGTCTTTTTATCCTTGGAAGATGCCCCTGCTGGGTATTCCTGACTCTTCAAAAAGACCTTGATGTCATGATACCTAGGCTTGCCATCTGATACCCCTTTAACTGCAAATACAAAAGCAGGCCTGTCCAAGCGCATGATTCTGATTGAAGGAGTTTCATTCCAACAATTAACTTGATACATTGATGACAACGTAGCCAACGCATCAGCCATCTGATTCTCAACCCTAGGAATGTGATGGAAGTTCACTCTGTCAAAGAAAGGTAACAACCTTCTGGCATAGTTGTTATACGGAACAAGATTTGCTTGACGAGTCTCCCATTCACCTGTAATCTGATTAACCACCAACGCAGAATCACCATAAACATCGAGGTTCTTGATTCTCAAATCAATTGCTTCTTCTAACCTCATGATGCATGCTACATACTCCGCCTCATTGTTGGTGCATATGAACGCCAATCGGGCAGTAAAGGGTATATGAGAACCCTGTGGAGTCGTAATGATTGCCCCGATTCCGTTACCATATGAATTAACAGCTTCATCAAAGACCATCTTCCACTGAGATCCAATCTCAGGTCCTTCATCAGGCAAAGGTTCTTCACAATCCTTCATCTTCAGATACATGATATGCTCATCTAGAAATTCAAACTTCATTGGTTGATAATCCTCAATTGGCTGTTCGGCAAGATATTCTAACAAAACACTCCCCTTAATGGCCTTTTGGGAAACATATTGAATATCGTATTTTATCAGAACCATCTGCCAACGGGCTATTCTACCAGAAAGTGCCTGCTTCTCAAACACATACTTGATTGGATCCATCTTTGAAATCAAGAGGGTTGTATGGTTTAACATATACTACCTCAAACGCTTAGCGGCCCAAGTGAGTGCACAACATGTTTTCTCCAGCATCGAGTACCTGGACTCGCAATCAGTAAACTTCTTACTCAAGTAGTAGATGGCATGCTCTTTTCTACCTGACTCGTCTTGTTGACCGAGCACACAACCCATTGAATTCTCAAGAACCGTGAGATACATAATCAGAGGCCGTCCTGGTACTGGTGGCATAAGGATCGGAGGTTCCTGCAAGTATTCTTTAATCTTTTCAAATGCCTTTTGACAATTTTCATTCCACCTGACCGCTTGATCTTTTCTTAGCAACTTGAAGATTGGTTCACACGTGGCTGTGAGATGCGAGATGAACCTCGCAATGTAGTTTAATCTCCCCAAGAAACCACGAACCTCTTTTTCTGTTTTCGGCACAGGCATTTCTTGTATGGCTTTTACCTTTGCAGGATCAACCTCGATACCTTTTTCACTAACAATGAACCCTAGCAATTTTCCTGATCTCACCCCGAAGGTGCATTTGTTTAGATTCAACCTCAGTCTGAATTTTCTCAACCTTTCAAATAACTTCTGAAGATTTACCAAATGTTCTTCTTCCATTTGTGCCTTCGCAATCATGTCATCAACATAGACTTCAATCTCTTTGTGAATCATATCATGAAAGAGAGTCACCATCGCCCCCTGGTAGGTTGCCCCTGCAATTTTCAATCCAAAGGGCATCACTTTGTAGCAAAATGTTCCCCACGGTGTTATGAATGTTGTTTTCTCCATGTCCTCTGGGGCCATCTTGATTTGGTTATACCCAGAGAAGCCATCCATGAAGGAAAACATAGAATACTGAGCAGTATTGTCAACTAACACATCAATGTGAGGGAGCGGGAAATCGTCCTTTGGGCTTGCTCCGTTCAAATCCCTGTAATTAACACACATCCTGAACTTCCCATCCTTCTTAGGTATAGGCACGATGTTAGCAACCCATGGAGGATAATTTGTTACGACAAGAAAACTGGCATCTAGCTGTTTCTGAACCTCTTCCTTGATTTTGACAGACATTTCCGGTTTAGTTCTTCTCAACTTTTGCTTGACCGGAGCACAACCTTCTTTAAGTGGTAGCCGGTGTACAACAATATCAGTATCGAGCCCAGGCATGTCTTGGTAAGACCAGGCGAAGATGTCCACATACTCTCGGAGCATTTCAATCAATCTTCCCTTGACACTGTCTTCCAATGCAGCCCCTATCCTTACTTCCTTTCTAGCATCCTCGGTTCCTAGATTCACAATCTCAATTTCCTCCTGATGAGGTAGGATGACTCTCTCCTCTTGCTTCAACAATCTGGCTAACTCTTCGGGCAGTTCACAATCTTCGTCAGTCTCTTCTTCAGCCTGATAGATTGGATTGTCAAAGTCATACCGAGCTATAGCTGAGTCATGATCGGTGTCATCTGAACAAAAAGGCCTGCATGATTGATGAGGTGTGTTTTATTATGTATGCAACAAAGAAACACATTGCCATTTTGATGTGGGTTTTTAATGCATAAAAATAAAACAGAAAGACAGAGATCAAAATATTTGAGTGTGAAAAGTCCTTTATTGATGATAAGGCAAAACATGCAATAGTTAAAGCCCTACAAATAAAATCACTACGTCTTGGGCAGAACGCAGGATTAACATAATAGGAAAACAAAGCAATTACTCGAAGCCTATGACTTGAATGACTTTCTCGGAAGACCAGTTGCACAGACTTTCTCCTGGGACGCAAGGACGGATCCAGCTATCCATGTCACAATCACTGTCCCCTTCTTCCTCAATGGCATTAACCCTGTCGAAGAAAACACCGGCACTAGTGAAACAGACTGGGCCATAGAATTTGGGAGGATCCCCGTCCCGCCTGGATGGCTTGTATCCCAATCCATAAGTATCCCTCTTCTCCTGAACTTCAATCATCTGGCCCCACCTCTGTAAGCTACCAGCTTCAACCACAGCTTTGGCGTCTTTAAAAGAAGACATAGAAAATTCAGGCTGATTTGCCGCCGCAGGCTGCTCTATAGCTTCTGACTGGATAACCTCTTCGGAAACCTTCACCTTTTCAAACCCCTGACACAACGTCTCATGTATTTCACCATCCACTTCCACGTATTTGAAGGTTGACAACTGACTAATCATTATGTCTTCTTCTCCACACACCGTCACTACATGACCATCAACCATGTATTTCAGTTTTTGATGCAAAGTGGAGGTTACAGCGCCTGCACCATGGATCCAAGGACGACCCAATAAACAGCTGTATGCTGGCTGAATATCCATTATATAAAATGTTGCATCAAAGATTTCCGGTCCAACCTTGATCGGAAGCACAATCTCACCGAAGACAGATCTCTTTGAGCCATCAAAAGCTCGCACCACCAAGTCACTTGGTGTACAAATAAGCCCCCTGGTGTCTAACTTCATTAATGCTTTCTTGGGCAATACATTCAACGATGAACCAGTATCAACCAAAACATGTGACATCAGTGAACCACGACACTCAATCGAAATATGCAGGGCGTTGTTATGATTCCTCCCAGCAGGAGTCAAGTCAAGATCTGTAAAACCCAGGCCATTACCCGCATTCACGTGCGCTACAACCCCTTCCAGCTGGTTAACAGGAATCTCTTGAGGAACGTAGGCTGCATTCAAAACCTTCAGAAGAGAATTCCTGTGAGCATCAGAACATAATAGCAAAGACAGAATAGAGATTTTGGACGGGGTCTGGTGTAACTGGTCCACGATCTTGTAATCACTTTTCTGGATGAGTCTCATAAACTCCTCTACATTTTCAGAAAAAGCATCATCAACCGGCTTTACCATAGCATCAGTAATCACTGGAGTCTGAACAAAACCATCCATTACCTGTTTTCCCTTATCTTGACTTGAAGTACTGGGTTGATCATTAACAGGAGTAATCACTCTACCACTTCTCGTTATAGCATCAGCTTCAACCTTTACCTCAGAACTAGAACTCACTGGTGAAGTAGTCAATAATTCTTACTTTTGTCCATTAACAAATACCTCTGCACCATAATTCCACGGAATAGCCTTAGTGCTTTCATATGGAATGGGCCCAGCCCTTGTGATAATAACTGGAGGTGGCCTTGCCGGACCAGAAATAGTAATCGTTTTGAACGGAATGGTGATAGTAGCAACCTTCTTACTAGCAACCTCTTCTTGCTGATTACCTCTATCAAACTGTAAACAACCCTCATCAATCATACTCTGGATACCCATCTTCAACGAATCACAGCCATTAACCTTCGTCAAACAATCTGAGCAGTTCTCGTCACAACCCGAATAGACGCCACCCTTCAATAACCTATTTTTAACCACAGCCAACGGAGTCTTCAGCTCCTCAACATCCATGATCAAATTCAGAGCTTCACATTCCTTAATTATCGCATTCACCCTCGGCCCATTATGATCAGGCATAGGGTTTTGAATAACATTGGGCCCAACATTTGATAAATTGATAGCCTTGGAGTCTACAAGGTCTTGCACCTTGTGATGAAACGCTCTACACTTCTCCACAGTGTGCCCCAGAGCACCAGAATGAAAATTGCAGTGTGCGTTAGCATCGTAGCCTCGTGGGAGTTCCCCTGTTGGTGGAGCCAGGGTACGGAGCTCAACTAGACGTAACTGCAGCAAACGTTGCAACAACTGAGCATATGACATTGGGGGTTGATAAAAATGCCTCTCTGCATTCCTTTGTCTGTTCTGATACTGGCCTTGTTGCCTGTTCTGATTAGCATTATTCCTTTGTTGCTGTGGTGGAGGTAACGTTGCTGGGATAGTTACCGATGCTACTTGTTGATTATTGCTCTGACGCTGTTTCCCTTTTCCCCTGTGAGATGATACAGCGTTGGCCTCTCCTTTCTTCTTATAACTGTCAAATGGCTTCTTTCCATGCCCGGAAGACGATCCGTCACCACTAGAAACTTTTCCAGCCTTAATTCCAACCTTTACCTTCTGTCCAATAGTAATCACATCTGCAAACTTGCCTAGAGAACAAGGCAATAGCTTCTCATAATAATGCTTAGGCAGTGTGTCCATAAACATATCCAACATCTCTTTTTCCAGCATTGGTGGCTGCACCCTAGCCGCCAATTCACGCCACCTTTGCGCGTATTCTTTGAAACTCTCATCACTTTTTTGGGATATGCTCAACAGCTGAGTTCTATTGGGCGCCATGTCTGTGTTGTACTGGTAATGCTTGATAAAAGCTGCAGCTAGCTCTCTCCAAGTACGAACATCCCTACTTTCTAGCCCTAATTACCATTCCAAAGACGCGCCAGACAGGCTATCTTGGAAAAAGTGCATCATTAACTTTTCATCTTTGGCATGAGTAGCCATCTTCCTGGTATAAGCCTTTACATGAGTTCTCGGACAGGTAGAACCATTATACTTCTCCAGTGTAGGAATCTGAATCTTGTGTGGAATGACAATATCAGGGACCAACCCTAGGTCATCCAAATCTATTCCCAGATCATCCTGTTTCACAACCCCTTTTAATTGAGCCTCAATTAAACGGATTCTCTCATCACTGACCACAGGTAGGCCAGCATCCAAGCTTTTGACTGAGAAAACATCATCATGTTGATCATCAATACGAGGGCCATGGATAGCTCGAACAGTGCTTCCCTCTCCAACCACTGAAGGAATACCACCCTGTCCTCCAGCACCAGTGATAGGAATGTTGATACTAGCACCACCTCCGCCCGGAGGAATAACACGATTAAGAAAACCACCGTGTAAGATACCATTTTCATCGACCTGCGACACCAAAGGTTGAACTAGAGTTCTGAATTCATTCTGACTTTGCACCACACCCTGCATCATATCCATAAATTGATCGATGCGAACTTGCATAGCTGCCATGTCTGCCTGAACTTTGTCCATCACTCTGCTTTGATTAAGCCTGGTAGAATACCGATGAGTTGGCTGATCAATCCTGACTGAAAAAAGAGAGAGCATAAGAAAACCAGAGAAACCAAGATAACCTGCAATGCAAAATGAGATGATTATGCAAATGCAAATGCAAACATGTATGAACATTATCAAGGTGATCTATCCCTTGATTCTAGTTTTAACAACAGAAGAGAACTGAATTCCTGATTATATAAAGAGAATAAGCATCTGTTATAACACAAGTCTGAATAAGCATAAATAAAGACCCCGACCAACAAGCCTGGCGGTGATCCCAGAAATACAAAGAAAACAACAGCAAGGAAGCTAAAGCATATCATCAAGACTCAGCCGTGCTAGAATTCCCCATTCGTCATTCTTCTTGCACCAATTCTGCACTTCCTTGAGAAGCTTCTTGGTATTAGGATGCTCTGGTCTCTGAATCAATTCCTAAATCAAAAGATCCCTCCTGTGCAAGATCCCTGTTAAATAACGACTATGCAATTCCCAATCATCTTCTCCAGAAGCTCCACCTGAACTTGGACCTTCGCTCCTGGCTCTTTTCACTTCCGCTTGGATCTTCAGTTGTTCTATATCTGCCATGGTTTCCTTGAGCTTTTCCTCAATTTCTCTCTTCCCAAAGATCCCTGATAAAATCTCCTTATCCTTTTTCCGAAGCTCTGTCTTCAAACCTTCAATCTGTTCCAGATACTTGTCTTCTTTCAACCTGTTGGCAGTAATTGCTGTATTTCGACGGTCATGGAACTTGTGAATTCTTGACATAGCATAAGCCAACTCTTTCTTTTTGGACGAAAGGACCTTGCTAACACCTTTCAACGCTTGAGCCTTTTTCTCTTTGGTTGTGGTTTCTTTAGACAATTCTTTTTCCTTCGCAGCTAACAGTTCTGATTTCAACCTGGCAGCATGGATAGCTTCACCTTTTTCGTGCTTTAACTGACCAACCTCTCTGCCCAGCTCACGATTCTCTTCTTGGAGTTTCTCCTTCTCAGTCCATAACTTATCATACTTCTCTATATCAATAGTCGTGGGAGCCTCGATCATCAAAGGATACAAAGGTGGTTCCACCGGGAAAGGAAGAAGCTCCTTTTCTGCTCTTTTCTTAATCCACTCTTCATAGGAAGGAAAAGCCTGGTTATTACATTTCCCGAATGAAGTTTTTCCTTTCTTGGTCACCTGCTTCCAAGCATTCACAATCTTCCTTATCATCTCTTGATCCCCAGTACCATTGAAGAATAAGGACTCTCTGATATCTCGCTCTTCAGGTGGACCTCTCAGAGGATAACCAAACTGCCTGATAACAAGGGAAGGATTATAGTTAATTCCACCTCTTCTCCCTATCAAGGGTACATTAGGGAATTCTCCGCACTTGCAAACAATCTTCATCCCTAGCAAGTCATGGTTGAACCAAACAATGTTGTCAGCAGTCAAGCCCATTAACCTCTTTGACCACTTCAGAGAATCTCTTGTATCAACTAAAGTGCCAGCTTCGGGAAAATGACTCAGAAACCAAGTAGATAAGAGTGGTGCACAGTAACTCACAGTTTTCCCACGCCTATTCTCATTCTTGTAGTGGACTGAGTGATACACATCACCTAGCAAGGTAGGTATAGGATTCTTTGAAATAAAGATTCTGACAGCATGCATATCCACCAGATCATGAACATTAGGAAACAGGACAATCCCATAGATGCACATAGCCATAATAGCTTGGAAAGCAGTCCAATTCTTCTCTTTAACATGTATGCAGGCTTGATCAAACAAGAACTTCAATAAGAAACCCTTAGCTCCTTGTTTCTCCACAATATTACTGCTCAGAACGGATTCACCAATATGAAGAGCAATGGCCATTTCTTTTATCCCAAGGCGTTCTTCAAAAAAGAAAACTATGTCATGCCTGATGGGGATTCCCAAAATAAATGAGAACTCCTCCAACATTGGAGCCATGATATAGTTTGGGTAAGTGAAGCAACGCAAAGACGGATCATAGAACTGAAGAAGTGTGTGAATGGCATCCTTCTCATACTTGGAGATATTGTAGACAAACTTTAGAAGTCTCTCATACCCTCCACCAAACTCTGTACGAACTCCAGGACCAGCCATACTAATCAGCTTGTGAATCAACGTCAAGGTCAGGTCTGGGAACGAATAAGCAACAGCCTTCTTTCTCTGGACATCCATGCTAAAGCAACCTCAAAAAACCAGAATCAAGAGTAAGATGCAATCCCTGAAAAATGTCAAACATGTTAGAATGCAAGAAAAATGATATGCACATGCAAGCATGGGATCAAGGCACCACTGCTGGATGTGTTGTGCTGTCAACTGAACAAGAACCACAACCCAGAAAACTAGAATTCCAGAATACCGAACCACTGAGATAACCAGAAACCCAGATAATCAAACACTGATGAGAAATCCTGAAAACCGGGTAGGTTGAAGGTTGAAGGTTTCCTGCAAGCCTGCAAACACCCATCCCATCTCTCATGAGGGTTCTAGAAAGGCGGGGATCCTCAATATCCCGGGCTCCCAGGTCGAGAAATGATGATACGTTCACCATTTCTGGTTTGGCATCATCATCAATCGAGGAGGCCTCGACTGATTCTCCTCAAAAATAAGGTCATCCTATGCGAGTCCCTCAGCATTGGGTCCTCAGATCGAGAATGTGCAATGGGTTTGCCACGGAACGTGGTCTGCCACTGTCACATCTCGGGAGGAGAGGCGCAACCGAGGTATCGGAGAAACGGTCACCAGAGTCGACAGCTCTCTAGATCAACACCCTAACATGCGCAAGACACACACGTCAGAATGATTCCCAAGATAGCCTCGTCTGGTTGTGAATTTCGTGAACACACAAACGTACCAAGCGGGCACGTAGGTCCCACTACTCTCCACTCTAGTCATAAGTGTATGCTCAAGCCTGGGTATTGGGCTTATCTCTCAGAACAACCCAACCTGCCAAACAGAAACCAGCCAGCACAGCACATCAATATCCAGTATGACAGTAATAAAATGAAATGCAATGCAATAAAAGCTGTAAAACAGTAATATACAACATAATAAAGCACAACAAATAAACACCCAACGAAAACAACAAACAAGCGCTAGGATCGACTCGCTAAAGGGGATGGACCAGCAAGAGGTCAACCAGAGTCCCCAGCAGAGTCGCCAGCTGTCGTTCCCGAAAGATTCGCATCCAACGGTACAAACGCGAGAGTGGCGCAGAAAACACAGAGTCGCCAGTAATGTGTATTTATCCCGAGAGAGGGAAAGGAAACACTGCATAAACCTGAAGAGAAAGGGGGAAAGACATGGTCATCGCAACCATAGTCCGGGTTCGGGAGTCGATTATGCGAGGGGAAGGTGTTAGCACCCCACGCATCCATCGTACTCGATGGGATCCACGCTTGTTGTCTAAACGGAGGGTGAGCTGTCCTACTATCTATGGCTGAACAAAAGAAAACGGGGATGGGGATGACTAAGACAGACTCGGTAGGACATATTCGATGCCCTAGGCCTACGTACTCCCTCAGTGCAAGGGGAAAGTCAGAGTCAACGTAGTTCAGACGGGAACTGTGGGGGAAGGTTGCTCGCCAAGATAATCGATGTCTTGTGCCTACATATCCTCAATCGGACGAGAGAGAGGAATCAGAGCTAATGTAGTTCGTGGGTACGACCACGAATGAGTAAGTGTTTTTTACGTGAGCGACGAGCTCTTTTTTGAAAATGAAGTTTGAAACCCAACAATCCCGAAGGATAAAAAGATTTGAATTTGTTTTGTGTTTTTTAGACAGAAGTGTTTTCTTAGTTAGTTCATAACTTGCATTGCATCAAAGTCTAGGGCACAGGGACGAATACTTAACGAATCGTCCCAAGACAGGACGCTTGTTAAGTACTCTAGAAAGATGAGAGGAAGCCCCTCATTTCTTATTCCCCACGCTTAAGGCTCGTGCGTAATACACTTTATCTTTATTAAGTGTTTTCAAGAAGTTTTGAGATGAGAAGAGAGAAGACCCAAACGAAACTCTAAAGGGAAACTAAGAGTCCTAATGTTATCATGCATGGATGACCTATGGTTAGTGAGGTTTAGGAGAGATGACTACCTAAAGCCTAATGATAATCATACTCCAAGCTTAATCAAAAGTTAAGTTGGACTAGGTAGCTCTAAGGGAAAAGAATCCAAGACTTAATCAAGTCTTGAGATTCATGGGATGAGAAAGAGTGAGAGAGAAGAAAGGAGCATCTTAAATTCTAAATCAAACACAAGTATGAAAGCTTAAAAGAGAAAGGAGAAGTTAGAATGTGGATAACTATCCACATCCCATTCACTCACCATTAGCCCCTACATGGTTAGCAAAAACAAACATAAGCAACAATAAGACAAATGAAACCCAAACAAGTCACAACCCAAAGAGAAATGGTTACAAACCAAATAAAAATCATCCAAGTCAGAATATACACCCTAGAGGTGACTCATAATGTTTACTAAACAAACTCAAGCAAAGAGAATGCAAACAAGTGGCAAAACATCCAAGAAAGTCATCAAAGAAAGAGTAGAAGAAGAATGAGTGGATATGCAAGGTGATCATGCAAGAATGCTTCAAATAAAATCTAAGTCAGAATGTGGATGACCTAAACATGTGCCTAAACATGCCATAAAAGTGTCACATAAGGCATACAAGCAAGTATCCAAGCATTAAGAATCATTAGAAGAAGAAGAAAGAAGCATGTAAATGAAAAATGTTAAAGGATGCAAAATGAAACATGAATATCATATGACATGAATACAAAGCTTCAAGTTCAGAAACATACTTCATATGAGATGCAAAGAAGAGATATGGTATGGCATACACAAACCAAACATAAGTCAAGAAGAGGCATAGATGAGAAGAAGTGAAAAGATAAGTCAAAAGAGGCATGTAAATCAAACATTGAACATGTGCACAAAATATGCAACAACCTCACACCAATGACCTATAATTGCAATCAAATGACCTATAATGATTCAAACATGGTTCATGAAGTCAAAGAAGCAATCCCAAACAATGGCACAAGTGCCTAAATAAACAAGTAATCAAACATGATCCAAAGATGTGCCTAAAAGAGACCTCAAACAAAGAGCAATCAAACAATTAGCAAATCAACTTCAGAAATTACCAAATTAGTTCTAAGAACACCTCAACTAGAAGCAAACATCATATTAAAAACTCATGCAAAAATTCACAAGATAAGTCCTTCAATCAATCATGCAAAGTCACAAAGGAACCATAAACCAATACGCAAAAGAGAGGGACCAAAATGCAATGTGAAATGATTTTAAAAATATGAGAAAAATGTTTTTATGCACTTCAAGATGTTGATGAAACAATTCAAAAATAATGGGTTCAGAATGTTTTGTATGCTATGAGAAATAAAATCTACAATGCAAAGTATGCACATATGAAACAATTCAAAAAGAAATCAATTAAACAATTAATTCAGATACCAAAAATAAAATAAAAAAGGAAAATAAAATTTGGAAAAATTTTATAAAACCCTAAACATGCTTCATGAATTGTTTGGTAATTTTTGGATGCATAAAACTATTTTTAAAAATTAAAAATGGAAATGAATCAATTAATGAAAATAAAAAAAAAAGTTGAAATAAACATGGGGGTACAATCAGTAATCAAATCACGTTCAAATATCACATTGGGCTTAGTCAGGGGGGTGGGAATATCATTAAAGTCTAGGTCCAGTCCAACACGCAGTCAACACAATCCACATAGTCTTCAGTCAATTTCTATGACTCACACACACCACAAGATCAATCCAACGCATCACAAACAGTCAATATATTCACCAAGTATGGAAGATCAATGGCTCAAATCAAGAGAACACCACAACAATCATGAACACACGCGCACATGATCATCTGAAGTAAAAAGAAAACACGCGCAAGTCACATGACTTTTTAATGCGCTGGCGCAACAAGGACCATTAGATCCCTAGATCCAACGGTCAGAACATCATCTTCTCCAAATTTCCTCCGGTGACCTGCAAACAATTCCGGTGACGGAGCTAGGGCTCCGGTCACCATCTTAGATGCACAACAACCTGAAATTCTCCAGAAAAAGCAAACAAGTATCCAGATCTACTCAAAATCACTTGCTGATTCCAAATATCTAGTCAAAAACATCAAACAATGCATAGATTATGAGAATCGAAGCAAACAAGTTAGATCTGAAAAATTTCAAATCAACATTATGAACATAATACACGTCCAAATTCACATCTAAACACATCAATGCACTCAGCAACAATCAGAGAATCATATGCACATCAAAAATCTATGTTCCTAGAGCATGAAAATTCACCAACCTGAGATCTTGAAGAGCTTGAAATACTCCTAGAAAACCAGTGATAAGCTGCAGATCAAGCCTTAGGAACCTCTAATTGCAAAATAAATGCAATTAGAGCTTGAATATGGTCTGGATCTTGAGTTTTGAAGAAATGGTTTCCAAATTCGAACCCACTGAATTCCTTGATTATAGCTTCAGATGATGATTGATTTGCGTTCTATGGAGCTCAATGATTCAGAATGTGAAAGAATTTCTCAAAAAGCTCTTAAGATGAGAGAGAATCGAAGAGGAGAAGATTTGAGCAAAAATGTGAAATCTGAGCAAATGAGGATGCATGACCTAGCTGTGAAGGCATGAGTTAGCTTATATACATTCCATTAGTCCACTGATCATGATTAGTAATTGGTTAATCCCTTGCTAAGAACCAATGTTATGTACCTTAATCCCATGCTAAGAACCAATGTTATGTACAATGCAAATGCAAGGAATGCAGAGAAACATAAGCCAGTTAGCTAAAAACAACAAGGCAAATTTTGGGGTGTTACAGCTGCAAATCAACCTCCCGCTGAAAGACTTCTAGGTGACTATGGAGGAGCAAATGCGCCGCCCAATCGGATGACTATTGTGAATCAACCAGTGAATGTGGCACATTTTCAGTTACACCCGTCTACTATCCGTCAGTTGGAGAGTAAGCCTTTCTCAGGAAGAATCAATGAAGATGCAAACTAGCATCTGCAGAGATTCCTTACTACCACAACGTCCTTGAAGATAAAGGGTCACTCTGAAGAGGCCAAGAGACTGGTGATATTTCCTTTCACGTTGACTGATGATGCGGAAGAGTGGTTTTACTCACTTCCAGCTGGGAGTATTACCACATGGCAAGAAATGGAGACTGCATTCCTCAACAAATATTTCCCTGCTTCTGTTTTCATTCGTAAAAGATATGATATTGTGAATTTCAAACAGAAAGAAGGGGAGTCACTTGGAGATGCATACAAGAGGTTTAAGAGGTGTTTGGCCGCATGTCCTACTCACAACATGGATGCGACTGAACAAATGCAGAACTTTGTGAATGGTCTGAGAATAAAAACAAAACAGCTTATTGACACTGCTGCTGGTGGCTCAACCAATTTCTTAACAGCCACTGGCATCAAGAGGATCATAGAAGCAATTGTCGCTAATGAGCACTTGGAGTTGTATGATAGGACAGTTAGCCAACCGGATGGAAAGATTGATTTGAAATTGACTGAACAGGTTGTGAAGATGGAAGACCAGATTGCGGCCGAGGTTGAGAGAAGGTTAAAAAAGATGAATATTGGTACTCAAACTATAGCTCAAGTACAACCGGTCCAAGCTGTTAACTGTGAGATTTGTGGAGGCCCCCATTTTGCCATGCATTGTGTAGCAACACAAGAACAAGTGGAAGCTATAAATTTCTTAAAGCAGAACAATCCTTATGCCAACACCTATAATCCGGGTTGGAAGAATCATCCTAACTTCTCATGGAAAGATCAACAAGGAAATGCTCAGAAACAAATGCAAGGTTCATCCCAACAATAATATCCATCCCAACGACAACCATATCAACAGCCCCCATACCAACAGCAATATCAACAACCTCAGCAACAATACCAACCACAGGGTCCAAGGAAGGCGGATTGGGAAATCGCCATTGAAAAAATGGCCGCTCAAAGTTCCCAATTCCAAGAAGAAACAAGGAGTAGTCTCGGGAATACCGGTGCATCTATAAAAAATCTTGAAGTTCAAATGAGTCAAATAGATCAACAACTTGTGGTTCCTCAAGCACCGGGAGCCCTTCCAAGCGCAACTGTTACTAATCCTAAAGATCATCATCAGGTTAATGCGGTAACTACGAGAAGAGGGAAATCCAATGAGGAAGCTGAAAAAAATTTTGAATTGGATGACCAAATGCTTGAAGTGGAGTTGGAGATTAAGGAAAATGAGGTAGTTGAAGAACAGTTGGTTGTACAAAAACCGGTTGTCAAAGAAAAAGTTGTTGAACCAAAACCGGTTGTTAAGCTTCCATATCCCCAAAGAAACAAGAAAAAGGGGCAGCAAGAGAAGAATTTTGAGAAGTTCCTTGAGATGTTCAAAAAGATTGAATTGAACATCCCGTTCTTGGAGGCACTTGAACAGATGCCTACATATGCTAAATTCATGAAGGATATCATATCAAAGAAGAGAACCACCAATGCGGAACCTATTATTCTAACAGAAACTTGTAGTGCTATTTTGCAGGGTTTCAAGATTCCGGTGAAGAAGAAAGACCGAGGAGCAGTCACTATTCCATGCACAATTGGAGATAGATCGTTCAAAAGAGCTCTTATTGACTTAGGGGCAAGCATAAGTCTCATGCCCTTATCCATCTACAAAAAGTTGGGTATAGGTAAAGTTCAAGACACACGGATGACACTTCAGTTTGTGGATCACTCGGTAAAGCGACCTTATGGAGTAGTCCAAGATGTTCTTGTAAAAGTGGACAAATTTGTGTTTCCGGTGGACTTTGTTATTCTTGAGATGCCGGAAGATGAAGAGATCCCTCTAGTACTTGGAAGACCATTTTTGGAAACCGGTAGAGTCTTGATAGATATGGAGGGTGGAAGTTTAACTTTGAAGGTGTATGATGAAGAATTGAAAATTGATGTGAGAGACACCATGAAACACAAAGAAGATGTGGGCACAAGTAGTAATATCCATGTTATTAACCAAATTGTGGAGTTCGAACACTTTGACAATATATCTCAATCATCTTTAGAGAAAGTGTTGCGAATGTCTATTTTTGAAGACAATGAGGAAGTTGATGAAGGTGAATTGGAAGTGTTAGCTATGATGGAAGCCCAACCTCCTTGGAAGGGAGTCCGACCACACCGGTGGGAGGATTTAAGACAACCTCAATTGGTAGAGGGGAGTGAAGAGACTAAAAAGGGAACAGAATTGAAACAACTTCCGGAAAATCTTAAGTATGTCTTCCTAGACACCGAGGGTAAATGTCCTACCATCATAAGCTCGAGCCTAAAGAGTATCCAAGAAGAGAAGTTGGTCGATGTTCTGAAAGAGTACAAGGGTGCCATGGGGTGGAAGATTGAGGATTTGAAGGGAATAAGTCCAACGGTTTGTATGCATAAAATTCTTATGGAAGATGATCATAAACCGGTGGTCCAACCTCAAAGAAGACTAAATCCAACCATGAAGGAGGTAGTAAGAAAAGAGGTAGTTAAATTACTTGATGCAGGTCTCAGATATCCCATATCTGATAGCTCGTGGGTGAGCCCGGTGCATGTGGTACCGAAGAAAGGAGGAACTACCGTGATCACAAATGAAAAAAATGAGTTAATTCCTATGAGGACAGTCACGGGATGGCGTGTGTGCATTGACTACCGAAGGCTAAATTTGGCTACAAGAAAAGATCACTTCCCATTACCCTTTATTGATCAAATATTGGAAAGGCTAGCGGGTCATGATTACTACTGTTTCTTGGATGGATACTCCGGGTACAACCAAATTGCGGTTGCACCGGAAGATCAAGAGAAGACGGATTTTACATGCCCTTATGGAATCTTTGCCTATAGGAGAATGCCATTCGGGTTATGTAATGCGCCGGCTACTTTCCAAAGGTGCATGACTTCCATATTTGCTGACATGCTTGAAAAGCATATGGAAGTCTTCATGGATGATTTTTTGGTATTTGGCTCTTCCTTTGATGCATGTTTAACTAACCTTTCTCTTGTTTTGAAAAGATGTCAGGAAAGCAATTTGATTCTCAACTGGGAGAAGTGCCATTTTATGGTTCGCGAAGGCATTGTTTTAGGTCACAAAATCTCTCACAAGGGGATCGAAATGGACAAAGCTAAAGTGGAGGTAATTTCAAAGTTGCCACCTCCGGTGAACAAAAAAGGTATAAGAAGTTTCTTAGGCCACGCGGGTTTCTACCGCCGGTTCATAAGAGACTTTTCTAAGATAGCCAAACCTCTAACCACACTTTTGGTTAAGGACAAGGCTTTTGTGTTTAATAAGGAGTGTGCCGATGCATTTGAGACACTGAAAAATAAACTAGTGTCGACACCCATAGTTATCGCCCCCGATTGGTCTATACCGTTTGAGATCATGTGCGATGCTAGCGACATTGCAGTAGGGGTTGTTCTTGGACAGCGAAAAGATAAGCTTTTACATGTTATTTATTATGCTAGTCATGTGTTGAACCCTGCACAGATGAACTATGCAACTACCGAAAAAGAGTTGCTAGCTGTTGTTTATGCCTTTGATAAATTTAGGCAATATCTGTTGGGATCTAAAGTTATTGTTTATACTGACCATGCTGCATTGAAGTATCTTTTTGCTAAGCAGGACTCCAAGCCAAGGCTCCTGAGATGGATCTTATTACTTCAAGAGTTTGATGTGGAAATTCGTGACAAGAGAGGTTGTGAAAATACTGTGGCAGACCACCTCTCTCGGATGTCACCTATTGAGGAAACCGAGGATAAGCGCCCAATAAAGGATGAGTTTGCTGATGAACACATCCTTGTTTTTGTTGGTGTCCCTTGGTTTGCAGATTATGCAAACTATCTAGTGGGTGGTATCATACCCGATGACTTTGATTCTAACAGAAAGAAAAAGTTTGTTCATGATTGCAGGTTCTACCTATGGGATGACCCTTACTTATACAAGAGAGGAGTTGGTGGTTTGATACGAAGATGTGTGCCCGAAGAGGAACAGAAGGATGTTTTGAAGGCATGTCATGATTCTGAATATGGGGGCACTTCAGTGGTGACAGAACCGCATCTAAAGTCTTGCAGTCAGGATTGTACTGGCCCTCATTATTCAAAGATGCACAGGAGATGGTAAAAGAGCGCGATAAATGTCAGAGAACTGGGAATATATCGAAGAGGAATCAGATGCCTCAGAACTTCATGTTAGAGGTTGAACTGTTTGATGTTTGGGGGATTTACTTCATGGGCCCATTTCTGCCGTCATTTGGGAAGAACTATATCTTGGTAGCGGTGGATTATGTCTCTAAGTGGGTTGAAGTTGTTGCATTGCCCACTAATGATGCAAAGGTGGTAGTTAAGTTCTTGAGAGAGAACATTTTTGCTAGGTTTGGAGTGCCGAGAGCTTTGATCAGTGATGAAGGAACTCATTTCCTAAATCATCTTATGGAAAGACTACTTCTGAAATACAACGTGAAACATCGAGTTGCTACCCCTTACCATCCCCAAACAAGTGGACAAGTTGAGGTGTCAAACAGACAACTGAAGCAAATCCTTGAGAAAACTGTAAGTTCATCTCGGAAGGATTGGGCAATAAAGTTGGATGATGCTTTATGGGCCTATCGAACGGAATTCAAGACACCAATCGGAATGTCTCCGTATCAGCTGGTTTATGGGAAAGCTTGTCACTTGCCACTAGAATTAGAACATAAGGCGTTATGGGCATCTAAGTTTCTGAATATGGATTTATCCCAAGCAGGAAGTTCCAGGGTCCTTCAATTTCATGAGTTGGAGGAATTTCGGAACCGAGCTTATGAGAATGCTAAGGTTTACAAAGAGCAAACAAAGAAGTGGCATGACAGAAGAATAGTGAGGAAGGACTTCTTTGAGGGACAACTGGTCCTCTTGTACAACTCCAGGTTAAAATTATTCCCTGGAAAACTTCGGTCTAAATGGTCAGGACCATTCGTTGTTCATAAGGTATTTCCGCATGGAGCGATTGAAGTGAAAAATCAAGCAAACGGAAATACTTTTAAGGTTAATGGGCAGAGATTGAAGCCCTAATACCAAGGAGATGTTGTTGGACAGGTTGATGTCATTCGTCTTCCTCTGTAGGACGGAGGACCGTCGAGCCATGCGACGTTAAATGCAGCGCTGCGTGGGAGGCAACCCACGATCCTTTTTGCTAATCATTATTTGTTTTTGCAGGCGTATATTTTGTTGTACTTATAGAGCAAGCGGGGAGTATGATAAGTGTCAAAGAATTGGGCTGAAAAGATTAGTCGGGATGAGTTTTCGGAGAAAAACAGTGCCCTGACACGGCCGCCCGTGTCACGGGACACAGCCCGTGTCAGGAGGACATGGCCAGACGTGTGGATAACAAATATTTGGGGGGATTACAGAAGCCTGACACGGCCACCCGTGTCACGGGACACGGCCCGTGTCAGGCGACCTGGGGCAGATGATGGAAAAGTTGAAGTTTTGGTGGCTTAACAAAATCCTAACACGGCCGCCCGTGTCACGGGACACGTCCTGTGTCAGGGTGCGCGGGTTCAGATTTTTTGAAATTTTTGTTTTTTTGTTTTATTTTGTTTTATTTCTCTTTTATTTTCCATAACTTTAATGAATGGGACCCACGCATTTAAACTGTTTAACCACTCTTTATCCCTCCATTAACCACTTATTATTCAATTTTTCATACCATAATTTCATCTTCTTCCTCTCACTATCTCCAAAACCTAAAAACTCCATAACCTTCTCCTCACAAAATCTTAAAAAGCACCAACACCCACTCATCAAAACACCACACGGCATTCACAAAAAATGTTCACCACATCATCCTCCACACTTCTACGGTTTTAGTTTCGCGATAACCTTTGTTCCATTTTTTTTTTGATATTTTTCAGGTGACGAAAATGCCCCCGAAGCGAGCGGATAGAGGTAAACAGGCTGCTGCAGAGCCATCGCGCCCACAGAAGCGCACCATCCGGAGGCCTAATACCCATGGCATTCTGTTTGATAATGAGGAACATGAAAAGAGGTATAACACGCATGTAAAGCGCAAAATAACCAACCAGTTATTCATGTCCAGAAACTATTGCTCAGTTAGGATTCTCTGTTGAAGTGGATCGTATGTTCCACACATTAGGTATGCTTGAATTCATGCAATACGAGGCGCCGACATATGAGCGCATAACTCTTGAGTTTTTAAGCACTATCGAATTTAAGTTGAGAAAAAAATGGACAGGCACTTCTAATTATTTCTTTGGTACTTTGAGTTTCAGGCTGTATAACAATGACCATGAGCTGAAGGTCGAGGATATTGGGAAAACTCTAAATCTCCCTATTATTGGTCCCGGATTCGTTTCGAAGGAATTTGATGCGCGTGCTTTCTGGATAGCCATCACCGGACACACAGACTATGTAGCAAAAGGTGCCAAGGCTTCAGGGATCCAAAACCCCTGTTTCCGATACGCTCAAAAGTGTTTGGCGTATACGCTGTTTGGCAGGGGAGATAGTACAGGAGTGGCTACTCAAAAGGAGTTATTTTTACTGCATGCGATGGCTAATCGCAATCTGGTGAGTGTGGCTGAGTTTGCGGCTGATTACTTAAGAAGAGTAGGCCGAGCCACATCTGGTGGCATATCGGTTGGGGGTATGATTACCCAAATTGCTGAGCACCTGGGATATGACCAGGATAGACTGGGTGAAACCCCAGTAACAGGTAAGACCCGTCTGGGCATGAATGCATTGGTCCAACAAGGTATGATCGCCATAACTGACGGTTATTATTCATTAATGTGTTCTGGTCAGTTTTTGATGTATCTGCCTAACCCCCACCGTTGTGGGATTGATGATTTAGATAATTGGTGTTATGGAGATGCCGTCCTTAACGTAGTGGACGAGCAGGAGGATGATACTTTTGGTGCAGGTACCCAAAACCACGAAGGCTTCTGGACTGAACCGGAACCTCATCAGATTGTTCCCCCTTACACCAGTGGTTCGAGTGCAGGCTCATTCTCTATGACATAGGACCACTGGACCTGGATGCGCACCGAGATAGGATAAATTAGGGGAGAGCAGACCCGTCAAAGGAACCTGATTGGGGAAATGCACGAGTGGATGCGGCAGATGAGTATGCAAGACCAACCTCCTCCTCAGTGAGCTTTGTGAGTCCCCTACTGCACTAGTTCTTAAATAGTGAGGTCACTGTTAGTTCAAGTGTGGGGGGGTATTTATTTATGTGCTTTGTTTTGTTTTTGTTTTTGTCAATTCTATTTGAGTTTTTTGTTTTCGTGTTGGTTTTTAGTTTGAAGTTGCGTTTGAGGTCCATTGTGAGAACACCCCGAATTTGAACTAAAAAATTATGAAAATAGTGCTGATAGTGTTAAGCTGTATTTGTGAGTGAGTGAGGAGAAAGTATATAGAGTTCGAGTGAAAAGAAGCTTGATGAGGAAATTGGAAAAATCTTGAGACTCAGGTATACCACAAACACCCTTAGTTTTCCGAGTAAGGAACAAGTCTGACATGTAGATTTGTGCCATAGTACTTTGATCTGAGAAGTATTCCCTGAGTAGTTTATATTGACAGTCGAGCTTAATCTATAAGAATTGTGTGTACAAGGTTGATCGAAAAAAAATTAATAAAGTGTGAATAAAGGCGATTAGACGACCAGTCCTTCTAAGTTGGGTAACCCTCACCCGGTTATTCAGCCTAACGGCGGTTGAACCTGAAAGCCGTCCCAAAGTGGCCAAAGAAAATAACGGTGCCAATGAAAAAAAAAAATTTATCGATCTTGTGCATGCGAGGAAAAATCATAAAAGCCTTAAAGTGATTGTCCGAATGAAAGGGGTTGAAAATCAAAAAATAAGACTTAAGTCCAAAGCATAGTCGGAGAGGTTACCAAAAGGGAGATTTAGGTCTGTGGTTTCACCGCGGTTTAGTGTTTGTGTGATACCTTTGTACATGGAGAAGTACTGAGACTACTTGTTGAGTGACTTGGAACGAAAAACTCACGTATGAGTATCATCACTTTGACTCGCGCTTTCTAAGACAGTTCATTTGTGCTTTATGTGTTTATGCAAGCTTTTTGCTTGAGGTCAAGAAAAAGTTTAAGTTCGGGGGAGTTTGATCAGTGGTTTTCAATCGTATATTTTCAGTCGTCTGTGTCGTTCGTTTTCCATGGTACGTTCGATATTTAAGTTTAGTTGTTTGTTTTTGCACTTTGTTTTCATGTTTTTATCGAGTAAGTTCTTTATGAATGTTTTTATTGTTTTGTACCATTAGTGCCTTTGATGTGGTTGTTTTCAGTGTATTTTCAGGTTCACAATAACAAGTTAATCGGACGCATCCAAAACAGCGTTTCGGAGCGCAAGAAGGACTAAAAATTAGTGTCCCAGAGGCCTGACACGGGTGCCCGTGTCACCTGACACGGCCCGTGTCAGGAGGTATAGGAGAAGGGGAAGATTTGAAGAGAAAATTGCCAAGTCAGAAGCCTGACACGGGGGCCCGTGTCACAGGACACGGCCCGTGTCAGGACCCCTGAAGGAGAAAATGCGCCAACCCAAGTCAGCAACCTGACACGGCCCGTGTCAGGGCTCTTGGGAGTGAAATTCATTGTATTGTATTTTATTCAAGTTTATGACTTTTGGGGGTATTTTGGAGAATTTGCGCGGTTAAAATGTGATCTGATATTTATGCTGAGAGGAAGGATGGAAAAAGGACTTTTGGGGATTTTGGTGGAATTGGACGATAGAATTTTGGGTGTAGAGATTTCGACGAATTCTCGGAGAACAAGGATCGATCAAGAGCGGAAGCAATTGACGATCCAAGGAAACCGAATTTCATCATAATGTTTATTTTTCATTGTTATCCTGTTTTTATTTCAATTATGAACATGAGAGGCTAAACCCCCCAATGTTAGGGGGTGTCCCTGATTTTCTTTTGTAATGACTTTTGAATTTCTTAATCTATGAGATTGTGTGTTTCATTTTATTCTTTATTTTATGAAACGTGCTTAATGCTTTATCTTTTTGGAAGATCTGATAATTGATCGTAGTTAGGGTTTGGTCTGACCAACCACCCTAACCTTGTTGCATAATTTTTATCACGATAGATATTACCGAGGAATTGGAATACCCTGTGAAAACCTTTTTATGTCAGAACTATTTCTTGATATTCTTCCTTGGCCACTGAGGAATTAGGGTCGAGGAAGAATACCAAAGGTTTTTCTTTAAAGGAATTTTAGAAAAACAATCTAGAACATAGGAAAGATAAGGTTTGATACATGTCTCTTTAGAGTCGAGGAAAAAATTAAGTCATTGCTTTGCAAATTATACACCGTCCCTAGCACGATTCTCATATTCGTACAACCTTTGTTTTTTTTATTATTACGTTTTAGTAGTATTGATTCTATTTAGCTTAAAACAAACTATCAACCAAAACTTTTGTTCAATTGAAATTGTGTGGAAAAAGACTTATTTCACTGCGCAGTCCTCAAGAGACCGACACTGGGGTTTTCCCCAATTATTACTACATCGAGAAAAATAGTACACTTGCTATTTTATCGATCAGAAGAACCCTACATGGTCAAGTCAAAAATAGGCATTGGAGCCTACTACCTAGAAACTCTGGATGGAGAACCATTTGCTTGACCATGGAACGCTGAAAAGCTCAAACAATATTACAGTTAGGACCAGCCACTTGGTCGGACTAACTACCGACAAGATCATCTCCAACGGGGAGACGGCTCGACCACAGGATCGTGCCCCGGTGCAAGCATGATCCCTCACCTTACAACTTCGGCGTGTTTCTGCTCATGGGACGGGCAGACTCTACGCACAACGGGGATACCTCAATCAAGCTCCATCGTTGCTGAACCAACAGGCAGGACACCCAGCTCGCGATGGGAATAATCCAAGCCTATGGGATTAGTACCTCGACCGAGATCCTAGTCCCATCATCGGCGAAACTACTTCGCCTCCTCGACGAGTCTCCCAAACTGTCGAGCATAACAAGAGCAAGTCGAGCAAAGTGTCTATACTTAGCATTTAAACGTTAAAAGCATACAAAAATAAATGCAACGAACACAATTCCAAACGCAAAATATTTATATAATTTCGGCCACAAAGCCAGAATAAGTCAACAATACAAGAAAAGGGTTGTGCCCGACAAAAGGTTACATATCAAAAGGCACGCAGACCTACAAAATACAAGTACAACTTCAAAACAAAAACTAAACTGCATCGCCAGGAACCTCTGGGGGAACCACCTCGCCGTTGACAACCACATTGAAAACGCCCATCCCCTCGGTCAGCAGCTGGCCGTCGAAGTTGAGGGATTTCAACTGCTCAAAGGCAGTGTTAAACCCAAACTCAGTTGCCCCCAGATTATTCTACTCAAGAAGACGGATCCTCTCGACCAGGTCCTTTCGCGTCTTCAAAGCCTTCTCTTCGTCGGCCTCGTCCTGACCAACCGCCGACGATTCCTCCAGCTCGGCTATCCTCGCCTTCAGGCGAGCATTCTCATTATTTACTTTGGTCACCTCCCCCTTCATCTGGGTTACTTCCTTTTGAAGTTCTATCTTGGCCTCCAGATTACCTTGAAGCTTCTTCATATCGTTGTAAATTTCTGCGTTTTCCAACTCTAGGTTGGAGATCTTAGCTTTCGTCCTTTTAAGGTCGGCAAGCGGAACCATCTCTGCGTCCCCGAGGGCCAAGGCCGCCTCCAGCACTCTGATCATAGTCGCCGCGTCCTAACAAAGAAGCTTCCTCCACACCTGAGGGTCGGCGGACAGGATGGCCAAAGCATCAAGCTCAGAAACATCGATAGAACTCTCCCCGTCAAAAATCTTCCCCTGAAGATAGCACGGAGGCAACACGAATCTCCCCCGACGAAACCACCCGAGCAACCAGCTGGCGAAGAGCCAACATCGTCTCGTTTCCTCTTATTAGTCGTGTCCGGGGTTGGAGGGTTTGAAGTGGTCCCCGGAGCAGAGCCAGTGCCGCCCACAAACTTTTCCAATGTTACTTGTTGCTTCGCAGCACCAGTCTTCGGCACCAAGGGCACCTTCTTCAGGTTCTTGGCCGCATGAGACCTCGCCAAATGCTCCCTCATGTCCGACATTTTCCCTGCAAACATAAAAGAGGAGATTAGTACGATGGGGTGAAAATTGTAAACGCGGGCAAAGGAACAAGTTATACCGAGGAGCTGGAACGCAACATCTTTTGCACTCAAGAAGGGCCCTAGTGTTAATATAACGAGCCGCCCGAGCAGGCTCTCCGTCCTCCCCGAACAACTCTTTGCCATCCCTGTCCACCACAAAGGCAGGACTGAAAGTCTCCACGTATGCATGCAAAACCCGATAAGACTCCTTGTCCTCGTCACAAAGCTGCTCGTGCTTGATGAGGAACTGATCGGTCCTATATCTGAAATGGGCATACACCCACTCCAAAGGGAACTTGGACACAACCTTCTCAACTTACTGACCATCAACCTCCATGATCTCAAGCATAGAAATGGATCTCCTAGCCACTTCAGAGACAGGTTTCACGACCAAGATCCTGTCCTTGAAGTGTCGGATAGATTCTGTGTACGGCCAGAAGAGCCTGCTCTGCTACTTGAAAGACACCCAACTTTGCTTCGGGCCCACTGTGCTCCGCTAGATTTGGAAATGCAAAAGAAAAGGTCCACGGTCGCCCGACCTTCAAGTAACGGCATACCAACTCAAAAGCACGAATAAACGTCAGTGCGTTCGGATGGAGTTGGGCGGGGCACAGCTCTAAGTGGCAGAAGATGGCCTCCTAGAAATCGGTAAAGGGCAGGCGATACCTCGCCTCCACAAAGGCAAACTCATAGATGGGGAATCGCATCCCCGGATACACCGAATAGATTCGGTCGTTTTCTGTCGGGCAGGTAACTCTCGCGCTTCCTCTTTAGTAAATGTCGACCTCGTCGACAGGGGTTCCTGGGCGATCCACTTGAGGTCCCCCTCAGTTACTTGGACGTTGGCATAGTCTATAAGCTGCTCCGCCTCCTCTTGCGCAGCCCCAACGTCGGGTACGACCCCTTCGCGTTGGTCAGCCATTTCACCTGAAAAGCAGAGGAAGAAAAACTGAATTTGACGACAAAGATCAAATCCACCCTTCCACCACTAATCAAGTGAAAGGGCAAGAAATAAGTCGAGGATAACCTCGAGCCCCAGTCGACCACGACATAATACGGCGACTCCACTTTCCCACACAACGGGGACGAGTCTCCGCGACTCTACGAAGACTCTGTGAGGAGGAGCTTACTCGACAAAACAACATTGTCGTGTGAAAGCCAAAGCTTCACGTCGAATAGGCCTAATGCCCAACTACAAACCTAAAAGCAATTCTAACCAGAATCTAGAAAGATCTACATAAGCCTAAGCAATATTCATGGACATTCATCCCATGTTCTTCGTGTTCTTCATGTTCTTCATAAATTTTCCAGAAATTCATGTGTTCATCGAAGAACACATGAACATTCAACCGGAAAATTCATGTGTCACCGGAAAATTTATGCAAATTTACAGAAATGAAGAACACCATAGGAATTGCATAGAAGGATGAAGAACTTACTTGCTAAATTAAAGGTAGAAGATGAAGATCACAAACTAAGCTTTGAAGGTCGACGGTGGCGAAGAAGCTCCGGCGAGAACACGAGTTGCAGAGCATAGAGATTTGGGGAAACGAATTTGAGTGAAGTGTTCAAATGCATCTTCTCTCCTCCCCTTTTATAAGCATTTCCTCGCTTGGGAAGCGCAAAGGCCATCATAGCCTAGGTGTCTCTATGCCTGACAAGAATTGAACGCTCCACCACGTGTCAGAAAGGGAATCTTCATTTGGCATTCCCAAAGCTAGACGTTACACTCCAAGTCTTCTGCTACCCCGCGAGCACATCTTCCACGGCAACACGCGTAATTCATGTCCTTGTCAGGGCTCATCGACATAAAAACGCCACTTCGATGGGCGCACTTCCTAAACCTGGTCGACATAAAAACGCCATTTCTGCGAGCATGTCCTCGCATATGAAAGGCTCGTTGGGCTGGTTGAGAACCAATGTCAATTACCTCAACATTGGAATAGGCGAGGGGCATGTCCCCGAACATCAACAATCAAAGGCAATTGTCCACGAGGCTATCTCAAGTCATCACTCTTCCTCAGAGCAAAGACTTGGGGGGCTCCTGTTCTGGATTGGGTAGGCGCTTGGCCCACAGTAGGGCAAGGCCTAATCCAGTCCAGCTTTTGGCAAGGCCCAATAGCTAGAAACTAGTCGTTTAGCAGAAACTAGCCGTTGGGCAAAAACTAGCCGTTGGGCAGAAACTAGCCGTTGGGCACAATATGATCGTTGGGGATGTCCCCCTCACGCGCTTGATAGTTCACACGACCAAATGCTTCCCCGGATCTCACAGAAACAGTTGGACCAGGTCAAAGGGTCACGCGCCTAACCCTCCACCTGGCAGTCTCCCATTGGTCGACCAGATATTTCGGCCACATGGGAGACCTTGGCCCCGCGTTGGGGGTTACTCCTATAAATACCATCTCATTTGAGAGGGGCATGTTTGATCACTATTTAATACTTGAAATCATACTTTATTACTTGTTTTTCTCTCTTGTCCAATTGCTTACTTTCGCATCGGAGTACCTTGCAGGTACAACCCCCTTTTCTCTCCTACAAGCATTAGCATCTGCCCTACGCAAAGGCCACGACGATCCAGTCTGATCACCTCAGATCAGTATGTTCTCTTGCTCTCTTTTTTCTACTCTTCTTCTGGATTATGTTGTTGATGTTTTAGGGTTAAGTTTGAATTTTGTTGTGTTTCCTTGTAGATACATGGTTATGATGGTGGTAGCAAGCATATGGTGGTAGCAAGCGTATAGTATAGTGATGTTTCATATGGCTTTTGTTGCCATGAAGAAAAATTTAAGAAGTATGAAGTTATTGTATAAACTTCATCCACCTTATATTTTTTCTTCATGGCATCACAAACTAGATGAACTTGATATATCTTGATTTGTTACAATTCCATGTTTATTTTCAATAAGAGGTGCGTTATTGACTCAATGTATATTGATTTGTTACAGTCCCACTTATGGTTTTGTTTCAACTATAGCTGGATTTGTTTTGAATACTAACAATTTTATTTTATTTGAAATAGATGAAGTTGTATAGTAAAGATGATACATGGTGATGATGATGGTGGTAGCAGGCGTATAGAATGAGTTGATAAGGTACATATGGTTTGTGCTAATATGTGTATGTTTTTTTATTGTGTTGCATGGATTTGTTGTGTTGTTGTATGTTGTTGTTGTTGAAAAATGTTCTGAAAACAAGAACAAAACATTGCGAAGTCACAAGAAAGAGGCTTATTGTGACTTAGCAATGTTTTGTTCTTTATATTCTTATACAGGTTGACAGGAGATGAATTTTAGTTTATTATATACTATGTATATTGTTTGTGAAATTCTGGCCTATGCAGACAGCAGATGTCCTAACACATGACAAGACATTGTGCTGCATAATCTTTTAAACTCAGAGGCGCAACTGCAGACTGATACCTTGAATATCAGAACTGCACACTCTCATATGTCACGACATCTGATCCAACATGTCAGTCAGGAACACATACAACAAGACAGTAAAGTGCAGAATGTAAATAACACAGTAATTGTTAACCCAGTTCCGTGCAATTCACCTACATCTGGGGGATACCAATCCAGGATGAAGATTTCACTAACTGTAGACTGTTACAAAGTTAAACTCCCACGTTTACAACTTTATCCCTAACATTTACCCCATGAACATCTTTACCAAGGCTAAACTCAATGATTTACAGCCCTGATATGAGATACCCCACTCACACCCTAATCACAATTTGTGTTATCTCTGTCATCTGCCAATTCAGAACTGTCATGGTTTCTTGACCTACAAGTTATCTTGGACTTGCTTCAAAGCTTCGTCCAAGAACAATACACCAACCATTACCTACAGTTTTCTGGTTGTGTACTTGCACCTATGTCGTCCTCTCTGCATCCCATATTACAGAGGAGAACTATAATCCTAAGAGCCACCGACTCTCAAAACCTAAACCCTTATTTTTACAAAAGAGAACTAGGTTACAATTGTTACATCAGGCACACCGAACCCTAGGTCTAAGTCTTCATATATATAGTTTTCTGTCTTGGGCTTTCTATTTTTGATCCTTGATCCAGTATTAAAAAGCGTAGCAAATCTTGGACAGATTTGTTACACATTTAAATCCTGCTATATCAGTCCATGATGTTGCATCTTATTGTTAGGACATCTTCTTCGACATCTTTGATCTTGGAAGTTTCTTCATCTTTATTGTTGATATGTTTTACCAAAATTTAGTCAACCTCTAGGAGCTTTCAATCTCCCCCTTTTGACAAATTTTGGCTAAAACATCTTCTTCTGTATTCTGCCATCAGCAAGACTCCTCCATCTTGAGAATTAATTGGAGTTTGAAGAAATCTCCCCCTCAACACATTTCTTTTTCCTTCCACGAAAAATCCAAAACCATTGTAGAAGACTCCTCCAGAAAAGAAACACCAGTTGTAGCCTTTGTAACCCCGAGTACAAGAATTATGTAACTCAGGTCACAAGACACAATCTGTTTCACAACTCAGATCACAAGACAAAAAAAAAGAAATTAGTAGGTAGAGATGATAGAACATCTTCCTCAAACATTCTTGCACTGCCACTGCTTGAATGAACCCAAACACCAGAACACTATTCTTCTCCCCCTTTTTAGCCAAAACTTGGCAAAGGTGACCAAGACAGCTCCATATCCAGACGCAACTCATCCAGATCTTGAAAAATACCATCGAACACTCACTTGGAAAGAAGGAATTATGAGACCAATAAGTGTCACAACAATCCTATTTATAGCAGATAATTGCCTTTGAAAGTAACGAACCATCGAACAAAACGCTGGTCAATTCAAAGCGCCAAAAACTCTACTAAATGCGCACCGGCCAAGACTGTTGACTGTTTCTCCTTTTGAGAGAACCGACCAAAGAACCAATAATCATGTAAACATGTTGTATAACAATGTCCTGACATCATGTCAGACATTGTCTATTCTTCCCAGATTCTTCTTCCTATTTGACAATACAGAGACTTCTTCACAAATTTTGATACCAGTCTGCAAAAGAAATGAATTCTTCCAGACTCAATTAATGATTCTTAAGCATCCAATAAGAACCATTCAAGTATGCATTGCCAAGTTTCCCACAACTTGCAACAATACTCTAATGTCAAGACAACCCCCTTGACATCTCAGTTTCCTTGACGCACAAATGCAAACTGGAACTTCAACAATAATGCCAAGCCATCCTCCTTGACATCTCAGTTTGCTTGACGCACAAATGCAAACTGGATCTTCAACAATAATGTCAATCCATCCTCCTTGACATCTCAGTTTGCTTGACGCACAAATGCAAACTGGAAATTCATCTCAGATCAAGAGGCCTCTCCCCTTGACTAAGGTAACTGGTGCTCCTCCACAGAACACCCAAGCTAATGACTGGAAAACATAAGACGCGTCTTCATGTCTTCAAGAATGCACCCTCTGTTCAACACACCTGCTGAACGCAACCATTAACTCATTATTGTTCCTTCTGACAAGAAACAATAATTACTCACACATGATCAAAGACATGCATCCCATGAGTACGTGTATACCAATCATAACAAACTCTTGGCTTGAGATCAAAGTCTCATTGATCCCCTTCATTCCACAACCATCTTATACACCACACGAACTCCTCTTGAATTCTCATGTATAGATATCCCGTTGCTTAAGGCACAAACCAATTGAATTAGAATGCTTCACATTCCTCAAAGAGACGCACAGGGCCCCTTAGTTTGTTACCACGATGTCAGCTCTCGTATGCATGCTCCAGAACTTCACAGCTGCTAAACTGATCCACTGCTAGCATGACTTGCTCCAAGGGCTCCAATGTCGTATGCAAGATTTTCCATTGACCTCACCCAACCAGCAATAGAGATAAACCCCGCAATCCAAGACACTCATTCTTATCATTCTCCTGTATGAAAACCTGGAATACTTCTGATTTATGATAAATCTCCACTTCTGAACACATTCAGGAAACAGACTTCCATGCAATCAACACATGATCCACTTCAGTCTTCACAAATACTTACATCCTCCTTCCAAGGGACCCTTCTACTCCATCATTCTCCCGGATGATCATGTAGATACTTCTTGGACACGATGCAAGTAACCAGTTCATCACAGAACCTGAAATCCTTCACCAAGGATAACTAACCCAAAGATGTTATAACATCAGTTAGGACATCTTCCACACATCACAGACACCACACACCATGGTTCTTGATATGCTCCACTACTGGAGTTACTATCAGCATAGCAATCCATACTGAAGATCTTCACACAACACTGACCCACCAGCTTGAACAAAGAAGTCTTCAGGAACCCAGAGAGAAATAAACTCTCATCCACCAAAGAAGGTATGCTTCCATCCTCAACCCAGAACTTCTGCCACAAGCTCCCAGAGAACCAGAACCTTCAACAATTTCAACTAACTACTCTTCTACAAAAGAGCAATCAGTTTCAAGCATCCTGCTTGAACGCACATTATGAAACCAATCAAATGCCACCTTTTGATTGACCTCACTCATCCTCAGAACTCCCACAAGATACCCTGATCTACTAATGAAACCAGATCTTCAAGTCGCATAAATTACTTGCCCTATAGCAAGACATCTTGGATCCACCAAGCCTCTTAGTCATGTAACATCTTCCCATCCACAGCTCCCGCAAACTGTATGAGATAGACCTTTTTGAAGAATCTATCACTCACATTCTCCTGTAGATCACCTTATCTTAACCTGATGTGCCACATCACCAGCTGAGACTTCTGATGTTAAGCTAGATGTCAAAACATTATGACATCCAACTGTTGAATTTAGCTCTTCCTTCTGCCACTTAGAAGAACCTCCTCCCTTTGCAGAAACAGATTTCCATGCTCTCACAGACTTGATTCAACAACCAAGTTTTGAGTAGACAACCTCCATTCTGCTTTGAAACTCCAAAGACTTCAAACCTGCCACGTCTGAATCTTTAGAAAATAAGTAGTCCAAGACTACCCCATAGCCATACTAAAGAATGCCACTTCCCTTAGTAGAGCCGTCAGTAGAAAGCCAGAGATAACTGCCACTTATCCTCGACCTTCACAACCAGAGCAAACACTATGCTCCAAAGCACCTAGATCAAAAATAAACTGACCCAAGCTGTAACCATCAAGATTATGATGTCTTCATAGTCTTCCATCTCCATCTTCAACAGCATCACCATCTGGACAAGTCATTCACATTACTTTCCAGGAAATAGATGTTAAGCTAATAATCCCAGGTCAACACCTAGGAGACTTTTGAGCGAAGACAGAACCCCTCCCATGATTCTCCAAGCCTCTGGTGAAAAGATGTTAGAACATCTGACAGAACATCCTCAATCTTGGCTTTCAAGGATAATCAATTAAATACTTGTGGATTCCATAAGTAGCAATTGATCTTAAATCCTTGTGCAATAACCCTTATCCAAATCCAGCATATTCTGAATATCCTAAGATATTCCTCATCATGATGTCTTCTTCAGTTTGTGCAAGTTGTTAAGATATCAAGGCTGCCCCCATGACTCAAGCTCTTAAGATTCTCTCTGAATGAATCCTAATTGCCTCAACTGTGTGAACTCATTCTTAGGGTTGAAGGTATGAGTTCTTCCTTGCACGTTTTTATGAATGGTGAAAATAAATCACCTCCACGGTCTTCACTTTGTGTCTCAAGGAAACACCTTCTAGTCAGAAGAGTAACTAGAAGACTCCAGATACACGACATAGATGTCTTTGTGAGTGGACTTGAGAGAATTCTCAAGTATCTTTGACAACCTAGCCGTTCAAACATCTATCAAACTCCTAGAGCAAAAACCTGATAAACTTTACACCTCAACACATCTCCTCTTCAACTGACTCCAAGCTGTACCAGGAAACAAGCTTCCAAGTACCAAGTCATCATACTTGATATCTGACCACAACTTCCTTCACTCTATCGCTCCCGACTCTGGAATAAAAGAATGCAGATACCTTTAAGATTATAGAGGCCGACTATTGAGACCTTCCACCAACTATCTTCAGTAACAACTCCAGAATCCCATAATTCTAGAGCTCTTCCATCAGAAACACATGCAGCGGAACCACCAAGGAACAGATCCTGCTTGCCCTAATAAGATGTCATAACATCTTATAAGACACACCAACAAGAGAACTAGCCACGTCTCCTGTAGTTGTTGTAGAATCTCCTCAGCAACATGAACAACCTCCGGGTTGCTCCCTTTGATCCAGACAACCATCTCATCCATTAATACCCTTGAGTATGTCTGAGTTGATTGATCTGATCTCCAAAACTCCTCCTCATTTAAACGCCAGAAAGTATCTCCCAAAGATCTCATCCAGAACCAGACAGGATGCCTGCTCTGATACCAATTGAAATTCTAGCCTATGCAGACAGCAGATGTCCTAACGTATGTCAAGACATTATGCTGCATAATCTTTTAAACTCAGAGGCGCAACTGCAGACTGATACCTTGAATACCAGAACTGCACACTCTCAGATGTCACGACATCTGATCCAACATGTCAGTCAGGAACACATACAACAAGACAGTAAAGTGCAGAATGTAAATAACACAGTAATTGTTAACCCAGTTTCGTGCAATTCACCTACATCTGGGGGATACCAATCCAGGATGAAGATTTCACTAACTGTAGACTGTTACAAAGTTAAACTCCCACGTTTACAACTTTATCCCTAACATTTACCCCATGAACATCTTTACCAAGGCTAAACTCAATGATTTACAACCCTGATATGAGATACCCCACTCACACCCTAATCACAATTTATGCTATCTCTGTCATCTACCAATTCAGAACTGTCGTGGTTTCTTGACCTATAAGTTATCTTGGACTTGCTTCAAAGCTTCGTCCAAGAACAATACACCAACCATTACCTACAGGTTTCTGGTTGTGTACTTGCACCTATGTCGTCCTCTCTGCATCCCATATTACAGAGGAGAACTACAATCCTAAGAGTCACCGACTCTCAAAACCTAAACCCTTATTTTTACAAAAGAGAACTAGATTACAATTGTTACATCAGGCACACCGAACCCTAGGTCTAAGTCTTCATGTATACAGTCTTCTGTCTTGGGCTTTCTATTTTTTATCCTTGATCCAGTATTAAAAAGCGTAGCAAATCTTGGACAAATTTGTTACACATTTAAATCCTGCTATATCAGCCCATGATGTCGCATCTTGCTATTAGGACATCTTCTTCGACATCTTTGATCTTGGCAGTTTCTTCATCTTTATTGTTGATATGTTTTACCAAAATTTAGTCAAACTCTAGGAGCTTTTAGTTTGTTTCACTAACCTTTTAATGAATATGCAATCATTTAAACTGACATAGAACTTATAATCTAAAAATTAAGATGTATTTGAAAACCAACCTATATCAATAAATGTTTTCTGAATTGCATTCATCTCATTTTGCACATTTTATGTTCCTTAACACATAATATATCGTTCAATGGTTTGGTTACTTTAATGTATTGATATCTATTATTCTACTTTATCGCGTCGTCGTCGCTTATCACCGTGATTGTTAAGATCATGCTTGTTATGATGATAAGTCATCATAACAATTGCGATGATAAACGACGATAATAAAACATATCGATGCATTAAAAGAATCAAACCATTGAACCATATATGTGTTAAAGAACATAAAATGTGCACGATGAGACACATGCAATTTGGAAAACAGTGGTGTGTTTAAGTTGGTTTTCAAGAATAATTTAATTTTTAGATTATATAGTTCTTTACCAAATTTAATGGTTGTATTTCTTTAATGAGGTGTATGGTAAAACAAGCAATATACGTTGGTATATAATAAACTATGGTTACATTTCCCAATGGTTTTCTACATTAACCGTGATCTAATGTAATTTATTTGATGGGTTTCGAACCCAGTATTGTATATATCTCAATGGTTGTTATGCATAATCGTTGTGATGTACCGAACTCTTTCCAGAATACAACAAAGGTACCAGGACCGTGATTATAAGTAGCGCATTTACGACAACACTCTACATAACAACATCTTGATCTGCGTGATTATATGTATTTTCCAACCGTTGTTAAATGGGTTTTCCGTAGTAGTGTCTTGATGTGATGCATGTGGAGAAAAATGTTTGTGAGAGTTTGATTGGAACACATATTAACATTAAATGAAATACAAAATATGGTAAGAATCATCGTCTAGATATGACAGTGATAGGTATACGAAAAGAGTTAGCCCCAAAAGAAATACGAAATATAACATATTTTCGCCAAATATGTCACACTTTGTCAAAAAAAAAGAAAAAGAAAAAGTTTTCGCGATTGTTTGCAAGGTATCAAGGTTCCCCAAGGGTACTCGTCAACTTTGAAGAAAGTCGTGTCAATGTAAGATATCAAATTAGTTGGCTTAAAATTTCATGATTGCCATGTCTTAATGCAACAACTTCTACCAGTTACTATCCATGGCATTTTACTGAAAAGTGTAAGGGTTACTATAACCAGATTGTGCTTATTCATTAATGTTATATGTAGTAAAGTCATTGATCTTGAAAATTTAGATGAGTTGAAACATGAGGCTGCAATTATCTTGTGTCAATTAGAGATGTAGTTCCCTCAATCATTTTTTGACATTATGGTTCACTTAATTGTTCATCTAGTAAGGGAGATTAATTTTGTTGTCTAATTTATTTAAGGTGGATATATCTGGTAGAGAGATACATGAAGATCTTTGAAGGGTATACGAAGAATCATCACCGTCCAGAAGCTTTGATCATTGAATGGTACATCATAAAAGAAGTTATTGAGTTTTGTATAAACTATTTGTTAGAAGCAAACTCTATAGGAAATCTCGAGTCTCGTCGTGATGGAAGATGTTCTGGACTGGACCAGAGGATACCCCACTGTCGGGCATGACCCAACCCATCTCCCCGTCGGAGAGGGCCTAATGAAGGCCCAATTCATCAACTCATATAAGGAGCACTCACGCGTCCTCTCCGCGGTCTCCATGTGACCTTCACGCTGGGACATGTCATCAGCCAACTACCCACGAGCAAAAGAACAGGTCTTCCACCTTCCGAAGTTCACAGGGTAGTTGACCCAGAACGAATACCACGTGCTGGTCTTCCCTACGCCACGTAGATCCTGTCAATTATTTGAATTGGGCCTGAAGATCCAACCCAATGCAAATGACCGTTGGCCCAGTGCTGGGGGCACATTATAAATACCCTCTTTCACTAGAGGGTCAGGTATTCTAAATTCTACACTTTCTGTACTTGCTTTCTCTCTCTCTCTCTCTCTCTCTCTCTCTCTCTCTCTCTCTCTTTCTCTCTCTCTCTCTCGATAAAACTTACTTTAGCATCAGAGTGCCTTACAGGTACACCGCCCTCCTCTTCTCCACCACCAGCGAATTAGGAGCTCACGACGTGTTGCTGGATGCTGATCTCTTTTCTGATCCGGTAAGATCAGTGGCGCCGTCTGTGGGAATATCTTGCTTCCATGTTCTTTCTTCCTCAGAAATCCAAGAACCAAAGCATACATCAACTTCCATCGATCATGGCCAGCCCACGCACTAACGACAACTTCCATGAGATTGCTTTTATCACCTTCACCAACGGCGACAATCACGATCACAGCGTGGTTGTTCCCGTCAGGGAGGGTGACGCCAGGGACGGGTGCACCACCTCTCCCTCACCCGACGATGCGACCTTCAACGCCTCCCAACGCTTTGACAGCCCGGCTGTCTTCCAGCCAATCCCTGTGCCGCCTAACGCCGACCCAAACATGGTGGCCCTGTTTGCAGCAATCAACCAGACGAACCTGATGATTTTCCAGTAGAAAGAGCGGATCGGGATGCTGGAAAAAGAACAAAAATCATGCTCTCCCCCACGGAGATATCGTTGTCCAGTTTCTCGCAACCCGTCCCTACGACAACGAGAAACCCGTCATTCCTCTCCCCTGCGGAGACTACAACATAATGAGTCTCGTAGTCCATCTCCGCGATAACCTAGACATCATCTGCGACTGGAAAGGGCCCAGCCCGTGGGCGCCCAGAAGCATGACCGCTCTCCTCCCCAAAAAGAGCGACGTTCCCCCGGCTCATAAGAGAAATAAAGCTGAAGGGTACATGGAGAAACCGAAGAGTCGGCCAAAGAGTTCTCCCCGCCACGGAAGGAGTCCTCGGTACGACCTGTCCCTGTCACAGCCACCCATCAGGAGCGACAAGGACGACCCCTGCGGTCCACTATCCAAGGCCATCATGGAAACTCGCCTGCCCGTTGGGATGGAGAAACCCCCGAGCCTGGCTATCTACGATGGCACGACCGACCCGGACGACCACATCGAGAGCATCGATGCGATGCTCGACTACTAAAACTTTTGGGGAGCCATAAAGTGTAGGCTCTTCCCTACGACCCTAAGAAAAGGCGCAATGGCATGGTATAAGAACCTCGAGCCCGAATCCATCACCTCTTAGAAAGAGCTGAAGAGACAATTCTCCAGGCACTTCACCGCTTCCCAACGACACCCAAAGATGGAGGCGTCCCTGGAAGCCATCATTCAGAGGAAAGAGGAATCTCTCCAGGACTATATAGAGAGATTCAATCGAGAGGCTGTCCAAGTGTCTACCTCAGACAACATGAAGAAATGTCTGATTGAGCGAGGATTGCGACCTCGCAGTGATTTTGCCAAGGAGGTTGGTATCGAAAGGCCTAACACGCTGGACGAATACCTTCACAAGGCCCAGGCCTACATCCAATACGAGGAGAAGGAGGTCGCCAACAATGTCTGCAGTTCGTGGAACCAATAGAGTGCTAAAAGCTCTAGGCACAAAGACTTCATTGCTCCCCGACGAGGCGGGGAGAAAAGAAGAGAAGATCGGCCCCGAGACTCCCAAGAGCATAGGGGGCCAGTAGGCCACCTCACCGAGTACATGCTACTTGCAGCTCCCTGCAAGCGCATTCTGGCCGAGTGCATCAACTCGGAGTTCCAGAGAGGTGGCGTCTGCTTCCCGAAGCCGACACCCCCAAGCCCAACGTCGACAAGTTCAAGTACTGCCGGTTCCACAGAAGCCATGGACACGTCACGAAAGATTGAATTCATCTCTAGGATGCCATTAAAATCCTAATCAAGGAAGGGCACCTGAAGCAATATACTAGGAGGAACGAAGCTCCCCGACAGGAAGCCCGCGAGACGAAGAAGGTCGAGGAGGTAACACCGCCCTCCGACGACACTAGGCTACAGGTCGCTCTGTGCATCTCCCGACTAGAAGACTTCTACTTCCCCTACGAAGCCGACACGCTCGTGTCCGTTCATAGTCCATAGGAGAGCTTCCCCGCCGCCATGGTCATATCTGACGGAGGGTTCAACAAGCTCTCTGTGGGGTCGGTGAAGCGGAAGTTTGACGAGCTGATCGAGGCAAGCTCAGCGCAGAATGCCACCTTCGAGAGAGTCCAGGGGAGATCAAACCCCATCACTTTCTACCTCGCGGAGCTACCGGGGGCGCCCCTAATTCCCGCATCCCTCTTCTGATCATTGCCTAGATGGCAAACTTCGACGTCCGCCGCATCCTCGTTGACCAGGAAAGCTCAGTGGACATAATGTATACCCATATGTTCACCACCCTCCAGCTCGACAAGACGCATCTAACCCCGTACGTCAGCTCCGACTTATAGGGCTTCAACGGCACCACCACAAGGCCATGGGGCTACGTCGAGCTACTTGTCACCTTCGGGAACGAGGAGACTTCCAGATAGGTAAAGGTTTACTTCTTGGTGATAGAGTGTCCCTCTCTATACCAGTGCATTCTGGGAAGGCCAAATCCCCATGGACTCGTACTCGGGATACAACCAAATCCCCATGGCGAAGGCCGCCAAGCAATACATGGATTTCATGACCGAGTCGGGTAATTATTACTACAATGTAATGCCCTTCGATCTGAAAAACGTCGGCGCGACCTACCAGCGAATGATAAACAACGTCTTCAAGGGCGGAATCAGAGACATGCTCGAGGTCTACATGGACGACGTAATCGTGAAATCACGAGAAGAAATCGACCACACCGCTCATCTCAGAAGAGTCTTTGACACGACGAGGAGATGCAAAATGAGGTTCAACCAGGAGAAGTGCACCTTCGGTGTCCGATCAGGAAAATTCCTCGGCTTCTATTTGATAGAATGAGGAATCGAGGCGAACCTCGACAAGTGTAAGTCATTCTCCGAGTTCCCAACACCGAGCTCAAAGAAATCAATCTAATCCCTAAACGGGATGCTCGCCTCGCTCTCCCGCTTCGTGGCCAAGTCATCCCAACACGCGCTCCCGTTTTTCAAGCTTCTGTGCAAGGAGGCCACATTCGAGTGGACCGAGGAGTGCAAACAATCCCTCCTCCACCTCAAACAAGTCCTCTCACAACCCCCGGTCCTCTCACGACCAGAAAGCGGGGGGACTTTATATTTTTAACTCGCCGTCGCAACAGAGGCCGTCAACGCGTCTCTCATTCACGAAACCCCCAAGGGACATAAACTAATCTATTTCACCAACAAATCCCTCTAGACCCCCAAGCTGAGGTACCAGCAGATCGAGAAGGTCACTTTGGCCCCTATCAAAGCAGCTAGAAGGCTGCGGAACTATTTCCTGACCTACACGATCGTGGTTAGGACAGACTAACCCGTGAAGCAGCTGCTCGACCGTCCCGACATGGCGGGTAGGAAGCTCTAATGGTCGCTCGAGCTCTCTGAGTTTGATGTCGAGTATGAGAGTAAGAAGGCCCTAAAGGCTTAAGTTCTAGCCGACTTCGTTGCGGAAATGACTGTCCCGATCTCCTCGACCGACAGATCCCGTAAGTGGACCATCTATGTCGATGGGGCATCCAGCTCGACGGGAAATGGAACGGACATCATTTTAGAGAACGAAGAAGGCATCTTGATCGAGGTTTCCCTCGCCATATCCTTCCCTACATCGAACAACTAGGCCGAGTACGAGGCCTTCCTCGTCAGACTGCGCTTGACCGAGGACCTTGGCGCGAAGGAGGTGAAGATATACACTGACTCCCAGCTTATTGCCTCTCAGGTGCGAGTGAAGTACCAGGCCAAAAACGACAATCTCGTCGAGGATTTGACCTTGTTGAAAGAAAATATGAAAAAATTCGACTCCATAGAGGTGAAGCATGTTCTCCACGAACACAATACCAGGGCAGACATCTTGTCAAAACTCGCAAGCACGAAGAAGAAGGGTGGAAACAAGTCCATCATCCAAGAGGCGCTTTCTCGACCAAGCATCGAGAAACACACCTCGACTGTTGACGTAAACGCCATCGGCGACAGCAACTGCTGGATGACCCTGGTATACATGTACCTTAGCACAGGGGAACTACCCGCCGACTCCAAGGAGGCTAGCATTGTCAGGCGTTGAGCTTGCTCTTACATCCTAGTCGAGGACAAGATGTACAGGCGCGAATTCTCCATCCCCCTCCTCAAGTGCGTCGAGGAATCCAAAATCCCTCACATACTACAAGAGATCCACGAAGGGATCAATGCCCAACACCTCGGTGGACGATCCATCGCCCCTAAGGCTCTGCGGGCAGGATACTATTGGCCCACCATGCAACAAGACGCCAAGGAGCACGTCAAGAAGTGCGACAAATGCCAACGCCACAGGGATATTCACCTAGAAACCCCCAACAAGCTCAAGTCGCTTTCATCCCCATGGCCCTTCACGTGGTGGGGGGTGGAGATTTTCGGGCCTTTCACCATAGGATCATACTAGAACTAATATTTGATAGTCGGCATCGACTACTTCACAAAGTGGATAGAGGCCGAAGCCATCGCCAAAATCATGGCACATAACATACTCCGCATCTATAAATGGAACATACTTGCCCGGTTTGGCGTACCCCAAGCAATTGTGACTGATAACGAGACACAGTTCACCGACAAAAACTTCCAGGACTTCGTTACCAAGCTGGGCACAAAGCAACATTTCACGTTCGTCGAGCACTTGCAAACAAACGGGCAAGTTGAAGTCACGAACAGAGTGATCTTGTGAGGCCTGAAACGAAGACTAGGGGAAGCCAAGAAGAGGTGGGTCGAGGAGCTACACAACATGCTCTGGGCCTACAGGATGACCCCGCACTCAACCACTGGGGAGACCCCGTTCCGACTGACCTACGGAACCGAGGTAGTAATTATGGTAGAAATAAGGGAACCCTTTAGGAGGACCGAATCTCCCCTCGACGAGGAGACGAACGATGAGGCCATAAGGAAGGAGCTTGACCTGGTCGAAGAAATTCGATCGGGGGCATCCCTCCGCGAAGCCTCGCTCAAGAAAAATATTACTTTGTGGCATGACAACAAAGTCATCAAACGCGAATTCCAGGTAGGCAGCCTAGTCCTACGAAGGAACCAGAAAGACACGCGTGAGGGCAAACTCGCTGCGAACTGGGAGGGCCCTTATCGCGTCCGCGCAAGAATAGAAAACGGGGTCTATTACCTCGAAAACCTGCACGAGGAGGAACTTGCTCAACCATGGAACGCTGAAAGGTTTAAACAATGTTACAATTAAACACTGCCTGTGGCGTACTTGGTTTGACCGCAATGAAGTTCGTCCCGACCACAGGAGCGCGCTGAGGTACAAGCGCGACTCCTAAACTTTAAAAGAAAAGACAAGAGCACCGCTCTTGTGTGTGCGAGCGAACTCTTGATCCAACGAAGACACCTCAACCGAGCTTCACCGTTGTCGTACCAATTAGGCAGAATGCCCAGCTCGCGGTGGGAAGGTCACGCCACGAAGCAAAAACCTCGATCGAGCTCTTAGCTTCATTGAAGGTCGAAACCCGACTCCGACCACTCGACCAGTTCTCTGCACTGTCAAGGACCAACTACGTCAAGCAAAGGCCCCAATTACTTCTTGAAAACAAGCAAACACAATATTACATACATATCAACGGGAAAAAAAATACCCAATAAATAGCACACATCAAATGCAGAACATGCTAACAATAAAAGAAACAATGTATTATGGCGAGCAAAGCCCACTGTTCAAACATTACAACCATGGCGCACATGTCAGGCGATATCAAAACCCGTGGCACGCAGGTCGGGTGAAGTCATATTACAAAATACGGCATGCAGGCCGAGCAAATCCAAAATTCAAAATATGACACGCAGGTCGAGCAAAGCCAAAATTTAAAATGTGGCGCGCAGGCCAAACAGCTAAAGAGCTAAATAGCAGATTCCTCCTCGGGCCGGGTCTCCCCGTCTGTCTGGTCAGCCCCACTGCCGGACACCTCGGGAGCAACTACATGGTCGTCGACCACCCGATGGAAAGGACCGGTCCCCTCGGTGACAAGTTGAACCTCAGGTTTCACAATGCGTAACTTATCCAAAGTGTTGCTGAACCCTACCTCGAGAGCCCCCAAGCAGTCCTGCTCAAGCTCCCAGATTCGAGAGACCAGGTCACTGCGAGTCACGAGGGCCCAATCTTTGTCGGCTTCGTCCTCAGCAGGGCGTGCAATGGCCTCCAAGTCAGCAACCTTGGCCCAGAGTTGGTCCCTCTCCCTTCAACCTTTGTCAGCATTTCCTGCAACGCGTTCATGTATTTGAGAAGGAGCGTCTGGGCCTTGTACTTCGATTGGTAGTCAAGAAGGTCGTTCTCCGCCTTGTCCTTCTTAGCCCAAAGGAGCATATTCTTATCCCGCAACTTCTTCAGCTCGGATGAGAGGCTAGTCTCATCGTTAAGGAACAGGGTCGTCTTAAAAATCCTCATCATAGCCGCCATGTCCTCGCACATAGCTTTCCTCCTGCTCGCTTTGTCGACACCCATAATTTCCTTGGACTCCACCGCGTGTACGATCAGAGAGTTATCCCCGCTGAATAGCTCCTGATGGAGGTGGTAGAGAGGCAACACAAATCTTTCCCCGAGAATGCCCTCCAGGAGGCCGACGGGACCAGACTCCTCAAGACGTGGTTTCTTGGCCGGAGGATCCTGAAAGACAGGAGACTGACTCCCCTGAGGAGAAGAAGAGCACTCGGGCTGCTGGTTAGCCCTAGCCGTCTGCTAGACTTGGGTAACATGACCCTTGGTGGCCTTCTTGGCGCCTTTGGTCGTCGCGAGCTTCATCACGCGTTCCTGGTTGCTCGACATCTGGCCTGCAACAAATAAAAGAACAAGTCAATATAGTGAAGAAAAATAAGCAGACACGCGAGGGAAGAAAACACCCACTACCTAAGAGCCTCAACGCGACCCACACTCGAGGAGGGCCTTAGTGTTAATTAACCGAGACTCGCGGAGAACCTCCCTGCGCTCGTCACAAATAAAACTCCCATCCTTATTGACACACTTTGCAGGAGTGAATTTGGAGACGAACTCGCCTATCTTTGTAACACCCCAAATTTAGATCAATAATTTTTATTTAATTATTCAAGTGTTGATGTGTTTGATATTTGGTGTATTTAAATTACTTTGGAGTATTTGAGTTAGTTTGGTGTTTTGGAGGATTTGAGATATTTTAGTAATTTAATAATTACGGGAAATATTGGGGTAGAGAGCGAAGGAAATAAAATTTAGATTATTAATAATTATTAGGTAATTTGATTTTTAGTAGTCGTTAGAATAATTAGAATTTCTAGAAATAATTCATTATTATTATTATTATTATTATTATTATCAAATATTTAGTTAACTGAAATAATTATCTAAAAAAAATAGGAGCGTCCTAGTTATTTGATACAAATATAGTTGTTTTTGGAATCTATTTAAAATATTAGAAGTAATTAGATATTTTTAAATTATTTAGTAACAATTGGAGTAATTATAATTATTAGAAATGATTTATAATATTTGGAATTTTTATTAAATATTTATTTAATAGATATATTTAATTAATTGGAATAATTATTTAGAAATTACGTGTTATAGTAAAAATATTATATTTTTGGGATAATAATGTTATATTTATTATTTTATTTAAATTAGAATTATTTTAGTTATATATTTATTGAATAATATTTTTTATTTAAATAAAGTATTTGAAAATTTTAAGTATTAAATAAATTACTATTTATTTGGGTAATTAATATTGGGATTTATTGTAATAATATTATATTTTATCGTTAATTTGGAATTAAAAAATTATTATATTAAAAATTTATTTAATATTTATTTAAGTGTGACAGAAATAAATATTTAATTGTATTAATTTGAAATAATTATTTAATTAGGATTAAAATAATATTACAGTTTTTCACCATTATGAGAACGTTTAAGTAGGTAGTGAAATGTTCCAAAGTTTAAGTTTTGTTATTGTTAGGGAGTTTAAGTGTTGTTACTATTAGGGAACACAACAATTATTGGGATTTTTATTATTATCAATAAATAACAATTAACAATTATTAGGAATATAATTTCAACGTTAGAATTAGCACGAGGTAGAAAATACGATAAAATTTAGAAACAACTTTGGGAAGGGATTCTGGAGAGTGAAGGAGGAACACTGGACTTTTCAAGATTTGTGAAAGCTGCAATTATCAGGTAAGGGGGTGATTATTTACTATAGGGTGGGTTTAGCCAGCAGGATGATGAGGGTATCCCTGCCCCTCTCATCAGATATGATTTTTTTTATGTGATTTGTGATCTTTTATGTATCGAATCAATATACAAGTTTATGTGTTTGACCCTATGGGGTTTGATCAAATCCCTACTGGCAATTATATGGTTTTCCTTTGTGATGGTATGAATATATGGATAAATATGTGAATTTGGTATCGTTAGAATTGATCGTTTATAACGATATGTGAGCAAATGAGATTTTTCCCATTTGGTCACGTTTAATTGATCGATGATTCGATCTCTGCCGAAAATGGTATAATGCCATTTGGGCGTAACCCAGATTTTGACGATGAAACGTGAGATACAAAATTTTGATTAATTTGGTTTAAAGGTAACCCAGATTTTGGCGATGAAAAATGGGATAGAGAATTGTGATGAATTTGGTTTAAACGTAATCCAGATTTTGACGATGAAACGTGGGATAGAGAATTTTTATGAATTTGGTTTAAACCTTATAAATTAAGGTTGAAATTATTATAATATAATTTTTAATCAGTATTTTACAATTTCACGGATGTTAATATAGTTATATCTATACGTAAAACTTTTTCTCATAAAGTTCAGAAAACTTTATTTTCCTCAAAATGTCAAATAAATCTATTTTTTCCGGATGACTTATTTTTCCCAGAATTGAATATACTTAGAGTATGTAGTTTTTTTTTTAAAAGAAAAATTTAGTCCTTCAAATGTTAAATGTTTATTTATTATATATTTATCTCTACTTCTCTTAATTTTTAATGTGATCACGTTGGAAGTGTGATATTTAATTTTCCATGTAAAATAAAAATTTATCAAATAAGTTATTTAATTAGTATTTTTAATGAAATTTTATCACTTCTTTAATTTTTGACATTTAATGAAATTCTAGTATCAGATATGTGATGTCGAAGGAGATGTTACGACACAAATATCTAAGAACTGATCCACATAAAACAACGTAACAAAAGCAGTAAATGAAAAGAGAGATAACACAAGCAATTGTTAACCCAGTTTAGTACAAACACACCTACGTCTGGGGGCTACCAAGCCAGGAAGAAAATTCACTAAATAGAATTAGTTTGAAGATTCTCAGCACACAACCTATGGTTTGCAACCTTCTCACCTAATCTCTACCTGTGCAATTTCTACCTAAGACACTCTTAGATATGAGACCCTTCTCACTCCCCCTCAATCACACACAGTGACAAATACTAAAATCACAAGAGATAGAAGACACACTTCAAAGACACATAATCATCCTTGCTTAAAAGATTATAGATGATTAACAAATTACAACTCAACTAACAGTCCAACTCTAGTATTAGAACAATACAAGAGTGGCTCACAAATCACAAAAGACAGAAACCCTAATCCTTAAAACAAAGCGCACAATTCACACTATTCTCTCTGGTTAGCAAATAGGGTTTAGCAGGTCTTTATAAAGAAACACGCAGCATGAGCTTGGGCCAAATCAAATCAATTTAATGCTTTAAACATCCCATGATTTTCTCCATAAAAGTAGAACAGGAGATCTCCAACAAATCGTAACAGAACTATTTATGGACTTAGAAAATCTTCTCCTTAATTTGCGCCATCAAAGAATCAATCAGATATTCCAAACTAAGTAACAAACAACGCACGGTAATTCTAAAACAGAAGCATGTTCAGTTCTGGAATCACATGTTAAGACATTTGCTTTGGCATCCATAAAACCTGCATGTATGTTTTACAGAACAGAGATGTTCTATTCACATGTTAAAGCATCATTTATAACATTTAACAGAGCAGTATGTTTTACCAAAATTGCTGCCAACACAGAACTTACAAACTCCCCCTTTGGCAAATTTTGGCTAAAACATTCTTTGAACATTGAAACATTTAAGCAGCACCACATCAGAAAGATGTCAGATCATCTGATCAGACATTATACAAAACCAAGGAAAAACTTCCCCTCAAGCCAAAACTCCCTCTCAACACCAGGTTATAAGCACATATAATCTCTCCCCCTTTTTAGCCATAATATGACAAGACAGAGCAAGAAACATGCATTAGCCATAATCAGAAAAGAAACATATTTCATCAAGATCCAAGGAGAAGTGTAGTACAAACCAAGCACACTTAGGTGCCAAAAGAAATCCAGACTAGAACAAAAAAAAAACAAAGAAAGAAAACAAACAGATTTCTTCAAGAACAGAACACTTAATTGTCTTCAGAACCAACAGCATCATCAGTCTCAGAACTTCCTTCTTCACCATCAGCCTCTCCATCAGAGTTGTGCTCCTCAGCACCTTCCTCCTCATTGTCATCACCATCAGCATCTCCATCAGAGTCATTCTCCTCAGCACCTTCCTCCTCATTGTCATCACCAACACAATCACCTTCAGCCATTTGGAAGGGCTTGATCAATTTCTCAAACTTGAGCTTCCTCTCAGTACTAGCACGAATCACCTCATCAAGTTCTTTGCAAGCCTCTATTAATTCAGAGATCACACCTGCCTTGGTTGTGGGCTTGTTTTCAGCAGAAGCAGATGTCAAGACAATGTCTGGGACATGTTTTCCTACAAACAATTTATAATAGAGAGACAGAGCAGATTCCCTTTTACACACAACATCAGCACTAGATAAGATCCCAGGATGCTGATTTAGGATAATACCATAGATCAGGGAGGGAAAGGTAATAGGCATCTTCACTGCACAAGTTCCAGCATGTTTCAAGGTTTGATCAAAAATATAGGTGCCATAGTCAAATAGCTTCTTGGTTCCAACAACATAAATGAATTTTCCCAAACCAACAGAAATGGTTGAGGTATGATTGGTAGGGACCCAATTGGCAGCTCCAATTCTATGCAGGATGACATATTTTACACTAAGCCTCCCAGCAGATAATTTTTCTTTCATAGGCCATGCAACCACCTGGTTTGCAGTAATTTCTTTGCAAACCTGGTTATCAGTAACCTCCGGCTCACTCTGATCTTCTTCACTTCTTCCCAGGTACCTATTAATGATGGTAGGGGAGAATTCAACACATTTGCCTCTAACAAATACCTTCATAAAATCCTTACTTTTTCTGTCAGCACAATCCACAGGAATATTGACAATAAATTCCTTCACAAGAACATCATAGCACTTAGCAAACCTAGACACAGATTTCATTAAACCAGCAAAAGAAATAAGATCCATCACCTCTTTGTACGCCAAGGCATCTTTTCCCAATTCTCTTTCAAGAGCAATCCTCCTTTGGTACACATACTTCCATCTCTTAACACTCTCAATATGATGAAATAAAATGTTATCCAGAGGAGCATCAGGCACTACATCAGAGATCTTCTTGATCACAGATTTCTTCACAGGGGTGATGTCTTGGACATCATCCTCAACATCATATTCTGACTCAGAATCAGACCTACCCTTCCTCTTTTTGGAGGAATTAATCACTTTGCTCCAGGACCTTGGGGGACCAACATCAACCTTGTTCTTGGTATTCTTAGTAGGAATGTTGTCAATAACAGCCTTCCTTTTTCTTGTCTTGAGTCTCTTAGCAATACCAGGGGTCAGACTCGTGATCAAATCATTGTCAGACAAGTCATCAACATCCACAACATCTTCAGCATTAGAGTTCTTCTTTTCCTTTGGGTCAGGAACATCATTCTTGGTAAGTGGACCTTCCCTTGCAAATGATGTCTCAACATCTGGCTCAACACCGGTTCCAGCTTCTTCCAACACAGAGGTAGTAAGCTTGTGTAGATTATCTTCTGAATCATCTTTCTCAGTCACAGATGGGTCAGCAGATTTTTCAATATCAGTATTTTTGTTAGTCTCAGAGAAAGGAGAAGCAGAAATTTGGGAAAGGGGTTTTGAAATCCCAGGAACCACAAAACCTTCATTCAGAACCCTAGAAACTAACCTTCTTATGCTTCTATCAACATAAAAAGCTTCTTCCTCTGCCCTATTTGCGAAAGAAGAGTCAAGAGAGGGCTTAGAAGAATTACCTACAGAGGCGTCTTTTGATCCTCTTGCATGGGGTGTTCTGGACTTCTTTAGCTCTATTTCAGTACAAGGAGCCATAGCCAATGGAGCAACATCAACAACATCATCAAAAGAGATATTCACAGGGTGAGCCCTAGATTTTGACGCAGAAGCAGTTGCCTTATCAGATGAGAACAGCTGCTTCCAACTGCTATGTACTCAGCCTCAGCAGTAGACAGGGAGACACAATTTTGCTTCTTACTAAACCAGGATATAAGATTATTCCCCAAAAAGAAACATCCTCCTGATGTGTTTTTCCTATCATCAGCACTTTCTGCCCAATCTACATCACAATATCTAATTAACATAGAGCCAGATCCATGAGAGTATAACATCCCATAGTCACATGTCTCATTCACATACTTCAATATCCTCTTCACTTGATTGATATGACTTACTTTGGGTTCATCTTGATATCTAGCACACACCCCCACAGTAAAGGCAATGTCAGATCTGCTTGCTGTAAGATACAACAGGCTACCTATCATACTTCTGTAGAGACTTTGATCCACACTCACACCCTTTTTATCTTTAGACAACTTTAGATGAGTGGGAGCAGGTGTCCTCTTATGACTGGCATTCTCCATCCCAAACTTCTTTACTGTATTCTTGGCATATTTACTCTGAGACAAGAATATAAAATCTTCCATTTGCTTGACTTGTAGACCAAGAAAATAGGTTAACTCACCAACAAGACTCATCTCAAATTCTGACTGCATCTGTTTGACAAAATGTTGAATCATCTCATCAGACATCCCACCAAACACAATATCATCAACATAAATTTGGGTAATCATGAGTTTCCCTCCTTCTTCAATCTTGAGCTTTGGGATCCCTCTTACAGCTTTCATAGAGATTATCCTTTTCATCCCTTTTAGATGCAAGTGTCCAAGTTTTTGGTGCCACGATTTGACTTCATCTTCTTTGGCTAGGGCACATGTGATGGAATAGCTTGAATCTTGAGGAACCCATAAGTAGCAGTTGTCCTTAGATCTAACTCCTTTCATAATTACTTCACTATTCTCATTGGTAACAAGGCATTTAGATTTTGTGAAGTTGACTTTGAGACCTTGATCACAAAGTTGACTGATACTAATTAGGTTGGCTGTCAACCCTTTCACAAGTAGTACATCATCAAGGTTTGGAACTCCTGAGCAATCCAGCTTTCCAACCCCCTTGATTTCACCTTTGGCTCCATCACCAAAAGTCACATAACTAGTGGAGTGAGATTTGATATCCACTAACAGATTCTTAATACCTGTCATATGTTTTGAATAGCCACTGTCAAAGTACCAGTCTTCTTTTTTTGAGGCTCTGAGAGAGGTGTGAGATATAAGACAGGTAACATCAGCCTTGGGAACCCATTGTTTCTTCTCTTTGACATTTGGAATGACCTGATTAAGTTTGGGTTGAGGTGCAGGCTTAGGGTACCCATATAGCTTGAAGCAAAATGGTTTTATGTGACCAAACCTCCCATAGTAATGACATCTCCAGCGTTGAAATTTCCCTCTTGTGTGATTGAATTCCCTTCTGTCATGATGTTGACATTTGATTCAACATCTTTATTTTAGGTTTGGGATGAATGAAGTTTGAAAGAGGTTCCTTTCCTTTATTAAATCCTAGACCACTCATATCTCCAGCCAATTTTCCAACCTGAAGAATTTCATCTAATGTGTCAGACCCACTGTTCAGCATTCTGATAGACTTGGACATTCTGTCAAGTTTAGAGTTCAGTAAACTCACTTCATCTTCTAGCTTAGAGATAGTTTCCAGATGCTCTTCCTTTTCTGCCTTCAGTTGGATTATAAGTTTCTTCTGTTTCTCCCCTTGTTGACATACTTCTTCACTTCTGAGACACAGTTCTCTGTAGGAAACAGCTAACTCATCATAGGTCACCTCATCATCACTAGAGTCTTCATCAGAGACACATCTGCCAGTAAGTGCAGTAACATGCTTGGCAGATTCTTCTTCAAGCTCACTTTCAGAATCCTCATCAGACCAAGATACAGTTAGACCCTTCTTTTGTTTCTTGAGGTATGTAGGACATTCAGCTCTAAAGTGCCCAAAACCTTCACATCCATGAGACTGTATCCCTTTGCCTTGAGTGGATTTTTCTTCAGCCCTTGTTCTTCTTCCAAAGTCATTTGACTTGCTGATGTCAGATGAGTTGTTCTTGACATTTTGTCTAGAATGTCTGTCCATCTTTCTCAGCACCTTGTTAAACTGCCTTCCAAGTAGCACTAAATCATTGGATATTCCTTTATTAGTATCCATATCACCTTCCTTCTCTCCATCTTCAGAATTGGACACAAAAGCTATGCTTTTGTTTTTCTTTTCAGGTCTGTCACTGATGCCTAACTCAAATGTTTGGAGAGATCCAACAAGTTCATCCACTCTCATCTTGCTAATGTCTTGAGCTTCTTCTATGGCAGTAACTTTCATGTCAAACCTCTTGAGAAGAGACCTGAGAATCTTCTTTACCAGCTTTTCTTCTGATATTCTTTCTCCTAAGGCACTGGATGCATTGGCTATCTCAAGAATATTCATATGAAAGTCATGAATGTTTTCATCATCTTTCATCCTTAGGTTTTCAAATTTGGTAGTAAGCAACTGAAGTTTTGACATCTTCACTTTAGATGTGCCTTCATGAGTAGTTTTAAGTATATCCCAAGCATCTTTAGCCACCTCACAAGTGTTTACCAACCTGAAAATGTTTCTATCAATCCCATTGAATAATGCATTCAAAGCTTTAGAATTTCCAAGAGCTAATTCATCCTCTTATTTAGTCCAATCTTCTTCAGGATTCAGCTCAGAGGTAGGTTGTCCATCTTTCCCCAGAGTGATAGGGTGTTTCCACCCTTTTAAGACAGCTTTCCAAGCCTTGCTATCCAAGGATTTCAAGAAGACCACCATGCGTGGTTTCCGATAGTCATAATTGGTTCCATCTATAATGGGTGGTCTGTTCACAAATCCTCCCTCCTTGTCCATAGTACCAGAAAGTATCTTCCCTAGATCTCACCCAGAAATAGAGGAGGATGCCCGCTCTAATGCCAATTGAAATTATGGTATCAGATATGTGATGTCGAAGGAGATGTTACGAAACAAATATCTGAGAACTGGTCCACATAAAACAACGTAACAAAAGCAGTAAATGAAAAAAGAGATAACACAAGCAATTGTTAACCCAGTTCGGTGCAAACACACCTACGTCTGGGGGCTACCAAGCCGGGAAGGAAATTCACTAAATAGAATTAGTTTGAAGATTCTCAGCACACAAACTCTGGTTTGCAACCTTCTCACCTAATCTCTACCCGTGCAATTTCTACCTAAGACACTCTTAGATATGAGACCCTTCTCACTCCCCCTCAATCACACACAGTGACAAATACTAAAATCACAAGAGATAGAAGACACACTTCAAAGACACATAATCATCCTTGCTTAAAAGCTTATAGATGATTAACAAATTACAACTCAACTAACAGTCCAACTCTAGTATTAGAACAGTACAAGAGTGGCTCACAAATCACAAAAGACAGAAACCCTAATCCTTAAAACAAAGCGCACAATTCACACTATTCTCTCTGATTAGCAAATAGGGCTTAGCAGGTCTTTATAAGGAAACACGCAGCATGGGCTTGGGCCAAATCAAATCAATTTAATGCTTTAAACATCCCATGATTTTCTCCATAAAAGTAGAACAGAAGATCTCCAACAAATCGTAACAGAACTATTTATGGACTTAGAAAATCTCCTCCTTAATTTGCGCCATCAAAGAATCAATCAGATATTCCAAACTATGTAACAAACAACACACGGTAATTCTAAAACAGAAGCATGTTCAGTTCTGGAATCACATGTTAAGACATCTTCTTTGACATCCATAAAACCTGCATGTATGTTTTACAGAACAGAGATGTTCTATTCACATGTTAAAGCATCATTCATAACATTTAACAGAGCAGTATGTTTTACCAAAATTGCTGCCAACACAGAACTTACATTTAATATTATCACAAATAAATTACATTTGAAAAGTTATATACATCATAAATATTAAATATTATTATGTTAATTTTTATTTATAAAATTGTATATATTAAAAAAATAATAAAAAATATTATTTAATATTTTTAAAAGAATATTTATAAATTATACTTTTTCCCCACATTAAAATGTTTCTAAATCTGCCAATGGCGGCACGGATCGGGTGGCAGCGGCGACTCAAGGGCATTTTCGTAATTTGTTGCAGTTTTTGAATTTTTTTTATCGGAGACCTTTTTCTTGAAGAGTTGGTTAAATCTTGAGACGAATGTAAATTTCAACTTATATAGAAGATTTTCTTTAAGAGAAACTAAAATAATTAAATATAGTTATGTATATACGAGAAACCATATTTTTGGGTGAGATCCTTGGAATATTTTTTGTGATACTTTTGGTGGCCATTTCGCCAATGTGTGGTTTATTTGACACCAATTTTTGGTGATTTAAATAATTATCAAATATTTGGGTAGATTATTGAATGGAATGAATATGTAAAATATTGACATTATCATGCATACATATATTTCGGAGATATGTGAGACTTCAGTCTATTTGGTGGCCTCAGATCCATTGGGGGGATCGTTGGTCTTGGTGGAAAAGGCCAGAGGCGAGTCTCAGATCCATTGGTGGGGATCGTTGGTCTAGGTGGGAAAGACCAGGGACAAGTGGAAAAAATCAGTAACATACCTCTGATTCCACAATATATTTTTGGTACCACACATATATAGGTGATGGAGTTGGTGGATCATAACATTGAATTTTGTTGTGATTTTTGTTTATGATTGTAATTAATTGATGTGTACCATTTCTGTAAGATTGTTGTGTTTCTTTAATGTCATTTCGTTGCTAAAATTTCACCATTATTACGTGTAAATGTATTCTCACCCCTTTTCTCTTTGTTTGGTGTTGTCTCTATGGCTTGGGCACAGGTGATCCACAAGAGTGATAGGATCGTGAATACTGTGAGACGGCATGACACCTCTCAGTATTTTACTGTATTATTTTCTATTTAGTCGAATAAAATGCTCTGAACTGTAACACTGGGGTTTCGGGCGGTCGTGTTTCCTTATGTATTGGATTCTATTACGGATTTTATTGTTAGAGATCTTTTATTCAGACCATCACATGTTTATCTTTACTTTCGCTGTGTTTTTTTTTAATAAACACATGTTACTTGTTGAGTTTTTATGATGAAGTAACATCCTAGAAATTAGTTTCTTTTATAAATAAATTGTTTTGGGGTTTAGGGTGTTACAATCTTCCCATAAGCGAGCTGATCCTCGGAGTCCAGATCGTCGGGCTTGGTGATATAGTTGTCTATAGCCTTGTCGAAGTGGCCCTTCTGACACTCAAGGGGGAACTTTGCTTTAAAAGCCTCCACTTCTCGCCCATTCTTGTGATTTATCACGCAGTCGTACAGGTAATCAACGGCCGAATGCGACACAGGCTTTACAATAAAGTATATGTCCTTAAAAGTACAGACAAAATCCATGTATGCCCTGAACAACTTCCTCGGCTGTTTCAGAGATACCCAACTATGTCGGACCTAGAAGGACTGTCGCTGAAGGTGAAAGGTGCGGAAGAACAAGGGGAGTGTGGCACCAACGCAAAGATGTTGACACACGTGCTCGAAGGCCCACACGAACACGACCGAGTTGGGATGAAGTTGCAAAGGCGCACGATTCAACCACTGGAACGCCCCTTTTTGGAAATCGCTGAAGGGCAGATGAAGCCCTGCTTCCCAGAACCCAAACTCGTACATCAGAAACCACATCCCTTTGAACGACGAGCATATCCAGTGCGTCTCTCTGGGTTTGTAAACCATCTAATTCGGGGAGACCCCCTCAGCGAGATTCTCGACGGTCGCAAAGGCGTATGAGTCGTCGGGAGCAAAGCGTGAGGCGGTGCTGATAGGTTCCTGCCCGACCCAATTGAACAACGTGCGAGTTTGCTCGGCCTTAACTTCCTCGCCGACCAAATTAGGTGTGACTTCCTCGTCGATCACGGACACCCTCGGGCTTTGCGGCCATTTTACCTGAAAAGCAGAGGAAAACGGTGAATTCGACATCTAAGATCAAATCTAATATTCCACCGCAAAATAAGTGAAAGGGCGAAGAGAGGGGCGAGGAATCGCTCGACGAACTTCCTCAACCGAAGCCCTCACCAAAAAGCTCGTACCCGATAGGAGGTTCTCCTCGACGCAAAACACTAAACCTCCCACCTCAGGAGAAAGGTTCCTCAGCGCTTAAATTCCCTTCAGTCAAACATGGAAAGTCTCCTCGACTAGAGACTTCCTCGCGATGCTCACGTGGCCGCGGGGAGAAAGGGTCCCTGACGTCGAACCCTTCGAGGATGTCAAAACTCTCAGAGGTCCCTGAGACCTTCATCGTGGGTCCCCGACGCCTTCATCAAAACTCCATGAAGTTTCCCGGAATCCTCATGAACTCCTCGGCGTCTTCATCGGAAACTTCATGGTTCCTCCGAAAACTTCATGAGTTCGCCGGAAACCTCATAGACTCACCGAAAAAGTCACCAGAAAATGTATAACCCGTCGGAAAAGACATAAATTCTGGAAAGGGACAAAAGACTTACTGGTGCAAGGATTCTGGAACTGGACGGTGGAGCAAAAAGTTGACAGCGACAGCGGCGGCGAACGAGGGTGAGAAGAGAAAAGAAGATCTTGAGGGATTTTTGAGCTAGAATGAGGGGAAAGTGCAAATGAAACGGATTTCCCCTATTTATAAGCTCTAGCATGGGAAGCGAGGCGTCACATAGGCACTCAAGCACCCCTACTCATAGTCTTCATAGGCATTTATTGCTTCTGACACGTGGCCCTAGAAGACACCATGCGTGTCCCTTTAAATCCCCCACCTGCTCGAGGGAATGACGTGCTCGTTCCCTTCCGCTCTCATCGCATCGCCGAGCACAATGTCTGACCCTTACACTGCTGGGAACGTTTCCCCAGGAGAAGCTAAAAAGAACCATGACTGCGTGTGGAGGGCATGCCATTCCCTGTGATGAGCGCCTGATCGACTCTGTCGTCGAACCCGTTGTCGAGTGCACCTAATGGCTCCCACGCCTATTCATGTGCGTCGTCCCACAGGCTCAGTGCCTCGAGCACGCACAACATTCCCCGAGCAAGTTCCTATGCCCCTCCTCGACATTAGAATTGACTCTTAAGTCATTGGTCCTCTGTTTCGGAGCAACAACTTGGGGAGCTCCTATTCTGGACTGGGCTAGAGGCTGCCTCACTGTCGAGCATGACCTAACTCATCTCCCCGTCGGGGAGGGCCTAAAGAAGGCCAATTCATCAACTCATATGGGGAGAGCTCACACGTCTTCCCCTCGGTCTCCACGTACCCTTAACACAGGGATACATCATCAGCCAACTACCCACAAGCGAAAGAACGGGTCCTCCACCTTCCGAAGTTCACGGGGCAGTTGACCCAGGACGAAGACCACGTGCTGGTCTTCCTTATGCCACGTAGATCTTGACAGTTAATCGTATTGGGCCTGATGATCTAACCTAATGCAAATTACCGTTGGCCCAACGTTGTGGGCACATTATAAATACCCTCTTTCACTAGAGGGTCGGGTATTCTAAATTCTACACTTTCTGTACTTGCTTTCTCTCTCTCTCTCTCTCTCTCTCTCTCTCACTGAAACTTACTTTAGCTTCGGAGTGCCTTGCAGGTACACCCCCTCCTCTTCTCCACCACCGGCGAATTAGGAGCTCACAACGTGTTGCTGGCTGCTGATCTCTTTTCTGATCCGGTAAGATCAGAAGATATGGAGGTAGAGATACTCAATGTTTAAATATTAAGACAATGGACTGAAATGTAATTCTTCATGTACATTTGTATATATTGAATAACGTTGTTGAAGTTCAATCTTACTTATCCTCTCACAAAATTCGTATCAAGGAAAAATTTCCCTAGATGAGTAAAAAATTGATGTTGACAGAGCATAACAACAATTTCATAAATTTGTTAATGAAAGGGTTTCTAAATGTAGTAGTGCATCTTAGACAATTAAATGAATGTCATGTATGCCTAAGTTTAATGTAATAACTTGAGGGGCATACGACATTACTAAAATTTTATTCTGTACAAAATCAAAGGATGATCGTAGTACCATGCAAAATTATGAGGTTATGGTTGAAGCTAAATCCATGTACTTCTCTAGTTCCAAAGATAACAATCATGTATTGACATCTAGAGCGTACTTTAGGGTCATTGAGGAGATTTTGGAGATTGATTATTTTATTTTTAAAGTGCCTTTATTTAAGTGCAAGTGGATTTACACTGACTAATCTTCAAAAGGAAGTCATTATGAACGAACCATTCATCATGGCATCCTAAGAAAAACAAGTTTTTATGTCACCGGTCCTTCTAACACTAGATGATCAATTGTTATACAAGAAAAACATATTCCTGATATTGCTGGAAATCAAGATTTAAATTTTGAGACTCCTTCTTTCGCAACAAATGTGCGTCTCTCATCTGAAAAAATGATTCAGATGATGTGCATGTTATTCGTTATGATCATCAAGAAGGGATATATAAAAACTAGTAAGTAAATATTTTATATGACTTAGTAACATATAATTATCATTTTAGATTTGTATACTTTTTACTAATATTTTTTTTCAACATGTAGAAATGTCGAAGGATACCATATTTGCATGTCGAAGTAAAAGTCAGAAAATTACAAATCCCTAAAGTAAGTGTTAATCATATATGCTTATAAATTATTTATGTTAGTTGTAGTTATTTATGCAAGTTCTTGATATTGAAGTTTGAATTTTCTTGTTGTTGTTGTTAAGATTGAAGTTTGAATGTTGTTCTTGTTATTGTTGTTGTTGTTGTTTTTGAATTCAATGGTTTTAAGATTTAATGTTGTTGTTCTTGATTATCTTAACTAGTTTCAAAATTGGTTCAAATTATAGGTGTTTAACGGATCGGTTATAAAATTCATAGAAGTAAACTTTTGGACAGTCATTCAAGAATTCGCAATTTTGTTTTTGCATTTGTTAGTTAATCATTTGTTTTAATTTTGTTGTAAAAAGATAATGTGTGGGCTATTTTGACTTTGCAATTGGTGTAAACAATAATATTTTTGGTATAATGTTTTTGTTTTAGAAATGGTCAAAAGGTAAAGTGTTTCTATTTCAAAAATGGAAAAAAATATATATTCTCTAATACAAGTTAAAACGAAAATATAGAAAGAAAATATTTGATAACAATGATTTCCCCTTGGTTATTTTACTATACTAAGGAAGTAAGACATAATCTATTACCTCGGTGTTTTGTATAAATGAGGCAAAAAGTGGGACGCACCATCCAGTTTTGAAAATTAAAAAAAAAAATGCATTTGTTGGGGTTTGCACTCATGAGCAGTACAATTTATCCATCGGTGCATCTAAAACTGAGGGGAAAAGTGACAACTTTTTATGACGTCCTTTGTTACCTCGTCTTTCTCACCGAGGTAAAACCTCTTTCTCAACCGAGGTAAAGGGTTTTTCATAGTAGTAAGGATAACACTTCTTTCATATAATCTCATGGGTTTTGTAAACCCAGATGGTGAGATCTATATCGGGTTGTCTCAGATAACACACATTGTCTGTGGTTGACTTTAGTAGATTTTATTAGTTTTTTTTTGTTCTTGACGTTATTTTGGTTTTGTAACGAATTATTTGTATATTATTGACATTTTATCTTAACATTTTATTAGATGAAAACTAAATTACATTACTTACGAACATTGCTTAACACGACTTAACAAGAAAATAACATGAACAAAACTTAAACAAGATTAGATGATTCATTACATTCAACATCTTGATAATATCGTCGATAGATCTCACAACTGTCGCATCCATCTTGATCAGACCCTTTGTTTCGCATCGATGATATGTGATCCACATAACTTTTAAATCTCCAAATGTCCCCAGCTCAAATTTACTAAACCTAATCTTCTCTTCATTATCAATCAATGGTGAATGATACTCGATCTTAACCGCCTTTATATTGACGATGTGGTCCAAGAGATTATCTAGTTTGAATTTCAGAATAACAAGAGGGGTGTCCGTTGTGAGCCTAAAGTCAACGAGAGGTTTCACTTCATTATAGTCACAAATACGAGATACCAAAATTGTGACATTGTGAGGTGTTTTTGTTAACAACATATGTATATTTATACAAGTGTTAAATCATTATGGATCACACAAAATTGTTGATGCAATCACATCTCTATAAAAATGTCGGCAAAATTTCAACTATTAAAAATTAACACTACCACATTTTTCAGGAAAGTGAAAAAATCCAGTATTTTAAAATTTTTTAAAAAATTGATAAAATTTACCACGTATCATTTTTCTGAAAATATGATAAAAATGCATATCGAATATTTTAAATAGTTGGTTAAACTTTTCGCTTCTAAAAGAAAACTTTTAACTTAATAAAAAAAATTGAGAGGAGTACTTTTTATATTACAAAAATATGTTCGTGCCATGTAAAAATAATCCTCGTGAAAAACCATTTGTAATCCAAACTGTTAAGAGTCTCAAATCGGATAATATATGGCATGAACATGTGTTTATAAGTGAGGGTAATTCTCACCTTACCAACCGGTTTTGTAGGGTTGAGTTAGGTCCAACCACATTTTTTTACATGATATCAAGAGCCTCGTTTAAGATCCGGTGGACCACCTTCTATAGTTTCCGCTATCGGGTCACCCATCATTTATTTCCACGCTCTAGATGTCCAATCCTGGGCGTGAGGGGGTGTGTTAAGAGTCTCGTATTTACACAAACCAATGCATATAATATGAACTAATTTTTTTCGTATTTAAAAAAAATGGAATCCCCTTTCTTTTTTTTTTCTTTAAACTTCTCACATTTTTATAAGACATATCTGACAATAACCATCTAACAGAGTTAATTAACATAAAGACTATTCAACAACAAAAATATAATCAAATTGAAAATACTCGGCAAGATAATAATACAACATTAACATTTTGAACTTATAAAGTTCATCATATTAAGTAAATTAACAACATAATTATGCAATCAAAATTACTAATAAAAACTAGCCAGGGAAATTAAATTAGCAAGGCACATCAACAAGATCATTAAGGTGTTTCAGGCTTTGGATTGCCACCATTATGATGCAAAGGGTCTGGCCCTGAAGGAACCTTCCTCAACTCATCCCAACTCACTGTTTTTTCACCATACTTATAACCATTTGATGTCCCTTCCAATAAAGCCCTCAGTTTTGTTCTCTTTTCAACTAAAACCTGCACACAAAAACACAAACAACATTTGTCCTAGAAACAAACGGATAGACTTGCAAGAGAATATACGTGTCAGCTAGAAACAAACCTTTCTGTTTAGAATCTCCTTAGTAGAAAAACACAAAGCATTAGGGTTTCTCATAAGAAACAAAAACAGAAGCAGCAGTAAAATGAGTAACGCAAAAATTGATTTTGAAGCCATAAATGTTGAAGAGAGCGAGTGTTAAGAATATATAGAGCAATTGTTCAAGGATTTGAATGATTGCTGGTGCAGTCATTTTTTATTAATGAGAGGATAGTAGCAGAGGTAATTGTGGCAAAATATTTTTTGAATGTCACTCACCACTACTACTGAGTGACAGCGCCGTCTTATGTGGTTGTCGAGCCACCTGAATTACTGATGATAGATGATGTCAACAAACAATAAAATTATCCTAAAGTAATAATTACATAAAAGAATAGTTCATGTCCAATGTTATATTAGTAGTACTACTACTTACATTACATTATTAGCCTCCCCTATGTTATTGAAGTATATGCTAGTCTTGAGGTTGTGTTCTTCCCAAATCTGATTCTCTGCAACAATTATTTGTTTGTTTCTAGATAATAAGATACTTCAGCGAAGACAAGACATATATGATGATAATTAAGATACTAATTTAAAATGTTAGTATTGGATATATCGAATTTATTACAACATTGTCGTATACAATTAGAAACAAATAGTCACAATGCCATACTTTTCAATCATATATATCAATATACCATCATTTTAAAAAAAACATTCTCATTGTAAAAGTGTTGCCCGTGGGTGGCAGTGTGGAAAATAAAGTGGGTTTCGTCCAATGAATGAGAGTGTATAAAAAAAAGTGTTGCTCATTGAATGGGTGGTAGTGGTGTAAATGTATAATAATGTCGCTCATTCAATAGGTGACACTTCTTTTTTCTTGTACACTGTCGCTCATTCATTAGAAAAAATCCACTTTATTTTGTACATTTCGCACATTTAATGGGCGACACCTCTATAATAAAAACAACTTTTTAAAAAAGTATGATACTTCAGTATTTACTTGAAAATGAGTGGTTATTTGCTATAAAGCACGGACACTTCAAATACGACACCAATACCAATACGGCAACTTCGATAATAATTTAAAAAATGAATAAATTAAAAGTAATTACAAGTGCCGGTATCTGACACGGAAACACTATTTTTCAGAGGTATCAGTGCTACATAAATTATTTGACATTTTTAACCCAAAAGAAGAATGGGACAGTGCAAAATTCGGATGTTGATAAATATAATTGGTCTTTAGGACATGATATTATAAAAGTACAAAATTGGTTCGAGTACACTGTAATTAGAAATAAAAAGCACGATAAAATAAATATATTTAATTGAAATTTTAGTCTTCTATTTTATATATTTTTTAATTTTGATCCTTGCATTTTAAAAATTATGTTTTTGGTCCTTTTTTAAATTGTGTTGAATTTTAGTCCTCTTTCCAATTTAATACTTATTTTAATGATGTGACGTTATTTTTGATTACGTGTCATTTACTCTTTGTCAAAATATATTTCCTGGTAATTTTTGTCCATTTAACATTATATTATTTTTTAAAATTTAATAATAATTCAATTATTTATTCTATTTAATAAATCATCTCATTAAAAATCACAATAAGTAAAACATTGAAGAAATTTTTCTGACACTCTCTTTTTCTCTCATAGTTCAAAATACGAAGATGAACTCTAAGTACAGATTTCAAAATTGCCATTGTCAGTCTATTTGTTGGTCGCTTTGGTCGCTCATCTCTGAAATGGCAAACCCAAGTTAGGTTTCAAGGTATGTATGTTCTTCCACAATCTAATTTTGCTTAGGGTTGTTGTTCCCATCGCTCATTCTGAAATTCCATTCTCGTTTATACCATGCTGGGCGTTTAATTAATCTAATTTATTTAAGTTGTGCGTTTAAGGCTAATGATTATGCAATGTGATTTTGTTTAGGGTTGTTATATCCATCGCTCATTCGGAACATTTGTTTATGTTTGTGATTTGTCAATGTTGATATGACCTGATTTGTTTATGTGTTTGGTCCCTGAATTGATAATGGTGTGGTTGATAAGTGCAAAATGTAACTATTTTTGTATATAATTTTTGTTGCACTTATCGATGCTTTTTGGTTAATATCGTTCGAATAAACCCCGATTTGTTTATAAATACGTTTACTTTACATTTCAGTGTATATATTGTGTATCGTGTAAATATCAATGAGTTTAATTGATTTTATCTCATTTTTGTAGGTATTCAATCAAGGATATCTTGCCATTGTTGTATAGAGCATTGAATAAGCTTTCCAGCGCTTCCGACCGTGCGTAAATCAGAGTTGTGGTTCAGAAGTTGTGGTCAAAATAAGGGCTGGTTTGTTGTCAAGTTCACTTTGCGAGTTTGTCAGCGAATGTTCGCTTTGCGAGTTCCCAGCGAAGGCTCCCAGAATTAGACAGGGGAGAAAGAGACCAAAGTTCACTTTGCAAAGTGTGCAGCGAGCGTTCGCTTTGCGAATAAATCATTCGCACTGCGAACTTCTGGAATTTTGCAGAGGCGGTTTAGTATTTCAGAGGCACTTACGTGCTATTTTTTTAGGCTCTTTTTGCGAGTAAAACATTCGCTTAGCGAATGCACGAATTTTGTAATTGTATTTAAGACATTTTCAGTCATTTTTTAGGTATGGTTTTGGGGATTTTTGCTCCCAACTCCATCAACTTCATTTTTCAGTAGATTACCTTAGAAAACAACATGGAAGCTTGCACACGGATGAACCGAGGTGGATTGATCGTCGATCGGCTCTGACAAACCGCGAGATGTTTGGTTTATTTCTCTTCGTCTTTGTGTTTTTCTTCTTTGTTGGGTTATTGTATATGTATTTGTTCTGAACTCATGTATATTTGTCGCCCATGGCGTTGTATGATATTTGCTTTACAAATCTTTATTGGTGATTGTCTATGATTTTTGCTTTATACGCGGCGTTTGGGTTGTGTTAGAGATAAACTTCACAAACTTTGATTAGGGATAATTATCTGTTAGTTTTTGGATGCTAGAGATAGATTTAGAGCTAACAATCTTCAATAGGCGTCGAAGCTTAATGCCTCCGTATCTTGATTCGGGTACGAGAGTGTCGACGATGGTAACACGGTTGTTCTCTCAACTTTGCGTTAGACATAACCTTTGTTGTGAGCGATGTTGGATGATATTGAGGAGTATTGTAGGTGAGTATAACTGGTCGGTAAGTTTAAGTTTGTGAGGAGTCGATTATGTGCATGCCGGATAAGTTCGTCTCTCTGATTAATGATTTCTTTTTGTTTTAATGTTTACTTTTCTGTTTTTACTTCACCCATTTTAAACCTAAACTCATAAACACGAGAGACTGTCGAACGTCATTTTTTCCCTCGAACTGATCTCTGTGGACACGACATAAATCCCGGAGGGAATTCTTCCGAAAATAAATATTTTTGCTGCTTGCCACTATTCCGCAACCAACAAAATGGCGTCGTTGTCGGGGATTGGTTTTGATATTGAATCGCATTGCGATAGTTTCTTTGTTTTTTAGTTTTGTATATATCGTATATATTGTTTATTTCCATTATGTTTATTCAAGTGTTGTATACATTTTGTTCCCATAACATTTGTTTAAGTGTTTGGTTAGGGCACTTGCTTTTGGTTTGCGCGGTGAGGCATCACCATGGCATGAAGGAAGGAAGTTGCTAGCTAAGCACTGTAAAGGCGTCGAGCTTACGACGTAAAACAAGCATGTTTTATTGTTTTTAGTTTCTAATGTTTTTGTTTGTTGTTTGGAGCAAATTTTGGTTGGCCAATTTGAGGATGCATTTAAGGTGATGTTCCAAGTTTGATCATTTCAACTTGCAGATGCATGGTAATGATATTGTTAAGTTTTGTACACATCCAAGGTATGTGTTTATCGCTTTCTAGACTTTAGCATATTCATGATACTTAGACATTTTACAAACTTCCATGCCATTCATTCTTTTGTATACTTGTTCTTGATGTGAATCACTTTAGTTCCAACCCTTTTTGTGAGGTAGTTTTCCATTGTTCATATATGCGCGGAGTACCAACATTCTTGTTCTAACTGGATTTTATTATGCTTAATCTTTTGTTTGTGTTGATTATATGAAAGCATGAAAAGGATCAAGGCATTTTGTTTCATTTTGAGCACAACTACCTATCCAAATAGTCATTCACCTTGTGAGCGTGTGATCATTCGTAACCTCTTTGAGATTTTTTATCCATGTTTTATTTGAACTTAATGCTTGTCTATGAGTATTTTATTCACTTATTTTTTAATGGATTTTGTTTTTTCTTGAACCCTCAACTTTGTGTTGTTATATGAATTTTTGCCTTGCCTTAGAAAGTAGGGAGTATTCACATGATGATGTGGTTGAATTCAAGTTGGGGAGAGAATGATTGTTTACTCATTGGTTGGTTTCTATGAGGTTGAAAAAGAAAAGAAAAAAGAGAAAAATATGACAAAGAAAAGAAAATAAAAATGTGAAAAAGAAGAAAAAGAAAATCCTTGAGAAAGGAAACAAAAAGAGTTCAAATAATTGTGCTAAATAAGTATTGTGTGTTGTGTAACACTTGGGATTTTTGGAAGAAGTTGATTGGAATTTGGTGTTTGAGTCTTTGTGAGTTGATCACTCCCTTAGGTTTAGGCAAGTTTTTGTTTCAATTATCTTTAGAAAATGCCCCTTGTTTGTTTTTCCGACCACGCTACAACCTTGAAAAGCCCTTGTGATTCTTGCCTTCGTATGTTCAATGTGAATTTTTGGATGGTTGCATAATTTAGTCTATTGTTTGCATGATTGTTGTGTGAGTGATAAGTACCTCATTTTGTGTTTTTCATCTACCGATGATTGTTTTTGCTAGGTGTGATTCACTTTGGAACTTGTGTTGTTTTAGGATGTTTGGCATGATTTTTGTATTTTGCATTTGTTTCGTGATTATGTTGTCATCGTAGTTTAGTGGTAAGTATTTACTTTGTGTGTACTATTTTTATTTTGAACCATACATTTGTTTCCATTTTTCAAAACCTGTTGATTCGTGATTCTTTGGTTATTGCTTTTGTGTTTTTAAGTTTGCTTGATTTTTGTTTGCATACAAACAAGTTTAAGTTGGGGAGAGTTTGATAAGTGCAAACTGTAACTACTTTTGTATATAAGTTTTGTTGCACTTATCGATACTTTTTGGTTAATATCGTTCGAACAAACCCCGATTTGTTTATAAATATGTTTACTTTACATTTCAGTGTATATATTGCGTATCGTGTAAATATCAATGAGTTTAATTGATTTTCTCTCATTTTTGCAGGTATTCATTCAAGGATATCTTGTCATTGTTGTATAAAGCATTGAATAAGTTTTCCAGCGCTTCCGACCGTGCATAAATCAGAGTTGCGGTTCAGAAGTTGTGGTCAAAATAAGGGCTGGTTTGTTGTCAAGTTCGCTTTGCGGGTTTGCCAGCGAATGTTCGCTTTCCGAGTGCTTGGCAAGTTCCCAGCGAAGGCTCCCAGAATTAGACAGGGGAGAAAGAGACCAAAGTTCGCTTTGCGAACTGTGCAGCAAGCATTCGCTTTGCGAATAAATCGTTCGCACTGCGAACTTCTGGAATTTTGCAGAGGCGGTTTAGCATTTCAGAGGCACTTAAGTGCCATTTTTTTAGGCTCGCTTTGCGAGTAAAACATTCGCTTAGCGAATGCACGGATTTTGTAATTGTATTTAAGACATTTTCAGTCATTTTTTAGGTATGGTTTTGGGGATTTTTTCTCCCAACTCCATCAACTACATTTTTCAGTAGATTAGCTTAGAAAACAACATGGAAGCTTGCATACAGATGAACCGAGGTGGATTGATCGTCGATCGGCTCTGACAAACCGCGAGATGTTTGGTTTATTTCTCTTCGTATTTATGTTTTTCTTCTTTGTTGGGTTATTGTATATGTATTTGTTCTGAACTCATGTATATTTGTCGCTCATGGCGTTGTATGATATTTGCTTTACAAATCTTTATTGGTGATTGTCTCTGATTTTTGCTTTATGCGCGGGGTTTGGGTTGTGTTAGAGATAAACTTCACAAACTTTGATTAGGGATGATTATCTGTTAGTTTCTGGATGCTAGAGATAGATTTAGAGCTAACAATCTTCAATAGGCGTCGAAGCTTAATGCCTTTGTATCTTGAGTCGGGTGCGAGAGTGTCGACGATGGTAACACGGTTGTTCTCTCAACTTTGCGTTAGACATAACCTTTGTTGTGAGCAATGCTGGATGATATTGAGGAGTATTGTAGGTGGAGTATAACTGGTCGGTAAGTTTAAGTTTGTGAGGAGTCGATTATGTGCATGCCGGTGTAGCGGTAAAATCTGTGAGTATAAGCTATTAATTAACTCAACTCAAAAATAAGCAAGAGTCGCCACCCGCACTTTTATTTTTATCCATAAAGGAAAGGAAAAAAAGAGCGAACAAAACCTAAAGAGATAAGGGTAAGGGGGGTTGGTTATGTAAAGGGAAGGTTTTACGCACCTAATACATCTATAGTACTCTATAGGAGCCCTTTGATGTACTCACTGCTTTTGGTCTGAAAATGGTTTGCTTGTAAAGAGATTGAGGAGATGAGAGGAGAAATATTTTTTAATATTTTTGTGTTTGGAGAGACTTATCGCCTCATGCCTACGTACCCACGATGTGCAATGTAGGATCAAAACCTCGTAGTTCGTGGTACAAAGAACAAAAATTATTGGTTATGGTTTATTTTATCTTGAAAAGGACAACCTGTCATTCTCAAGAGAGAATACTCAACTAATTACCCAAAGGTATGGGAAAGTGGCATTTGCATCACATTAAGATGGAGGATTTGCTTGGATTAACATCAACAAGACTAATCACTTCAACATCTAAGTGGAAAACGACCATTCTTTCAACAAAATACCATGGTTAGGAGTTTTACATCTCATCAACAAAAATGACTCATGTCTAATTCTTTTGAAAAGTTTAAAAGAAAAAAAAAGGTGCATAAAAGCACAAAAATTTGGATGAGTTTTGTATTTTTTATGTTTTTTATGAAAAAAAGTCAAAATATAGTTAAATGGATTAACATTTATTAAGAAAACAAAGTTTAAAAAGTCACTCGACAAAAGTCGAGGTTTTATTATGAGAGTGGTTTTAAGTTGAAAACAAGAAGGTTTTGAAAAAGAGAGAAGATTTTGAAAATTTAAGAATGGGGAGGAGAAGAAGTGACTATCCTAGTGCGTGAAATAAAAGCTAGGGAAAAGAAGGATCTAACCAAAATGAAGCCACTTCAAAGCAATATTAAAAGAATTTCATCCTTAAGCAAATTGGCCAAATAAAGGCAAGTCTTCAATCAACACTCCAAGCAAAGGGATAAGAAGTCCTAATTCTAGGTCCATAAATCCAATATCACTTCAAAAGAGGCCCATAAAGATATCACTCCAAGGCATAGGATAGTAACCAAAAGTCCAAATGAAGAGAATTAAGTTTTTTATGGTTTAAGCCTTTATTAATGTTTTAGAAGTCCAAATGGACAAAGTAAAAATCAAGCACAAAATAATAGCAATAATAAAGAAATATAAACATGAATATGGGATGATAACATGAGACATAAAAATAAAAGAGATAAGGGAGCAAGAAGTAATCACAATATAATATGTAACATTAATATATACACAATAATGGTATGGTGAACTTAATCATCCACAACCAAGAAAAAATGGCCAAAAGAACAACAAGATAATCGATTCCGCTTCGTGTCTTGCACTACGGCGATTAACCGATGCGATTAGGCCAAATTTAATGAAAACTTGAAAGAAGATCGGGAGACCCGAAGCAACTACGCATCAAGCTTCAAAGTTTATGGAACTAACGCAAACAATCAATCAACCTTGGGATTACGCGACTAATCAAAGTCCGGTCCACAAAAGTACAAATATCGAATTGGATTTATTCCGAATAGGGGCGAATTTTGGTCTATGTTAAGCGCACGCCGAGTAATTTGTTCGAGCAATTACCCTACGAATGAGGCCGGCCATGAGATATATGTGTTAATGCACGCGAGATAAACGATATAGAGATCGTTATCCTAAAGCGATGCCACACGAAAAGAAAAAGTGGTAATGATCTCGTCTCGATCGAAATTCAACAAAGAAATTTCACGATCACTTCGACTTTCATTGATCAAAAAGAAAAGAAATAGAAGAAAGAGGAAAACAAATTTGAATTACAAATCCAAGATAATTCCATCTTTAAGTTCATTCACTCATTTTGGTGGATTAAAGTGTTAAACATCTCATTAACTCAAAGCACCTAAAGTGAATTAAATAATTCACTTTAAAGGTAGATTTGAATTAGTGAACATTTATCCAACTTCATCTACACCCTAAGTCCAATGAATTTAAAGAGAAATAATATCTTAAAATGTGATCCAAATCCAAAATCAAAAGGAAAATAAAAAAAACAAGAACAAAATATTCAAATCATTTTCAAGAATTTTTCTAAAAAACAGAATTTAAAGTACAATTTAATTTCACAAGCTTACTAAAAAAATAGAAACCAATTGGAATTAACTTCTTAAGAAAAATAGAGAAAAAGTGAAGGAGGTGAGTTTTAGGAAATGGTGGTGGTGTAATGAATGGGCTAGGCCCATCGTTTCCAAGAAAAAAGAGATATGAAACAAAAAAAACAATGGAAAAGGAAATGAAAAAGAAAAAGAGTCAGAAAAGTGAAATTAGCTTCTTCTTCTTCTACACTAGCCGTGCGCACTATTCACCAAGACAACATGCTTCAATTTTTGAGCTCCGTCAAATCGGAGCGACGGAGCTCAAACCATATACCGTTGCGATCGTGAGACGGAGAGGATTCCAAATATGTGATCACAATTAACCGTCGATGCAAGAATCGGACGAATCGGAGTTTCAAAGTTTCGACAGAAAATTAGAACTACCTTGAAAAATGGAAGCAAGACTCCTCTTCAACTTCTACTCTCTTCCTCTTGTTGTTGTATGAAGAATTTCACTCTTAGAAATGATTTTTGATGAAGATTGGAGTGGTATTTAAAGCTTTTGGAATTGGAGCTTCAATGGAGTTTTTTTTCTTTGAAGTTGTTTTTTGCAGAATTTTTGGAGGCTTTCTAAGCTTGGTTTAATTTTGGCAGAGGTTTGAGGGCTGTCAAAGCTTGAGAAATTGTGAGAAATGAAGCTGTATTTATAGATGGATTGGTGAGAATTGTTGCCGCCGTTTTGCTATTTTCCTTGCGTTTCAATTGGTTTTGGGCCGGGTGAGTTTTGCTGCATTTTGGACAGCTGGAGAGTGAATTTTGAGTGAAAATCTGGATTGTCGTTTGGAATATTTTTCACTGCGTTTTGGAATGTGCAATCCGCGTGTTGTGTGATGAAGTACAGCGGTTTGGCTTGGAGATGAAGCCGGCTTGATGAGCTCATGGCGTGATTCACTTTTGATACGGCTTACGGTTGGAATTTATTGGCTTGAATTGTCTTTTTTTTTCATTTCGTAGAAGCCGTGAAATGTTGCAGCTCATGCGTGACTTGTTGTAATTAGTGGCAGGATGGCTTATGAGGAATGGCTGAAAATTTTACCCCATACCCCTACATTTATCCCCATACCCCTACTCATCAAATTTTTGGACGAAAATACCCCCATATAAATAGTCTTTATTTCAAAGTTTTCATTTATTTTTTTCATTTTGTCTTTCTACAAACGGTAAAAAACGCACTGACTTTCGCTTCCGGAGAACACACTGAGGCTACTTCCGGATCTCAAAAAATCACACTTCCGGAAAACATACGTTGACTACATCCGGAGTACAAAAAATTACCCTCCGGAGAACTTGAGTAAGTGACATCCGGTTCTTCATTTTTCGTTGGAACACACCGGATAACTTGGCATCGTGTTATCCGGTATTTGTATTTCCTTCACCGGATAACTTGATGCTCAGTTATCCGGTTTGTTAATTTCTTAACCGGATAACTTGATGCTCAGTTATCCGGTTTGTTAATTTCTTCACCGGAAAACTAGAAGCTGAGTTTTCCGGTTTTGTTTCGATTTTTAATTTTTTTTTTTCCAGTGGCTCGGCGTTTTAGAGGACGCGACGGATTTATCTATCGACGGTACGCGGATGGATCTGTAGTTCGCGCACTTGATATTCCAGCTGAAGATCGGATAGCTGATCCTCCACCTATACCAGCAGCAGCTCACATTCCACCGCTTCCACCATTTCCCGGAGGACCGACTGATACATCACTTTTGGTGAGGTATCAGAACCATGTGGCTCGTTATTTGTGGGATGGCCAAGTAAGTAAATATATGACCTTTCTATGTTGAATAAAATGTAATTTTAATTATTTATGTATTATGACATATTCTACGATTTAAATGTAAATATATGACCTCTGTATGTACCTCTTGTTCACCTTCCATACTCAGTTTCCTCCAATGGATATGAATAGCATCAATTGGTATTGGTTCACCACTCAATGTGTATCTCCCTAACTCACAGGCACATGGTAACCCGTATACTGTTCTACGAAAACACCTGCACATCTGGGTGTTTGTACCCACCATGTCAACCCTATGCCACTCTTCAGCAATGTGCCGCAAAGCAGCTCTAGATACTGATCCACGAAAATTCGAATAATATGGACTAGTGTGTGCATGCTCAACCTCATAAAAACTCTTCTGAAATGAAGCTCTAATATTGCCCACTTGAACCTTGATGTTGCCATTCATAGCCTCCCAGCACTTGCACATATCACCTAAACTGTTCTCCAACATTTGCTTCAGCTTCCAATGCGCAGATTCGACTCTAACAAAAATAAAAGAAGTTCAGACAAAGTATCAGTAACATTACCATAAACAAACTATGGCTATAAAACAAACACATTACCTGTTAGTAGTGATGTTGCCTAAATGCAACACTTTATTGATCCAAGCTTCAACAAATCTATGCCTATGAGGTGTCAACCATGTGTCTTTCACATAATCCAAAAAATGTCCATATTCTAAACATGCATGCTCAAGTAATTTCAACTTTTGATGGTATTCCACCTCATCACTAGCTTTTACAAGTTCATACCAAAGCTCCTCTATCGATTTTCGCATGTCATTCACAACATACTCCTTGCACTTCGCTTTCACATTCTTGTTTATGTGAAATCAGCACAGCAAATTAACTGTCGTAGGAAATACTGTTTCAATTGCTTTCATCAAAGCAAGATCTCTATCAGTTAAAATTACTTGTGGCCATAATCCTTGTTTAGTAAATAACTGTTTCAATTTATCTAGTACCCAGCACAAAGTCTCTGTTTGCTCAGATTCCATATAGGCAAATGCAACAGAAAATGTTAACTCAGTTGATGTCACACCAACAATTTCAAACAAAGGTTGCCTATACTTATTGGTTTTATAAGTACTATCCATAATCAACACAATAGGAAACAGATTCAACAACTTCACAGAGTCTGGATGGGCCCAGAAGATATCTCTCACAACTTCTGACTCATCTTTTTTCCTACTCCAATAAACATAATCAGATTCCTCTATCAATTTAAACAACTGTTGCATTTCTGTTCTAGGGCCCCTGATGTTTTTTTGAATCTTACTCTTATGTTTATATATTTGGGTGATTCGAGTCACATTCTCCGGATCTCGTTCTTTCAATGACAACAATATGTGTCTTGGAGGAACATGACGTTTTGACAAATCAGCTATATGTTGTTGGTCATCTTCATTGAGTCGACTTACAAACGCATGACCTTCAAATTTATCAGGTAAACCATGGTTGTGAACTCCACATTTTACATCAATTTTCCAACCAGAACCATCTTTTGAAGGTGTTGATCTTACTTTGAAAGGACAATTACATTTTTTGGTAGCACTTTGTGTTTCGCTATCCCCTTCTTTGTATTTTCCACCTCTATCACAGCCAAATATAACCTTGTCACTTCTTCCTCTCTTGCCAGTATTGGTGTCCGAACGGGTTATAATAACCGTGACTCTATTCCTCAGTCCAACCTCCTTAATCCACCTAGTCGCCTCTTCTCTTGTAGGAAATTTTTCTTTAGTCAAGAATATTTCTGTTGTATCTACAGTTGTCTGGTCTTTGTCACATATCATCAAAGGAATGTCCATGTCTCCTAAACAAACTTAAAGTTAAAAAAAAAAATAAAAAAATAAAAAAATAAAAAAACATAACGAACCGGATAACTATAGACCAAGTTATCCGGTTGAATAGTAACAAAACCGGATAACTTGAAAGCAAGAAATCCGGTGAAGAAAAAAATACAAACCGGATATCTTGGAGACAAGTTATCCGGGTAACAAACATTGCCTCTAAAATACAAACCGGATAACTTATGGTTGTGTTATCCGGTTCACTATAAACAGTAACCGGATTTCTTGTAGCCATGTTATCCGGTTTAAAAAATACCATTCCGGAAATCCTTACCCTATGTTCTCCGGTTCTCGTCGAATACTGACAAAAATTACTTTTGGACTCGTCTGACTACACGGTAAAAAGTAAAAAAAAAATTAAATAAAACATAAAAGGACAAAATTGGAATTTTTAAAATTTGTAGGGGTACGGGGATAAATGTAGGGGTATGGGGTAAAATTTTCGGAATGGCTTGATGGCTGGACCGTGTACCATGGCCTTGTTATATTTTTGTTTCAGCATTTTTTTTTTTTAAATGGTAAATGGGCTATAATAATTCTTGTAGTAGTGGATATAATAGATTTTTAAAATGGATATAATGGATATAATAAATGGATTTTTAGAATGGATATAAATGGTAATTGAAAAAAATATAAATCTTTGTGGATAATTGGATATGGTTTTTAGAAAGTGGATATGAAATATATATTAGATGAAAATGGATAAAAATGGAGAAAATTGGACAAATTTGGATAATTGGTTATTTGAGAATTGAAATGGGTAATTTGGAAAAATAATGGATAGAAATTGGATAGGTGAAAATGGATAATTGGTTTAGAAAAAATGGAAATGATAGGGATCATGGATGACCAATCTTTAATTTAATTTTTTTTTAGCCCAAAACCAATCTTGACTTTTTTGTCACAAGCCTCTGATAAAAAATGTGCAACATAGCTACCACTGAACAACGGCCATTTGATTCAATCATCCTCTTTGACCTCTGATCAAATGAATCTTGAACCACTTTGAACAATTTCTGGGAAAATAAATCCACAGAGGAAAACAGTCTGGATTGATGAACTCAGATGAACATGATGTATATCCACACAACAACTTGACAGTCACTGCTTTGAGGAACAGCTCACTGAAACAGATATCTTGCACTTGAAGCAATTACTTGATAGTTTGACCAAGATCAGGTCAAACATCCATCTGAACTAAATCACAATTAAATAGCCACCCTTGATTCCAAGCCATACTTTTTGCCATCAATCTCCCTGCAAAACCCTAATCACACAGAGAAGAAGAAACAAGCAAAAATTGCAAAATATTTTTGGTATTTTGGTTAGAGGTTAGTAAATATAAACAAACAAAAATGTAAATGATATGTGGGATCTTAGGGGTAAAAATTAGGGTATTACAGCCGGATAAGTTTGTCTCTCTGATTAATGATTTCTTTTTGTTTTAATGTTTACTTTTCTGTTTTTACTTCACCCATTTTAAACCTAAACTCATAAACGCGAGAGACTATCGAACGAAATTCTTTCCCTCGAACCGATCTCTGTGGACACGACATAAATCCCGGAGGAAATTTTTCCGAAAATAAATAGTTTTGCTGCTTGCCGCTATTCCGCAACCAACAGTGGACCCTTACAAGTTTTATGTTTGTGATTTATTTATGTTGTGGTCCCTGAATTGATAATGTTATTGTCCCTTATAAGTTTTATGTTTGTGATTTGTTTATGTTGTGTTCCCTGAAGTGTTAATGAGTTGTGGTCCTGATTTGTTAATGTTGCGGTCCCTGAATTGATAATGTTTGTGATTTGCTTATGTTATGTTGTAGGCTATCTGATACCTAAGTTGTCAGACTTAGAGTAGACCATCGAAGACATTTTGTACATCATTTAGTTAAGTCCTATGTTGATGGGCTTGTTTCTGAAATGAATTGGGATTGGAATGTAGACTTAATGTTCTATATGCAAATTGAAGAATTGATTAATGGTGAGAGGTACTGTAATATAAAGTGTTTATGGTATTGAAATCCTAACTTAGCTTTTTCTCGTGGACTTCAGCCTTTGAATAATGACAACGATGTGTTTATGTTGAACACGAAGTTGAAGAAGTTAATATTAAAGATGTTATTTTTGAGGAGGTTAATGGTGAAGATGCAAATGTTGAGGGACCAAATGTTTTCTTATTGTTGAGGGAGCAAATTTTGAAGAAGAAAATGTTAAAGATGCAAATGTCAAAGAAAAAAATAAGAGAATGAAACATATCCTAATTATAACATGAGCAGGGAGGATGACGAGGAAGATGAGGAAGATGGCAATGATGAGTTGAACTTAGGTTCTGATGTTAGTGTTAATTGGACGACAGTTCTCCCTAAGGCTACAACAGAGCAACCTTTAAGGTTGTCCCTTCATATTAGGTTTAGCATAAGGACTACCAACCAATTTTGGCAACTTGTTAGCTTCACTGATCGACATAGTTGTCATAAGATAACCAGGAATAGACAAGCGATAACTTATTGGTTAGCTCACAAATTATTGTATACAATAAGACACATTCTTAAGATGAAAACTAAAGGGCTGATTGCAGACGCTGTGGAGAAATGGGGGGTGAAGTTGTCAAAGGATCAAGCATATAGAGCCAAGAAAAAAGTCATAGAATTGATTCAAGGTGCTGATCGTGAATAATTCAAACATCTTATGAGTTATACTGGGGAATTGTTATAGTCAAATCCAAACTCTATAGTTAAAATTTGGTGTGATGATTCAGAAGGTAGTCCTATTTTTGAAAGAATATATGTATTCTTAGAAGCTTGTAAGGCAGCGTTTGCAACCACGTGTAAGCCTTTAATTGGATTGGATGCTTATTTTTTGAAAGGGGAATTCGGAGGTCAGTTAATAGGTGTTGTTGGTAAGGATGAAAATAACAAGATTTATCAAATAGCTTATGACGTTGTGGAAGTTGAAACAAATTACTCATGGCAATGGTTCCTTAAGTTATTAATTGAAGACTTACATTCCATTCAATACAAGGATTATGGATCTATATCAGATCAGCAGAAGGTTAATTTTATCATTATCTGATGTCTTCAACTATGTTATGATTATCTTATGTTAGATACAAGGTTAATTTTATCATTATAATTTTCTTATGTTCGGGGTTTGGTATCGGCTATTCTAGATTCAAGACAACGCGTTGAACATAGATTGTGTGTTAAACACTTGTATGGTAATCGGAGGAAGAAATATCATGGGATACTGATGAAGGAAGCTTTATGGAGGGCAGCTATGGCCATAACAATACTTGGATTTTCTTATGTTCAGGGTTTGGTATCGGCTATTCTAAAGTCAAGCAAACATGTTGAACATATATTGTGTGTTAAACACTTGTATAGAAATTAGAGGAAGAAATATCCTGGGATACTGATGAAGGAAGCTTTATGGGGGCAGCTAGGGCCACAACAATACTTGGATGAGAAAGAGCGGTGAATTAGATGAAACAACTCAATGTCAACGCTTGGAAAGACATGATGGATGTACCCGTTACATGTTGGAGTAGATCTCATTTCAAGACAGACACACAGTGCGATTTTCAAGTCAACAATATATGTGAAGATTTTAATCGAGCAATCTTGGAGTATAGAGACAAGTCAATCATTACACTACTTGAAGGAATCAAACATTATATAACAGTTAGAATTTCTACTCAAAAGGAGAAATTAGGTAGGTACAAAGGTGTTATAAGTCCTAGCATCTAACAAGTCTTGGAAAAAACAAAGAGGGCAGCAGAATGATGGATTGCAACATGGCATTCCGATGATGACTTTGCTATATTTGGGGTTTCAAGCGGTGTTGATACATTTTTTGTTAACTTGTTGCAAAAGAAATGTGATTGTATGAGGTAGGATTTAACCGGAATACCATGTTGTCATGATATCGCATGCATATGGTTTGATAAGAAGGAGCCTGAAGATTATGTTTCGTCATACCATAGGTAACGTCTTCTCATATTAGGGTAAGTTACATTACTTAGACATAATATGTTAACTTACTAATGCATCGTTTTTTGTGTGTATAGGAAATCTATTGTGCTAGCTACTTATAGTCATATCATTATGCCAACCAATGGTCCAAAACTATGACATATTAATGTTACTCACCCAATCAACCCTTCAGTCATGAGGAGATCTATCGGTCGTCCAAAGAAGAATCGTAACAAGGAAAATGATGATCCAAGAACCATAGATAAATTTCCTAGAATTATTCAAATTGTCAAGTGCAAGAAATGCGTGAGTTTTGGCCATAACAAGTGAACGTGTAAAGGCAATAGAGCAACGAAGAGATATATTTCTAAAGGTGTCAATAAAAAGGCAAAAAAAAAAGGTTGACAAGTCGGGCAAAGGGGTTCGACAAACGGTTATAAAAGGAGGTTCGTAAGAACCGCAACCAACTTAAGAATAGTTACTTGTTTATGTTATGTTATGTTTTTGAAGTTTTTGTAATGACCAAACACTTAAGGTCATATGTTTTTTGTTATGTTGCTATTATGAACAAAGATTTAAGCTGTTATGCACTTATATTTTTGTTCTGCTGTTGTTATGGCCAACAATCAAGGTAGGGATGGCAACGGGGCGGGGCGGGGCGGGGGCGGGTTTAACTATACCCGCACCCGCACCCGCCTTCATGTAACACATCCGTCCCTGCCCCCAAATCCAATCGGAGGTAAAAATTTACTGCCCAGACCCGCCCCCGGTAGAGAACGGGTGCACCCGCACCCGCCCCGCCCCTGCCCGCAAAAAATTATTTTTTTTTAATTGCAATAAAAATTAAAATTTTAATTAAAAGTTTGATTATTTTAATATATAAATTAATTATTTAATTAAAAATTTAATTAGTAAATAAATCTTAACTTGATTAATTTAATTGCAAGGACATCAATAATTTAATTAAAAAAATAATTAATAAATGAATATTAAAATAAATACAATAAAGGAATTAAAGTAAAATGTATTATTCGGGGGCGGTGCGGGCGGGTCTTTGTGTCTTCCCGCTCCCGCATTCGCATACGTAATTAAGAACCGGGTTTTCCCCGCACCCGCACCCAATTAAATCGAATTTCTCCCGTTAATTTCGGAGCGGGTCCGGGCGGGTGCTGGCGAGTCCAGATTTGTTTACCATCCCTAAATCAAGGTCATAACCAAACAATTAAGCAGTTATGCACTTATGAAATACAATGGTTATACAGGTTATATTATATTGATGTTTGTTAATATCATACTGTATATTGTATTTAGTAGAGTAGTGTAAACCAATAGCATAGTGCCACATCAGCTTGTTAGTTAGATTAGCTATCACACATTAGAGATAAGATATTGACATTGTATAAATTCTCTTGTAATCTATTTTTCCAATCTAATGAAGATTTTACAGTTACAATACTTCAACTGATTTCTGTTACAACTTTTCTCTATCAGTTGTAATTTTGTTTCATCTTCATGAGCTTCCATGGTGATTATGGCACCATTAACATGGTATCAGAGCTTCTAAAACTCTGGTACCCATTGTTTTTCCTCTTTCGTTTCCTTTTCGATTGCATTCTTGATCTGTTTCGATTGAGCTCTGCAAATTTTTCTTGTTTACAATCTGTTTCCTTTCTCAATCTTCAACCTTCGTTCCCTTTTCTGTTGCAATCGAATTTCTTGTTTCGTTTTCTCCATTAATGGCATACCATAGCTTCTCAGATTTTTCCACGAATTCTTCAAACCCATACTACTTGCATCCGAATGAAAATCCCTCTCTAGTTCTTGTTACTCCTCTTCTAGATGAAAAGAATTATCACACATGGGCTAGGTCAATGCACATTGCATTGATTTCGAAGAATAAAGAAAAGTTCATCGACTGAACTCTCCCAAAACCGCCGGTATCAGATATTATTTATGCTCCTTGGATCCGTTGCAATACTATGGTTCTCTCATGGATTCATCGTTCTATTTCGGAGTCAATTGCCAAGTCGATTTTATGGATTGAAAGTGCCGTTGAAGTGTGGAGAAATCTGAAGATTCGATTTTCACAAGGTGACATATTCCGCATTTCTGATATACAAGAGGATTTGTATAAGTTCCGTCAAGGTACTCTCGATGTTTCTAGCTATTTTACTCAGATGAAAGTTATGTGGGATGAGTTAGAGACATATAGACCTATTGCTTCTTGTTCTTGTGCTATTCAATGTTCTTGTGGTGCTCTTGCATCTATTAAGAAATATCGAGAACAAGATTACGTAATACGTTTTCTTAAGGGCTTGAATTTGCTCAATCCAAGACTCAAATTATGATGATGCAGCCTTTACCTGATATAGATAAGTCATTTGCTCTTGTGATTCAACAAGAAAGAGAGATAAATAGTTCTCAAAGCACCATCTCGAATAGCACTGTATCTGAGGATTCTACAGTTATGCACTTGAATTCTTCTTCTGGCAACAATCAGGGCAAAACTGGTAGCAATCAAGCCAGAGGCAAAACTGGTGGTTATGGTACGGCAAAAGGACAAAACAGAGTGTGCACTCATTGTGGGAGGAGTAATCACACAATTGAAACTTGTTTCATTAAGCATGGATATCCACCTGGATTTAAAGGTAAAGGTAAATCCAATAATTCCATTACAAACTCTCAGTCTACTACTTCTGTTGAAACAGGTCAGGTATCATCACAACAAAATTCAACTCAGTCTATGGTTGGATTCACTCAAGAGCAATATCAAAGTATCCCGGAATTACTTCAACAGTCCAAGTCCACTCCTAAAGCCAATTCTATTACCACCTCACCCTTTGCATTGAATTCACATTCTCAACATGAAAATGGTAAGAACCCTCACTTATGGATCTTTGATACAGGGGCCACTGATCATATTTCATGTGATTTGTCTTGTTTCACTTCACACACAAACATTATTCCTATTCATGTTAGTCTACCTAATGGTTCTCATGTGACTGCTTCTATTTATGGCAGCATTCATCTCTCTTCAGCCTTAGTTCTTCATAATGTCCTATATATTCCTAGTTTTTATGTCAATTTAATTTCAATAGCCAAACTTGTGAAAAGCAATGACTGTGTAGTTCATTTCACTGATAATTCTTGCAATATTCTGCAGAATCATTCCAAGGAAATGATTGGTACAACTAAGCTTCACAGAGGTTTATATGTTCTTGATTCTTCTCAAAATAAACATGTTTGTAATACATCTGTACAAGATAATTCCTTTCTTTGGCATTTGAGATTAGGGCATGTATCTTCTATAGGGCTACAACATGTATCCAAGATTTTTCCCTTTATTTCTTCCAAATACAACAATCAAATGTTTCCATGTGATTCATGTCATTTTAGTAAACAAAAGAAGTTATCTTTTCCTCATAGTACTACCCAATCTACTTTCCCCTTTGAACTTTTACATGCTGATATATGGGGACCATTCTCAACTATTTCAACTTTAGGACACAAATATTTCCTAACTCTTGTAGATGATTACAGTAGATATACTTGGGTTATTTTTTTAAAATCTAAAGACAAACCAAACAAAGCATCATTCAGTTCACAATATATATTGAAAATCAATTTAAGTCTTCCTTAAAGTTTTTCAGATCAGATAATGGAACTGAATTTCTCCCCCTATCTGACTTTTTCTTAGCCAAAGGTGTTATTCACCAGAAATCTTGTGCCTACACACCCCAACAAAATGGGGTGGTTGAAAGGAAGCATCAGCATATTTTAAATGTTGCTAGGTCCCTCTACTTTCATTCACATATTCCTCTTAATATATGGAATTTCTGTGTTGCTCATGCTGTACACCTCATCAATAGGCTTCCCACTCCTTTGTTAAAACTTAAAAGCCCTCATGAAATGTTGTACCACCAACCTCCTTCTTTAATTCATCTGAAAGTGTTTGGCTGTTTGAGCTATGTTGTGTCCAATCTCCCAAACAAAACAAAATTCTGTCAAAGAGCTAGAAAAGCTGTTTTTTTGGGTTTCAAAGATGGTACAAAAGGTTATGTCCTATATGACATTCAAAATCATACACTTTTTGTATCCAGACATGTTGTTTTCTATGAAAATGTTTATCCCTTTAGTAATGATAAATCTTCTTTTCAACATCCTTCTACACATAACCCTGTTCAACCCAATCTTTGCCCTATTTCTTATGATGATCATGGTATATCTCATCAGTCTCAGACCTCTACTGACATATCTACCTTACCTGATGATAATACCTGCTTCTCTCCTTTATCTCCCCAGCAGTCTAGCCCTATTTCACATCAGTCTAGCCCTACTTCCCATCAGTCTAGCCCTACTTCACAACAGTCTACACAATTCAGACCTGATAACCCACAAAATATGCCTTTAAGTACACCTGCTACTTATAGACAGCAGTCTCAATCCCCCTTTCTTCAGTACTCTCAAAGTACATCCTCCAATCCCAGTCCAACAAGCATTAATTGTCCTGGTCACACATTGTCCATGGAACCATCAAACTCTTTGAATTCTTCTGATTATGACAGTAACACTCAACCTAATACACATTCAAATAGTGTTGATCATAACAATGATACTTTAAATACTCATTCTCCCCCTCCTCTTAGACATTCCACTAGAGTTTCACATCCTCCAAGTTACTTAGCTGATTATCATTGTTATCATGCTAATAACATTCCCTCTACTTCTCATTTTTCTACATCTACTGTCATGTATCCCTTATCTTCTGTCCTTTCATATGACAAGTGTTCTCCTTATTACAAAAATTTCTGTTGTGCTATTTCTTCCATATCTGAACCAACCACATACAAACAAGCCATTAAACATGATTGTTGGATTAAGGCCATGGATGTGGAGCTTAAAGCTCTTGCAGAGAATCAAACATGGACTGTGGTGGATCTGCCTATTGGTAAGATACCTATTGGATGTCGTTGGGTTTATAAAGTGAAACACAAGGCTGATGGATCTATTGAAAGGTACAAGGCCAGATTAGTTGCCAAAGGTTATACTCAAATGGAAGGTATTGATTTTTTTGACACCTTCTCCCCTGTTGCCAAACTTACCACTGTTAGAGTCTTGCTTTCTCTTGCAGCTATTAAAGGCTGGCATCTAGAACAATTAGATGTCTTTCTTCATGGGGACTTAAATGAAGAAGTATACATGAGTCTTCCTCCTGGCCTATCTGGTTATGATTCATCTAAAGTGTGTAAGTTGCAAAAATCCCTATATGGCCTAAAACAAGCTAGTAGGCAGTGGTATTCAAAACTTTCTACCTTTTTGATTCCTCTTGGATATCATCAGTCTCAGGCAGATTATTCACTTTATGTTAAGCATGAAGATCCTCATTTCACTGCCCTCCTAGTGTATGTGGATGATGTTGTGTTAGCAGGAAATTCTCTAGTTGAAATACAACATGTCAAGGACTTGTTAAATCAGCAGTTTAAGATTAAAGATCTTGGTAAGCTCAGGTATTTTTTGGGGTTTGAGATTGCTAGATCCACAAAGGGTATTTTCTTAAACCAAAGAAAATACACTCTTGAGCTTTTACAAGATGCTGGTGTTCTTGCTGCTAAACCTTCCTCAATTCCTATTGATCCCAACACCAAGTTATCTGCTAATGAAGGTGCTCTCTTGGAAGATGCTTCAGCTTATAGAAGATTGATTGGAAGGCTCATTTATCTTACTAATTCAAGGCCTGATATATCCTATGTTGTCCAGCATTTGAGTCAATTCATGGCACAACCTCGTCTCCCATATTTTCAGGCTGCCACTCGGGTTTTGAGGTATCTCAAGTCTGTACCTGCTACTGGCATATTATTTTCTGCATCTAGTGATTTGAAACTCCTAGGTTTTGCTGATTCAGATTGGGCTCGATGCCCTGATACTAGGAAATCTATCATTGGATATTGTGTGGTGTTAGGTAATTCATTGTTATGCTGGAAGTCAAAGAAACAACATACTGCATCAAGATCTTCAACAGAAGCTGAATATAGAGCATTGGCTGCTATTACTTGTGAGGTTCAATGGCTGCAGTACATATTTCGTGATCTTTTAGTTGAATTTTCTCAACCTGCTTCTATTTTCTGTGATAGCAAATCAGCCATTTATTTGGCTCATAATCCCACATTTTATGAAAGAAGCAAACATATAGAGCTGGATTGTCATGTGGTTCGTGAGAGATTACAATCCAAACTTATTCATTTGCTTCCTATATCTACACATGATCAGCTGGCTGATATGCTTACTAAACCTCTGCACTCTCCTGCTCTTCAGAGATCTCTATCCAAGTTAGGTCTTTGTAGCATCCAAAGTCCAACTTGAGGGGGGCTGTTAATATCATACTGTATATTGTATTTAGTAGAGTAGTGTAAACCAATAGCATAGTGCCACATCAGCTTGTTAGTTAGATTAGCTATCACACATTAGAGATAAGATATTGACATTGTATAAATTCTCTTGTAATCTATTTTTCCAATCTAATGAAGATTTTACAGTTACAATACTTCAACTGATTTCTGTTACAATTCTTCTCTATCAGTTGTAATTCTGTTTCATCTTCATGAGCTTCCATGGTGATTATGGCACCATTAACAATGTTACTATGAAGATGGTGACCAAGTGAATTGCTAATAGGTTGAAACCTTTGTTGGCGGACATTGTGGATGAAGAACAAAATGCTTTCGTAAAAGAGAGGATGATCCCTGATAATGGCCTCTTAGCGATGGAATGCTTCCATGGGATGAAGAAGAAAACAAAAGGAAAGAAGGTAAAAAATGGCTTTGAAACTCGATATGTCAAACGCTTATGACAGGATCGAATGGGAATTCTTGAGGATTTTACTGACGTCAATGAATTTCCCTCCTCACTTATGAAATCTTGATCAACGACCAACCCAGCAGAAGTTTCTCTCCAGAGACGGGTCTTAGACATGGGGACCCCCTGTCCCCTTACCTCTTCATTCTTTGTGGAAAAATTCTATCTAATTTGATCCAACAGGAAACAACTCGAAATAACATCCATGAACTTACAGTGGGGCTCCTTTTATCTCTCATTTATTCTTCGCAGACGATAGCCTGCTGTTTGCTAGAGCCAACCTACAGAAGGCAGCGGTGATCCTGAAAACTCTCCTGGTGTACCAAAAAGGCTCGGGCCAAGTGGTGAACCTGAACAAGTCAGAAGTTTCCTTCTTCTGTAATGTAAGTGTTGAAACTAAGAGCTTGATCTGTGAGACCTTGGGTTTTCAACTGGTTGTGTCCCATTCAAAATACGTTGGTCTCCCTGTTGTGTTCGGTAGGTCAAAGAAGGATGTCTTTTCCTTCATTGTGGAACGCGTTTGGAAGATAAGTTGTCTGGTGCAGGGAGGGATGTTCTTATCAAGTCATTGGCCCAGGCTATCCCTAGTTACATTATGAGTTGTTATAAATTTATGATGGCTGCTGTGATCAAATTGAAAAGATGATTGGGAAGTTTTGGTGGGGATCCTAGGAGGGACAACGGAAAATTCATTGGATGCGGTGGGAGCGAATGTCTAAAGCCAAGAGTATAGAGGGTATGAGGTTTGGAGAGTTTGGAGACTTCAACAAAGTGCTGCTGAGAAAACAATGTTGGTGTCTTATTCGGGGTGAGCACACATTGTTGGGAAGAGTCTTTAAAGCCAAAAACTTCCCTAATTCCAACTTTATGAAAGCTATGGTGGGTACTCTCCAAGCTATGCTTGGCAAAGCATTCTCAGTGCCAGAAAGCTCATGGAGGTGGGTTGCAGGCGGTAGAATGGTAATGGCAAACAGGTTCGGATTTGGAAAGACCAGTGGATTCCCTATGTGTTAGGTAGTTGTGTGCCGGTTCCCAAGAACAGCTTCGCTAGTGATGTCATTGTTGCTGACCTCATTGATGAAGGCTTGAAGATGCGGATAACAGATGTCATAACCTCTTGCTTCAGTGCCTTTGTAACTCATCAAATTATTAGCATTCCCTTGTCTCGTAGGCTGCCAGATGACAAGCTGATATGGTTCCTTAAAGAAAGTGGTATTCTCTCTATTAAGTCTGCTTGACTTGGAAAAGAGAAGGGATTTGGCTGGTACTTCGTGTGACAATGACTTCTCTGTGTGGAAAGGAATCTAGAAAGTCCACTTTCCTAATGCGGCAAAAAACTTCCTGTGGCGTATAGTGCAAGGCATCCTTCCCCTTTGGGCCAACCTCTTCAGGAAAGGTCTTAAGATTGACCATATTTGTCCTCTTTGCTTCTCTGAACCGGAATCAAAAGTTTACTTGTTCCTCAAGTGCCATGTGGCCAAACGGGTGTGGTTTGCGCCTCCTTTGGGAATTCAAATCCCTAACAATATTGACTTGAGATTGTGGTTGTTAAATTTGTTTGATTGCAGGGAGAGTTCTGGCACACAAAAGGTTTGTGCAACGTTGTGGAACATATGGAAAGCAATGAACGTCCAAATCTTCCAACATAAAGATCTCAATCCAATGGAGGTGGCGCCAAAAACTGTCTACCTGGTGGAGGAATTCTTTGTCGTCAATAAGTCTAGCAAGGACATCTCATGGAATGATACTGGTTGGAGGGCTAAAGAACTCCCGGGTGTGGATTACTCTATGTTCGTTGATGCAGGATGTTTCTCAGATGGACAAACTATTTGGGGTGCATTGCAAAGAATGGAGCTGAAGATACGGTCGGTGTTCAGGTCCTAGAAGAAGCAGCAAATCACAATGGAGCCGTGTGCGGAAGAGATGCTAGGAGTTCGATAGTGCTTGGAATTGGCAAAAACTCTCTACTAGACAAAAATCATGATATGGTCGAATGCTTTGACAGTAGTAGACTGCATTCAGTGCCACAAAATTGTTGTTTCTATTGCTCAAACTGTGGAGGACATTGACATCTTAGCTAATTTTAATTTTGCTTGTGTTAGAAGAAAACTACATAGATGAAAAATTATACTATAGAAAGAAAAAATATTTTAGTATAAAAGAAAAAAATCAAATCATTCATTTATAATGAAAAGGTAAGAATACAAAACTTACAAAAGTCAAAATTATAAACAAATATTACAACAGATACATTGAAATTCAATGTAATACACTCTGAAAGCTCATAATGAACACAAACATGAACAGAAATAACTATGAAAGATAAGTTGAATAATTCTATACACACAAACACTCTATGAAATTAAGATTTTTTAACATTAGGTTCAAGTCCTAAATCCTTTCTCGTTTTCCCAACAAACAAATCTCCTGATTTGATCATACCAGGAAACCTTCCAACAACTGTCATGAAAGGAAACTGTGCAACACCATGTTTTCTTCCAAGTGAAACAATTGACATTGGTGCTTGTGCCTTGTAAGTTCCAAGTTTAGGTTCTTTCCCTCCTCCTTCTATCAATAGCTTTAGATTCTTGGCAACTAGTTTTGCATGACCTTGTGCAAACACTCCTTGTTTTATTTCCTGTAACATATATTTCAATTTTCAAATCAAACGATATTGAATAAACAAGCAGACACCTCTAAGAGTAGACATGGCGTAGGTTCCGACACTTGTCGGAAGTCTGTGTTCCTAATGTGTCCGTGTCGGAATATGTACTTAATAGGCATTAACTAGAATTTCTTGTGTGTAAATTAGGCATGTCCAACCCGTCTAGACCTACCCTGCAAAACCTTGATCTGCCCTGAGAAAAAGTGCGGGCAAAACAGACATGCCGACAGACGGACCGAGTCTGATTTGCCATCATCCCTAACAAAAATAACACTCTAACAAATATTCAAATATTTAAAATTGACTAGGATTTGGTAAGCACTTACTTGAACATCTGTAATATCACCAATTGCAAAAACATTGTTCTTTCCCTTAACTCTCAAGTATTCATCAACTTGTATTCTTCCATCACCATTCAAATCATTTTTCAAAAAAGTTTCACGAATCCAAGCTGAACCAAGTGGTTTCATTATACATAAAAAATGTGCATCTGCTTCTATAGTTTCTCCAAGGGAAGTTTGATAGGTTCTATTTTCATTTGTGAAAGAGCCCAAGTCAACAGATTGTTCTAGTTTCACATCAATTTTCCTTGATTTAAGCCATTTTAAAGTCTTTCTTGAAGCTTTTGTCCCAATATATTCCAGCAACCTTGATCCTTTATGCACTATAGTCACCTTTTTGTCAGGAAAATCAACAGCAATTTCTGCGGCTAACTCGACGCCGGTTGGACCTCCTCCGATAATCAAAACTGAACGTGCTGATTTTATCTTTGTATTTTCTGTCAATGAAAGTAAAGAATCCTCATCACTTATGGAAACAGCTTAAACATAAGCTCAAACATAAGCACTTATATTTGCTTACCTCCTTTGTATTGGTCTATTCTTTCGGTCCTTGTTTTGGGGATAGGTTCTGTGTGACCGCTGGCAATAACAAGATAATCATAGGAAATTTTACGGCCATCTGAAGTGAAGACTTCAGATTCAGATATGTTGATAGCACTTGATATAATAAGGTCACCTTTTGTGAAATACTCTCTATGGTTTATCACTGTCCTTTCTGCAACCGATGGCTCCACCATTGCCCTTGAACTTGCCCATGGAATCTCAAAATATTCCTTCCTGTATTCAACAATCCAAATTAGTCACTAAAGCAGAAACACAGACACGAACACCACGGACACTAGACACTAGACGTTGACACTGATAATAATTTAACAAGATACATAAATTGAACATAAGCATAAATATTTGTGTCGTTTGGTGTCTGACATTGACATAGACACGACTTTTTCCAAATGTGTCGCTGATAGAGAGACTATAATATTGATGCAAAAAGCAAGAGAAAGCTTACGGATCAATAAGAGTGACATGAGCATGATGTTGTATAGTTTTAGCCAGGATTGCACCAGCAACACCACCTCCTATAATCACAACTTTCTTTTCCACCATTTTTTTAAATTTTGTATCCTTTCTTTGATCAGAGTTGGAACAAACTTGGTAATGGTAATGATTGTTTTTGTTTTATTGTTAGAATAAGATGAGGCAACAATATAAATAGATGTAGTTGCGTCATTGCATGGATCATCAAATTGAAACTTCTTAGTTTGAATTTAGACATAAAAACGACCAAAGCCAAATGGTGGCTATAGTCAACTTTACAACCAGAAATAGGTTGTGCAGTGCAATTTCTCATGTACGATTTCACGAGGAATCAATAATAATATTATTATTTTCTTGACAAAACTATGTACCCTTTATTATTATTTTGTTAGATTATGTGTTGGGTTTTCATATTTACATTAAACACATTGATCAATGATATTTTATCTAATAAAATTTTCTTATTTATTCTCGTGCATTAGAGAAAATAAAAGAAAATAAATAAATAAATGACTTATATAATTTTTGACAGTTAAAGCAAATAATTTTCGTGTATATTTTCTATTGGAACAAATATTCCATAGTTACTTATTTTTGAGTCAATATTAAAAGTCTTAACCACTATACTACATAGCCATCTATAATTCAAATGATTCATAAAATTAATTTAATCATTATAAATTCAATATTTTGAAAAAATTTCCAACATTTTTCTATCAAGTTGATCTTTTTTCCACGTAACTACTTAATGTTTATAAATATGTGAGTAATGTTTAATCTAAACTTCAATTTTTACCACAAAGTTTTAATAATTCAAGAAGTATGTTAATCTTCGCTTCACAAAGAAACCATTAAAATATAATGTATATTAGAATATTTAATACATTAAAAATAAAATCTTTTTAAAATTTCTTATTTAAAATTGTGACACCCTTGTCAACAAATGTCTAATTATGGTGATATTTTTTTATAATATATTGTTTAATAATTATATACACAAATTTATAGTATGGATGGACTAAAAATTACAATAATTCAACCATATAAACATTTTTTTAAAATAATTGACTAATTTGAACAAATAAATATAAATAATTTGTTGAAAGCGTTAAAAATTAAAACACGTTAAAGGACGTAGTGCCATTTTGTCTTCTTTATAATAGAATCAATAATAAATTTGACTCAAAATAAATAGTTTTAAATAGTAAAATGTATCATAACTATAACCATGTTATTCGTGAATCTTCGTGATGGTGGCTACTTTTTTTAAAATAAAAGTCTTGTTGCCAACTTAAATTAGGCGAAAAGTCCACATTGAAATTTTCTTAAATTTTTTTTATAATATTTGCTCCTATCGTGAGCTGAAAAAGGTTGTCATGAAATAAATATAATACGAAAGATCCTGTGTGAACTGCTGATTAACGCATTGTGATTGCATGGTTACGTCAAGTTTCTACTATCTTTCATGTATTATATTTTTCCTTTTATTCTCACTTAGAAAATGACCCTTTTCCTACTCTAATTCATGACTAAACTATGAACTATGCCTTTGATTTAGTCCCAAAAAATTGGTTTAAGATAAGACCTTAATGGATAAGGTTTATACCCATTACTTACATATTATTTTGACTAATCATGTTGAAAATGGAGTTTTATCTTCAATCTAGATGCTGCTTCAAATCCTATGGTTGATAGGCAATAAAATGACCTAGCATATATGTAGACATAGAATATCATCTAAGGGTTAAAATTTGTGCTGAACAGATGCAGCAGAGAAAAAACTCTGCAGAGGATCCAGATCCATGAGAGAGATTCCATACCAAGAGTGCATAAAATAAATAAGTTCAAACCTTCAAGGTGGACAAGAACCACCTAAATCGATGATATCTGTCCCTTTCACAATAGGGATGCGCAGTATGGTCTTCACAGCAAAATCAAATAACTCAAATTAAAATAACTACTTCGTTATGTTTTACACATTTTTGGCAAAATTGGAATGGTACATGAACAAATTTTCAGGACTATAGGATAATTCACCTTCCAGATTTCATAAATATTATCCTCAACCCCCAAGAATGTTGGCTGCCATCAACACCATTTAGTAAGGTCTGAATTTCCTGGCAGCTCTCAACTGTTGCAGACGTTTTTTGTCCTCCTCAAATTTGCTCTGCAATAACATTAGCTCTGCAAGCAAAAGATGAATTTTGTAACAGGATAGATGTTGTATAGTGTCAAAAAAAAATTGTCCAAATAGTATATAGCTCATAGTAGAAAGGGAAGCGAGAAATATCTGTACCGCAAAAGAATAACCCTAATACAGCACATATTTATACTACTAAGTAGGTCTAGTGCTTGTATACGACTATCACAACACTAATAACCCTACCATTTCTTAAACTAAAAAGGAACACAAATAACATCAGCGATAAGATATCTCTAGGATATAAAAATGGGGTAAAACATCTTGAAAAACAAGTCATACCATTTCTCTGAGCTTCTCTTTTTTGAAAGCGGTAGAAATCTAGACCAACTCCTTCATTTTTCTTTTTGGCCAATTTATCCTCCACAGCAGCTTGAGCAACCGAGCCCACAGCAATCCCACTTTCAGAGTCGGTAGTTTTCTTCCTACCCTTGCGTTGTACAACCACCGTCCATCCCCCTTCAGCAGCAAGAGCTTCTTTTGCTTTTTTTTCCTACATTGACCGCAAAATAATCAAATGGAAACCAAAATAAGTAACAAATGTGGGACCATTCATAACAGAAAATTAATATTGCATATTAAACACTTGAGGATCCCAAAGTTAGTTAGTCAATTAGGGGTGTGGGATGAGAGGCTATAAATAATGGAAAGGAGGGACTAAAGGAGCCATCATGAGTTTTGTAAAGGGCGTTGTTGTGGGAGAGTACCTGGCCTCTCAAATACATAGAATACATATCAATTACTCTATTTTACTAGTTATTTTTTCAAAGCCATAGAATACATATCAATTACTCTATTTTACTAGTTATCTTTTCAAAGCCATAGAACAAGTAGGCATACAAAGAAAACTCTAAACAAAATATTTTCCAGCATCAATTTATTTTCAACTTCAATATATAATAAAATGCATGCCATGATAAATAATTCCCACTGAAAAAGGGTTATAGAACTATTATTTGGAAGAAATCTGTATAAAGTAGCAACATTTTGAAACATCGGCCAACAGAATACAATCTCTGTTTAGTTTGACGGAAGTTTTTCAAAACATTTACCTCTTCCAATTTCTCCTCGTAATCAGTTACAAAATCGTCAATTTGATGTTGCAACACCTCCAATCCTGGTCTACTTTGATGGTATTCCATGATCCATTCTGTAGTTGGAGTATTTCCCAGTCAGAAAGAAACGATATCATATATGGCAATAAATGGACAATAGCATAAATTTGCACAAAGTATAAGAGTGCACAACAATCCAATAGTCAACATGTTGAAAGAACAATGTTAAAGGATATTAGGAGGTAGAGTGGGTTTTGGCAAAATATGAAAGACATAATGCACATACAAGTTAACATAAGGAATGTTGAAATGTTAATCATATGTATATATGTAAATATGTAAGGCAACTACTATTGTAAATTGTGCCACAGTACACTAACAATAATCAAGTCTTATCCCACTAATAAGGTCGGCTACATGGATAAACTTTCATCATAATCTTCTATCTAGAACCATGCTTCTATCCAAATTATGTTGAAGTACATGTAAAAAAAACTTCATAATATATGCTACCGATATCATCCAGAGGAAATAAGATGCATGTAAAATTACGATATTTATATTGTTTTAAGAAAATGTTAAGTAATTCTCTGAAAAAAAAAAAACATTTCATACTTTTCATTCCATTTGAGCAGTCGTCATCTCCAGAGGAAATAATATGAATTTCCTCCTGCTGATCTTGTTCTCCCTTTTCAGGTGATTTTGGAACCTCCTTTCTTCTTTTCTTCTTAGCGTCCTTTGACCTACCTACAAAACAGGATAACAATACAAAAGGATAATGAAAAGAGGACTTGAAATTTCAGAAAACAACGGAATCAGCCAGAGAATGTTTTTATTACAAGGTTTGATAAATGCTCCAGTATTAGAATCTTTATGCTCCTTGGAATCTTTGACTTCCTCTTGTTTAGCATCACAATGTTCCACTGCTCCATCTAATATCAATGATGAAGAAAGGTAAGATCAACATGAATAGTTCAATTCAAAATATTCTATTCACGGTATAAAAGCCACCCGCCATAACAATCAACTCACCATTTTCCTTTTCTAAATCCACTTCTACATCTTCCCGTCTTTGTCTGTCTTTGTTTTTCCTTTTTCGACTGGTAGTAGTATCTTTCACCTTTTCTCCCTTTATAGCCTGCATTTCAGGAACCACTGAAACAACCAATTTACCTCAGAGAAAGTTCAACAAAACCCAAGCACAAAAAACAGCAAAATATCTACACACCAGTATCATCAACTCACCAATTTGCTCTTCTAAATCAACTTGGTCATCTTCTGGTCTTTGTTTCGCAACGACATTTATGTCCTTGTTCTTCTTTTTTCTACCAGCCGAAACTTTCACCTTTCTTCTCTTCATAACCTTCAGTCCATGATCCACTGAAATAACCAATCTACTTCAGGAACAGTTCAACAAAGTTCGAAGCTATGAAACATAGACACGCCGAATACGACACCGACACAGACCCAGGCGACACCAATAATAATTTTTAAAAAACATTAAATATATATAATCACTATGTGCCAATGTTGGTGGCAGACAAGGACACGGAGTTTTTTCAGAGGTGTCGGTGCTATGTAAAATAAACATGATAACAACACATTCATAATACCATCATTGTTCTCTGTAGCATACGTCTCAACATCATCAACGTTTTGTTCCAAGTTTCTTTTTTTCTTCTTTTCCCCAATTCGTATGTCTTTTTTCCCCTTATTTACTTTCATCGTGACAAAATTCAACCTGTCAATCTACACAAACACAATACACATATATGAATATAGATACACGCAATTAATGAACTAATACAAAAAAAAAATTAAAAAAATAATAATAATAAAAATTGTTACTGTATAAAATATGAATTAACAACACTGGATGTAAATTCACGCTAGAGCACAACGTAATGGTAGAAACATAAATATGAACAGGAAAAAATTGAAAGATATGAGAGAAGGAAACAATACATGTGGAATGGAGTTTCTGCCGGAAGCGTTTTTCGGCGACGGTGAGTTGTGCGACTTCAACTTGTTTTTACTGATTTGATGGAGCTGCTGAGGTGAAGTGGATCACTGGATTGGGCTTGGGCTTAGAATCCCTAATAACTCATATATATATATATATATATATATATATATATATATATATATATATATATATATATATATATATATATTCTTAAAATTGTTTTACCTTTTCAAAAAGAAAATACAAATAAATTCTATTGCCAAGAGTTGAACCCTGAACATACAACTTGCACCCCTCTAATCTTGGATATATAGACAAAATCTCTCGAATTAAAGTAAGGTTTATTTCACACATGCATGACTTTATCGGATGCATATTTCACTTTTATTAAAATGCTCTTACTATTTTTACTTAATTCAAATGACCCTCAACATTTGATTCAGAAAATTTAATTGGAAGATTTTCTAGCGGATTGAAATCCATATTTTACTTTGTTTTAAGTCTGCGTAGGCAGATTACACAAAACTCTATTATTTAGGTAGAAACTCTTTCCAATTAAATCTAATACAATTCTTGAATTTTATCAGTTGAGTGAGTAACTCCTAATTTTAATCCATCATATGGATTGTTCTCAACTCTTGCTTCTAAATATATATAATCTTATTATAGTTAGTTTAGTTAAGTCAAACACGAAAATTTAGCAGTTAGATATTACATTTATCCCATCGCACCTTACTAATATAAAACATGCACCTCGCGTTAGGCGAAACCTACATTATTCGATACTAGACTTGATGAGTGCTAAATTTTAGAAAGCAGTTAACTTAATATTTAATTGAGGGATTTTTTTTTAAAGTTTGATCTCACATATTCGTGTATCTCATGCAGGCGACTATAAACATATATTTCATACATCAGATACATAAAATAAAATTTAGTAATACGATTATGATCATCTAAAATGCAAGAATTAAATAAACTATTTTATTACAATTCTTTGAGCCACGAGCAAGCTTCTCAGGCCTCTCCACCGACGTCATCGTTTAACGTTGTCTTCTCTTCAAATCTTGAACTCGAATAATTATAATATTTAGATAAATAATTAAATGGCATGACACGCATGTCGTATTTAATTATAATAAATCACGACACACGGGTCGTATTTAAATAAAATAAACGACAAAATATCTAAGATCATAAGCGTATACCAATTTATTAAATAATAAATAATAATAAATTGATTAATTTATAAATATTGATGCATTAACACTTGACGCTTTTTGTGAACCCTGAAAGCACAACTTTTGCACTGCCACAAACCCTAATGCAAAAACGTTCATACCATCAAAATTTAATGATCAATTATCCAATATGATTGATCGGAATGTCATTGCTTCACCAGACAAATGTCGGATTCTGAAGCAGAATGCACATTGATCATTCAAATGTATAATAATCATTACACTGATTTAATGAAAAAAAAAACAAAATAGTGTATCAAATACACTAACTTTACATTAGAAATATTTATATCATATATAAATTTATTAGTTATATTTGTATCACTTATGAATGATCGAAGTATCGCTTCTTCACCATGCAAATGTTAGATTCCGAAGCATAGTCAACAACGAATATCCAAAGTATACAAAACATGAAGTCAATATTTAATATTAAATAATAAACACTTTATTATTTTATTATTATTTATAATCATTTAAAAAAAACTATTATTATTAATATTTTATTATTATTATAATAAAATATAACATCCCTGTAACAACAATTTTGCTATTCACGCAACCATACGTATAACAACTATTTGAAACCCCTTCATACACATAGAAAAATTATATAAGTACCACCATAGCACTAGAATGGCAAAAAATGTTTTTGGTATATCACGTTGTAACGTTGATGCTACGAATATGATTACGATTTCAAAATCATGTTAATGTGTTACTATGACTCACAATTTAAAAATATACCGCTTGAAAATTGTACGAGACTCTCTCGTAACGAACAACAAATAACAATATAAAACATCAACAATAATTGAATCAAATTCAATTGTATCATTAAACATATTTAATCATACAAAACGATTATATCAACATATAATCATTACTTTCATAAATCAAATTTGAATTTAATAATTTAATCGAAACCGATGCACTAATACCACTGTTGGGATTTAAGAGGGGTTTTTCAAAATTTTGATCCTCTTAGCGGAACAATCCCGATGAACAGATCTTGATTAAACTATTAATCACAAATGAAACACAACATAAGGATTATGAATTACCTCTTGAAGCGTGTTTTAGCTTTGATCACGAACGTGGAAAATATCATTGTCCCTACAAAGTACACGCAAGTTCCACTATTTATAGAGAGCTACTAAAACCCTAGTGGTCTTATTTTGCGCTTTTCCAAAACAAGCTCAATCTTATTTAATTAAAATTATTTTAATTAAATAGATATTATTTATATTTAATTAAATATTTTTAATTAAATAAAATAAAATATTAATTCAATTAAATCATATTTAATTTAATCAACTGTCAATTCTCATTTATTTAATTAAATCAAATTTAATGAAATAAATTATATATGTGTTAATGTATTAAACAATTTAAATACTATTAACACATAATTAAATTAAATCTTATTTAATTTAATTGTCAATTCCACTATCATTACTCTATGTGTGTGACCCTATAGGTTCTCGTAACGTTGGCAATAATATTAAATTACCTATTTAATATTATAAATAGTGAGCGGTATCTAGCAATACATCATTGTTACCCTAGTGATGAGAATGTCTTGTGATCTGACATAACCTTTATGTGATAAAGAGTATATGCACAATTACCTTTTTTCCCTTATATCTATATTGAACACAAGGCATAGAATGTGTCACTCTTGCATAGTCCAATATTTTATTCCTTAATCCCTGAGTATACTTTATAACAAAAAATGATCTCAATATCTCATATCGACTTATTTGAGCACGGCCATGCATTTTACAGTCATACTCTATCAAGGGGGCCACATATATTACTCTTGTATATGTAGGAGGGGAAAATATTATCTAGGTTACTCATGTCCCTCAGCATGATCTATAAAGTACCCATAAACCATCTTTATGGTTATCCTGTTACGGACAACGTTTGATTGGAAATAAAGTACTCGACTCCACATCTAGGGTTCATAGTCGTTTCAGGTCAAATGGTGGTATACATCACTATTACTATGAGAATAACTTATGACACTTACATAACAAACTATGTAGTATTCTCATGGTGGGTCAATCCAACATAAATATTACTCATAATATTTATACCTACATGAAGACTTGATATCTCATATCCATGACTTGTGAGATACAGTCATCAGTCTACTCACATAATAGTCTCTATGCATTATTGTTGTACTATTTTGAGATTAAAGCGCGATTATGGATACTTTAAGAATAACGTCATTATGTTTAATGAAGTCTCACGATTAAACAAACTATTACTATGAGAATAACTTATGACACTTACATAACAAACTATGTAGTATTCTCATGGTGGGTCAATCCAACATAAATATTACTCATAATATTTATACCTACATGAAGACTTGATATCTCATATCCATGACTTGTGAGATACAGTCATCAGTCTACTCACATAATAGTCTCTATGCATTATTGTTGTACTATTTTGAGATTAAAGCGCGATTATGGATACTTTAAGAATAACGTCATTATGTTTAATGAAGTCTCACGATTAAGTCATACTTAATGTATCATTAAACAAACTAATTATTCTAAGAACTCTATTATGTCATATAAAAGTAACACAATAAATACAATGTCTAATATATATATATATATATCATTATATATATTTGTCTCCTCGTCCAGGGGGATTCACTCCGCCTGGATGGCACGTGTATCTCGATGGGGATCACTGCCTCCATTCCGTAAGCTAGGCGGAAAGGTGTTTCCCCGGTCGAAGAGTGGGGCGTAGTGCGGTAGGCCTAGAGGACGATGTACAGTTCCTCGACCCAGGCTTTCTTTGTTTCGTCCAGCCTTTATTTGAGGACCCGCATGATTACTCTGTTTGCCGCTCCGGCCTGCCCGTTAGTTTGGGGATGTTCGACGGACGCGAAGTGTTGTTTCGTGCCTAGTTGGGCGACGAAGTCCTGAAACTTTCAGTCCGTGAACTGCGTCCCGTTGTCGGTAACTATTGCTTGGGGAATGTTGAAGCGGGCAAGGACGTTTCGCTTGTTGAAGCGAAGTATGTTGTGGGCCGTTATTTTGGCCAGAGCCACTGCTTCTATCCACTTAGTGAAGTAATCAACACCCATTATCAAGTACTTGTTCTGGTTCGACCCCGCGACGAATGGTCCCAGGATTTCTAGGCCCTACCATGCAAAGGGCCACAAGGAGGACATTGCTTTAAGCTCGTTGGGTGGAGCCAAGGGCATGTCCTCATGCCGTTGGCATTTGTCGCATTTCTTCACGTACTTTTTTTTATCATGTTGTATGGTCGGCTAGTAGTACCCTGCTCGTAGGGCTTTCCTGGCGAGGTATCTCCCCCCGAGGTATTGAGCGTTGATCCCTTCGTGGATCTTGCACAAGACGTGAGCGACCATCTCTTCCTCGATGCATTTCAGTAAAGGGATGGAGAACCCTCGCCTGTAGAGCTTGTTTTCGACCAGGACGTAGAAGCAGGCCCTGCGCCTGACTATGCTGGCCTCTTTGGGGTTGGATGAAAGTTCATCCTTAGCGAGCTAATTATAAACGGGGGTCATCCAGCAGTTGTTGTCGCCGATGACTTGCACAACGAGGATCGTGGAGGTTTTCTCGATGCAAGGTCAAGGAAGCAATTACTGGATGACGAATTTGTTTCCACCCTTTTTCTCCGTGCTCGCCAGTTTTGACAACACGTCTGCTCTGACATTATGTTCACGGGGAACATGTTTTACTTCTACTGTTGTGAACTTCGTCATTTTTTCCTTGACCAGGGATAAGTATTCAGACAAGTTGTCATTCTTGGCCTGATATTCTCCTCAAACTTGGAGGGCCACGAGTTGATAATCGGTGCAGATGACGACTTCTTCGGCCCCTAGGTCCTCGGCTAGGCGTAGACCGGCGAGGAAGGCTTCATATTCAGCTTGATTATTGGAAGTAGGGAGAGATAAGGTAAGCGAGACTTCGACGATAATTCCCTCGTCGTTTCCAAAATGATACCTGCCCCGCTTCCTACCGAGCTGGATGCCCCGTCGACGAAGATTGTCCATTTGCGCGCCCCGCAAGTGGGGAAATTGACGAACGTCATTTCTGCGACAAAGTCGGCCAGTGCCTGGGCCTTGAGGGCTTTTCTGCTCTTGTATTGAATGTCAAATTCGGATAGCTCCAACGACCACTTGAGCATTCTTCCGACCATGTCTGGTCGTTCTAACAGTTGCTTCATGGGTTGATCTGTTCGGACCACGATCGTGTGGGCCAGAAAGTAGTGCCTTAGTCTCCGCGCAGCGTTGATGAGGGCTAGGGATACTTTCTCTATTTGTTGCTACCTCAGCTCTGGTCCTTGCAATGCCTTGCTCGTGAAGTATATGGGTTTTTGCCTGTCCGACATTTCACGGATGAAGGCGGTGCTAACGACCTCGGTTTCTACGGCGAGATAAAGGTATAGGGTGTTGCCGTTATCTGGTCGGGAGAGGACTGGCGGCTCTGACAATGCTCGTTTTAGGTGGAGGAGAGCCTGGTCGCATTCTTCTGTCCATTCGAAAGCTGCCTCCTTTCGGAGGAGTTTGAAAAATGGGAGTGCGTGATGGGCAGACTTGGCCACAAAACGAGATAATGAAGCGAGCATCCCGTTGAGGGATTTGATGGATTTCTTCGAGCTGGGCATAGGAAACTCGGATAAGGCCCTGCACTTGTCAGGGTTAGCTTCGATTCCTCGTTCCGTCAGATAAAAGCCGAGGAACTTGCATGCTCGTACCCTGAGCGTGCATTTCTCCAAATTAAAACGCATCCGGTATTTCCTGGCCTGTTCGAAGACCTTTCTTATATGGGCTATGTGATCGATTTACTCGCGGGACTTCACAATTATATCGTTCATATAGACTTCGAGCATGTCCCCGATTTCTCCCCAGAAGACCTTGTTCATCATCCTTTGGTAGGTAGCGCCGAAATTTTTCAAGACGAAGGGCATTACGTTGTAATAATAGCTGCCCGACTCGGTCATGAAGGTTGTGTACCTTTTGTCACTTTTCACCATTGATATTTGATTGTAGCACGAATAGGCATCCATGAATGATAACAGTTTAAAATCGGCAGGATTATTAACAAGTTTATCTATATTGGGGAGGGGGTAAGCATCTTTAGGGTGTGCCCTATTGAGATTAGTATAATCAACACACATACGCCACTTTCCATTAGACTTTTTAACGAGTACAACATTTGACAGCCAAGTAGTGTACTTGGCCTCCGAAATAAAGTTTGCCTCGAGGAGGACTTTTACAGCTTGTTCTGCAACCTCTATTTTTTTTGAAGACTACTTTCTCCTAAGTTGTGCTACAGCCTTGGTGGCGGGGTCAATTGTGAGCTGATGGCAGACGACAGCAGCATCTAAGTCGGGCATCTCCACGGCGCTCCAGGCGAACAAGTCCGCAATCTCTCGGAGGCAAACTTTGAGTTGTTTCCTCGCTATGTCCGGGAAGCCAGTCCCTATCTTCACTCCTCGCTGGGGGTCATCGCCGAGCAGGACAATTTTGAACTCGCCATCCAGAATTGGGCACGTCGAATAGGAGCTGTCGCTGGTGCTTGTTGAAGCGGAGGGGTAGCTCGAACAAGTCTGGGTCTCCTTTTGGTCATCTTCGAAGAAGCGGCTATCGAGGTCGATAGAGTTGACGCGAGGCAGCGACTTGGCTTTCTCAGAGCTACTGGGCAAGGCCGGCTTGCTGGAAGTCTTCGGCTTGGCAGCAATGGTGTTGAGTCCTTTGGTGGCTGCTTCGAAGCATCTCTTTGCTGCCTCGATGTCCCCGTGTAAAGTGGCGACCAGACCCTTAGAAGTGTAATACTTCATTTTCAGATGCATAGTTAAGGGTACGGTCACCAATTCAGCCAAGGTTGGCCGCCCAAAGATGCACTGATAGAGAAAAGGGCAGTCGATAACCAACAATTAGACTTTAATAGACCTGGCTGTCTCTGCGGATCTGAAAGTCACGATCAATTCCACATATCCCCAGGGTTTTGTGACCGACCCACTGAAGACCTGCAGGTCAGAACCTACGTAAGGGGTCGGGTGCGATTCATCTAGCTGAAGGGTGGAAAACAGCTGCGAGTACATGATGTCGACCGAATTACCTTGGTCAACTAAGATTCGGCGAACATGAAAGTTAGCCATCTGGGCTCTTACGAGTAGCAGAAAGAGATGGGGATCGACTCTCCTCGGACTTTGTCAAGCGTTGTACTCCTGTTGGAGCTCGTACTGAGAAGGTGCTCGAATTTCCTTTTCACAGAGCCCACGATAACTTTGTTGAAGCCCCCTCCGAAAATGACCATGGCGGAGGGGAAAGTTTCCCACGGGATATGTGCTGCGAAGTAAGGGGAGCGTTGAGCTCCTCAGGAACATAGAAGTCCTCAGGCCACGATACGCTCATGACGACCTGAAGGTTTGTCTCTTCCGAGGAATGCACCTCTTCCTCGGCTTTCTTCGACTCCTGGGTATCCTGCCGGGGAGTTTCTCTCTTCTTGGTAAACTATTTCAGGTGGTCATCCCTAATCAATATCTCTATGGCATCCTTCAGGTGGATGCAGTCGTCGGTTGTGTGGCCGTGACTTTTATGGAAACAACAGTATTTCGACTTGTCAGTGTTCAGCTTGGCCGGTATCTGCTTAGGGAATCGAACCCCTGCTTGTTTGAACTCCGAGTTGGCGCATTCAGAGAGGATTTTCTCCCTGAAGACAGTCAGGGGAGTATACTCATGGAAGCATCTGGAAGGTCCTTTGTTGTCCCGGGACTCTCGAGGGCGATCTTCACGTCTTCTGTCTCCCCGACGAGATGCCGAGGGTTCATCGCTCTTGGAGGTTCGGGCACTTTCCTGGTGGCGTGAGACCTGGGCAGAGCTGGTTGCTTCTTTCTCCTCGTACTGGATATATGCTTGCGCCTTGAGGAGGAAGGCGTCTAGAGTCCTTGGAGTTTCAATGCCAACAACTTTGGCGAACTCCATGCGGGGACAAAGTTCTCGCTCGAGCAAAAACCTCTTCATGTCATCGATCGTTGAGACCTGTACTGCTTCTTTATTGAACCTCTCGATGTATGCACGGAGAGGCCCATCCTTCCCTTGAATTATGGCCTCAAGGGAGGCTTCGGTTTCGGGTGGCGGCGGGATGCCGTGAAGTGTCTGGAGAACATTCTCCCTAGTTGTCTCCACGAGGTGATGGACTTGTCGGGGAGTTTCTTATACCAGGTCATTGCTCCATTCCTGAGTGTGGTAGGGAACAGTCGATATTTGATGGCGCCCAGATGCCACGATAGTCGAGCAGAGCATCGATATTTTCGATGTGCTCGTCAGGATCCGTCGTACCTTCGTAGGTGCCCAAAGACGGCGGTTTCTCTAATCCCTTGGGGAGGCGCATGGCCATAATATTCTGAGACAATGGGTCGTGAGGCTCGTCGTCGCTGCTACTAGTGGTCCATGATGGGGATCGGGTTCTTCGCTCAGGGACAGGACGATGATGGGGGATAGAGTTCCTGCCCAACCCTTGGATCTGTGCAGGGATGAATGTTGGTCCCTCCTGGTCCTCTTGTTTTCTGGGGAGTACTGGCTCCACGGGGAAATGTGGTCACGCTTCTGGACGGTATAGGATTCGTGCTCGGGTGGTGCCCAACGGTCTCTTTCTTGTCGGGGAGGTGGGCTGTTGGATCATCGACGCTCCTTCCTCGGTGGAGGGGATATTGGTCGGGCAGACTCCTCTAGGGCCCCAATCCTCGCGTTTTGATGAAGGATTAGGAGATTGGTTTTGTTGAAAGCTTCAAGAAAGGCCGCCACGGCCGGGTCGGCGTTGGGCAGAATAGGAACAGGCTGATTGTCAAGGAAGGGCTGGTCTTTAACATGATAAGCTCGAGTGGAGGGGGGGAGATGCAGTGGCCCCATCTCTCAGATGATGGGTGTAGCGCAAATTTTTACGTGGTTGCGAAGCACTATCGCTTTAGGGTACTACAGTTCGATTCATTTTTTATCTTGTTAAGCTGATTAAGGAAGGGAAATAGATGTCTCCAATTAACTCTACTTACATACTGAGTTTAAACAGGTGACGGTTGGTTTACAAATGCTATTAAGATTGTGGGTCTCTCTTAAGTTATTTTGTTAAAAAAATAGAGTGCCTGGACTATTTGTGAGGTAAGATGTTAATGTGTTTAGATTTGATGCTTTTGGGTTGATTTGGTGGAGATACTGGGTTTTGGGTTTTTGATTAGTGTGCTCGCTAAGATTTTTCCAATCTTATGCCTACGTATTCTCGTTTGACGAAACAGGGAAATCAGAGCAATCGTAGTTCCTCCTATTCTATGGGAGGAAAAAAAAGGTTGTTTTGGTGTCTTGTTCAAAGCCCAAGACGTGAAGCTAAATGTGGTTTGTATCTTGTTCAAAGCCCAAGATGTGAAGCTAAATGTGGTTTGTTTGTATCTTGTTCGAAGCCCAAGATGTGAAGCTAAAGGGTTTATTGACGAGAGAGAATTTGTCATCTCTAAAAGGGGATATTTGGTTTGTTTGTCACAACTGTTGGGTGACTGATTATAAAGGAGAATTACTTTAACTGGGATATGTGAATCCAGCAATGCCATAATTTCCTTTATAAGGGATTTTTAACCTGAAGGAGAAGACTTTAACTCAGTTTAGAGCAATGTCATCTTTCCTTAGGAATTTCTCATGCTAAAAGAGGGACAGTGGCGTGGATGTAAATAATCTAGAGGCTTGCTGCTTACAGCAATTTAGATGAAGGAAAAGGAGTTGTTGATGTTTGTATACTGTGAGCAAGGCACAGATTTTGATGCTAAAAGGTTTATTGACTCAACCAGGGTTTTCTTATACAAAGCCTAAGAGGAGGCTATTGACCCAACAAGAGGGTGTTTTTATGTGTCTCGTACGAAGCCCGAGAGAGAGGCTAAAAGGGGTTGACTCAACAAGAGAGTGCTAACAAGTGACTGACTCAACAAGAGAGTGCTTTTATATGTGTCTTGTACGAAGCCCAAGACGGAGGCTAAAAGATTTTGACTCCACATGAGGGTCTTTTATACTCAACAAGAGAGTGATTTTGTATCTCGTACGAAGCCCGAGATGGAGGCTAAAAGGGAAGTGACTCAACAAGAGAGTCTTTTATACTCAACAAGAGAGTGATTTTTATCTCGTACGAAGCCCGAGATGGAGGCTAAACAGGTTTGACCTAACAAGAGAGTCTTTTATACTCAACAAGAGAGTGTGAAAAGGTTAGCTCTGCTGGGGAGAATCATTGTACAAAGCCCAAGAGGAGGCTATTGTGCTGGTGACTGTTTCAGTTTAGTGACAGGTCCAGTATATTGGATAAAAGAGAAAATCAGTTCTTATAAAGGGAACGATTAAAGGTATTGTTGTGCTTTGGGATTGATCAGAGGATCAGGGTTATTTCCTGTTCTTTAAGGAAATGGAAAATCCAAAGGGTATTGAGACTGTCCAAGTCTACTGGTGTTTTGAGAAATCGATTCTCAGGTAGTGAATGATCTTTGTATGATACCCAAGAGAAGGCTGGTATGTTAAGGGGTGAAGGTCAACCCATTAACAGGTCTGACACTTGACTCAGAAAGACAGCTCTAGCAAATTGATGACTAGGTTCTGTTCCTATACCTGTAGAGGTCTCTGGGTCTTTGTATTAAGCCCAAGAGAAGGCATGAGAGCTTTTAAGAAGCCGAAGGGTCCTTGTACAACGCCCAAGAGGAGGCGAGGATGCTTTTAAGAAGCCTGTGGGTCCCCAAACCCCGAGAAGTTCAAGACATGTCATTCGCCGAGAATAGATCAGGCCAGGAAAGTCTGAGAATTTGGAAGAAACTCAAGAGATGTCATTCACGGAGAAAAGATCATCCCTGGGGAGTAGAGTCTCTTTGACAATTTCTAAGAGTGATAGTCTGAGAAAGGGTTCACCAAGAATGTTGCCTTTCACGTCTCCATATTGTTTAACCCCAATAGGAGGGAAGGTTGTGTCTAGTAATCCTATGGGGATCTAGTTTTGTTTGTATTTAAGAGTGACCAACAGGGCTTTACCTAGTGCTAGACGTAGTTGCCGGGGAAAACTCTAAATAACTATACTAATATTACACAGTGGATATTTGATAAGTATATAAAAGTTTGTGAAAGAAGACTTACAGTGAGCAGCCCCACAATACAGTTATATATATGAAAGCGGGTAAACACTTACTTGGTTGTAGAGCTTCCATGCTATTTTGTTAGTTTGTTCAACAAAGAAAGCTTTGATAATAATCTTATATTCAAAATCAAAGGAGAAAGTGCTTTGAAAAGGTTGTTGGGGCTTACAGCTCAAGGAGAGGCCCAAGGATTTATCAGTGATTGCACTGTTGTTTGAAATTATACAGTGACTTATACAAGTGACTGAGGCCCAAAAAGGTTTTCTGTATAAAGGGATAGGTCTTACACTCTCTCAAGAGGCCCAAAGGTGTTTAAAGAAAAAGAATGGGGCTTATAACACGAGGGTAGGCCCAGATGATTTATTTTTTGAATTGGCGATCGCACCGAGATTTCTTTAACATACTGGGTCTTATACAATGCATTGAGGCCCAAAAAGTTTTGGTTAAAAAAGGGGTTGGGTCTTACACTCTATTAGAGGCCCAATGATTTATTTTTGTACAAGTGGTGGGGCTTACAGCTCAAGGAGAGGCCCAGATGATTTTGCTAAAAAAGGCGACAATTGCGCCGTTGTTTTTGAAAATACAGTGGAACTTATACAATGATTGAGACCCAAAAAGTGGTGTATTTACAATGGGGATGAGTCTTACACTCTAATAGAGGCCCATGAGTGTTTGAAAATGATTTGCGAGGGTGAAAATCAAAGAAACCCTAATTTTGTTTTCCTTTAAAAGTAAAATTTAAAGAAAATCAAATAAAATGATAAAAATACCAAATAAATTTGAATAAACCACTTGTGATTTTTGTTTAAGGTTTGAAGAATGAGGTTTTAATCACAAGATGAATTAAAACTCATTTGGTTTTGATTTTCAAAGTAAATATTCACATTTAAATGTTTAAAAATAATTAAAAAGGAATTTAATCACAAAAATACTAATTATATTAAATAACCAATATAATTTGATTTTTTTTTTTTTTGTGAAATAAAATATTTCAACATTTTTGTGATTTTTTGCAAATAGAACCAATAAAAAATAATTAAAATTGAGAGAGTTATTAATTTTTCAAATCATTAAAAATAATAAGAAAAACAATAAAAAGTGGAAAAAATAGCAAAAAGAGGATCTGGGGCGAGGGGGATTCGAACCCCAGACCTCTTGTGTATAGGGCGCGCACCTTACCACTAGGGTGGTGATACATCCGTTGATTGAAATACAACCACAAATATACAAGGCTTGCCTTGTTTTTGGCCTGGCCCAAGGCAAGGCAAGGCAAGATTTTGGTTGAAAACGTGAAGGCCATAACTTTTTCATTTCTCCATGGATTGGGACAAAATTTAGGTCTATCTTGCCTAGAATTTTACAAGGAATCCAATGGTGGTGGTGTTTTCTTTCAGATCATGCTCCTATTGAAAAACCCGATAGTGGTTTTGAAATAGGCCATGATTTGTATTTTCTGTGCCATCTCTTGGTACAAGCATGAATTACATGATAAATTGGTGCAAACACAACACATATAACATGTATAAGAGATGCATGATCAGTGGACATCAAAAGAAAGCATGATTCAAAGAATCCAAGTTGTGATGCTTACCTCTTTTTGGAGCTTTTGTGCAATCTGCCAAGGGTTTTGTTCCAGAAATGATTTGATGCTTTGAACAACCTCAAATGATCCCTTAGAAGCTTTTAGGATGGTTGGAATCAGCTGGAAACCTCAGGAACAAGTTTGAGCTCTTTCTTGCAAAATGGACAAAAGTGGCCAAAATAGCAACCCTCTCAAATGGTGTTCCAGGTGGGGGGAACCATTTGGAACAGTTCAAGGATGATATTTGGAGTGTGTTTGAGGTTTTATCTGGTTTGGAAAGTAACCGAATCAAGACATGGCTTGAAAAATGCACAAAAGTCATATTTTGAGGTTTTGAGAGGTGACTTTGTGATTTTGGTGTTACAGGTCACTTGTGAGAGTTTGGACAGCTTAGATATGACATATTGGATGTGTTTAGATCAAGAGCTGTGGTGGAATTTCTCTCTAACTCAAAAACTCAGAGTTACCTTGCTAAAGAAGGTATTTTTGCCTAGAGAAAGAGATTTTGAGGAAAGCAAGTGTTGTATTGATTTGGTGTACTCAAACTGAACATAATTGAGCTCTATTTATAGTAGAGCAAGTTTGTTTTGGCTGCAATAGTGAATGGCAACTGCAGCAGAGGTTTGACCAATGTTAATCAATGAGAATCCAAGTCTCCTCTAGCCATTGACTAGAGGTTAGGGCACAGGTTGCTGGTTCCCTTGGTCTTGGATAAGTCTTGACTGAATTTAGTTGGAAATGGCTTAGTCCATGCCACCTTGGTGCATCCATTAAATGCTCCAAACCAAAATTAGAGTCTTGTCCCTCTTTTAGGCATTTCTAGGTTTGACATGCTACTTTTGGTTCCAAATGTGAGAGCAAGAATTGTCTCTACAAGTTAATCTATGTTTTGATGATAATAATGAGTATTTATGAAAGAACCATTTTATGGTCTAACGTGTGTTGTGTGCAGATCATAAGAACTAAAGACATCAGAACCAACATACACCAGCTAGATGTACTATGATTGAATATATATATATATATATATATATATATATATATATATATATATATATATATATATGTGAAGTTACTATGTGTGACTAAAGTCACGAGAAGCAAGAACGCTTGTTTATCTAGTCATGATCAGTCAGATCCAAGGATGCCAAGATCGCTGTTGCAATGCTCTTGTGGATGCTCTCTAAAAGTGATTAAGATTCTGAAGATAGCGAAGCTTCTGAAGAAGTACACTCCGAAAGAACCGAGGTTCTGAAGACTCCTATGACTTGAAGTTCTGATGGCTGAAGGCGCTGAAGACCAAGTGCAGAAAGAATCTGAAGACTAATGAGTTCTGAAGATCAAGGTTTCAAACAAGAAGTTCTGAAGACTCTGAAGACAGGCTCTGAAGATTCGGAAGACTTAAAGCAGAAAAAGGATAACGTTCTTAAAGACCAAGTGCTGAAGTTCTGAAGACTGATTCCTAATGGACTTCTTCAATCAACGGAAGACTTGAAGCATCAGATATTCTGCTATAAAGACTCCACTCATGCTTCATCAAATTAACATCAGAAGCCATTGAAGTTTCGAAGTCTAAATATTACCGTTGTGAGTTAAATGTACACACTGCCCAAGAAAAGATGTCTGGTAACTTCCTCCTCTGCAAAAAGAAGATGTGTCAGTACAACTCATTATATCACAACGTCTCTTTTCCAAACTGCCAACAGTATTCTCTAACGGCTATATTTCTACGGGCTATTTAATGGAAAGAGTTTTTGCTTCTGATGTGTCGATCACTTGTAGAATTACGAATTGAATGTTCATCTACAAAATTGACCAAGTCATTGTGTGAAGATAGCAATAACGATGAGTTCTCGTTGTAACACTTAGAATATTCAAAGCTGTCATTATTTCACTCATGGCAATTGTTGTTGAATCTCCAAAGAAAAAATCAACACAACAACAATAATCAAACAGAAGTTGTTGATGAAGAAGACAACATTGAAGATCAGTCAAGTCATCAACCTACCTTCTCGTCAAAGCTACATTGAAGATCTGAAGCAAGGAGTTGCTACTCAAAGCTTGCTCAACCAGAAGATGAAGAAGAAGAAGATCTACAAGATGTCTACAATCATAATATCAAATACATCTTTGTAGTTTCTTAGGAAAGCAAGGAGTTGATTGCTCAAAACTTGCTTGAACACATGTGTGTGTTCTTTGTACTTAAACATAGGAGAAACTTGCTTATTAAGAAGCACAATTTGTAATCTCCAGTTTACCAATTCAACTAGATGAATTGAGACTCCTCAAGTGAACGCTATATCCTGATGGGATCCCTGAACGGTTTAGCTGTGAGTTGAGGCCCTTGAGTAGATCACGTGGTGATCAAATACTTGAGATGACAATGGCTGAGGGTCATTGTGGAAAATCCTGAAATATGGTCAGTAGCGTTATATTCATTGTGATGAATCCCTGAACGGCTAACTGTGAAATCCCAGCAGTGGGTCTGCTCGGTCAATGAACGTTATATCCTGTTGGATCCCTGAACGGTTCATTGGGTTGTTAGTCAGAGTGCAGCTGTGCAAGTGGTTAGTCACCGACTGTTGCCCGTGCAAGTGTAATCATGATTTGGTTATAGTGGATTAAGTCCTTGTGTTCAAGGCGAAATCACCTGAGGAGGGTGGACTGGATTAGCCCGCGTAGTGAACCAGGATATATCGTGTGTCCTTTACTCTCTTGCTTAGTATCTCTATTTATGTTTCTGTATTGAATATCAGAACCTCATATTAAGCAAAGTCAGAACCTTGCAGCCTATCTCTGATAAGCTTCCGCACTGCAAGTTCTGAGTATCGTATCTTATGATCAGAACCTATACGGTTCTCATACTCTATAGTTAATAGATCAGAATCTCGCAACGAACATTGAAGGTTCTTGAGCGTCAAATTAACAAGATGTAAAAAGTTACAAAAATAGTAAATACACAATTCAAACCCCATTTCTCGTGTCTTTCTCGCACCTTCAATTGGTATAAGAGCCTGGTTCTGTTATTGATTTACATCAAACACTTAACAGTGTCAGAAAAAGATCCGGTTATGGTGCGTAGAAGTACTCTTGGTGAGATTGAAATCCACTTACAATTTCTGTAACAGTTCAGCAGTTAACTGTGTACAAAATTGTAATCAATCTGATTACTTCGTGAGCAATTCACTAATTCTAGATGAAGCCTCACTAAAGATTGAAGAATCAGTTGATAAGATAAATTCATCAGATGAAAGGCAGTATCTATTAAATGGTCATTCTGGAAAATACGTGTGGATAAAACCACGTATATGATCAAAACATGAATCATCAGAAAGCAAGAAATCTTGTTTGCTGAAGATTAATTCTTTATGAGTTTTTGAGATGTTTTCAAGAAACGGATTAGGTCCACCCTTGACTTTCTCGTTTAAAAAACTCATTCTGGATCTCTTCATGTAAAGAAGGAAGATTGTTGTTCTAAGACTTTGAATTTCAGAAATAAATCTGTTAAACTCAGAATCTGAAAAATTCAAATTATTAGAAATGATTCAATGTCAGAATCTGGAATGATCAAAAGATTCAATGGAGAACTGAATCCCAAAGATTCAGTAATTACTTGATTCTGAACGAACTCTTAAGATCTTAACTGGTTCAGTGATCAAGCTCCAACAACCTAAAATCATCCTAGTAAAGATCAAATGTTGATAATCTGATTTTCAACAGATCAAGTGTTCTCAGAACCACTTGTGCTATGAAATTAGATGCTATCATTTCAGGTATTTAGGTTCTCCAACTAAGATGACGTTAATGATGTTCGTTTGAAGAAATTAGTCAACTCATAGATGTGTGTGAACAACCCCAAATAAATTGATCTTCATTGTGAGAACAAGAGGTTCATGCAAATCATGTCTAGTGATGTACACATGGGGCATGATGATGTTTTGGTTCTAAACAAGTTCTGAAACAAACTTGAGGAACAAGTCAGATGCTGATATGATAATTCCTCCTCGTATAACCTCTCAAAGGTTCTCACTGAACTGATGAAATTAATCATCTTACAAAGAAAAGAAACTCTCACAAACGCAAACTGAATTCGGGCTATGAAAGGAGAACTCAACCAATTCTCAAAGTTTGTCATTTAAGATTCAAATCCATATCTTAGGAACTGTATCGGAACTAAACAGGTTATATGGATCAATGAAATGAGAAGTGAGAAACAATCAAAAATAGATGTAATCTGTTGTTTATGAATGAGGTCATCAAATGAAGTCTGCTGTTCACTCAGTAATGCTCCCACGCATGAGTGTCGCCTTATCAAAAAAGATTGCATGTAATTGGCTAAGTTCAATTAAAATGGTCACTCTGATCATGTTAAGTCCTAATCTCGGTTATTGTAACCTAGATAACTAAAGGACAAGGTTGAACAGGAAAAGAGAGAGAAAGTTATAATCCAACTAGGATCACTTTCCAAGAAAATACTCTCTTCAGAAGTCAGAAGATAAGCTTATCTTGAAGAACCCAAGAAACATCTGCAGCTTACTCGGAAATAGGCAAAATCAGAAAGATGCTCAAAGCTTCAGGAGTCTGAAAGGAATGATTTCACAAAAAGTTTTAGCTAAAAGATTTTCTTCAAAGAGGTTAAGCATCCCTAAGGTATGGTCTCACTCATTACTCTTTTTATTATGGTAAGATTATCAAATATTTATGATTTCCAAGACAATCATAATTACGCATGTGTCAACTACCTTATCTCTAACCTTAGGCATACGGAAACTTAAGTCTATCATATGTCCTGTCAACTGACCGTCACAACTATTCATAGCTTGTCTAGGAAATGATGACCTCGCGTGTGCCAAGTGTGATAAATAATCATCACTCATAAGCTCACCTCACAACTCTACTCCTCGTCTAGGAAAAATCTCTATCTAGTATGTTAGAACTTCCCTCTTCGTTTCCAGCTCGAAATGTCTTCACACAATATCAAAGGAGAAATTTTCGATCTAGAGCTTCTAAAGGAATTCACGTTGGATCTAACCCTTTTACCACAACTCAACAAAACTAGTATTCTCTCTGGTATTATATTTCAGAATTGGGAAAACTACTTCGACATGCTTGTTGGACCTGTCTTCCCTTTTCTTATAACTGAGTTCTGGGCAAATGTACGTGTACTTGAATATGACTATGTCAAAAATACTATTTTGTCCGTAGTTGCTGGATATCCAGTCTTGATCAACCCCACCATCATAGCTAAAGCCATTAGGTGCGTTGAAGATGGTGTGACTGTGGAAAGAAATTCCAACAACCATAGCTTCGACAGACATCTGCACGTCATTTTCAAAACAGAGGGGCATCCCACTCAACCTTGCACTCTCACTCCGATTGCTAAAGATTGGTACAATCTGATGGTAACAAATTTCAGACTGAGAGAAAGAGGAGGAGGATGGTTATCTGACATGGAGAGATTGTTTATTTTCTTTTTAATATCTAGAATCAAAATAAACCTTCCTTAATCCATGTACAATCATCTAAAGGAAGAAATTAACCTGTCAAGAGAAGACACTATCTACCAAATTCCCTATTGCAGGGTCATCTCTCATATTCTTGATCTTCAAGGAGTGGTCGGTCATTGCAGAAGAAATGGAATAACTGAGAAAATCCTTCCCGAGTTCTGTCATCCTATGACCTTCTTTGTCTAGATAGAAGTTAAGCTTTTCCTAAGATCACAAGTTTTTGTGTATATGATCCTTCTTGTATGCCCTTATGATCTAAACGCGATATGTATTCTCTTGCCCAAGTATTCTAATTAAGAAATGCTTTTATGATAGATTTAAATTCACCCTTAAGAAAATTTCATTACTTATCTACCAATAGACAAGCATATTTTTGATAACTTAGGATTAACTAGAAATTATAAAACTGCTCACCGGTCATAATTAAGTAGCGGCTTCGTCACTACTCTTTAGGGTTATGATTCCTGATTAATCATTAACCCACTTTCCCACACTACTTAATGCTTCTAGGAAAATCAATCGATGTGGTTTCAAACTCCACAAAATTTAACCTAGTTTCCATCTATAAAAGCATAAGACAGCTACACATCCTTTACTCATCTAGATCTTCAGCCTAATTACCTTCTAACTCCTCATCATCTCTAAAATGGCTTTTGTCTCACAAAATGCCTCAATTCCCACAACCACTGAAATCCCAGTCAACAATCTCAAGGTTTTGTCAGAAACTATTGTTGACTTCAACAATCTGAAATCAAACGGATGCAACATTGCTCCCTCACTGGAAAACCAAGGTTGGAAAAACTACTTCAAACGGCTGGAAGGACCGACCTATGACCATCTAATCAAAGATTTCTGGATTCATGCAACTACATCCAAGAATCTCATTGTCTCTTTCGTTTTCGAAAGAAAAATCTTCATCTCTGAAAAAACTATCTCAGATCTCTTGCTGAATGAACATGACGGATTCAGAATCTCCAGAAACTTACTCAATGAAGAAAATGAGGCTAAGGTGTTGTTATCTATCTTCAAAGATAATGCTTTATCTGAAAACCAAACCTTCTCAAACCTGAAAAACTCACTTCAAGTTTGGTTCAAAATTCTGCAAGAAAATGTTTTTCATTATCTCTCATCAGAACAACTAAGCGACACTCAAAAATGCGTTCTATTCCTTCTTCTAAAAGGAATTAAAATACACATTCCCTCAATCCTCTTTAAGCTTCTCAAGGATGCCATCAGAAGCTACAGAACTGGCTCTGACCATGAATGCGGTCTCATTCCCTATGGAAGACTTATCTCAGACATCTTAGTTGAATCAGGATTAGTTGACGACATTCTAATTAATGAAGGAGAATCTTGGAAGCTGCTTAAAAGTGCTGGAAAGATTCTTAGGTATAAGAACCCTTTGAAGGAAGACGCAAGCTTAGATAATTCACGCTTTAGAGAACTGACTCTAACTCCCAGAGTTCCGGTTATAGGCTTTCCAAAATTCGCTACATACAATGAGGCAGAATTCGGAAACTATCTGAGAAAAATCAAGGACGAAGATATCAGTATTTGGATTAACATGAAAAATATCACTGATGTTCTTCAAGAACTCTCAGATTGGAAGGTAGGAAGAAAAGCGGTTATTAAGGAAGAACACTCATCCAAGAGATTAAGAACAACGAATAACGTTCTTGCATCATTTAAAGACAATGCAATCTCAAGGATTCAAACCCTTATCAATGCCTCTAGTTCTTGTGCAAACTCTATGGAAGTAAGAAATGTCTGGAACGAGTTCCATGAATGGATCTCAGAAGAAATAGTAAAACACAAGAAGCTTGCAATGACTCAAACAGAAGAAACTTCTCTTCCCTCAAGCTCAGATAACTCTGGAAGTCCTTCCTCATCTTCCCTAAGCTCCTTCCAGTCTAACCTATAGGAACCAGTTTCATCTAGTCTAGCATTGTATGTTTTTGATAAAATCCATCCGTAATACAATCTATAGTTTTATGTTTAATCTTTCTCTAATGCAATCTAGTTTTTATTTTGAACTTGTCTAGATTAAGCTCAACCTATGCTCTTGTCGTAACCCGAAATTTGACCTCCCTCTTTTGTCTTTTTTGCATAAGCATAAGCATGCGCATCGCTGGCATACGCATTCGCACTTTTCCTCTAGTGTTTTGATTGCAGGATATTCAGGGTTTCCAAGCCCGATTAATCATATCCTCACAAGGTCATCACCTCATCAAAACAAGCACAAAATGAAGGTTTCCATGCCTATTCCTCAATACAAGAGGTGGAAAATCGAAGTCGGGACCACAACACCCTTTTTTAGGCAAATTGGGCATATTTTGGTCTGGTTAATTGATTAACCATTTGCAGTACAATTGTGTTAATCGATTAACACAGGAAAAATAGGCACAATTTGCTGCTTTTTCATGACAGCACTTTGCACACATTTTGGTCTTGGATTCTAGCAGCATATGGAATATTCTAGACACCTCTAAACATTTCCAAGCTACTCAATTCATTCCAAGTGCATTTGCTATGATACTTCACTTCAAATCAAGTGCACCATGTTCCTTGTTCTCCAAGTAATGTGGATCTTTGGATGTTGGAATTCACCTTTGGATGGTTACCGAGTTGGTTCTAACTAACCAGTTAACCTCCTTGACTCGGTGAGTCAAGTCCAACTAACTCCTAACCTAGCTCCAAACCCAAAGCTAATTCCAAACCAAATTCCAAACCATCTCATATTCCAAACCTAAAGCATATATAAGCACACCTTCACTCACTTTTCAATTCCTCAACCATTCTCTACCATTTTTCACCAAACTTCTCACATTAACACTCTCAATTCTCTCACTTTTTCTCTGATTTCTCTACTCATTCTTCATCTTCATCTCAATTCTTCTCCATCAAACCTCACCAAAAGCTCTTATTCTTGAAGAATAATCACTTTTCACATTGAAAGTGATTAATTCTTGAGCTTAACCTTCATCATTTGGTATTCTTTGGTTGGATTTCTAGAATTACATCTCATTCTACTTCAATCCAAGGGTTTCACACCATTTATTTTGGTGCAAGTTCGATTTCGGTGCACTTTCGCGTTTTTTATCGGTTTCGACGCGTTTCGTCTACAATTCAAGGATCCTCTGGTTTTCTTTAATTTTCTGCACCAATATCACTTTGCAACATTTACCAAGGCACATCTCAGCCTTGTAGGTTGGTGGATTTCATTCATTTTACCGCTTCGGTCGTTTTCGTATCGTTCGTGACGTAATTTCGATATTCTTGCATGTGAATTGATTATACTTTTGCTTGATCCATCATCTTGATTGTTAATTGATTCTATTGTTGATCATTTGCTATTTCTAAACTTGATTTTTCGTGCATAATTGTTTACCCTAGCATTGGAGTGATTGCACGATAAAAAAGTTGGCCAAAAGCACTTTTCAAAACTGTTTTTCTGCTCCCTGTACAATGTTAATCGATTAACACATTGCAGTGCAATTGTGTTAATCGATTAACCAGTGTTTTTTTGCACTTTTTCACGTGTTAATCGATTAACACTTTGCAGTGCAATTGTGTTAATCGATTAACACTGAACCAGAAGGCCATTTTCTTGCATTTTCAAGTGTGTTTGCTATGCTTTCTTCATTTTAACTTCCATTGATTGTCATGCTTGATTTTATGGATGTTTTTAATGTCATTTCACTTCTGGTTGAAGCATGTTCATGAACTTTCGATGCACATTTTTGATTATTCATTTGTTTCATGTTCTTAGCATTGTATGAACATAGCAATTCTTGCACTATCTTTGTTCACATGATACATGATTGTGTGTGGCATTTTGATGATCATTTGGCACTGTTTTGCACCTTCCATTTCAGATTTGCATTAAGTTTATTCTTCATGAATAAAATTTATCTTGTATAATCAATAATTCACTCCTTTTTGCTTTAATGACTTTTCATCCTCTTTGGAAAGTTGTTAGCATGTTTATCCCTTGATTAATTGATCGAAACTTTGTTTCGATTAATCGATCTTCCCTTTTCCTCTCTTTAGGCCTCCTTTAGAGCTTTCTCTCCTTTTCCACCCGTGGAGTTGGAGTTTCGCGCTGCGCCTTGCATCGGAGCACTGTACAAATTGACGTTGTTATGCTGCCCGTTTCTCTACGCATGAGCACTGTACAACTTGGAGTTGTTGGGTCGTCCGTTTCAACTTCCGCATTACACCCTGTGTGTGTTAGGGAAGGGACGAGAAGGGAGAATTCCTACTCTCATTCTGACTACTTCAGGTAGGGGACGAATGACCCTGTGCTTGGCTTAGTCATCTCTATCTCCAGGCAGTAATGTGCTTTCTTTCCCCAGTCGAGTTGATCCTTGATCACTCTTATCTCTTTGCGATCCCTTTCATTCCTCGATCACTCCTATCTCTTTCAATCTCTCCTTTTGATCAATCACCATTCTTCTTGGTTGAGATCATTATTCTTGCGCTAGCAATCTCTCTTTGTTCCATCACTCCTTTCTTCTTGTAATCAACCATTGCTTTTTGATTCCCCCGAAAAGTTTCAATTCTCTCTCTTTGGTCCAACACAGTTTTCCTGTCATGACCATTTTTCCCCTGGAGTTCGCAACCTTCTCTTGGTTCTTCTCCTTCCTTGGGTTAATCACCCTTTTCTTCAGTTAATCACAATCCGTCTGTTAAAACACTGAGTCCCTCTTGGGTTAATCACCTTCTCTTGGTTAATCACCCTTTTCTTCAGTTAATCACAGTCCGTCTGTTAAAACATTGAGCACCTCTTGGGTTAATCACCGATTCTTGGTTAATCACCCTTTTCTTCAATTAACCACAGTCCGTCTGTTAAAATACTGAACCCTTTCGAGTTAATCACCTTCTCTTGGTTAATCACTCGCTTTTCTCTTCGGTCGGTCACAGTCCCTCTGTAAACACCGAATCCCCCGCAGTTGGTAACCTCCTCTTGGTTCGAATACTTGCACCTTGGGTTAGTAACCTTTCTTTGGTTCAAATACCCTTTCTTCGGTTGAGTACTGTTTGTTAAGTCAGTTTACCGAACCCCTTTGGGTCACGACCTTTGCTCGATCCTATACCCGTCCTTTGGGTTATGATCTTTATTCGGTCCTACACCCATTTTTCTGGTTAATCGCAATTTTCTCTGCTAAAACCAATGCTTCTCTACCCCCATAGAGTTGCAGTCCTTTCTTTCCTCGGTTAATTACTGTTTACCAGTTAATATACCGAGGCCCCTTCAGAGTCAAACACCTTCTCTCGGTTCAACACTCTCTCTCTTGGTTTATCACAGTCCGTCTATTGACACCAGATTCTTTTCCCCGCCAGGGTCTACTCTCTTCGGTTAACCACTGCCAGCCAGTTAATATATACGAATCTCCTTTTTCTCTTGGTTATGACACCATCCCTCTATTTGGATCCCCAGAGGAGGCCTTCTTGTTCCCATTGCTTTTACTTTCTTGGTTTCGACACCAATTCTCTTTGCTATCCCCTGCGGAGTTTCTTTCATTCTTGGGTTTAACACCATTCTTTTCCTATTCTTTTGTGCAAACGCTCTTACTGCGGGGTCTTTCCCAGTAGAGTTTTTCTTTCACTCTCGCTCTTGGTTTTGACACCACTTCTTTCGTCTCCTTGTTTCTTTCCCGTTTTCCTTTTCCGTTCAGTTCCCCGAACTACGGAAGCTCTGATTCTGCATTCTTTTGGATGTATGATACGTAGGCACGAGACGCAATGTCTTGGCGAGCACACTTCCACCCTTTCTTCCTTCTCCCTTCTTTTCTTTTCCTTTCTGTCCCCTGGTTCCATGAACTACGACGCTCTGACTTCCTCATTGCATTATGAGGGTACGTAGGCACGAGGACCTTGTTCCTCCACGAGCACCTTCTTTCTTTTCTTTCTTTTTCCCCTTTCTCTCTCTCCTCTTTCTTTTAGCTAGAAGCATTTAGATAGATAACCCATCCAAGCCTAGAAGCAAGCGAAATGGTTCCCGTCGAGTACGACAGATGCGTTAGGTGCTAGTACCTTCCTTTCGCATAACCGACCCCCTGTTCCTGTTTCTCTTCCCCTTGGGTTTTATCGATATTTTCCCCGTCCGTTGGGACTAAATAAAGAACGGTGGCGACTCTGTTGTATCTTTGAGTGTGCGATTCACTCAGGTAGAAACCAGCCATCTTTAGCTGGCGACTCTGCTGGGGACAGATTGACCTACTGCTGGTCCATCCCTTGAGGGGTCTCGCCTAGTTTTGTTTGCTTTCTTGCTTGCTTGGGTGTTTATCTTTTGCGCTTTACTCGCTATATTACTTGCTTTAGCTTTATGTTTATTTATCGCATTTCTTTACTGCTCTTAATATTCATATGCTGCATATTCTGGATATCTCCTGTTTTCTGCTGTTGTTGGGATAGGTAGATATTATTGGAGAGAAAGGTCCTAACACCGGGCCTAGTATACACATAGGCTAGAACGTGGATAGTCGTGAGGCCTGCATTTTGCACGTTGGGATATCACGAGACCCACATCCCAGATCGTGATTCGTTTGAGAATACCTCCGTCCTGTGAGAATTCACTACGGCGGGGGATTTTCATCCTGAGTCCTATGGTTTGGGCGACCTTTTCTAGGGACCACCTTGTTGTATCTAGATCATACCTGTGAGGGGGATGGGTTTTGCAGGAAAACAAGCCACTTCATACCCTTGTTCTCACACACGCCAGATTTCCTCACCGACACATCAGATTACGTTGCACTGACACAGATTATAGCAGATATTCGGATTGTTCAGATTTGATTATTCGGGCAGTGATGGCTTCTTGTTGTTGTGTTGCATATCATTTCATCATGTCAAATTAATTTTTGCATAAGCATTTAAAACTTTATTTTTGCATGTATATCATACATTCATCTGCACACATATGCACGTCCTTTCATCCGAAACTGTTGCTCATCCTTGTCCGTATTCCTTGTAGCAAGATGACGACTCGACATCGGTATTTTACTCGCTCAAGCAAATCCAGAATCATGGCTGACTTTGAAGCTGAGAACGCTGCTTACAAGGAAACTCTAGCACAATTCCAAGGTCGGATGGATCAGTTTTAGACGAACATGGATGTCATTATGGAACTTCTTCGTGCCCAGAGGAACGCCGCTGCTGCTGCCACTGTTGTTGCAACTACTACCGATGCAACTGTTGTCACTCCTGTGACTGTTCCTCATGTTATTACGGCTACTCCTGCTGTCGTTGTTCCTTCTCCTGCTAGAGTTGAAGTGCCAGTTGAGCCTGTGAATCAGCCTGCCGTTCAGCCCAGTTTGAACCAGATGCCCACTGGTTTTCCTTGGGGCATGCCTCTGAATTACACTCCTTAGATTGCAAATAATGGTAGTGCCTTCATACCATATCAACCTTTTGTTGCACCCATGCCTAATGGGAATGCTGTCGCCTATCCATGGGTCATGCCTACTCCAGTCCCGCCTCCAGTGGTGAATGATGATCTTGAGAATCTTCAGGCTCAAACTCATCAAACTGCCGGATTGGTCGATACTGAAACTCCTGATGATGAAGAGCACGTGTATAGGGGTCCTCATATTCATGTTCCGGTTCCATCTCAGGTTGCTCAAACTGCTGTTCCGAATGTTCATCCTGGGATGTTCTATCCTGGGGCATCTTCCTCAACTGCTGTGATGCCTCCTCCGAATTATCCATATGGTGTTCCGATGGGTTAGAATGTTGGTCAGATGGTTAATCCGGGATTGGTGTATCCTTCTCAAATTGCTACTCCGCAAGTGAATGCTCCTGCCTCTTCTCAGCTGCCAAATCCTCAGATTCTTGTCAGGCCCACTAATTAGAATAGATCGGTTGACTACAAGTTGTTGGAAGACCGTATTAGAGCTATCGAAGGGTTCTATGCTTTTGGTATGGAAGCCAAAGATTTGTGTTTGGTTTCGAATGTTGTGTTGCCGCAGAAATTCAAGATACCTGATTTGCCAAAGTACAAAGGTTTGAGCTGTCCGCGTAGTCACATCACTATGTACTGCAGGAAGATGGCATCCCATATTGATAATGATGAATTGCTTGTTCATTGTTTTCAAGATAGTTTGTCTGGTGCTTCATTGGATTGGTACATGGGCCTGGAGCGCAGCAAAATCCGTACTTGGAGGGATTTGTCTGAAGCGTTCGTGAGACAATACAAGTATAACCTTGATCTGGCACCTACTAGATTGCAATTGCAAAATTAGTCTCAGCGCTCAACTGAAATATTCAAGGAGTATGTACAAAGATGGCGTGAGATGGCATCTCGTGTGCGACCGGCTCTCTCTGACAATGAGTTGGTTGGCATCTTTATGGGTACATTGCAAGGTTCCTACTATGAGAAAATGGTGGGTAGTTCTTCATCGAGTTTTGCTGATGTTGTAACCATTAGTGAAAGGATTGAGAATGGTTTGAAGACTGGAAAGATTCCTGGAGCTGCTTCCCAGCAGCCGGCCACTCGGAAATCTCAGAACAGTCATTCCAAGAAAAAGGAAGGTGAAGCCAAAGTTGTGACAGCTCAAGCTTCTCCTCAGTATCAAGCTCCCATGGCTCCCTTGTCGTACTATTCGTATCCGTACATTGCTGCCGCACAGTATCAACAACCTCCATATCAGTATCATCCGCAACAACCAGTTCAGAATGCTCAGAATTAACAGAACAATAAAAATCAGCAGAATCAAAACCGTCAGAACAACAATAATCAAGGAAACCGTAAGCGTCCGAATTTTGACAGAATTCTGGTATCATACACGGATCTGTTTCCTTACTTGGTTCACCAAGGGGCAATTGTCCCCAAGTAGATTGCGCCTGCAATTCCTCCATTTAACCCGAATCATAACCCAAATGCATCGTGTGTCTATCATGCTGGATACATAGGACATGCAACAGAGGATTGCTTTGTTTTCATAACCAAGGTTCAGGAACTCATTGATAAGAAGGTTCTGACTTTTACTGAGGAGGGACCCAACATTTAGAGTAATCCGTTGCCGAATCACGGTGGGCCTGCGGTTAACATGATTGAGGATAATTCAGTGGCTGAATGTTCTTCTGGTCAGAAGCATGGCAACTTTGTCAAGTTCCATAGCACGGGTTTCCAGCAGGGTGACATCGTGGCAGCAGCTGATGACGCTGGTCCCAGTAATCAGATTTCAAGCTTCGTGCGCAAATGTCCACCAGGTTTCAAGCTCAACAATTGGACATCTACCGTGATTCCTATGGTTTTCCCATATAACATGTAATGCATTTTGCTTTCTCATTCCCTCGTCCTCGCCCGAGACGAGTGGATAGCTTGTAAAGGGCCTCGCGCTTTTGCAATATTATGTGATCAATAAATAAAAGTTTTTTGCAAACATCCATTGTAATTCTGGGATTCCAATTAACCAAGCCGAAGAAGATGGTGAGGAAGATTGTGAATTACCGGCTGAACTAGCAAGGCTCCTTGAGCACGAGCGTAGAGAGATTCAGCCACACAAAGAGCCAGTGGAAGTTGTCAATCTTGGTACTGATGAGGTTAGAAGAGAAGTCAAGGTTGGCGCATCCCTCGCTAAGCATGTACACTCCAAGTTGGTTAAGTTGTTGAAAGAGTATGTTGATATCTTCGCCTGGTCCTATCAAGATATGCCTGGGTTGGATACCAACATCGTTGAGCATCACTTGCCACTTAAGCCCGGATGTCCTCCTGTCAAGCAGAAACTCAGAAGGACTAGACCCGACATGGCACTCAAAATCAGAGAAGAGGTAAAGAAACAGCTTGATGCTGGGTTCCTAGCCACTTCCGAATATCCTGAATGGATTGCCAACATTGTCCCGGTTCCCAAGAAGGACGACAAAGTCAGAATGTGTGTGGATTATCGAGATCTCAACAAGGCGAGCTAGAAGGATGATTTCCTTTGCCTCATATTGATGTCTTGGTAGACAACACTGCGCAGTTCTCTGTCTTTTCCTTCATGGACTGTTTTTCAGGATATAATCAGATCAAGATGTCCCCAGCTGATATGGAGAAGACTACTTTCATCACGCCATGGGGTACATATTGCTACAAAGTCATGCCATTCGGTCTAAAGAATGCAGGGGCAACATACCAGCGTGCTATGACAACCCTCTTTCACGATATGATTCATAAAGAGATTGAGGTTTACATGGACGATATGATTGCCAAGTCCAAAACTGAAGATGATCACTTGGTTCATCTGAAGAAACTGTTTGACAGACTCTGGAAGTTTAGATTGTGGTTGAACCCTGCGAAGTGCACCTTCGGAGTTCGATCTGGTAAACTATTGGGCTTTATTGTAAGTCAGTTGATCCTGATAAGGTTCAAGCAATTCAGAACATGCCGCCTCCCAAAACAGAAAAAGAAGTCAGTGGCTTTCTGGGCAGACTCAATTACATTTCAAGGTTTATTTCCCATTTGACGACTACTTGTGAACCAATGTTCAAATTACTAAGAAAAAATCAATCGGTTGAATGGAATAATGATTGTCAGGAAGCATTTGACAAAATAAAACAATACTTACAAGAACCACCGATCTTAGTACCGCCGGTTCCTGGTAGGCCTTTAATCATGTATCTCACCGTCCTCGATGAATCAATGGGATGTGTATTAGGTCAGCATGATGACACTGGCAGAAAAGAACATGCAATATACTATCTGAGCAAGAAGTTCACCGATTGTGAGACCAGATACTCACTCTTAGAGAAAACTTGCTGTGCTCTGGTCTGGGCTGCTCGACGCCTACAACAATACATGATTTGCCATACTAATTTGTTGATATCCAAAATGGATCTGATAAAGTATATATTTGAAAAGCCTGCTGTCTCTGGAAGGATTGCTCGATGGCAGATGCTGTTAACTGAGTATGATATCCAACATGTTACCCAGAAAGCAATAAAAGGGAGCGTCTTGTCTGACTACCTTGCTCATCAACCTATAGAGGGTTATCAACAGATGAAGTTTGACTTTCCCAATGAGGATGTTCTGTTTATTAGAGATTATGAGACTCCAGACCCTGATATAGGAGCCGAACCAGGGGCACGATGGACGCTCGTGTTCGATGGTGCCTCCAATTCTAAAGGTCATGGAATCGGTGCTATCCTCATCTCTCCAACAGGTTTTCACCTTCCCTTCACTGCTAGATTATGCTTTGCATGCACCAACAATATGGCTAAATTCGAAGCATGTATCTACGGTATTGAAGCGACAATTTACATGAGAATCAAGATTCTTGAGGTCTATGGAGATTCTGCCTTGGTCATCGGTCAAGTCAGAGGGAACTTTGTGACTCGGGATTCCAAGCTGGTTCCGTACCAACAACACATAGCGAAGTTGATTCCTTACTTTGATGAGATCATTTTCCATCATATTCCCAGAGAGGAAAATCAACTAGCTGATGCTCTTGCCACTTTAGCATCCATGTTTAAGGTCAAGTGGAAGAATGAAGCTCCTCATATCTGCATTGATCGCTTGAACGAACCAGCACACTGTTTAGCAATCGAGGATGAGTCTGATGACAAGCCTTGGTTCTACGACATCAAAAGATATCTGGAAAAACAGGAATATCCCGAGGGTATCACTATCACTGACAAAAAAGCTCTTAGGCGGCTTTGCGCCAAATTCTTCTTAAGTGGTGGTATACTGTACAAGAGGAATTATGACTCCGTGTTGCTCATATGCGTGGATAGACACGGAGCACACACGATCATAAGGTCCATACATGAGGGTTACGAGGGTGTACATGCTAAAGGTCCCGCTATGGCCAAGAAGATCCTTCGGGCTGGGTATTACTAGACGACAATGGAGGTAGATTGTTACAACTTTGCCAAAAGGTGTCACAAGTGCCAAATCTACGGAGACAAGATCCATGTGCCTCCAACTCCATTGAATATCCTGACTACACCTTGGCCATTCTCCATGTGGGGTATAGATATGATTGGAATGATCGAGCCGAAGGCACCAAGTGGGTTGAAGCTGCTTCTTATGCAAATGTTACACGACAAGTGGTTGCCAGATTCATCAAGAAAGAGATAATCTGTCGTTATAGCATTCCTAGCAACATTATCACGGGCAATACAAGCAACCTGAACAACAATATGATGAAGGAGTTGTGTCAAGAATTTAAGATCGAGCACCACAATTCTTCACCATATCGGCCCAAGATGAATGACGCCGTTGAAGCAGCAAACAAAAACATTAAGAGGATTGTCCAGAAAATGGTCAAGACTTACAAGGATTGGCATGAAATACTTCCCTTTGTACTGCATGGCTACAGAACTTCACTTCGCACTTCCACTGGGGCAACTCCGTACTCACTTGTGTATGGTATGGAGGCAGTTCTACCCATCGAAGTCGAAATTCCCTCACTCAGAGTCATCATGGAAACAGATATTGATGAAGCCGAATGGGTTCAGTCCAGATACGACCAGCTGAATCTCATCGAAGAGAAGCGGCTTGCAGCCGTTTGTCATGGTCAATTGTATCAGAGACGCCTCAAACGAGCTTTTGACAAGAAAGTTCTTCCTCGAACATTCTGTGAAGGCGAACTCGTGCTCAAGAGATATTCACCTGTTCACTCGGATCCACGAGGAAAATGGACTCCCAATTACGAAGGACCTTTTGTTGTCAAGAAAGCCTTCTCAGGCGGAGCCCTGATCCTCACCACAATGGATGGGGAGGAGTTTCCATCGCCCGTGAACTCCGATACAGTCAAAAAATATTATGCCTGAAAAAAAAATGGATAAGAGTCCGCTAGATTGACATCCGCGAGGACAATCTAGGCAAAAATGGACGTCCTGATGGACCAAAAAAAAGAAATGTCCATGCAAAAGTTAGGGACAATGAAAAAAAACAATAATAGCCCGCTAAATTGAAAACCCAAAAGGGCGACTTAGGCAAAAATTGGCATCCCGGTGGACGAAAAAAAATGTGAAAGCATGTCCAGGTAAAAATTAGGGATAAAGGCATTGACTGTGAACACTTGAGCCTCTTTTCCTCATGGCTAGACCTCAGACGGTAACAAAACACTCCAATCATCATCGACTGGTGCAAGGCGTTAGAACCTAGACTTACAGTGGATGGTGCCCAATGTTGTAATCAATGCAAAGCATGATTTCCCTTTGCCATTTACATTTGTTTTTCAATTTTATTGCAAACTTCCTCATCAAGGATTTTGCATCCTTGTACACACTTTATGTACAAAAATTTTACATTCAATAAAATGCATTCTTTGTTATCTCAATTTGTTTTCATTCTAGTATTTTGTTTGCAAAATAAACAATTATTTGTGATCATATAATACTAAAAAACGTTGAGAACAATAAAATGCTAAATTCACCGAGAAAGCATTATGCATCACATGTGTTACTGGTAACCCCTGCAGGATAATCGGTAATATCCATTGGTAAGCCTAACGCCTGGCCGGCAATGGGATGATTCTATGAAGAAGTTGTTGTCTCCTCACTAATTCCTCAGCAGAGTCATCATTCTCCCCAGCAGGTTGCCAAGGTGTTCCCCAGCAAAGATGCTTTGTTCTTTCTTCCCCAGCAAGGGTTGTGCATCATCTCTTATGATTAGGAACTATATGTCACCACCAACAGGGGTTTCTCCTCAGCTGAGTCAACATGATTCAGGAATCTCTTTTCCCCACGCAGAGCCAATCTTGGTAGGAAGGATTGATTTAATTCTTTCATCCCCAACAGAGACAGCCATGGTGATTTAGAAACCTGAGATGTTCTCAGTTTCTTTCCCCGGCAGAATCATCATCCTTTGTGAACTCTCTTCTCTAGCAGAGATTGTCTTTATTTGCGGGTCCTCTCCCCGACAGAGGGTTTCGAAGTCGTTTTGCTACGATTTCTGCCTAACCGCTTCACATTGTGCCTTATCTTGAGCCTTTGCATTGCATGATATCAAGCATCATGTAGAAATGCATACATAGCATATGCATCGATCATACTCCCTCTCTTTTTTGCCTGACTTATCTCCCAGCAGATTTTCAGCAAACTTTGCACTCATCTATTCAAACACTTTCAACTCTTCTTTTGTCGCCGTCGGCCAAATTCTCGAGCTACTCTTTTACTTAATCCCCTTTTACCTTGAATCATCGAAAAGCTGGCGCGATTCATACATTCAGGTCCAAGAGGATTAAATAGGGGCAACTATTGTAACCCGAAATTTGACCTCCCTCTTTTGCCTTTTTTGCATAAGCATAAGCATGCGCATCACTGGCATACGCATTCGCACTTTTCCTCTGGTGTTTTAATTGCAGGATATTCAGGGTTTCTAAGCCCGATTAATCATATCCTTACAAGGTCATCACCTCATCAAAACAAGCACAAAATGAAGGTTTCCATGCCTATTCCTCAATACAAGAGGTGGAAAATCGAAGTCGGGACCATAACACCCTTTTTTAGGCAAATTGGGCATATTTTGGCCTGGTTAATCGATTAACCATTTGCAGTGCAATTGTATTAATCGATTAACACAGGTAAAATAGGCACAATTTGCTGCTTTTTCATGACAGCACCTTTGCACACATTTTGGTCTTGGATTCTAGCAGCATATGGAATATTCTAGACACCTCTAAACATTTCCAAGCTACTCAATTCATTCCAAGTGCATTTGCTATGATACTTCACTTCAAATCAAGTGCACCATGTTCCTTGTTCTCCAAGTAATGTGGATCTTTGGATGTTGGAATTCACCTTGGGATGGTTACCGAGTTGGTTCTAACTAACCAAGTTAACCGCATTGACTTGGTGAGTCAAGTCCAACTAACTCCTAACCTAGCTCAAAACCCAAAGCTAATTCCAAACCAAATTCTAAACCATCTCATATTCCAAACCTAAAGCCTATATAAGCACACCTTCACTCACTTTTCAATTCCTCAACCATTCTCTACCATTTTTCACCAAACTTCTCACATTACACTCTCAATTCTCTCACTTTTTCTCTGATTTCTCTACTCATTCTTCATCTTCATCTCAATTCTTCTCCATCAAACCTCACCAAAAGGCCATTTTCTTGCATTTTCAAGTGTGTTTGCCATGCTTTCTTCATTTTAACTTCCATTGATTATCATGCTTGATTTTATGGATGTTTTTAATGTCATTTCACTTCTGGTTGAAGCATGTTCATGAACTTTCGATGCACATTTTCGATTATTCATTTGTTTCATGTTCTTAGCATTGTATGAACATAGCAATTCTTGCACTATCTTTGTTCACATGATACATGATTGTGTGTGGCATTTTGATGATCATTTGGCACTGTTTTGTACCTTCCATTTCATATTTGCATTAAGTTTATTCTTCACGAATAAACTTAATCTTGTATAATCAATAATTCACTCCTTTTTGCTTTAATGACTTTTCATCCTCTTTGGAAAGTTGTTAGCATGTTTATCCCTTGATTAATTGATCGAAACTTTGTTTCGATTAAGTGATCTTCCCTTTTCCTCTCTTTAGGCCTCCTTTAGAGCTTTCTCTCCCTTTCCACCCGTGGAGTTGGAGTTTCGCGCTGCGCCTTGCATCGGAGCACTGTACAAATTGACGCTGTTATGCTGCCCGTTTCTCTACGCATGAGCACTGTACAACTTGGAGCTGTTGGGTCGTCCGTTTCAACTTCCGCATTACACCCTGTGTGTGTTAGGGAAGGGACGAGAAGGGAGAATTCCTACTCTCATTCTGACTACTTCAGGTAGGGGACCAATGACCCAGTGCTTGGCTTAGTCATCTCTATCTCCAGGCAGTAATGCGCTTTCTTTCCCCAGTCGAGTTGATCCTTGATCACTCTTCTCTCTTTACAATCCCTTTCGATCCTCGATCACGCCTATATCTTTCAATCTCTTCTTTTGATCAATCACCATCCTTCTTGGTTGAGATCATTATTCTTGCGCTAGCAATCTCTCTTTGTTCCATCACTCCTTTCTTCTTGTAATCAATCATTGCTTTTTGATTCCCCTGAAGAGTTTCATTTCTCTCTCTTTGGTCTAACACAGTTTTCCTGTCACGGCCATTTTCCCCCTAGAGTTCGCAACTTTCTCTTGGTTCTTCTCCTTCCTTGGGTTAATCACCTTCTCTTGGTTAATCACCCTTTTCTTCAGTTAATCATAATCCGTCTGTTAAAACACTGAGTCCCTCTTGGGTTAATCACCTTCTCTTGGTTAATCACCCTTTTCTTCAGTTAATCACAGTCCGTCTGTTAAAATATTGAGCACCTCTTGGGTTAATCACCGATTCTTGGTTAATCACCCTTTTCTTCAATTAACCACAGTCCGTCTGTTAAAATACTGAACCCTTTCGAGTTAATCACCTTCTCTTGGTTAATCAATCACTTTTCTCTTCGGTCGGTCGCAGTCCCTCTGTAAACACCGAATCCCCCGCAGTTGGCAACCTCCTCTTGGTTCGAATACTTGCACCTTGGGTTAGTAACCTTTCTTTGGTTCAAATACCCTTTCTTCGGTTGAGTACTGTTTGTTCAGTCAGTTTACCGAACCCCTTTGGGTCACGACCTTTGCTCGATCCTATACCCGTCCTTTGGGTTATGATCTTTATTCGGTCCTACACCCGCTTTTCTGGTTAATCGCAGTTTTCTCTGCTAAAACCAATGCTTCTCTACCCCCACAGAGTTGCAGTCCTTTCTTTCCTCGGTTAATTACTGTTTACCAGTTAATATACCGAGGCCCCTTCAGAGTTAAACACCTTCTCTCGATTCAACACTCTCTCTCTTGGTTTATCACAGTCCGTCTGTTGACACCATCTTCTTTTCCCCGCCAAGGTCTACTCTCTTCGGTTAACCACTGCCAGCCTGTTAATATACCGAATCTCCTTTTTCTCTTGGTTATGACACCATCCCTCTATTTGGATCCCCAGAGGAGGCCTTCCTATTCCCCTTGCTTTTACTTTCTTGGTTTCGACACCAATTCTCTTTGCTATCCCCAACGGAGTTTCTTTCATTCTTGGGTTTGACACCATTCTTTTCCTATTCTTTTGTGCAAACGCTCTTACTGCGGGGTCTTTCCCAGTAGAGTTTTTCTTTCACTCTCGCTCTTGGTTTTGACACCATTTCTTTCGTCTCCTTGTTTCTTTCCTGTTTTCCTTTTCCGTTCAGTTTCCCGAACTACGGAAGCTCTGATTCTGCATTCTTTTGGATGTATGATACGTAGGCACGAGACGCAATGTCTTTGCGAGCACACTTCCACCCTTCCTTCCTTCTCCCTTCTTTTCTTTTCATTTCTGTCCCCTGGTTCCATGAACTACGACGCTCTGACTTCCTCATTGCACTATGAGGGTACGTAGGCACGAGGACCTTGTTCCTCCGCGAGCACCTTCTTTCTTTTCTTTCTTTTTCCCCTTTCTCTCTCTCCTCTTTCTTTTAGCTAGAAGCCTTTAGATAGATAACCCATCCAAGCCTAGAAGCAAGCGAAATGGTTCCCGTCGAGTACGACGGATGCTTTAGGTGCTAGTACCTTCCTTTCGCATAACCGACCCCCTGTTCCCGTTTCTCTTCCCCTTGGGTTTTATCGATATTTTCCCTGTCCTTTGGGACTAAATAAAGATCGGTGGCGACTCTGTTGTATCTTTGAGTGTGCGATTCACTCAGGTAGAAACCAACCATCTTCAGTTCTGAATTATAAAACCAAAACGAAATAATGAAATACTAAAATATTGTTCACAAATGAAATGATATAATCTCTACAGATGCTTTAATCCTTCAATTAAGTAATCAGTTGATTCCATCTATCAACCTTCAATTAAATACATACTGAGTATAGATATGTATCCCTAAAATGAGTCTAACTGCTTCTAAATATTTAAATGACTCTGTGACTCTATATCTGAATATAAATGACTCCATGCTTAAATTGCTCATATGCCCTGACACTTTTTGATGATGTCAAAAAGGGGGAGAAATATATTGATTGATTTTGATTGAAAGAAGGAAATCTGAAAGAAATCTGAAAGAATGCAGAACTCAAACAAAGTACTCTTATAAAATGTGTTGCTACTAACGTTTGTTGTTTGATGTTATCCGAAGAACTTTAAACAAGTTCACTAGGCATTCTAAGAAACAGGTTAAGCTGGAAGAATCAGATTTATCGTAATCCTTATCTCACTTAGCTCATAAAAGAAGTAACAAAACTCTGAAAGCAGTCAAGACAAAGTCTACATCCCAAGATGCTCACTCAGAAGATCTGTGCAAATCAGAAGTCAAGAACTATTTGAAGATCCGGATTAAAGATCCAAGCAAGAAACCATTCTGATGTTTATCAGGAACCATTTGAAATAAAGACGATTTGGTATCAGAATAAATCATCAATTGGAAATCAGATTCAGTACACAAAGATTAGTATCAGACTCTTAATCAAAGCAAAGCTGTGGATTACTGTCAAAGTACCTTCATTGGTATCCTATCAGCACACAAAGGAAATACTCTTCAAAGTAATATCAAAAGAACTCCTTCAGCATCAGAATCAACAAACTCTGGTATAAGAGTCAGCACATCATTTTTACATCCGACTAAAACAAGATGTACCAGATTCAGAATCAAGCGTTGATTGATCACAAGTTTTAACCTTCAATTGGTATCTGATAAAAAAATCAAGCTTTGATAATTCAACTGAGTTGTGACAATAACAAGGTCTGAAATAAACCTGTGTTCAAAGTCAAACTCTGAAAAGTCATGATCAACATTGGTGATTAAATTTAGAAACTCTGAATTTTGATTCTGAAAATCCCAATATCTGACTTATGGAAATTAGGGGGAGACTACCCAGAAGATTAAAATCAAAATCTAAAATCTTCTTATAGCCTGAAACTCAGGGGGAGTGTCTCAAAAGACAGTTTCTGATATACAACGAAGCTATGTTTATCAGTCGAAGAACTGCTCTAATTCTGTGCTCAATTGAATCTACTAAAAAGTAGAAATGCTTCAGACGACTCTGAAGATAACAAGCTCTGATATGACAACAAAGGACACTGAGTTCTGAAGATATGAAGATGGAAGTTCTGTTGAACTAGTCCAGATGCTAAAGACTCTTCGTTTTCCTAAAGACAAGATAGAGAAGTAACTCTTTTCTATTTCTATTCTGGCAACTCAAGTTGTTACTCTGTATATCTTTGGATTATATAAAATCCTAGATGATATCAGATAAAGCTTTGAGGATAACTCATTCAGGGGGAGCTGTTGTTCCATACTCTGAATTTGTTTGCTTTGGTGATTACCTTGTATAAAATGTTCAATCAAAATACTTGGTTTTGTCATCATAAAAAAGGGGGAGATTGTGAGAGCAAGAATTGTCTCTACAAGTCAATCTATGTTTTGATGATAACAATGAGTATTTATGAAAGAACCATTTTATGGTCTCACGTGTGTTGTGTGCAGATCATAAGAACTAAAGACATCAGAACCAACATACACCAGCTAGATGTACTATGATTGAATATATATATATATATATATATATATATATATATGCGAAGTTACTATGTGTGACTAAATTCGCGAGAAGCAAGAACGCTTGTTTATCTAGTCATGATCAGTTAGATCCAAGGATGCCAAGATTGCTGTTGCAATGCTCTTGTGGATGCTCTCTGAAAGTGATTAAGATTATGAAGATAGTGAAGCTTCTGAAGAAGTACACTCAGAAAGAACCGAAGTTCTGAAGACTCCTATGACTTGAAGTTCTGATGGCTGAAGGCGCTGAAGACCAAGTGCAGAAAGAATCTGAAGACTGATGAGTTCTGAAGATCAAGGTTTCAAACAAGAAGTTCTGAAGACTCTGAAGACAGGCTCTGAAGATTCGGAAGACTTAAAGCAGAAAAAGGATAACGTTCTTAAAGACCAAGTGCTAAAGTTCTGAAGACTGATTCCTAATGGACTTCTTCAATCAAAGGAAGACTTGAAGCATCAGATATTCTGCTATAAAGACTCCACTCATGCTTCATCAAATTAACATCAGAAGCCACTGAAGTTTCGAAGTCTAAATATTACCGTTGTGAGTTAAATGTACACACTGCCCAAGAAAAGATGTCTGGTCACTTCCTCCTCTGCAAAAAGAAGATGTGTCAGTACAACTCATTATATCACAACGTCTCTTTTCCAAACTGCCAACAGTATTCTCTAACGGCTATATTTCTACGAGCTATTTAATGGAATGAGTTTTTGCTTCTGATGTGTCGATCACTTGTAGAATTATGAACTGAATGTTCATCTACAAAATTGACCAAGTCATTGTGTGAAGATAGCAACAACGATGAGTTCTCGTTGTAACACTTAGAATATTCAAAGCTGTCATTATTTCACTCATGGCAATTGTTGTTGAATCTCCAAAGAAAAATCAACACAACAACAATAATCAAACATAAGTTGTTGATGAAGAAGACAACATTGAAGACCAGTCAAGTCATTAACCTACCTTCTCGTCAAAGCTACATTGAAGATCTGAAGCAAGGAGTTGCTGCTCAAAGCTTGCTCAACCAGAAGACGAAGAAGAAGATCTACAAGATGTCTACAATCATAATATCAAATACATCTTTGTAGTTTCTTAGGAAAGCAAGGAGCTGATTGCTCAAAACTTGCTTGAACACATGTGTGTGTTCTTTGTACTTAAACCAAGGAGAAACTTGCTTATTAAGAAGCATAATTTGTAATCTCCAGTTTGCCAATTCAACTAGATGAATTGAGACTCCTCAAGTGAATGTTATATCCTGATGGGATCCCTAAACGGTTCAGCTGTGAGTTGAGGCCCTTGAGTAGATCACGTGGTGATCAGATACTTGAGATGACAATGGCTGAGGGTCATTGTGGAAAATCCTAAAATATGGTCAGTAGCGTTATATTCATTGTGATGAATCCCTGAACGACTAGTTATGAAATCCCAGCAGTGGGTCTGCTCGGTCAATAAACGTTATATCTTGTTGGATCCTTGAACAGTTCATTGGGTTGTTAGTCACAGTGCGGCTGTGCAAGTGGTTAGTCACCGGTTGTTGCCCGTGCAAGTGTAATCATGATTTGGTTATAGTGGATTAAGTCCTTGTGTTCAAAGCAAAATCACCTGAGGAGGGTGGACTGGATTAACCCGCGTGGTGAACCAGGATATATCGTGTGTCCTTTAATCTCTTGCTTAGTATCTCTATTTATGTTTCTGCATTGAATATTAGAACCTCATATTAAGCAAAGTCAGAACCTTGCAGCCTATCTCTGATAAGCTTCCGCACTGCAAGTTCTGAGTATCGTATCTTATGATCAGAACCTATACGGTTCTCATACTCTATAGTTAATAGATCAGAATCTCTCAACGAACATTGGAGGTTCTTGAGCGTCAAATTAACAAGATGCAAAAAGTTACAAAAAGAGTAAATACACAATTTAAACCCCCTTTTCTTGTGTCTTTCTCGCACCTTCACCAAAGACTTGGGAGGCTTATAGATCAGGGTTTGTCCCTCCTTGGTCCCCCCTTGAGGTGTTCAGATGGATAGATTTACTTGCCCTTGGCAAAATTTGAGCAAATCGAGCAAAACTCCCAAATCTGCCTTGCCATGACAGTTTACACCAAGGCATATTGGCATGGTCATATCTCATGGCCCATAGGAATTTGATGGAGTTCTTGGCCATTTTGGAAAGCCCTCATATGATACAAAAACTGTTTGATCATAATTGGTTTTGATACTATTTGGATCCAAGTGAAAAATTCCCCTACATTTTGAAAAAAGTAAGACAAATTCTGACTTAGTGAAAATTTCACTAAGTGTTGGAAAAAAGTGACATTTTCACTTTTTGTGATTTTGATCATTTCATAACTTAAAATCCATGAGGAATTGGAATGAGTTGTGTTTGAAGCTTTTGTATAGGGCCATGAGAGCTATAAATCCAGCTTTGAATGGGGAAAATGGCCCTGTGGTTTAGGAGTTATGATCCTCCAAAGTTGGTACCCTAGCCACTTTGTTTCATAACTTAGAAAAATTTCTAAGTTTTTATGGTTACCCCTTTTACAAGTTATCCCACTTTTCTTGATTTTTCTTGATGAATGACGATTCCAATCACACATTAACATCATTTTAGGGTTAAGGAACCATAATTGACCAAAAAATCAAAAAGTCAAACTTTGACTTTTGGGCACAGTTGACTTTTTATCAGATGAATTCCAAACTGTGCGATCCTCTATGAAATCAAGTCCTTGACCTAAATCAAACTTGATGGATTTATTTAATAGGTCTTATAGGGTGTATTGAATCATGTCCTAGGGTTTGGGAGTATGTCCTGGTCAAAAGTCAAAGGTACAGTTGACTTTTTCTACGAAACCCTAACTGTTGTTCTGATGAACCTGAAACTTGGGAACCAAGATTCTTGGATCAATCCATTGTTGCAAATGGATCAATTTGGTTTATTAGAGACCCTCAAATCCTCTCTTGAGGTCTTGGCTCATGATTTGTCCCAAAAGTCAACTTGGGGGGTGAATTAGGTCAAGAAACCCTAATTCCTGATTTTTGATGAATGCATCCCCTGAGGTCAAAATTGACTTGATGACTGGGTCCATGATGTCCCATGGAGCATATTAGGTTATGCTTTGAAGCATTGGCTCATGCCCATAGGAAAATTTCCATCTAGAGGCCCTGGTCGACCAAACCCTAATTTGGTGACACTGGCGATCTTAAGGCTTAATCCACCTGGAATGTTGCAACATTGTGCTTGATTCTTGTTGTGGGAGTCCTCTTGATCCATTATGGATGTTTGAGAGGTTAGACAAGTTGAAGATCATGTCATTCCTTAATTGATCCTTTGTCTAAGGCTCAAAGAGGGCTTGAAACCCTAAGTCTGATTGTAGTGGATGCTCACCCATCTCTGGGGAGACTAATGAGGTATGATGGCCCATCCATATTGTGATGATGATTTGCACAATGATGAGAAATCTTAGTGGTCAAAATTTAGGGTATGACAGATGCCCCTATTTAATCTTCTTGGACCCGAAGGTGTGAATGGCGAAGGTATTCGGGCATTCGGGGTGCAAGAGGATTAAATATCGGAATACTCGAAATTTTGATGGTGGTTATGAATGGTAGTTCGCTCATCCATCTTCTTTTGCTAAGCGATGATGCTTAGAAAAGGTAAAAACTTCCCCTCGATCCTGGTCTTCAGCCAAGGAACTGGTCTCATTTTCTGAAATAAACTTCCCCTCGATCCTGGTTTCCTACCAAGGAACTGGTCTCAGTTTCTGATATAAGCTTCCCCTCGATCCTAGTTTCCTACCAAGGAACTGGTCTTAGTTTCTGATATAAACTTCCCATCGATCCTGGTTTCCTACCAAGGAACGGGTCTTAGTTTCTGATATAAACTTCCCCTCGATCTTGGTTTCCTACCAAGGAACTGGTCTTAGTTTCTTTTGTCAATAAACTTTCTTGACAAGGGACGCTATGCGTAGCAGTTCTCCTCAAACTTCTCGCCGAATTTTCCTGGAGAGATGCCATTTGATAGAAAAAACTTTTGATGTCAGACTTGCTGGGGAACCCATCTGTCTGAATTTTAGAGGGGTACAAACTTCTCTGTTGGAGATGCCATTTGTTGAATCTATCTGGGGAAAACGAGTCTCTTAAGAGACTGCTTCCGCTTGGGTATTTACATCATACTTTTCTCGGGATCTTCTCGGAGAAATGCCATATGATGTGATCCAATTTTGAGGTGTTGATGACCTTTTCGTCAGTGGAGTTTTTGGAGAAAAACTGCTGTATTGTCGAATCTCTGATTAAGAGGCTTTCTCTGGGGATTTTCCTTAATCCGGGAAAGCGAAGATATCATCTTCAATGGCGAAGAGTGACATTTGCCGAAAGTTTCTCTGGTTTTCTCAGAGGTTCAAGTTATCAAAGTGGCCAAGGGCCAACTCTAATCCAGAAATAAACTGGAGGAGAGATATTGTTCAGACGCAACATTTCCTGACGAGGAAAGAACTGACAACTCGATTGTGAAGACTTTTATCACTAGGGGACAAGACCGACTAGAGTGATAGTGATGTAATATGAATATGAATGTAAATCAATAATGTACGATGCATGTATGTATATGCTGACAAAACTGACACGATATACAGACTAGTAGATGAACACGACTGGATACTCGGCCACAGTGGGAGATAAAAAGTATCGCTGGTTCAAGATAGCCATTCTGCCTTGCTTAGCAGAAGTAGTCCCTGTGGGGAATAACCGTTGATCGAGCTTAGGAGGTAAGAACTCGGCCGAAGATGTCAGATGGAGTATTCGCATCTGACATACCTGATCCTTCATTTAGGCGCACTGGTTTAGAAGGAGTACTTTGATTCAGCACTTTGAAGTTCGATTACTTCTGGCGAAGCGATCGATGTTTTTTCGATGTTCAACAGTCAAAAGAAATTTCCATCTTTATTTTAAAAGCAGAAAAGTTTGACAAGTAAATTCGTTTTTGTTTCGTTTCAAGAATCGTTGATCATGTTAAAATGTCGTTCTGTAAAGCTAAAATAAATAAGAATTGCAAACAAAAGCACAAGGGCTCAAATTTTATTGATAGGATGGAAATAAGCCAAACGCTTGATTCCATAGAGTATTTACAAAGTTTGAAAATGGTAATTTAAGGGAAAAGGGCTACATTGAAACATAACGACCACTATCCTTATACCAACTTTGAATTCGGGACATCCTGAGCTTCTGTCGAAGATGACCTTAACTGGAGTTTTCTGATGGATGGCAGGACTGCTACTAGGGGATTTGCCTCTGTTGGACGTAGTTACTTGCCATTATCCCTAACTTTTGCCTGGATTGTACTTTGAGATTTCCAATCCACCGGATGATTTTTTTTATTATGTCTCTAATTTTTGCCTGGACCGCCCTTTTGGGTTTTCAATCCACCGAGACGTTTTTTTTTTAGTTTTTTAGTTTAGGCGAAGTATTTCTTGACTATATCAACATTTGTGGGGTAGGCAAATTCCTCTCCGTCCATGGTTGCAAGTCTCAAGGCACCGCCTGAGAAAGCTTTCATGACCACATATGGGCCGTCATAATTCGGAGTCCATTTGCCCCGAGAATCAGCGAGAAATGATTGTATCTTCTTGAGCATAAGGTCTCCTTTTCTGAAGACATGAGGTCAAACCTTTTTGTCGAACACCTTCTTCATTCTTTGCTGATACAACTGACCGTGGCATAGTGCCGTGATTCGCTTCTCTTCGATCAGGTTTAATTCGTCGTGTCGACTTTGACACCATTCAGCCTCTGTTAGCTTAGCTTCCATCAATACCTGGATCGATGGGATCTCTACTTCGATGGGGAGCACTGCCTCCATGCCATATACTTGAGAGAAAGGGGTTGCCCATGTTGAAGTGCGGACAGATGTACGATAACCGTGAAGAGCAAAGGGCAACATCTCGTGCCAATCTTTGTAGGTTACGACCATCTTTTGAACAATCTTCTTGATGTTCTTGTTAGCCGCTTCTACAGCTCCGTTCATCTTGGGTCGGTAGGGAGATGAGTTATGGTGTTCGATCTTGAACTCTGCGCACAACTCCTTCATCATCTTATTATTCAAGTTAGATCCATTATCCGTAATGATCTGGCTAGGAACACCATAACGACAGATGATATTGTTTTTGATAAATCGAACTACCACTTGTCGAGTTACATTAGCGTATGACGCTGCTTCGACCCACTTGGTGAAGTAGTCAATGGCTACCAGGATGAACTGATGTCCATTCGAAGCTTTGGGTTCATTCATGCCAATCATGTCGATTCCCCATATGGAAAAAGGCCATGGGGAAGAAAGAACTTTGAGATGTGTTGGCGGTACATGGATTTTGTCAGCGTATATTTGACACTTCCTCATGTACTTGTAGCAGTCGGATTCCATGGTTAACCAATAGTACCCTGCCCTAAGAATTTTTCTCGCCATTGTGTGTCCCTTGGCATGAGTGCCAAAGGATCCTTCGTGAATTTCTTTTATCAGCATGTCTGCTTCTGGTCTGTCTACGCATCGAAGCAAGACCATGTCAAAGTTTCTCTTATAGAGTGTATCACCGCTTAGGAAGAAGCTGCCTGTTAGTCTTCTGAGGGTTTTTCTGTCTTTTCTTAGTGCCCCAGGTGGGTACTCTTGTTTCTGAAGGAAGCATTTGATATCGTGATACCAAGGTTTGTCATCTATGACTGCTTCAATCGCGAAGATGTAAGCGGGCCGTTCAAGGTGCATTATGTCGATCTTAGGTAAGTCGGTCCATTGACCTACACTAATCATGGAAGAGAGGGTGGCTAATGCATCAGCCATGTGATTCTCATCACGAGGGATGTGATGAAACTCGATTCTGTTGAAGAAAGGTAACAACCTTCTTGCATAATCTTTGTAAGGAATCAATCTGAATTGGTATGTGTTCCAATCTCCTTTGATTTGATTGATAACCAGGGCTGAGTCGCCATATGCATCCAAGTTCTTAATCCTCAAATCAATCGCTTCTTCGAGACCCATAATACAAGCTTCGTATTCGGCCTCGTTGTTTGTGCACTTAAATGTAAGTCTGGCAGTGAAAGGAATGTGGGTACCCTGAGGTGTTATGATGATTGCCCCAATTCTGTTTCCGTAATGATTGTCAGCTCCGTCAAAGATTAGTCCCCATTGGGAACCTGGTTCTGGCCCTTCACTGGGTAGTGGTTCATCACAATCTTTCATTTTCAAATACATGACATCTTCGTCTGGGAAGTCAAATCCGATTGATTCCTGATCCTCAATCGGTTGATGAGCCAAATGATCGGCTAAGACACTTCCTTTTACGGCTTTCTGAGCGTGGTACTCGATGTCGTATTCTAATAACAACATCTGCCAACGGGCGATTCTTCCCCTGAGAGCAGGCTTTTCAAAGACGTACTTGATTGGATCCATTTCTGAGATCAACCAAGTAGTGTGACGAATCATGTACTGGCGAAGACGTTTGGCTACCCAAGCCAAAGCGCAACAAGTTTTCTCAAACATAGTGTACCGAGTCTCGCATTCGGTGAATTTCTTGCTCAGATAGTAAATGACAGACTTTTTCCTTTTTGTTTCGTCTTGTTGGCCAAGTACACAACCCATGGAGTCTTCTAGGACTGTTAAGTAGATGATCAATGGTCTTCCTTCCACTGGAGGTGATAGAATCGGTGTGTTCAACAGGTATTCCTTAATACTGTCGAAGGCGGTTTGGCAGTCCTCTGTCCAAACGCAATCCTGATTCTTTTTGAGTAATTTGAAAATTGGCGCACATGTTGCGGTCATGAGGAATATGAATCTGGAGGTGTAGTTCAAACGTCCCAGGAATCCTCTGACTTGTTTTTCAGTTTTCGGAGAAGGCATTTCTTGAATGGCCTTGACCTTGTCAGGATCAACCTCAATTCCTTTTTGGCTGACGATGAACCCTAGCAGTTTTCCTGAACTGACACCGAATGTGCACTTGTTGGGATTCAAGCGGAGTTTGTATTTTCTCAACCGCTCGAATAACTTTGACAGGTGGGTCACATGCTCCTCTTCTGTCTTAGATTTGGCAATTATGTCATCGACATATACCTCGATTTCCTTATGTATCATGTCATGAAATAGAGTAGTCATGGCCCTTTGATAGGTTGCCCCGAAGTTCTTCAGACCGAACGACATTACCTTGTAACAAAAGGTACCCTATTGGGTGATGAAGGAAGTTTTCTCCATGTCTTTCGGCGCCATTTTGATTTGATTATAGCCCGAGAATCCATCCATGAAGGAAAAAACTTTGAACTTTACTGTACTGTCTACCAGCATGTCAATGCGCGGCAAAGGAAAGTCATCCTTTGGACTAGCCTTGTTCAGATTCTGTAATCGACACACATTCTGACTTTTCCGTCCTTTTTTGGAACGGGTACGATATTGGCTAACCATTGAGGATATTCTGACGTGGCGAGGAAACCCGCGTCAATCTGTTTTTGTACCTCCTCTTTGATTTTGACGGCCATGTTCGGGTGAGTCCGTCTCAACCTCTGTTTTACTGGCGGACATTCCGATTTCAATGGTAAATGATGTTCCACGATGCTGGTATCCAACCCTGGCATGTCCTGGTAGGACCAAGCAAACACATCGGGAAATTCTCTGAGAAGCTTTGTCAAATTCTCTTTGGCAGTTGGACTGAGCAGTGCCCCAATCCTGATTTCTTTTCTCTCTTTTTCTGAACCCACGTTGATCGTTTCCAACGGCTCTTTGTGAGGTTCAATGGACCTTTCCTCTTGTCGGAGTAATCGGGAGATCTCTTCTGGAATTTCGTTGTCAACTTCTTCTTCAGCCCCAAATACCGGGAACTCAAAGTCGGGAGAAGGCATCGGATCGTATGTTTCAACGGGGTTTAAAACAAACAATCTGCATGACGTGATGATTTGTGTTTAGAAGAGATAGAGAGAATGCAAGAGTGTGTGCAGTGTATTTTTTTTGGAAAGCTGCTTGTTTTTATTATTGATTTGTTTTTTAGGATTACCATTTTCTGAAAAGCGAAAAGAGAAGACATAATTAATGCGGAGATCACAGAACGACGTTATTTTATTTATGAATAAGTCGATTCTTGAAACTACAACCCTATAAAACAGAACTCTGTCGCTTTGGGCAAAGCGAAGAGGGATATTTACAGAAAACAAGCTCTATCAAAACATCTGTTTCACCTGGGCAGGGTGAAAGGTTAAGATAAAGACGACAATTACTTTGACTTATGAACAATCCTCGGAACATTGACAGCAACCCATTGGCAGCGAACTTCTCGGTGAATCACAAAGTCTGGTACCTTCCTTGATTTGTCTTCAGAAATAACGTTGATTTCGGGTGGAGCAGGATCATTGGAATCTGTCTCCCAGGCAGAGTCGCCGTAGGAGGATTCCTCAGTTGTATTTTACATAGTATTTATGCTCTCAGGTATATCTCCCCATCCAGTTGGCTGGATATCTTCGAACCTGATACCAGAGCTTTCGGGAGCAGTGTACTTGACCATGAAGTCAAATTTTCCACTTGGTTGTCCTAAGGTGTCCCACACTTCTTTGGAACTGGAGGAGTCATCTCTCTCGATGATGTTGACCTCGGGAAAAGCGTAGTTAATGAATTCTAGTCCTGTAAACTTTGCAAATTCATCGTCGTGCTGGATATTTTCTAAATACCCTGAGTGTTGATCCCATGACATGGTGGGGATGCAGGTATTATTTTCAATGACGCTCAGCTGATTTTTATTGTTTGGCTGATTTTCTTTCCCTAAGTCTCCTGGATACGTCTGCCAGATAGGCAGGCCATCCATTGGGCCATAATAGTCGTGGTCAAAGTTGTCCTACATCAGAGCGTCCTTCTCTAATGAGTTTGGTGGAGCACGACATCCTTCCGGATCATAATCTCCGTATATCATTTCGACATCTGACCTCGGTATAAATCTCGGACTCTGTGCGGGATAGCAAAAGGGCGTAGGCACCTCTTCCTGAGACATATAACCATCCTCGTTGAGATAGGAATTCCAGTCCTCATCCGTATCGGAGGGATCTCTGTAACGCCTCGTTTTGTCCGATTTATTTAATCGAGTTGATTTAATTATTTTTGTTTTTTTATATTATTTTATTATTGACTTTTATTTGACAATATATTATTTTTCATCGATGTTTATGTTTTATCGCATTTTGAGAGCGTTTGAGAGATATTTGAGCTGAGGGGTATTTTGGTCTTTTGCTTGGGTAAGTTTTATTTTTTATATAAATAGAAAGAAAAGAGAGAAAAGATAGTAAGGAAAAGAAAAAGAAAGAAGAGAAAGAGAAGAGAAGAGAAAAGAGAGGAAAGAAAAGGGAGAAGAGGAAAAGTGGAAAAATCGACATAACTCCGTTTCAATCGCGATTAATCGGGTAAGGGTGAGAAGTTTCAATTATATCTTGCTTGTGTATGTATATGTGTATGATTTCTTGGATTGTTTTGGATATTTTCTTATAGTTTTCATTTTAGGTCGAAATAGTTAAAATGAGTAGAAATCAATGTTTTTACGGTTGGAATGGGGAATAAATTGCGTAGTATAGTCGGGTGATGATATGATTTACTCGGGTAAACTTGTTGGTATGTTTCCATAGGTGTTGTGAGTTTTGGAGTGTGAATGTATTGATAAATTTATGTTTCAAAATATTTCAAAAATGTAAAATGTGTTGGATGGCTTTTTAATGGTGAAAATATTGTAGTACGTTGAATTCTGAGATCGCAGCTTTTTACGGAATCGAAATCGGAGGTCCGGAAGGCATTTAACGATCGAAAACTGAGTTTTTAGCAAAATCTGCGCATTCATGCGCTAACCCCCAGAATTATGCGCTAACTCCCAGGTTTATGCGCTAACCCGGGCGAAATTTCCAGGATCATGCGCTGACCCCCAGCCTCATGCGTCGACGCATGATCACAGAATTTTCCAAAATGTCCGATTTTGTTTTCTTCATAACTTTTGAACCGTAAGTCCGTTTTGACCCCCGTTTGAAGCGTTGAAAAGCTAATAAAATATTCTTTCTATTAAAAATGGGTGGGAGGTCAGTAGATGATTTATTTAAGTTGTGGTTTTGAAAAAGTGTTAGTTTGTCGGACTTTTACCGTCGTATTGGTGTGCGAATGATGTGTTATCATGCTATATGCTTTTGATATGTAATGTATAGCTTGTGTGCTGTTATATGGCGTGAGTACATGTGATGAAATGTTGTGCATGATTGATACGCATTGGTGATGGATGTATGATATTTGAATGGTGTTGTTTTGTCGACTTTTGTCGTTGGTATTGTGTGTAATTGAGGTGTATCATGCAATGTGTTGTTGATATGGATATTGTATGACTTGTGTGCTGTCGTGAAATGAAAATGCACGTGATACATGTTGTGATGATGATTTGTGGCCTAAGGGCAGGAAAATGCAATGCGTGGTAATTGATGATATATGCATGATTATGGATGTGTATATGTGTGCATTTTGAATGTCATGAGTCATTGTATGCCAAGCATCATGATATGCATTCTTGTGACGTCCTGAGTGACAGATTGATTCCAGAGGGAATCTGCTATAACATCGTGAGCCTTAAAAATAAGAGGTATGAATCGCCTTAAAAATAAGAGGACCGAAAACGATGGTTATAGACGATCGTGTGCCCATGTGGGGTGTGAGCGATCGGATCGTGAGCCTTAAAAATAAGAGGTATGAATCGCCTTAAAAATAAGAGGACCGAAAGCGATCCATAAACGTCGTGTGCCCGTGTGGTGTGTGAGCGACGAGGAACATCGTATGCCCGACGGGGAGTTACACTAAGTAAAGAGCGATGGTTCCAGCAGAGTTCCTAAGTGAACTAGTGATGAGAAATATTGGAAGTCGGTACCGCATGGCATTTGCATAGAGTCGTTGTGTCGGTCTCTGTGCATTTGCATAAATCATGGATGCATTATGTGTGGAAAATCATGATTTGATTGATTATGTGTGAGAATTGTGAATGGATGCATTATGTGTGGAAAATCATGATTTGATTGATTATGTGTGGAAATTGTGCGTCGATTTGTTATGTGTTGAGATTGTGATAGGATTGGTAATTTGATGTGCATATGTGATAAATGCATTGGTTGTGGATAATATGTTTATACGTAGGCATGTGCTACGTGATGTGTGATGTGTTTCTAAATGTTATGACTTGGTATGCCTTATGTGCAAATATGTGAGTATATTGGATACTTGATATATGCTATATTGTTGGATTAATAGATATATGTTACATATATGTGGTATGTTATATGTATTAGTATGTGGTGTTTGTGGTGAGAATAGCTATGCATGTGAATTGTTATGTATTTGCATATTATTATGCAATCTTGATTTTAGTTGTTATTTCTCACCCTTCTGCTGTTTTATAATGCTCTATGAGGCATTGCAGATTAGAGTTGCTGGAGGTCTTTTTGTGAAGACTAGCCCTCCGTTATGTTGTCTGTCTTGGTGTCTGCTCTGATACGTAGCACAGGAGTCGGGAAACGATTATATATATATATATATATATATATATATATATATATATATATATATATATATATATGTATACATTTGTTGAATGTATTTCGCAGTACTTTGTGTGTATGGTTGATGTTCTAAAATGATTTATTTTGTAAAACAAGTCGGTTATGGATCTTTCCGCTTTATTCCATAATTGACCTTTCCCTTTAGATGGAAAAAGTTTCTCGTTAATGATTTTCTCTATTATGTGTTATGTATCAAATAATTGAGCAGGGATTGTGCTTTCTTATTTTAAAATGTGGCATCCTTGTTTCTGTCGGAAAAATAAATTTTTAGTTACTCTGATTTATTTATGTATTATTTATTCACGATGGGAATTGGGGTGTTACAATCTCCCTCGTTGATGGTATGGACTGCTTGAGGCACTGGGTGAAGGAAACCTCCACTGTGGAAGAAGTCCTGAATGGGATGAAGACTTTCATCGTTAGCAGCTGTCTGGGTGCAGGTTGCAGAAAAACCAAGACCCTTCTTTGTTTTATTATCAGTAGGAATGACAAGTTGCCCCCATCCTTTTGCATTGTTATTCTCGATCACTTCGAGAGCATCTCTGTATGAGGAAATAGAGGTTTCTTTCTCTGATTGATTCTCATTGCTCACCGAAAGTGCTTGGAACTGAGTCCCAACAACCTCCTCGGGTTCTACACAAGTAGATAATGACAGGTTACTCACGATCAAGGCTTGTTCTCCATAGACCGTGATGAGTTAATCGTTCTTGATGAACTTCAGTTTCTGGTGCAGTGTCGAAGTGAGTGCCCCAGCCTGGTGTATCCAAGGTCTTCCTAATAAACAGTTGTACGCTGCCCGGTCGTCCATGACCTGGAAAGTGATTAGGAAAGTGTGAGGACCAATAGTTATGGGAAGGTCGACTTCGCCGATAACTGCTTTCTGAGACCCGTCAAATGCTTTGACGATGACCTCACTGCCCCTCATCGGGGACCCTTTGAATGATAGTCGCATTAAAGTGGACTTCGGCATAACGTTGATGGTTGATCCTGTGTCTACCAGTACGCTGGCTAAAGCATCGTCCTGGCAGTTAACTGTGATATTGAGCGCCATGTTGTGACTTTTGCCCCCTCTGGCAAATCCTCATCACTGAATCCTAAGTTATTGCAGGAAGTGATGTTAGAGATGATGCTATCGAACTGTCATATTGACACATCCTATTCCACAAAGGCCTGCTCTAAGACTTTCTGTAGAGCCTCTCTGTGGGCTTCGGAACTGAGTAAAAGTGATAGCACTGAGATCTTTGAAGGAGTTTGTAACAGCTGATCAACAATGTTGTATTCACTCCTTTGGATGAGCTTCAGCATCTCATCATCGTCCTTTGAAAGGTCGGGATTACTGGATTGACCGACTGGTGGATCAGAAGCTTCTGTCGGAAATTCCTTTTCTTTGTTAGGTTCTCTAACTCCTCGGTTGAAGATTCGACCGCTCCGTGTTACTCGACTGATGTCTGCAATATTCACGACGGAGGGTAATGAAAATTCCTTTCCATTCTCAATTATTGTTGCACCGTATTTGTAAGGGATCACCTTAGCTGATTCATATGGTAACGGTCCCGGTAGATAGATAACTACAGGAGCCTTCTGATTTTTCTGACTGTCGTAGATAACTTCAATCAGTTCCTGGCTAAGAACCTTTGATTCGTCCAGTAGAGGGATGATGGTACAAACATCCTTGTTCTGTTGATGATTAGAGATTACAACCACATCTTTGATTTGATCAGCGAAGTAATCTGGCGTCCAGTTGATTGGCTCGGAACTCGGACACGGGTGAATCTCTTTACGATCCAACTGACCTTGAAGGGCTGCCCGCACAAGGTAGCATCCTTGGTTATTCTCCAAGCAGACTCTACAACGTTCATAGTTGTGTGGTGGCACTTGGCCATGCCCACTTTGAATGCAGTGCAACCTTACCAGGTTTGTTTTCATAGATCGGACATCCTGACTTTGACGCCGAGTAGGGTTTCCATTAAGCACACTGATTTGTTGCGTGTCTTCATCCAGATAGATTGGAAGCCACCAGTGGTTTAACAAGTGTTGTAAATTTCTCTGAACGAGAGCGCACCCTTGGTTACTCTCACAACATCCTTTACAGCTCAGATAATCATGTGAAGTGAGAAAACCGAGTTGGACCTGTCTGGCATGTAACTCCACCAAGCTGGTATTCATCAGACGAACATCAAAGATTTGAATCATGTTGATTTGATAAGGATTTCTATCATGGTAGTCCTGGATCCATTCAAGATCGATCTGATGCTGAAGGGCCTCTTGTACAAAAGAGCATCCCTGTTTGTTTACCGAGCAAGTCAGACAGGAATTATAATTGTGCCGCGGCAGATTATGATATTAGCTTTGCCTTGAGTGCATCGCCACCAAGTTGACATTCATTGCACGTATGTCGTGGTTCTGAATGATGTTGGAATTCGTATAGGTCATGTTGACTCCACGAACTCGATGCTCTTGGATCCACCCGAGATCCAATTGTTCCTGTAGAGCTAATTGCACCACAGAACATCCTTGATTTTTTTTAGAGTAGATATCACACTGGTGATAATTATGAGGTGGTACATGGCCATATCCGCTATGTCTACAATGCATCTTGACCAATTTGGCTCTTAACAAGAGTACATCATGAATTTGATAGATGTTGTTAGACTCTCCCTCTATCAAATTGACTGCAGATTTCTCATGTTGAGGCAATGGGTTTGTGAGAACATTAGGATTCGTATCCTTGAAAGATAAGACCCCGCTCCTAACAAGCTTTTGTACGTCGGATTTGAAACTGAGACAGTTTTCTATGTTATGCCCTGGTCCTCCTTGATGGTAAGGACACGTCTGATCCATTTTGAACCAAAAAGACGGATTTTCCGGTACTGTAAGAGGAGACTTAGTTTGGACATGCCCCTTGACCAGTAATAATGGAAGCAGCTCCGCGTACAACATGGGTATAGGGTCAAACCCTGGTGGCCGCGTTGTACGGTTGTTGTTGTACTGAGGACGAGCCTGCTGAAGAGAATGTTATATCCTTTACTGAAGTTGCTGTTGATTAGGTTGGCTCTGAGCAACCTGAGGTTAATACGTAGGAACAGGCGTGGGATTAATAGCAGGAGTTACAGCTGCTACTGGTTGATATCGTCGTATTTGCTTTCCGAGAGATATATTCCCGATATCTTGCTCTTTTTTCTTAGGGAGAGCACTACCGTATCGTTTTGTACTACTTGATGATCCAGCGTCTTTAACCAAACGTCCTTCCCGGACCGCTTCCTCAAGACGAACTCTCATGCCCACCATCTCGGTGAAGTTACTGGGCGCACTGGCAACCATTCTGTCGTAGTAAAATGAGCCCAAGGTCTTTAAGAAGATCTTTGTCATCTCTTTTTCCTCAAGAGGTGGAGAAATCTGAGCGGCAATTTCACGCCATCTCTGAGCGTACTCCTTAAAGGTTTCCTTGTCCTTTTGTGACATTGATCTGAGTTAATCTCTGTCCGGTGCCATGTCCAAATTGTATTTATATTGTTGAACGAAAGCAGCACCAAGATATCTGAATGTGCTGATCGTAGCGCGGTTTAAACCCATGTACCATTTGAGTGCGGCACCGGTTAAACTATCCTGAAAGTAGTGAATCAGTAACTCCTAGTTCTTTTTCTGAGCTGACATTCGCCGAGTGTACATCACCAAATGGCTCTGAGGGCAAGGGTTACCCTTGTACTTTTCAAAATTGGGTACTTGGAATTTGTGTGGAACTTTCACAATGGGGACCAAGTAGAGGTCTGCGGCGTCCTTTCCAAATAGATCCTGACCGCGAAGGGCCTGCAGTTCTTTCTGCATCTCCAGGAATTGTTCCTGGAACTCATTTATTCTGTCGAACATGCTGTCATTTCCACCAGAGGGTATCTGTGGAATCTGTCCTTCCGGGACAGTGTGTACCACAGGCGGTGGTATAGTCATTATGGCCGAGACTCTCGGTGTCTCCCGAAGTTTGTAACCTTCAGGAGTTGCTGTCATGCCTTTGGCATTTTCGCTTTCCCGAAGTTTGTAACCTTCAGGCCCAGTGGTTCCTGCTGCGGTTCCATGATCCTCAGCGATCGACGGAACATATCCTTCCGGGATATAGTTAATAGGCATGCCCCAGGGACGATCTTTCGGCATTTTGTACCTAGGATCATACTTCTCCACTATGGGCGTAGATGTGACCTCCGAGATCACAGTCCTTTGTTGTTGCATTTGAGCTTCTGCTAGAGCTTGCATGTCGTTATGAAGCTTTCTCAGATCCTCTTTTAGAGTGTCGATTTCTTCTCTCAACTCTCTATTCTCTTCCTCGAGATCATCCATCTTTTTCTGACGATTGGCCCGAGTATTATACGAATGAGACAGTTTGACTCTAGAATCGAGACGCAAACGTGAGATTCGTAGGTAAGAAGAATGCGTTTATGAGAATGATGAATGCAATGATTATTAATTATTTTTGTTTATTCAAAGTAAACTTCGACAATTGGATTGCAAATATCAAACAGTGGGGGAAACCCCGTTTTATTGAATTCAAAGGATTGCGGAAATGGAAATACAGTAGATTACAAAGTGCTGAAAAAGGAAATCTAAACTAATGGATCCTGAGTCCTCTCTGAAGAGAGCTCAGGTGCTGGTTTGGGTGCTTTCCTTTTCTTTGACCGGGGCTCTTGGGCCGTTGTCGGGTTGTCATTCCTTTGCCAAGTGAAAGGAGCGAGCAAATTCCTTTGGTCATCCTGATTTTCTATAGCATGCTGCTCTAAAATCTCAATCAGGGCATTTTTTTCTCTTAATAGTTGCTGTATTTTCTTACATTCCACATTGAGAATACGGTACTTGTTCCTCTAAGACCTCTTCTCCTGCTGAACTTTACTGAGAGTAACCTGAAGTTTTTCCGTCTCAGACATGAAATAAAGGGCAGAGTCCCTTAATGGAAGAACTTCCTGACGAGGGTAAGGCATCCTCAGCTTGAGAGCTCTAGTTTGTACCCAGTGGAGATAAGGCTCCTTCGAGACACAATCTGGTTTTCCTAGAGTCTCTCGTCCTTTCCTATGAACATGTTTCTAAGCGTGCACTATTTCTGTCTTTAGTGCCCTGTCATTTTCTCCTTCCTTGAAGAAAAGACCTTCCAGATGAGCATTGCACGGGACATGCCTCATTGGGTATCCAAATTGACGACGAACTAACACTGGATGATAGTTGATTCCCCCCTTAGTTCCTATAAGGGGTACATTTGGGAAATTTCCACAACGGTCAATGATTCTAATCCCGTCGTAGATTCGATTGTACCAATCGATGTCAGAGTTGGTAAGAGACATGATTCTCTATGACCAACGTAAAGTATTATTTTTGATCCCAAAATGCAGCAGACTTGGGCAAATGGGAAGTGAACCATTTATAAAGCAAGGGTACACAGCACATGATTATTCCTCTGCTGTATAAATTCCTTAAATTTACCGAATGATACGCATCTGCGAGTAAGGTCGGTACGGGGTTTCCGATCAGGAAAATCTTAATGGCGTTGATATCTACAAAGTTATCGATGTTGGGAAACAAAAATAACCCGTAGGTGAGCAAAACAAAGATGCTCTCGAAAGCGGCCACGTTCCCTATACTAGCAAAGTATAGGGCTTTCTTTATCAAGAATTGGGCTGGCAAATCCTGGATGCCGCCCTTAGTGGTCATGTGAGTCCTGACTTCTGACTCGTCCAAATAAATTGCTCTTGTAATGGTCTGATCCTTTGGAATTTCTTCCAGTCCAGAAAAGGGAGCTTGATCAGTAATATGTCAATCAGTCAGGTAAGAATACTCCTCCAGCATTGGTGCAAGCTGATAATCCGGGAATGTGAAACAGTGATAGGCCGGATCATAGAACTGGATTAGTGTGGACAAAATTCCTTCGATTACATGGACCCTTAATAGAGACAGCAGTCCTCCATACTTGGCTCTGAAAGCCTCGTGGTTGGTGATCATTCTCGCCAAACCTCTTAAATCCTCTAACTTTGGAACCTTGAAGGTGTACTTATGAGTTTTCATTCTACCGAAATCCATTAGCGCAGTCTCCTTTCTCTGATATTTGCAATCATTGTCTTAGTTTAATTTGAAAAAGTGAGACTAGAAGAGAAGAATTTTTTTTTTTTTTTTAATGTTTTTTAAATGAATGTATGAATGCAGCACATAAAAACATAGGAAAAACATGGGGTCAAAGGGTCGGTGTCATGAAGTCAAGGGGTACATTTGGGAAATTTCCACAACGGTCAATGATTCTGATCCCGTCGTAGATTCGATTGTACCAATCGATGTCAGAGTTGGTAAGAGACATGATTCTCTGTGACCAACGTAAAGTATTCTTTTTGATCCCAAAATGTAGCAGACTTGGGCAAATGGGAAGTGAACCATTTATAAAGCAAGGGTACACAGCACATGATTATTCCTCCGCTGTATAAATTCCTTAAATTTATCGAATGATACGCATCTGTGAGTAAGCTCGGTACGGGGTTTCCGATCAGGAAAATCTTAATGGCGTTGATATCTACAAAGTTATCGATGTTGGGAAACAAAAATAACCCGTAGGTGAGCAAAACAAAGATGCTCTCGAAAGCGGCCACGTTCCCTATACTAGCAAAGTAGGCAAATCCTGGATGCCACCCTTAGTGGTCATGTGAGTCCTGACTTCTGACTCGTCCAAATAAATTGCTCTTGCAATGGTCTGATCCTTTGGAATTTCTTCCAGTCCAGAAAAGAGAGCTTGATCAGTAATATGTCAATCAGTCAGGTAAGAATACTCCTCCAGCGTTGGTGCAAGCTGATAATCTGGGAATGTGAAACAGTGATAGACCGGATCGTAGAATTGGATTAGTGTGGACAAAATTCCTTCGATTTAATGGACCCTTAATAGAGACAACAGTCCTCCATACTTGGCTCTGAAAGCCTCGTGGTTGGTGATCATTCTCGCCAAACCTCTTAAATCCTCTAACTTTGGAACCTTGAAGGTGTACTTATGAGTTTTCATTCTACCGAAATCCATTAGCGCAATCTCCTTTCTCTGATATTTGCAATCATTGTCTTAGTTTAATTTGAAAAAGTGAGACTAGAAGAGAAGAATTTTTTTTTTGGTTTTAATGTTTTTTAAATGAATGTATGAATGCAGCACATAAAAACATAGGAAAAACATGGGGTAAAAGGGTCGGTGTCATGAAGTCAAGGCTCTACCCCCCTCCCCCAAAGGTTTATACTGGTGATTTTTTGTACCTGTCCGCAAAATCATTGACCCCTCTTGGAATAACAATAGCAAGCCAACGAGCTGATGTATCCTAGAGCGATCTCAAATGAGGGTAGTATTATGTGACAACTATTTCCGATAGCTTCCGCACTACAAAATGGCTTAAGTCTACTAAAAACCCCAGCTTCTCAGATAACCCAGTCGACCATACTACTTTCAACAACCGGAGTCGTATAGGCAATGTATCTGCAAAGGGAGTCTCCACTGAGTTTGATGGTCGATCGGGGATTCTTAATTGGGATTCACTCCCCGCAAGATTACCCGCATTGCCATCACCTATCTTAGGTGTATACTCAATCTTTGCACATGCGGCGTCACACGCATTCCCATTAGCAGAAAAATAAACACAGATATCAATTAGGAAAAGCAGTATATATTTGTCTTAATCATCCTACACCTCTAGTCTTATGGTCCTATACAGACAATGACTCCCCAGCAGAGTCGCCATTTCTGTGACATTTCGAGAACTCAGGGCTTTCTACCGTAAGGATCGTAGGAAAGAGAAGACGGACCCCACGGTGGGAGCCATTTTTTCCTGTGGCACTTTCTTAAGGTTTCTACCTAAGAGATGGGAAGAGAACAAGATCTCGCGCTCCCCAGTGAAGTCGCCATTTTTCTGTAGCGCGAATTTTTACATGGCTGCGAAGCACTATTGCTTTGGGGTACTACAGTTCGATTCATTTTTTATCCTGTTAAGCTGATTAAGGAAGGAAATAGATGTCTCCAATTAACCCTGCTTGCATACTGAGTTTAAACAGGTGACAGTTGGTTTACAGATGCTATTAAGATTGTGGGTCTCTCTTAGGTTATTTTGTTAAAAAAATAGAGTGCCTGGACTATTTCTGAGGTAAGATGTTAATGTGTTTAGATTTGATGCTTTTGGGTTGATTTGGTGGAGATACTGGGTTTTGGATTTTTGATTAGTGTGCTTGCTAAGATTTTTCCAATCGTATGCCTATGTATTCCCGTTTAACGAAATAGGGAAATCAGAGCGATCGTAGTTCCTCCTATTCTATGGGAGGAAAAAAAGGTTGTTTTGGTGTCTTGTTCAAAGCCTAAGACGTGAAGCTAAATGTGGTTTGTATCTTGTTTAAAGCCCAAGATGTGAAGCTAAATGTGGTTTGTTTGTATCTTGTTCGAAGCCCAAGATGTGAAGCTAAAGGGTTTATTGATGAGAGAGAATTTGTCATCTTTAAAAGAGGATATTTGGTCTGTTTGTCACAACTGTTGGGTGACTGATTATAAAGGAGAATTACTTTAACTGGGATATGTGAATCCAGCAATGCCATAATTTCCTTTATAGGGGATTTTTAACCTGAAGGAGAAGACTTTAACTCAGTTTAGAGCAATGCCATCTTTCCTTAGGAATTTCTCATGCTAAAAGAGGGACAGTGGCGTGGATGTAAATAATCCAGAGGCTTGCCACTTACAGCAATTTAGATGAAGGAAAAGGAGTTGTTGATGTTTGTATACTGTGAGCAAGGCACAAATTTTGATGCTAAAAGGTTGATTGACTCAACCGGGGTTTTCTTATACAAAGCCTAAGAGGTGGCTATTGAGAGGGTGTTTTTATATGTCTCGTACGAAGCTCGAGAGAGAGGCTAAAAGGGGTTGACTCAACAAGAGAGTGCTAATAATTGACTGACTCAACAAGAAAGTGCTTTTATATGTGTCTTATACGAAGCCCAAGACGGAGGCTAAAAGGTTTTGACTCCACATGAGGGTCTTTTATACTCAACAAAAGAGTGATTTTGTATCTCGTACGAAGCCCGAGATGGAGGCTAAAAGGGAAGTGACTCAACAAGAGAGTCTTTTATACTCAACAAGAGAGTGATTTTTATCTCGTACGAAGCCCGAGATGGAGGCTAAACAGGTTTGACCCAACAAGAGAGTCTTTTATACTCAACAAGAGAGTGTGAAAAGGTTAGCTCCGCTGGGGAGAATCATTGTACAAAGCACAAGAGGAAGCTATTGTGCTGGTGACTGTTTCAGTTTAGTGACAGGTCCAGTATGTTGGATAAAAGAGAAAATCAGTTCTTATAAAGGGAATAATTAAATGTATTGTTATGCTTTGGGATTGATTAGAGGATCAGGGTTATTTCCTGTTCTTTAAGGAAATGGAAAATCCAAAGGGTATTGAGACTGTCCAAGTCTACTGGTGTTTTGAGAAATCGATTCTCAGGTAGTGAATGATCTTTGTATGATGCCCAAGAGAAGGCTGGTATGTTAAGGGATGAAGGTCAACCCATTAACAGGTCTGACACTTAACTCAGAAAGACAGCTATAGCAAATTGATGACTAGGTTCTGTTCCTATACCTGTAGAGGTCTCTGGGTCCTTGTACTAAGCCCAAGAGAAGGCATAAGAGCTTTTAAGAAGCCGAAGGGTCCTTGTACAATGCCCAAGAGGAGGTGGGGATGCTTTTAAGAAGCCTGTGGGTCCCCAAACCCTGAGAAGTTCAAGACATGCCATTCACCGAGAGTAGATCAAGCCAGGAAAGTCCGAGAATTTGGAAGAAACTCAAGAGATGCCATTCACGGAGAAAAGATAATCCTGGGGAGTAGAGTCTCTTTGACGATTTCTAAGAGTGAGAGTCTGAGAAAGGGTTCACCGAGAATGCTGCCTTTCACGTCTCCATATTGTTTAACCCCAAGAGGAGGGAAGACTGTGTCTGGTAATCCTATAGGGATCTAGTTTTGTTTGTATTTAAGAGTGACCAACAGGGCTTTACCTAGTGCTAGACGTAGTTGCTGGGGAAAACTCTAAATAACTATACTAGTATTACACAGTGGATATTTGACAAGTATATAAAAGTTTGTGAAAGAAGAGTTACAGTGAGCAGCCCCACAATACAGTTATATATATGAAAGCGGATAAAGAAAACGGGTAAACACTTACTCGGTTGTAGAGCTTCCATGCTGTTTTGTTAGTTTGTTCAACAAAGAAAGCTTTGATAATAATATTATATTCAAAATCAAAGGAGAAAGTGCTTTGAAAAGATTGTTGGGGCTTACAGCTCAAGGAGAGGCCCAAGGATTTATCGGTGATTGCACTGTTGTTTGAAATTGTACAGGGACTTATATAAGTGACTGAGGCCCAAAAAGGTTTTCTGTACAAAGGGATGGGTCTTACACTCTCTCAAGAGGCCCAAAGGTGTTTAAAGAAAAATAATGGGGCTTATAACACGAGGGTAGGCCCAAATGATTTATTTTTTGAATTAGCAATCGCGCCGAGATTTCTTTAACATACTAGGTCTTATACAATGCATTGAGGCCCAAAAAGTTTTGGTTAAAAAAGGGGTTGGGTCTTACACTCTATTAGAGGTCCAATGATTTATTTTTGTACAAGTGGTGGGGCTTACAGCTCAAGGAGAGGCCCAGATGATTTTGCTAAAAAAGGTGACAATTGCTCCGTTGTTTTTGAAAATACAGTGGGACTTATACAATGACTGAGGCCCAAAAAGTGGTGTATTTACAATGGGGATGGGTCTTACACTCTAATAGAGTCCCATGAGTGTTTGAAAATGATTTGCGAGGGTGAAAATCAAAGAAACCCTAATTTTGTTTTCCTTTAAAAGTAAATATTTAAAGAAAATCAAATAAAATGATAAAAATACCAAATAAATTTGAATAAACCACTTGTGATTTTTGTTTAAGGTTTGAAGAATGAGGTTTTAATCACAAGATGAATTAAAACTCATTTGGTTTTGATTTTCAAAGTAAATATTCACTTTTAAATGTTTAAAAACAATTAAAAAGGAATTTATTCACAAAAATACTAATTATATTAAATAACTAATATAAATTTTATTTTTTTTGTGGAATAAAATATTTCAACATTTTTGTGATTTTTTGCAAAAAGAACCAATCAAAAATAATTAAATTGAGAGAGTTATTAATTTTTCAAATCATTAAAAATAATAAGAAAAACAATAAAAAGTGGAAAAAATAGCAAAAAGAGGATCTGGAGCGAGGGGGATTTGAACCCCAGACCTCTTGTGTATAGGGCGCGCGCCTTACCACTGGGGTGGTGATACATCCATAGATTGAAATACAACCACAAATATACAAGGCTTACCTTGTTTTTGGCCTAGCCCAAGGCAATGCAAGGCAAGATTTTGGTTGAAAACGTGAAGGCCATAACTTTCTCATTTCTCCATGGATTGGGACAAAATTTAGGTCTATCCTGCCTAGAATTTCACAAGGAATCCAATGGTGGTGGTGTTTTTCAGATCATGCTCCTATTGAAAAACCCGATAGTGGTTTTGAAATAGGCCATGATTTGCATTTTCTGTGCCATCTCTTGGTACAAGCATGAATTACATGATAAATTGGTGCAAACACAACACATATAACATGTATAAGAGATGCATGATCAGTGGACATCAAAAGAAAGCATGATTCAAAGAATCCAAGTTGTGATGCTTACCTCTTTTTGGAGCTTTTGTGCAATCTGCCAAGGGCTTTGTTCCAGAAATGATTTGATGCTTTGAACAACCTCAAATGATCCCTTAGAAGCTTTTAGGATGGTTGGAATCAACTGGAAACCTCAGGAACAAGTTTGAGCTCTTTCTTGCAAAATGGGCAAAAGTGGCCAAAATAACAACTCTCTCAAATGGTGTTCCAGATGGGGGGAACCATTTGGGACAGTTCAAGGATGATATTTGGAGTGTGTTTGAGGTTTTATCTGGTTTGGAAAGTGACTGAATCAAGACATGGCTTAAAAAATGCACAAAAGTCATATTTTGAGGTTTTAAGAGGTGACTTTGTGATTTTGGTGTTACAGGTCACTTGTGAGAGTTTGGACAGCTTAGATATGACATATTGGATGTGTTTGGATCATGAGCTATGGTGGAATTGCTCTCTAACTCAAAAACTCAGAGTTACCTTGCTAAAGAAGGTATTTTTGCCTAGAGAAAGAGATTTTGAGGAAAGCAAGTGTTGTATTGCTTTGGTGTACTCAAACTGAACACAATTAAGCTCTATTTATAGTATACCAAGTTTGTTTTAGCTGCAATAGTGAATGGCAACTACAACAGAGGTTTGGCCAATGTTGATCAATGAGAATCCAAGTCTCCTCTAGCCATTGACTAGAGGTTAGGGCACAGGCTGCTGGTTCCCTTGGTCTTGGATAAGTCTTGACTGAATTTAGTTGGAAATGGCTCAGTCCATGCCACCTTGATGCATCCATTAAATGCTCCAAACCAAAATTGGAGTCTTGTCCCTCTTTTAGGCATTTCTAGGTTTGACATGCTACTTTTGGTTCCAAAGACTTGGGAGGCTTATGGATCAGGGTTTGTCCCTCCTTGGCCCCCCCTTGAGGTGTTCAGATGGATAAATTTACTTGCCCTTTGCAAAATTTGAGCAAATCGAACAAAACTCCAAAATCTGCCTTGTCATGACAGTTTGCAGCAAGGCATATTGGCATGGTTATATTTCATGGCCCAAGTGGAATTTGATGGAGTTCTTGGCCATTTTGGAAAACCCTCATATGATACAACAACTGCTTGATCATAATTGGTTTTGATACTTTTTGGATCCAAGTGAAAAATGCCCCTACATTTTGAAAAAAGTAAAACAGATTCTGACTTAGTGAAAATTTCACTAAGTGTTGGAAAAAAGTGACATTTTCACTTTTTGTGATTTTGATCATTCCATAACTTAAAATCCATGAGGAATTGGAATGAGTTGTGTTTGAAGCTTTTGTAGAGGGCCATGAGAGCTATAAATCCAGCTTTGAATGGGGAAAAATGGCCTTGTGGTTTAGGAGTTATGATCCTCCAAAGTTGGTACCCTAGCCACTTTGTTTCATAACTTAGAAAAATTTCTAAGTTTTTATGGTTACCTCTTTTACAAGTTATCCCACTTTTCTTGATTTTTCTTGATGAATGATGATTACAATCACACATTAACATCATTTTAGGGTTAAGGAACCATAATTGACCAAAAAATCAAAAAGTCAAACTTTGACTTTTGGGCACAGTTGACTTTTTATCAGATGAATTCTAAACTGTGCGATCCTCTATGAAATCAAGTCCTTGACCTAAATCAAACTTGATGGATTGATGTCATAGGTGTTATAGGGTGTATTGAATCATGTCCTAGGGTTTGAAAGTATGTCCTGGTCAAAAGTCAAAGGTACAGTTGACTTTTTCCGCGAAACCCTAACTGTGGTTCTGATGAACCTGAAACTTGAGAACCAAGCTTCTTGGATCAATCCATTGTTTCAAATGGATCAATTTAGTTTATTATAGACCCTCAAATCCTCTCTTGAGGTCTTGGCTCATGATTTGTCCCAAAAGTCAACTTGGGGGTGAATTAGGTCAAGAAACCCTAATTCCTGATTTTTGATGAATGCATCCCCTGAGGTCAAAATTGACTTGATGATTGGGTCCATGATGTCCCATGGAGCATATTAGGTTATGCTTTGAAGCATTGGCTCATGTCCAGAGGAAAATTTCCATTTGGAGGCCCTGGTCGACCAAACCCTAATTTGGTGACACTGGCGATTTAAGGCTTAATCCACCTGGAATGCTGCAACATTATGGTTGATTCTTGCTGTGGGAGTCCTCTTGATCCATTGTGGATGTTTGAGAGGTTAGACAAGTTGAAGATCATGTCATTCCTTGATTGATCCTTTGTCTAAGGCTCAAAGATGGCTTGAAACCCTAAGTCTGATTGTAGTGGATGCTCACCCATCTTTGGGGAGACTAATGAGGTATGATGGCCCATCCATATTGTGATGATGATTTGGACAATGATGGGAAATATTAGTGGTCAAAATTTGGGGTATGACAATGGGCGTCGCCTCTGAAGAAAGGTGCAATTTCGTCAGTATCAGTCTTACTAACGGAGAGAAAAGCAGGATTGCGAGCATCATGGACTTGATCTTGGCTTGCCATGATCGGAGTCTTGGACTGAGAGTTGTTTTGGTCTTGAATCTACGGTGGATGTTAGACGGGGATAACAGGTTTCCCACAGACGGCGCTACTGATCTTGAAGGTTGATCAGAACCTAAAGTGGGCCAAGAATGACGTCTGTGATGGTGGGTGTGTGAGATGAGGAGAGGGTATACCTGCAAGGCATTCCGATGCTAAAGTAAGAATTGGGAGAGGAAAAAGGCAAGTACAAAGTATGTATTTCATAGGATGATTTTGAATACTTAACCCTCTCAAATGAGAGGGTTTTTATAGTGCCCTCAGCGCGTGGCCAACGGTCCCTATTCTCAGGGCGAAATAACCGTTTCCCGAAGAATAGGTAACTGCTAGAAACTAGTCGTTAGGACGGGCAAAGGTGCCCGAAACTAGTCGTTGCTACGGGCAAAGAAGTAGTTTCGGGCACGAGTGTCGTGACTGTTTCTGGATGGTGGAGTCGTGCATGACGGGCAGGAAATACCAAGGAGGAGCATGTGACCCTGGGGGTCGTCCGACCATATTTGCTCAGTAAGGGGGCGAAAAGGTAAAAGTTGCCCCCAATTGGCTGGACCTAGGCAATTGGGTCGTTCTGGGAGCAGAAGTGGATTGGGCCATGCTTAGTCATTGGTCCAGTCCGGAACACATTTTATGAGTTAAGTTAATCAATAGCTTACACTCACAAATTTCCCTGCTACAGAAAAGTGGCGACTGTACTAGGGACTCTGGTTCTAGTGGGTTCAACCTACACTTATTTATTTATCGCTTTTTATTTGATTTGTTTGTTATTGCTTGTTCTGTTTGGGTGATTGGTGATCTCTGTGTGGTGAGATAAGTTCTATACCCAGACTTGAGTGCACTTATGATAAAAGGGTGGTATAGTCTTGTTCGACTTACGTGGAGTAGTCCTTACTAAGCTGACTTGAGATCCCCTACTCAGGGGAGGCCCCTTTGGGATTACTGATGTCATACGAGTAGTCGTATTTGGCATTACTTTTTCCAACCTGGGAGCCCGAGAAGCTGAGGACCTTAGAACCCTTTAACCCATCTTGGCCTTATTAAGACGTGGTGCGGTGGTTATTCAGGTGTAGACTTGAATTAGTTGTTACATGATAACACACTTAGACGAGTTTCAATTGAGAATATTGTTGGCCGAGGAGTAGTTGTTTAAACTGATAATATCCAAAATATGGATTTATGACTCTGGGAACATTTTAGAACCTTGTTCTTAAAGTGCTGATATAACCTTAGTACATACCATTGTGGGCTGGTTCTTGCCCTTGGCTCCATGCTCGTGTTGAACCTTTGAACCCGTGTGCCTTGCGTGATCTTGTTTGTGGGTGCCACATCATGCATTCATGCATTCATGGACATTTTGTTTCAATTAGTTTTCAAGGATCTTAGATATATTCCTTTTCAAACATCGCAGATATTTTGATCATGGACATTGGAAGGAGAAACACTCAGAAGTACGGTTTCCGAGCTCCTGATCTTAGTAATTTGAAAAAGCTTGCGTCCTTGGTAGTTAATCGTGCAGACTTCAGATCTCGTCATGGGAGATTTCTATATGTTCTTTCTACCGACATTGAAGACGGAATTCTTAACACCCTTGTGCAATTCTATAATCCTATCTACAAGTGCTTTACTTTTCCTAATTATCAGCTCATCCCGACTTTGGAGGAGTATGCTTATCTATTGGGTATACCAGTTTCTGATAAGGTTCCTTATACTGGTTTGGAGGAAGTTCTTAAACCCCAAGATATCGCTACAGCCACCCATTTGACGAAATCTGATATAGATGCTAACCTTATGGTTAAGGGAGGCATCAAGGGTTTGACTTCTAAGTTCTTGATTGGGAAAGCCATTTTATTTGCTAATGCTGGTAGCACATTAGCGTTTGAGGCTATATTTGCTTTGCTTATCTATGGACTAGTCTTATTCCCTAACATTGACAACTTTGTGGATGTTAACGCTATTAGGATTTTCTTGGTTAGGAACCTTGTTCCGACTTTACTTGGTGATACTCACTTCTCCATCCATCATAGGACTTCTGAGGGGAATGCTACCATTGTTTGTTGCACACCTCTGCTGTACAAGTAGTTTATTTTGCACTTGCCACAGTCATCTGCTTTCAAAGAGAACAAGAATTGTTTAAGGTGGTCTCAGAGGATCATGTCCCTTACTCATACTGACATTACTTGGTCTTCTCCTGTTTATGAGAATGTCCAGATTACTGATAGTTGTGGGGAATTCTCCAATGTGCCTCTTCTTGGCACACAAGGTGGAATTAATTACAACCCAAGTTTAGCTCGCCATTAGCTTGGTTATATGTTGAAGCATTAGCCTAAAAATATTCTATTAGAGGGTTTGTTTTTCCAAGGAGGGGATGACTCTTTTGGTTTGAGAGGAAGAATGGCTCATGCTTAGACTAAGATTCATAGGATGGATAAAGGACAGCTTGGAAGTCAAGTTTGCATTACCTTGGAGCCTTATATGTTTTGGGTGAAGGAGAGATCTAAGGAGCTTAAAATGCCTTATCCTTTTGAGAAACCCATGTCTGCAATGGTCGCTACACCGCTCCCTATTACTTCTGATGATGTGAAGACTCTTCAAGATGATTTGGCTAAGATGAAAGAAGAAAAAGATCTTTGGGAATCCAAGTTTCGCGCTTCAAACTTTGAGACGTTAGAGTTGCAAAAGCAGATGAAGGAGAAAGATGACTTGATTGAGTTTCTTGAGCGACGTGTTGTGAAGAGACATGGAGAGGATTTATTTTCCTCTACTACTTCATCATCACATCCTCCTACTTCCGGTGCTTGGAAGGGTATTGTGGATCGGATCGTGTTAAAGAAGACCTCCATGAAGGAAAACTATGAGAGAAAGATTAAGAGACTCTGAAGGAAGTATCAGCTTGGATCGTCATTAGATGCTCTTTAGGATCCTTAGGATCTAGCTTTTTCTTATTGTATTTTGATCTTTTGTAACTTGTGGTTCCAAGTGTAGCTCTTTCCAATATTCAATAAAATGAGTTATTTATCAGTATTTCAAAAAGTGTTATTTCTTTACGATGTTTGCAATTGCTTTATATTTTAAAGATCCTTGAAAGCCGAATGAAACATTTGCATTTTGCATTTGCATTCGCATCATTGTGCATTGTGTTTTGCCTTTTCTAGGTATCTTATGTTTCCCTTTGGTCTACATTCAACCAAACTGCCGCACCAATATAATACTCGAGCCAATCTAAAGAAAAAAATGGATCAATTGCAACAAGAAAACCTTGAGCTTTGTGAGGAAGTGACAACTCTGAAGGACAGTTTGGAAAGACTCACTGCTATGATGGAAGCATTGGTGGCTGCTCAGAATCATCCACCCCCTCCTCCTCTGTCTTTGACTCTTGTGCAAAGGACAATCATTTATGAGATTTCCTCTACGCCCATCTCTGTGGCGCCTGCTAGTGTTCCTCAAAACTCCATGCCTCCTGGTTTCCCTTGGGGCATGCCTCATAACTTTGTTTCTGAAGGTTATCAACCACCACCTCCTAAAGTTCTAGCTATTCCCATCGTCCAGCCTGTGATGTCCGTACCACCGCCTCTGGTTCATACCGTTTCTTTTGGTGAAGAACAAATTTTCCACACTGCCCCGAGCGAGAGTGTTAGTGCTTATGAGAAAATGGAAGAGATTCAAAATCAATTTGCTGAAATGCAAAAATAAATCAAAGCTTTGAGGGGTAAAGAACTGTTTGGGAAGAATTCCCATGAGTTATGCCTAGTTCCTAATGTGAAGATCCGACATAAGTTCAAGGTCCCTGACTTTGAAAAATATAAGGGCAACTCTTGTCCGTTGAGCCATTTGACTATGTATGCTCGCAAGATGTCGACTCAGACTGATAATCATCGTCTTCTCATTGACTACTTTCAAGATAGTTTGTCTGGCGCAACCTTGAAATGGTACATGGGACTCGACAGCACTCGAATTCACACTTTCGAAGATTTGAGTGAGGCTTTTGTAAAGCAGTATAAGTATAATGTGATTATGGCTCCTGATCGTGATCAGCTTCGAGCAATGGCTCAGAAAGATAAAAAGACATTCAAAGAATATGTACAGAGGTGGCATGAGATTGCTACTCAGATTAATCCTCCGTTGGAAGAAAAAGAGATGACCAAAATCTTCCTGAAAACTCCGAGTCCTTTTTTATTATGAGCGTATGATTGTTAGTGCCCTGAGTGACTTCACTGAGATGGTGAATATGGGGATGAGATTGGAAGAAGGTGTCTGTGAATGACGTTTGTCAAAAGATGGTAATTCTGCTGGAAGTTCCAAGAAATATGGTGGAGGATTTGACAAGTAGAAAGAAGGAGAAACCAATGTCGTTTCTCAAGAGAAATATAGAAGACCTCGCAATAGAAACAGTCATCAGCAACATGTTGCATCTGGTACACCTGTTATTAATTCAAATCATGTTGTTCAGGCAATTCCTGCCCAACAATGCTCTCACCAATAAAATAATCAGCGGGGCCGTTTTCAGAAGGACTTTGATCAAATTCCGATGACCTACTCAGAATCGCTTCCTAGTTTAATTCAAAAGAACCTTGTACAAACTCGTGCACCACCTGCTGCTCTGAAAGATTCGTCGTGGTGGTATAAGCTTGAGGCTCATTGTGCTTTCCATCAGGGAGGAGCTAGGCATGACACTGAGAATTGTTATCCATGAAAGATGGAAGTGCAAAGGTTGGTTAAAAGTGGTATTTGACTTTCGAAGACACCAATCATAATGTGCAATCGAACCCGTTGCCTAATCATGGTAAGTTGTCTGTTAATATGGTTAAAGGTTGTCCTGATACATTCAAGATTTATAATATCTGTTGGATTCGAATATCGCTTGTGGAAATGCATGCACTTTTGAGTGAATACCATGATATTGATCATGATTATGCAGCTTGTTGCATCAGTTCTGTGAACCCGCATGGTTGTGTGATAGTGAAGAGGGACATTCAAGAGATGATGGGTCAGAATTTGATTGAGGTCACTGCAAAGAGAGATGAATATGAGAATGAGGTGAATTTTATTGTGCCATACTTTAATATTCCTGAATGAGTTGTTATCTTTTATGATAGTCAGAAGTCCGCTATCCCACCTTTGGTTATTCAATTACCCGGTGCAGTACCGTATGAATCTGACAAGGCTATTCCATATAAATACAATGCCACCATGGTAGAAGATGGTAAGGAAGTGCCCATTCCTTCTTTGTCTTTTGTGGTAAGCATCACTGATGTTAGTAGGGTGACCCGCAGTGGTTGTGTCTATGCTTCTGAGCCTCCAAAGAGAGTAGAGAATGTTGTTGTTGGGAAACAACCTCAAAATGAGAATGTTGTTGATATCTCCGGTTAGTCAAGTGGTTTGAATAAGACTTATGAAGATGAGGTGTTGAAATTGATCAAGAAGAGTGAGTACAGTGTGGTAGATCAACTCTTTCAACTATTATCATCATCAATAAAATGTTATTTTGCTTATCCATATTATGTTTTCCCTTTTTGCTTTACTTCTGAAAAATAGTAACATAAAAAACCAAAAAAAAAATAATAATGTGATAATCACTTTTATCTGCATGATACTTGCACTTTTGTCCATATTCTAAAATCACACATAAATCATTGTGCAGATTGATTGTTAAACCCATTGAAAACAATGACCATATGCCCTATCCCAACTTTGAGTTTCCTGTGTTTGGAGCTGAAGAAGAGGATATTGAGGAGATTCCAAATGAGATTTATCGGTTGCTTGAACACGAGGAAAAAGCCATTCAGCCTCATTAAGAGCCGATGAATTTGGTTAATTTGGGTTTAGAGGAAGATAGAAAAGAAGTCAAGATTGGGGCACTGCTTCAGTCAGATGCTGAGAAGAGGATGGTAGAGATTCTTAGAGAGTATGTTGACTTGTTTGCTTGGTCATATCAAGACATGCATGGTCTTGATACTGATATTGTGGAGCATAGATTGCCGTTGAAGCCTGATTGTCCCCCTGTTAAACAGAAATTGAGAAGAACTCATCCCGACATGGCCGTCAAGATTAAAGAGGAGGTTCAGAAGCAGATTGATGTTGGTTTTCTTGTGACTACTGAGTATCCTAAATGGGTGGCCAATATTATGCCTGTTCCAAAGAAAGACTGAAAAGTCCGAATGTGCGTTGACTATAGAGATTTGAATAAAGTAAGTCTGAAAGATGATTTTCCATTACCACACATTGATATGTTGGTAGATAATACTGCTAAGTTCATTATCTTTTCCTTTATGGATGGATTTTCCAGTTATAATCAGATAAAGATAGCACCCGAGGATATGGAAACGACAACATTCATTACACCATGTGGAACATTCTGCTACAGAGTGATGCCCTTCGGTTTGAAAAATGCTGGTGCAACGTACCAAAGAGCTATGAACACTCTGTTCCATGATATGATGCATAAGGAAATTGAGGTTTATGTGGACGATATGATTTGTAAGTCAAAGACTGAAGAAGATCATATTGAGTATTTGTTGAAGCTGTTTCAACGTTTGATAAAGTTTAAGCTCCGTTTGAATCCTAATAAATACACTTTAGGTGCCCATTCTGGAAAGTTGTTGGGCTTTATTGTCAGCCAGAAAGGCATTGAAGTTGATCCTGGTAAAGTTAAAGCTATTCAGGAAATGCCTGCGCCAAAAACAGAAAAACAAGTAAGAGGATCCTTGGGACATTTGAATTATATCTCCCGATTTATATCCAATATGACTGCCACATGTGCGCCGATCTTCAAGCTTCTCCGCAAAGATCAGGGTTGTGTATGGATAGAGGATTGTCAGAAGGCTTTTGAAAGAATTAAAGAGTATCTACTTGAACCTCCAATTTTGTCTCCTCCCGTGAAAGGAAGACCTCTGATTATGCATTTGACTGTGTTGGAAGAGTCTATGGGCTGTGTTCTGGGTCAACAAGATGAATCTAGTCGAAAAGAATTTGCCATTTATTATTTGAGCAAGAAGTTTACTGATTGTGAGTCTCGATATCCCATGCTTGAAAAGACATGTTGTGTTTTAGCTTGGGTTGCCAAACGCCTCTGCTAGTATATGTTGAATCATACAACTTGGTTGATATCCAAAATAGATACAATCAAGTATATCTTTGAAAAGCCTGCTTTGACTAGGAGGATCGCTCGTTGGGAAATGTTGTTGTCAGAATATGATATCGAGTACCGAACTCAAAAAGCAATAAAAGGAAGTGTTTTGGCTGACCATTTGGCATACCAGCCAATTGATGATTATCAACCTGTCAGGTTTGATTTTTCTGATGAGGATGTGATGTATCTAAAGGTTAAAGATTGTGAGGAACCATTACCTGAAGAAGGGCCTGAGCCTGGGTCCCGATGGGGTTTGATTTTTGACGGAGTTGTTAATGAGTATGGAAATGGTATTGGGGCAATAATTATTACTCCTCATTGTTCTCATATTCCTTTCACTACAAGGTTGATGTTCACTTACACAAATAATGCGGCAAAGTATGAAGCATGTATTATGGGCTTGTAAGAAGCTATTGATTTAAGAATAAAGATTCTTGAAGTATACGGAGATTCAGCCCTGGTGATTAATCATATTAAAGGGGAATGGGAGACACGTCAAACTGATTTGATTCCTTATCCAGATTATGCAATAATGTTGTCAACTTTCTTCAATAAGGTTGAGTTTCACTATATACCCAAAGAAAAGAATCGAATGGCATATGCTTTAGCAACATTATCCTCTATGATTATGGTGAATCGGTGGAATGATGTGTCGAGAATCAATGTTATGCGTCTTGATAGACTGACTCACGTGTTTGCGGTTGAAGAGGTCATTGATGATAAACCTTGGTATTATGATATTAAATGCTTTCTTCTGAATCAAGAGTACCCACTTGGGCATCGAAGAAAGATAACAAAACTTTGAGAAGATTGGCTGGTAGTTTCTTCTTGAATGATGATATGCTGTATAAAAGAAATTATGACATGGTCTTGATCAGATGCATGGATAGACACGAAGAAGACATGTTGATGAAAGAAATTCATGAAGGAACCTTTGGTACCCATGCCAATGGCAAAGAAAATGTTAAGGGCAGGATACTATTAACTGACAATGGAATCTGACTGTTGCAAATATGTAAAGAAATGCCATAAGTGCCAGATTTATGCTGATAAAATTCATATGTCTCCAACTCCTCTCAATGTTATCTCTTCTCCATGGCCTTTCTCCATCTGGGGCATTGATATGATTGGAATGATTGAACCTAAAGCGTCGAACGGACACTGTTTCATATTGGTGGCAATTGAATATTTTACCAAGTGGGTTAAAGTGGCATCATATGCCAACGTGACCAAGCAAGTAGTGGTCCGGTTTATCAAGAACCAAATCATTTGTCGGTATGGCATTCCGAGCAAGATTATCATTGATAATGGGTCGAATTTGAATAACAATATGATGAAAGAATTATGTGATGTGTTTAAGATTGAGCATCATAATTCATCTCCTTATAGACCTAGGATGAATGAGGTTGTTGCTAATAAGAACACCAAGAAGATCATTCAGAAGATGGTTGTTACATACAAGGACTGGCATGAGATGCTCCCTTTTGCTTTGCATGGGTATCGTACATCCGTCCGCACTTCAATAGGGACAAACCCTTTCTCTTTTGTTTATGGTATGGAAGCAGTGCCCCCGGTAGAAGTTGAAAACCCTTTTATGAAAGTTTTGAGGGAAGCTGATTTGCCTGAGGTTGAATGGTGTCAGAGCAGATACGACCAGTTGAATTTGATTAAAGAGAAAAGAATGAAGGCCTTGTGTCATGGTCAATTGTATCAACAAAGTATGAAGAAAGCTTTTGACAAGAAGGTTCGACCTCGTGTGTTCAGAGAAGGCGACCTCATGCTCAAAAGGATCTCGACTTTTACCACTGATTATAGGGGCAAGTGGACTCCTAATTATGAAGGCCCATATGTTGTTAAGAGAGCCTTCTCTGGAGGTGCATTAATTCTTACAACTATGGATGGTGAAGAGTTCACTCGTCCTGTGAATGCGATGTAGTCAAGAAATACTTCGTCTAAAAAAATAAAAGAACAACTCGCTAAGTTGAAAACCCGAAAGGGCGGCTTAGGGAAAAATGAGCGTCTCGGTAGGCTGAAAACCCGAAAGGGTGGTCCAGGCAAAAATTAGAGACAAAAAATGAAATAATCATCCAGGTAGATTGAAAACCCGAGAGGGCAATCTAGACAAAAGTTAGGGATTATGGCGAGTAACTGCATCTGGATGGAGATGGCTGGTTTATACATGAGTGAATCGCGCACTCAAAGATACAACAGAGTCGCCACCAAACTTTATTTAGTCCCAAATGACAGAGAAAATATCGATAAAACCCAAGGGGGAGAGAAACGGGAACATGGATCGGTTATGCAAAAGGAAGGTACTAGCACCTTACGCATTCGTCGTACTCGACGGGAACCATTTCGCTTGCTTATAGGCTTGGATGAGTTATCTATCTAAAGGCTTCTAGCTAGAGAGAGAGAAGAGAAAAGAAAAGAAAGGGAAAAAAGTGCTCGCGGAGGATTAGGGCCCTCGTGCCTACGTACCCTCATAGTGCAATGAGGAAATCAGAGCGCCGTAGTTCATGGAACCAGGGACAAGAAGGGGAAAGGAAGAAAGAAGGGTAGAAGTGTGCTCGCCAATACCATCGCGATCTCGTGCCTACGTATCATATATTCGACCGAATGCAGAATCAGAGCTTCCGTAGTTCGTGGAACTAAGACGGAAAAGAAAAGGAAAGGAAAGTCGTGTCAAAACCAAAAACAAAAGAAAGGAAGAAACTCCGCTGGGGATGCAAAAGAATGGTGTCAAAACCAAGAAAGGAATGCAAAGGAAAAGATAAATGTACTGAGGATAAGGTGCAAGAATGGTGTCGAAACCAAGAAAATAAAGGAGCAAAAGGAATAGAAAGGACTCCACTAGGGAGGAAAAGACCATGGAATTGTGCTGGGGATCAGAGGGTAGTGACCCTACTGGAGATCAAAAGGTAAAGGGTTTAGTATGTTAACTGACTGGCAGTGGTTAACTGAAGAAAAAGGGAATAAGATTCTGTGGGGAAAAGAGGTTAGTGTCAACAGATTGGCTGTGATGAACCAAAAGAAAAGAGTACTAAACCAAGATAAGGCGCTTGACTCTGAGGGGACTGATAAGTGCTAATTGTAGTTATTTTTGTATATAAGTTTTGTTGCACTTATCAGTCCTTTTTATTAATAAAACCCCACTTTGTTGTAAAAGTGTGTATTTAATGTATACTCGTGTTTTTGTTTATATATGTAACAATTAATACTTTTCCATTCATTTTGTAGATATTTGAGCATTGATATTGGAGCATTGTTGTATAGAGCATTGAATAAGCTTTTGCGCTTCGAACCGGGCGAAAAACGGAGTTACGGTTCAAAAGTTACGAATAAAACAATGCAGAATTTTTGCTGTCAGCTGCACCTTATCAGGGCCGGGCGAAGCATCGCCGGGTTGTACCATTCCAGCGTTGGGCGGTGGCATCATGACAGCTTTTTGTATATAACTTATTTTTTAGTTCATTTGTTAGGTGATATTGTTTGGGGATGATTTTTGATCTCTCAACTTCATCAACTTCATTTTTCAGTAGATTAGCTTAGAAAACATCATGGAAGCTTGCACACGGATGAACCGGACTAGATGTTTGGTTCATTTCTTTTCTTCTTTGTGTCTTTCTTCTTTGTTGGGTTGTGTATATGTATTTGTTCTGAACTCATGTCTATTTTTCGCCCATGGCGTTATATTTAATTTGCTTTATAAATCTCTATTGGTGATTGTTCTTGATTTTTACTTAAATGCGCGGGGTTTGGGTCATGTTAGAGATAAACTTCACAAACTTCGATTAAGGATAATTATCTGTTAGTTTCTGAACTCTAGAAATAGATTTAGGGCTAACAATCCATATGGGTGTCAAAACTTAATGCCTCCGTGTCTTGAGTCGGGTACGAGAGTGCCGATAAGGGTAGCATGGTTGAGTGTGCCAGAGATGACATGTGATGTGAATGATACCGGGTGATATTGAGGAGTATTGTAAGTTGAGTGTAACTGGTCGATGAGTTTAAGTTTGTGATGAGTGGAATATATACATGCTTGATAAGTCTTTTCTCTCTGATGAATGAAATTTCTTGTGTTAATATTTACTTTTCTATTTGTATACTTTAAAACCATTCTAAACCCAAACTCATTATCAATTAAACCGTCGAATGGCAGTTTAATTCCAATATCTGTGGACATGATAAATTCCTGGAAAAATACTTCAAAAATGTTTGTTGCTTGCTGCTTTACCGCTTCAACAGGGACCTCGGTATATTAACTGACAAACAGTGGTTAGCCGAAGAAAGAAAGGATTGCAACTCTGCGGGTAGAGAGGGGCATTGGTTTTAACAGGTAAACTGTAATGAACCAAAAGAACGGGTGTGGGACTAAGCGAAGGCCGTGACCCAAAGGGGATGTCGATACTGACTGAACAAACAACATTTGACCAACAGAAAGGTATTGAATCAAAAGAGGTTGCTAACCGTTGAGGATTCGGTGCTAATAGAAGAAATTGTGATTAACCGAAAAGAAATAAGTGATTAACCAAGATAAGGTGATTAACTCGAAAGGGGCTCAGTGTTTTAACAGACTAGCCGTAGTTAACTGAGAAGAAAGGGTGATTAACCAAGAGTGGGTGATTAACCCAAGAAGAAACTCAGTGTATTAACAGATAGACTGTGGTTAACTGAGAAGAAAAGGTGATTAACCAAGAGTAGGTGATTAACCCAAGAAGAAACTCACTGTATTAACAGATAGACTGTGGTTAACTGAGGAGAAGTGCAAATTGGTGTTTTAACTGACAGACAGTGATTAACCAAACAAAGAGAGAGGAGCAAAGAGAAGGTTGCGAACTCCGTAAGGGTTTCGGTGTTTAACAAGAAAATTGTGTTTAACCGAAGAAAAAAAATGGAGACCCTTCCGGGGAATAAAAAAGGCAATGATTGACTACAAGAAAAGAAATAGGGTATTGAAACAAGTAGAGTTTGTTAACCCAAGGACAATGATCTTAACCAGGAACAAGGTGATGGATCAAAGAGAGATTGAGAGGAGCACAAGTGATCAAGGATCAACTCGACTGGGGAAGGAGAAACACTACAGCTTGAGGATAGAGGTGACTATTCTCAGTGAGAGGGCCAAATGCCCTTACCCAAGAAATAGTCAGAATGAGGGTAGGATAATTCCATCCTCATTCCTTCTCTAGCACTCAAATTATAGTGCGGAAATTGAAACAGACAACGTAACAACTCCAAGTTGTACAGTGCTCCAGGGTCGTACAAATCTCTGACTCCGCAGGGGAAAGAGAGAAAGCTTTAAAGGAAGCCTAAAGAGAAGCGCCAAGAAAGGATCAACTAATCGAAATGAAGTTTCGATTAATTAATCAAAGGGGGGAAGCATGCTAATAACTTTCCAAAATGAATTGAAAAATTATTAAAGAAAAGGGTGCATTATTGATTATACAAGATTAAGCTTATCAATGAAGAATAAACTTAATGCCAACATGAATGAAAATGCAAAACAGTACCAAATGACATTTAGCAAGCATCAAGAATCATGTATCATGTGATCAAAGAAAGTGCAAAAATGATCATGTTCACACAATGCCAAGAATATGAAAAAATTGAATAATCGAAATCGTGCACCAAAAATTCATGAATACGCTTCAAACAAAAGTTAAATGACACTTAAAATATCCATAAAAATCAAGAATATCAGTCCATGGAAGTTAGAGGAGGAAAGGATGTCAAACAAGCATGAAAAACCCCAAAAATGGCACTTTGTTACAGTGGTAATCGATTACCCTATGTAGGTAATCGATTACCTGCTTAAAAATAGTAGAATTTGGTGAAAAAAGTGTAGAGTAATCGATTACCCTCTTTGAGTAATCGATTACCCCTGTAACAGTGGCAAAAAAACAGCAAAAATAGCTTTTCAAAAGCACTTTTCAACACCTAATCACTTATCCAAACTACCACATGCTAAGGTATGATTTTGTGCACGAAATTACATGAATTAGGAGCAATTAATCATCAATTGGAAGCATAAAAAATGAACAACAAAGATCATCCAAACACATGATTTAACGAACCGAAAAAACTATCGAAACTACATCGGAAATGCGCAAAAGTGATCGAAACAGTAAAACGAATGAGATCTACCAACCTACAAGCTGGAGGATTGGCTTGGTGATTGTTGCCAAGTGATCTAGATGAATATAATCAAATAAAACCAGAGAAAATCTTCAATTATAGCTGAAACATATAGAAACCGAGAAAAATACGACGAAAACTCCGAAATGAGAATTATCACCGAAGAAGCTTGAAGTAATCACTTGAAGTGAATCCAAAAGCTACTGAAGCTCCACAAAATCCAGTAGAATGGAATGATGATGAAGGTTAAGCTCAAGAAAAAGCACTTTCAAGGTGAAAATAGCTTCTCTTCAATGGTGAATTAAGAGCTTTAGTGAGGTTTTGGAAGAGAATTGAGATGAAGGTGAAGAAGTAGCGGAAAAATTCAGAGAGAAGTTGAGAGAATAGAGACTGAAGAAAGTGTGAAATTGTGTGAATGGTTATGGAGTTGTGGAGGCTTTGTGAAACTAGTGAAGCTTTGTTTATATAGACTTTTGGTTTGGAGTGTGAGAGGTTTGGAATTTGGTTTGGACTTAGCTTTGGGTGGTTTGGAATTAGGCTAGGAGTTGGTTATACTTGACTCACTGAGTCAAGGTAGTTAACTCGGTTAGTTAGGATCAACTCGGTAACAATCCCAATGTGATCTCCAACATCCAAAGGTTGACATGCTTGGAAATCAAGGAACATTGTGCACTTATTTTAGAGTGACACATTAAAGTAAATGCACTTGGAATGTCTTGAATAGCCTTGACATGTCTAGAGATGTCTAGAATGTTCCACATGCTGCTAAAATCATGTAGAATCCAAGAATAAATAGAGTGCAAAGTTGCTATCCCAAAAATAAAGTAGAATTTGCAAATTGACACAGGGTAATCGATTACCCAATTTGAGTAATTGATTACTCTAGCCAATTTTGCTTAAAAATGGTGTTGTGGCCCCGATTTCGATTTTCCACCTCTTGTTTTGGTAAATAGGCATGAAAATCCTTAAATTGTGCTCATTTTGATGATGTGATGACCTTGTGAGTATGTGATTAATCGGGCTTGGGAACCTGAATATTCCTGCAACTAAAAACATAGAGAAAAAGCGTGAATGCGTATGCCAGTGATGCGAATGCACATGTTTATGCAAAAGGTAAAAATGGAGGTCAAATTTTGGGTTACGACAGCTACCCCTATTTAACCCACTTGGACCTGAATGTACGAATTGCGCTAGCGTTTCGATGATTCGGTGTAAAAGGGGATTAAATAAAAGAGTAGCTCGAAAATTTGCCCGAGGCGACAAAAAGAGAGTTGTGAGCATGAAAAGAGTGTTTGAAGTTTGGCTGAAAATATGATGGGGAGATGAATCAGCCCAAGAGAAGGAGAGTACGCTTGATGCATATGCCATGTATGCGTTATACATGATGCTTGGTATCATGCAATGCAACGGTGCAGGTCGAGGTACTGTGTCGCAAGCCGACAGGTTTTGGACGGACCAAAGAATAAGGAAAGGTCTTTGGATGAACCAAAGGAAAGGAAGAGACTTTGAAAAAGTTTTCTAGACGCGAACTGGACTTGAAAAGTGTGCCAGATGAGAACTGGACTTTGAAAAAGGTGTTCCAGACGAGAACTGGATCTTGAAAAAGTGCGTATGACGAGAACTAGAAAACTTTGCCAGACGAGAACTGACCACCAGACGAGAACTGGATTTGGATAAGACAAGTCAGACAAGAACTGACTACTGGGTTTGAAAGAGATAAGTCAAACGAGAATTGACTACCAGCCGAGAACTGGATTTTGCAAAGATAAGCCAGACGGGAACTGACTACCAGACGAGGACTGGATTTTTTTTAAGGGACAACGTCAAACGAGAATTGACTACCAGACGAGAACTGGATT